>OY292327.1:7500000-8125000 GCA_958496145.1 Heliothis peltigera
CTTTGCGTACCATTAAGCCCAGTTCCAATACCAGCCCCAAAGACGTATTCGATGGTCTCTAGTTCCCTAAAGACAATAACAGTTTACCAGAAACCCTATTTCAGTTTGAGCATTGATTGAACACCATACAAAGGGTGCAATGTATAGATGCAGCAGAACTCATTGTTATGAACCGTTTCGATTGTTAGTAGCATCTGAATGTATTGATTGGCATGGCGTAGACACCTGTAGGAACTGCTGTGCTTACTTATAACCAGGTCAAAATCAATTCTATCATTTAAAATTAACTGAATAAACATTTTTTTTTAATTTCTATATATATAAAACTATTCATACACGAATCATCCCATCAATTTTAAGGAATTTCAAATATCCATTCTGATTATTGAAATTAAAAATTGCAGAAAAAAGCTATGGACTCATTTTTAGAATTATTAATTTAAAACATAAGTGGCAGTAGTTATGCCTGAGACTCGCTGCACCATTATTTCATAATAGTAAGCAATTTACTGAAAATTTGCGTCATCTTTTAGTGTTGTGTTATTGATAGGAAAATATCTGTCAAACAAAAAGTATCTTTATTCTTAAAAATAATACGTTCCATAAAATAATGAAGTAGACTGACCGAATTTATGCGTATGAGTTCAACCCTGTCACAGTAACAAACTAATTACTAACACACACGGTTGTGACATGTCGCTGCGTTTTGTATCATCCTAAACAGTTTGTGATTTGCTCTACGACGCACAACATCTACAATAGACAAGGATCGTGAAATATTCAATATTAAACGTGAATTATAACTTCAAAGCCGTTTTAAAGGAGGCTAAAAGGATTTGATGACGAAAAATAAAGAGAAATCTAATCAAAATGCATCGAGGGACTGGCGACGGAGGTCTGAGCCTCTCATCGCGGTGCCTGAAGATGAAAGGTGAGGCAGGGTGGCGAGGAGGTTCATTAAAACCCACTATTAGTAGATAAGCGCGCGCTCAAACAAAACAACTTCGTGTAACGTTAAATCGACACCGCTTTATGCAACAGTTTTAATATTATGTAAGGAATTTATTTTGTAGCGGCTCCGAGTAATTATGTATCTAGTGAGTATTTTTATTTAGTGCGAATCACCTCAAATTTAAAGTAAGTAGGATTAATTCTCCTCAGATGTTAGACCACAAGCCGGCCCCGACACAGTAGGAAAAGGTTAGGCAGATCAGGTTAGCAATTTGTGAACGGTTCGTGTACTTTGCATCCAACATAACATCTTCGCTCTAGAGATACGTAAATTAATAAAATCTGTGTGACCAGTGAACCGATTTACCAAATAGATTGGCTGTTGTTTTGAAATTTATTTTTTACAGCATGAAAATAGCGTGCATATACATAATAATATAGTGATATAAAGGCGAGATTCCACCAGTGTACGGCACTGTGACGCAGATTGTGTGCAACAATATGTTTCTTCTGGCCGACTCATCTAAGCAAACAGAAACTATTTTGCCCGATCATATACAGAAATGTCAAGTAGCGGACACCCTTGTTGTTGAAATGTTGTAAAAATCATTCTTATTTCTTCCCAAAAAGGATTGTTTGTCGTATATTTTCTAAACATAGACTGACTCTCATCAGGTCTGAGAAATGATGACGGAAACTCTGAGATGTTGGCCAAAAATTTGAAGGGTTATAATAACGAATAACTTAACCCCAATCCATCATAAGTCTAGATTTATTATTTCATTATTAAATTATATCATTTTATTTTGCAATATTTTTTTATTCGAACCTATAAAACCTAATATATAAACAAATGTAAACAAATATTTATATCTTTTTATTAGTTAGGCACATATAAATAGATAAGTTGAGGAAAAGTTGCATAACGTTCGTTAAAGAACCACTTTAACGAAACAGAAACCGAAGTTCTAACCTCAGCTTTTTTATCGGTTCAAAACACCATGTTCGTCCTGCAAACCCAAAATGACACAGTGAACGATGGTAGATAATATTTCCCACCCACCGTTGCAAGCTAAAAAGTATTCTAAAATTCGTCGAAAAAAATAGTGCCTAAGGACTATATGGTAATATTTTGTGTCATTACAGAGAGCATCCACCGCACTCCCTGCCACGCCTGAGCGTCGTCATGCCAGCCAGTTCGAATTCCAGCACGGAGCGTATCTCCAAACCCGCGACTCACAGGAAACCGCTCTCACACGGCGAGTAAGTTCAGCTCGCATATTAGGTAGGAGACTGCCGCTGGAAAGTAGGTAGATTTTTTGACGAAATTCGAAGACTATCGGCAATATAAATTCAAAAAATAAGTCATGGTTTCATACTGATGAATCCCTATTTAATATAATCTCGCCAAACTGCCAGAAATTACTTTGGCCTGCACTAACCAGCAGAGGCATGCACTAATATTAATTATCTAATCTAATTAGCTTCCTAAATCCCTAAAATAGCGTCAAATTCAGGATAGTTTTGATATTAATTAGTTAATTTCGTACACTATTCAGTAAAGTAGCTAAATCCGGATAAGCTACGCAACAATAAAGGCGTTTCGCCGCTAAATATTCCTCGACGATTTTCATTAATTTTGTAACGTCATATTAATTTTCACTAGCTTCGTGTTTTAGGTTATTACGAGCTAATTGATACAATATATCATATTGTTCCAGTGAATCGATGACCGTGGTCCTGTCAGCATTTTATGCTAAATTATTAATAGTATTAGGAATAGCGCTACCAGTAACGAGCACCATACAAAATGAAGTTTATACTAATGTTACATCTGACGTGAGTATTACATACTTATTTAATTAAAAAAAAATAAGAGTTTATATTTTAGTTCATGGTTTTTGTATACCCTTATATTAGCTTGTACATGACCTATGTGTGTAGTTGTAACCCATAGGTAAAGCTTCACGTAACAGCACTAGACCAAAATGTTTATACACAAAAGGTTAACAAGTTCTCCAATGAGAACTCATCTCAAATGAGAATATTTTGTAACATTATAGCATTGACAGTAAAAACAACAGTGGATTGTTAAACTCCCAAATCGAATTTCAACTAAAAATCGATTTATTTTTTCAGATATTCACAATGTATTTATACATAATCAGTATGCTCTTCCTGGGGTACACCTTTTATCATCTTAGAATAGCAAAAAGGGAGAAAGATGGTAAGTCTTATCAAACCTCAATACAAATTTAACGACTTAATGGAAATCGATTTATTTGTTACTACATACATATGTACATATTTTTTGTAAGTAGTATACATATCTTGGACACCATTGACTTTGTTTCGGATGGCACGTTAAACTGTAGGTCCTGGCTGTCATTGAACATCCTTGGCAGTCGTTACGGGTAGTCAGAAACCAGTCTAAAAAAGGGGTATTGAGACTCGACCCGGGTTGAGGAGGTCAGATAGGCAGTCGCTCCTTGTAAAACACTGGTACTCAGCTGAATCCGGTTAGACTGGAAGCCGACACCAACATAGTTGGGAAAAAGGCTCGGGAAATGATGATAATGACATACATACATAGGTACATATTTTTTGTTTATCATTGCAGAAAACGTAAGACGCACTCGCTACGGTAGTTTTTACCTGCATATGGGAGTGGCAGGGTTTGGAGTAGGCTCCATCATCTACTCCTGCCTCCAGTTCGCTGGGTACTTCGACCTATCGGGAGACTGTCAGCTCGCCATCGTGGCCATTAAACCAGCTCTCAGGATATTGTACTTAGTTGCACAAACAGTCTTCATATTTTCATATACAGATGTAAGTAATTGTATAATAATACTTATCACATCATTATCTAGAACAAACGATCAGTTTATAGACATAGGTACTGAATAATTTTAATGTGTATCAACCACTCTCAACTGCAGGTCGCTTCCAAATGGTGTATGTGGAGATCTAAAGGGGAGGCCTATTTTCAGCAGTGGACGTCCTATGGCTGAGATGATGATGATGATGATGAACAACTGTCAATAATATCGTTTTTCCGGCAAAAAACTACTTATTAGTCTTATACATAAAATTGGGCAAGAAAACCAAAAAGTATACTGCTAATATAAAGCAAAAAGATGCGAAGCCGCATTCAATTCTTAGTATTTTAGACAATTATTTCAAGAACTGTTTTAGTTAACCAAGTTTAAATAAATTAAATACAGAGTAGTTAAAAATGTGACAAGCAAGAAAATATTAAAATCTTTCATAATAAGTTAACCTTGACCGTCGAAGTAACAAGCCGATGATGGATCAACAGCTGCTAAATTGAGCCTCACGAAGTTTTCTATTGTGTGGTTTCCAAAATTTTGCTCATGCTAATAAGCAAACAATTTAATTCCTTGCGCTTATTTTCTGACTTGAAGAATTCGAGCATCAGGCAAGATGCAGTGTGATACATTGATAAATACTTGATGTTGATGCTTGACAATTAATCTTATCATATTTATTTTATTTGCTCTCTCGGTGTTATGATATTGTGCTTGAAAGAGTTGCACATTGTCATCGGCATTTGAATATGAAAATTTTAATTTTTCGTATTAGGAAATAGCGGTTAAAGTTTATTTTACAGTCTTCCGTGCATGAATCACTCGCTAATTGGTGCCCAACCGCATCCTGGCTAACCGGGAAGCCTTGTAGAATCTTAGAATAAAAATCCGTGCATTAAGTCGGATCTCTGGAACACAGCCGACTATTCACCGTCTTACTAGAGGATATCAATTATTTTCAGTGTCATAAAAAGAATAAGAAGATTATATGTCATGTTCTCATTACAAAAAACTTTCTTTCTAGATATTGGATCCCATGCGAGGGGTGGTGCTTGATAGATTCGGACTCATGCATCTAATAGCAACAAATGTATGTGAATGGCTAAACGTCGTTGTTCAGGAGACAAGAGATGACATCATCGCAATGGCCTACGATCGGCCGGCGTTTATCCGATACGCCAATGTTACTGGTCCACCGAAAGTAGTGATAACAGATCATGTGGATAATACAACTTCTTTGCTGGAACAAAAGTCATCTATGGGCAGTGAAGATATTTTATCAAATGTAACATTAAATGTTTTCAACTTTACAACGAAGAATATCAATTGGACCTGCAACGTGTCTGATATGATCACTCCTCTGATTAGGAGCGTGAACCCTTATTTAAGGCCGTGTGGAGTGGAATACAGCCTTTTGTGCTCGATCATTATTTTTGTAATCTGGAACGATATCTGTACAGTACCAGGATCAGTAAGTTGTTATCATATTTAAATGATCTAGCCGATTTATCTTAATGACACGGGATACATTATACCTACATATTTAACCAAAGATATAGCTGTATTTTTTCCCGGATCAGTTTTTTCAATGAATTTAAATGGTTCCATTTAGATATTTACGTCAAGTTTACGTATTGCGTGACTTGCTCAAGTTTGCGTGTTTGATTTGCTTGCAGCTCTCACATGTTCGATTGCTTCTGAGAACCTGCATCTAGGGACATTAATTAGGTCACTGAATTAATTGAAGATTTTACTTCCAGAAACTGGTAAAGGAAGTCGCATCTGTGGTGACTGCTAAAGACCGACAGTGCTGTGCTCGAGCCAAATCCAATAATCATTTTTCTGTCGATTGTGGAAGTGCACATAAGGGCCTGTTTATGGGCGTGGCAGTCCTGGCTGGTACTATTGTCAGTCTTATGCTATTCAATGGATTATTTCAGAAACAAGAATTTATGAGTTTAGCCTTATTTCAGGCAAGTCCATACACTACTTATGTCTTACGTCCTTACTATTGTTACGTACTTACAACCATATACTACGTTAAAAATATTAGGTAATTACAATTACAAGACATACTACGCCAACACAGTGCTCAAGAGTTATTTAACTTGCTGCAACTTTACACAAACATATGGATATTAAAATTATACAATGTTTGTCTAAGGTTACGCCACCCCTACGTATAGCTGTCACGCCTACTCAATTTTCTTTTCCTACAGATAAACGTTTGGGAATCAATCCTATTTCTCATAATGACACTAGGATCGGGGGCCTGTATTCAAAGAATGAGGACGTTGCCTCTAAAACGTGAAGTGTCAACACTGCCTTTAGAACATTCACTGCTGCTGGTCACTCAATGTGGAGTGTACTTATACTACTTATTTCAAATAATTGGCGCTGGCTTCTTAATACACCAGTACCCTGGAGAATCACAAGCAACCAGGTACAAGAAAAACTTCACCTTACGATTGAACTGTACATCGTTACCGACACAATTAAAAGTAGTATACCTACAACGTGCAACCATAACTTTGATGAAAAATATTGCAGGATCATAACGCCTTTATGTGCTGTTATTCAAAGTTCGTGCCAAACGCTGCTAGTGTTGGACTCTTGGTATCGACGCTGTGCGGGCACAGGCCGACAACGACCAGGGCGGCAACTAATAACATTTCTTCTAGTTGGGAACTTCGCTCTATGGCTTATAAACAGAGTTAAAAATTCAAGAGCAGAATTTCATCCCTTACAGGTATGAGTGTGTTGTGAGATTTTTTACAATTTACATTTAGAATAAGTAGAATATTATGACCCTAGATCAGATTTTATTACTATGTACATACCTAGTTAATAATATTTAAAGATACTACCTCCTTCTTTTTTGACTCATGAACCACTACTTGATATTTTTCTCTCACCCACAGATGGAATTTTATGGAGTTTGGGCATGGACTCTCATTACACACGTGTCAGTGCCGATTCTCGTGTGCTATCGATTTCAAGCCACTGTGTGCTTTTACGAAATCTGGAAGAACTCTTACAAACGGACGAGAGAAGCCATGAACATTGATCCAGACGAGTTAGAATTAAAAAGCCCCCACAGTGCTTAATATAATAATTGTACTTAACTAGAAAAACGACTGAAATATAAAAGGAAATTTTTGTATCGATTTATTTGTTCTGCACCTTTCGCCTAAAACTAAACAGATAAATCATTCCCACTTAAAACAAAAAACCCCACTGAGTCTTCTATGAGAACCCTGGGTACCGAAAAAAAAAAACACTTTGGGATTCGCTTCTCCTAGCAGACTTCAAAGAGAATATAAATAAAATCAAA
Source organism: Heliothis peltigera (assembly GCA_958496145.1). Lineage (NCBI taxonomy): Eukaryota > Metazoa > Arthropoda > Insecta > Lepidoptera > Noctuidae > Heliothis > Heliothis peltigera. The sequence continues at coordinate 7,507,114 of OY292327.1, forward strand.
ATCAATCATTACCCCAAAGAATGTTACAGGTACCTAATTCAACTAGGTATTGCCCCCAAACTAGGCATGTCTGTTTTTTGGATACCAATTAAAGTTAACAGATTACATTAGCTTCGCTTTTAAATTAGACAAGATGCAGTAAATCTTAAAAATATAAGCAATAGCTAGAAGTCAGATAAAGTAATATGTATTAATTAGTGAGTAAAACCAGCCATTGTTCTATCAAACATAGTCTCATAATATGTTCAAATATTGGCTCTGGAGTTCCGCATCGATGTCAATGCGTTAAATCGATAGACTACCTTTGGCACCACGGTCTTTTCTGCAGCAAGAACTCCGGCCACAGCCGGTGTTCCTATTAGAATCTCAACACTTGCACATGCAAAATTAGCGAACTGACAGGACTATTGTAGTCCCAGTAAGTCATTCAAAGATAATAAAAAGAAACTACTTCGTACTTCGCGAACGGAAAAGGTAAAGGAAGCAGAGCAACTTGTACCTTGATTAGAGAATGATTGTAAACTAAAAAGCCGAATAGGCGAATACCATAAACTCTATTACACTTTGGTAAAAAATGGCAACACATAACCTCGGACGTACGGAACGATCGCTCTGTCATACAAATACATACCTGTCAAATTTGTGTACAATATTTCCGCATTTTACATTTTAAAAATAAGGTATTTCTAAAAAATATGGCTTCAGTAATGGATGTAGATGAAGAGGAAGTCGAAATGGCTTCCTCAAGTAGTGGTAAAGGTGATAAAAAGAGGTTTGAAGTCAAAAAGGTACATTTACGCTAACTCATCGTAACTGTACGTTACAATTTCTTTGTTGATTATTTCTAATCGATTTTATTTACATTTCAGTGGAATGCAGTCGCTTTATGGGCTTGGGGTAAGAACTATTTGAACCACTGGTCGATTGCATAAAACCATAAAGACAGTGTAATCAGTGCTGTATATTTGTTATAGATATTGTGGTCGACAATTGTGCGATTTGCCGCAACCATATAATGGATCTTTGCATAGAGTGTCAAGCCAATCAGGCATCAGCTACTAGCGAAGAGTGCACAGTTGCTTGGGGTGTCTGTAATGTAAGGATTGCTTTTAAAATCAGAATTATTTTATTTCAACTTATACATTTGTTAATGCTTGTGTTCTCAATTACAGCATGCTTTTCACTTCCACTGCATCTCACGCTGGCTCAAAACTAGGCAGGTGTGCCCTCTAGACAACAGAGAATGGGAATTCCAGAAGTAAGTCAAAATTTTTGTTAATACTTTTTTTGTACAAAGTTTTTGCCTGTGATCCATGGAAACTAGTAGATACACATGGACTGTCTAGACTTACTTGTTAAAAGGTCTATCATATAGTATTGGAATTTTTCAAAATCCATGTGTTCCAGAGACAATGTATAATATTAGCATGTTCAAATAACCAAGAAAACATGTTTAAAATATAATTATTTTCTGGGGGTAAACTCTGTTCTATAAAATGTGTTTGCAATCTTTATTGAGCTCTACCTACAAAATTTAGTATGAGCTTCATCATATTTTACATGTCCATTTTACATCATTCAATGATACAATTAAACATTGCAATACTGACTGCTGTCAGTGCTTTGGTGCTGTGCTCTAATTGATGTTATTTTTTTCAGGTATGGACACTAAAGCAAAATGTTGTCACCCATTCCCCACACCATAAGGAGTCAGCGTATATATTGAGGATGGGCATACCAATGTCAATATTGCATTAAGTTGATAATAAACAAACTCAAAGTACTAAATTTTTCGTTATTAATTACGCGAATATTTGTAAATTGTGATTATGGATCTCTTGTAATAAAATAAAAAACCCATAAAAATAGAATCCTGTCTTCCATGAAATATTTATTTTTTAGGGAGATGGATGATGGATTATTCTCATTAAGTAGGGAGTAAATAATGAAATTCAGAGTTAGTCTACAAATTGAAACAAAGTGTTAGAAAGAAACTTGAGGCAATTTATTGTGATATATAATGAAATGAAAAATATTTCATATTTGTCAACAATATGCAACTTGTTTTTGTCTAAATTACAGATTTCTTAAATACACTATTCCAATGAGGAATATCACAATAGCTAGCAATAAAACCAGCAATTATTCACAAACAACTGCAGTTACTGATCCAGCCACATGGTTGTGTGCATCAATTTTCTAAACAGCCAATACTTGTAAACTAAAGTACACAAATTATTCTACAATTTGTAAGAATGACCACTCTTAGAGGTAGGTACATATGATAGGTTAGTGTTTGCTCTGCTCCTTCCTTTTATTCAATTATGAACAACCGTAAACAAAAGTTTGGAAAAATACTACTATAAGCTCCCAGATGATGATGGGCACTAGAACTATGAATCTTGTTGCATAAATTAAAATGTAGTAGTAATTATCTCATTGCTTACTTATGTTTACAAGTTATTCAGTCCGCCATGTCTACACATCTTGAACTGACAAAATAAACAGTTATTAGCATTATAAATCACTTTTTATTAATGGATCTTATTCCCTGTTTATTTATAGCCTTGTAATGTTGTATCGTACCCACACTTTAAAGTTGTCGTAATTTTTAATGTATTTCAAATACTTCAACATTTTAATTATTTTACTTTTATATACAACCTATGTCCCTACATTCAACTGCTGAACAGCTTTTTACAAGCATAATACTTGTCAAGGCTACACTTCATTCCCATACCTACAATAAAAATCAACATGAAACTGTACATATTAACAATATTCACATATTTTTGTGAAAATTTTCCAATTTTGGATTTAAGTTACCTTAAAAAAGTCAGCTCAATTTAATTCATTCCTATTTTTTTTCTGGATACATCTGATTTTTATACCTAAACAATCTCCTGACTCACTAACTTTGGAAATGATTGAATCTTGTCTCAAGACTACACCCTTGTTCAAATTGATGATTTATGACTACATATTACTAATAATAACTATTACTCTTTAAATAGAGATTTATTTCACTATGCTCATTGAAATATCCATACCATATTCAATATACACATTTCATTAAAACATTGATACAAGAACAAATAAATTATACAATGCAATGAGATCTACCTGCAGCAAGTCAACAATGTCAATATATAAATTAAAATGGTAAGAATTATACCCAACTTTTTTTTTTAATTTAACTATTTTCTTACCAAATGGCAGTAATCCACCAGGACTTATTTCACCCACTTCAAATAAGTCGTATCTGGCCATAAATAAACAAAATACAAGGTTTTTGTACATATTATATCAACACATTAACATTAGTTTATAACAGACACTAAGTCTAGACCAACTTATTTGACGATCGTGAAAATGCCTGACACAAATGGGTTATCATGCACTGAATAATTTGCACTAATGAAATCAATAAAAACTTTCAATTTTCCGTTTTAATAAATATTTTATGGAATCATCATATTAAAATCTGATGCATATCACACATTACTCAAATGTCAGAACTTCACGTCACCAAAATAAATACTAGATAAAATAATCCTAATCAGTGTCAATTAAACTAATAATTGAATAATAACGGTGGAAAAATAACCATAAGGTAGTTGCGGCTGTCAGTCTGCTGAAATAGCAGTTGGCAAATCAATAGTACGACTCTCATTGCCAAATATTAATCTTAAGCGTTTCATTGGAGGCAGAGGACGGATGGGGCTGTGCTTGCGGTGGCGTTCCTTAGACTTACGTCGCTTCTTAAAACGTCGCGCTGTCTCAGGGTCAACGCCCTCTAATCGTAACACTTCATACTCAGTTGCCTCTGTTGTGGTACCACAATCCATGACTTCCTCTACTACGGGGCTCCTTTTCACTCTCAATGTCAGTTTCAATCCTCGCCGTGGAGGGGTACATGGGCATTCACTACTTTTATTAGAATTATCTGACAACCATGGTGGCCCTGAGTCTGTTTCTTTTTTACTAGACTCCTCAGTTCTATTTGTAACTTCTATTTTTGGATTCTTGTTGGCTTTGCTGTCCTTACATTCACTTGGATTCACATTTTCTCTAAAATCATATATCTCACTTTTCACACAAGCATTGTCATTAACACTTTTGTTTTCAACAGTTTGTTCTTGAACATTGGTATTAATCATGGAAGTTTCAACCTTTTCTACTGTATTATTAGCAATACTCAATTCTGTTCTTTGCAATGGAGATTCTTTTGTATCACAATCATTGTCTGGTTTTTCTAAGTGTGTGTTTGTCATTTCAATAGAATCAATATTCTCTTTTTGACTATCGGTTGTAGGTTCCGTTTTAATATTAATTTTATTATCATCTAACACATTCAACTCTGTCTCCTCTTTTGGTGTGGTAAGGTTTCTGTCAATTTTAACCTCAGTACCTAGCTTTGTAGTACTTTTAGGTTTAGGACAAGTAGACTGTGCGCAGGTATCAAGTAAGCGTTTGTGACTTCTTAAAACTATGCCTGTATGAGAGTCGCGACTACTCCGTGAGCTAGTGGTGCTGCAGCAGCGTGATGGAGGTGCTCGGCGTTTGACATTGGCCGCAGGTGCCAGTGTCATGCCATTTGTTGCTCTATTGCTGTCTGTCCGCCGTCGCAATCTTTCGCCACGACTCGAGGCTGAAGATTCTCTACTGCCCTGTGCCTCTTTACCAACATTCCCATCAATAACATCTGCAATACAGCCTTGTGCTATTAAAAGTTCAGCATCATACTTAGTTAATCCTTTTTGTTTCATTTCCTTCATGCTTAGGGGTGAAACAATGTCGGAGTTTTGCCTACTAGATATTCGAGATTTTTCAGGGTTTTTGCCATTCACATTTTTTTGTGACTGTTTTGCTTTTGTCCTATTTATTCTATTATCAGTTTCTCTAAAGCGGTATCTAGTTGCTTGCTCATCATTGTGTGCATTTTGTACAGAAAATGCACCTTTTCCTCGTCTTTCACAAGTCTCACATTCACAATAACAGTTACCATTTCCAAAAAAGTCCTCTCCATAGAAACAGGTAATCTCTTCTCCAACTTCAATATCTCTCAACACGCGCACAAAAGCTTTGCCACGATCAGTTGCTTCAAATGTACAGGTAGGTCTACAATCATGATTAATGTATGCTGCAGGACCAAGCCATAACTGGGCACAATTTTTCCTACAGCTATACATCACAGAAAAATCATTCTTTCCGGGATGAAGTAATTGCTTTTCCTCTTCTTCTGTCATTTCAGCAATACAGCCAACAAGAAAATCTATTCTTTCATGTTTAAAAAATTTTTTTGTTGTTGAAATTTTGGCTCCTACTCGACCTTCCAAAGAATACCTATAACAGGGTTCAATAACGAACCCTGCTTTTTTATCAAACACTCGCAAATAACGATAAATCTGAAATAAGAAAATTGGCTAATTAAAATGTGAAAGTAGCAATAAAATTATAATTTTTTTATTATGGTTATAAAAAGATAGTAATAAAACCCAAGAAAAATGTATTTCTGTATCTACTAAAACAAAAGCCATTGACTTGTTTTCAAGCTACTGCTCTGCATATTGACACAGAGGAGCACTACTGGTAAATGTTTGTATCTAATAGATGTGAAAAATATTTCACTAAGTAGTAGGTATGTTTAGATTACAACAGTTGAGAAACAAGTTATTTTATATCTTAATTTCGAAGTCTGCTTAAATTATATACTAACATGTTCTCTTAGTTTGCTCTGCTGGTGTTTATTTTTACTAAAGTGTCTTGGCATCCATTCACCATTTGCCAGTCTTGTGTATGCTTTGTTGTAATCCTGTGTTTGGATAAATTCCTTAATAATACTTTTCAACTCTTCTTTATTTGTTTTCAGTGGTCTATATCGAATATTCATTTTGTGTGTAGTGATCCCAAGATATGGATCCACTATAAGTGCTGTAGCCAAATCATCGTACTCTGACAGCTCACGGGGAGTCATGCCCATTGGTTGCATCTTGTGAAGCACTTGCCTCCCTGGGTACGACGCTGATCCAACAACCATCCTGAATACCTGAATAACAAAGGACGCGAAAGCTGTAGAACACACAATTTTTTCATGACAAGGAAAACGGTGGGAATTTAAATTGTTTTAAAACATATAACTTCAAATGTAATACTAGCATTCTCATTGGCAGATATAAGTATTATGTTATTACCCATACAATCTCTCAATTTCTAAATTATAAAAGGACAAACATGGCGGCCGAACACGAAAACCAAAACCCGACACGTCAAAATGTTGACACTGTTTTTTATTCTTTGTAATAACTTAAATAATAAACGAATAGTTAATAGTACAGAACAAGTACTGAGCTATTGTTATCACTTACTTAAATCATTGAACGTAGGTAAAATTCATGATTATTTTAAATAACAACTTCACTATCTAGAAGCACTTTCAGACGCTAACCGCTAGGTTATTTACATATATCATACATAACTAGGTGTTTAATTTTAATTTCTAATAAATTACTTCATAATTATTTAACAGGAATCAAAACTAAAGCAAACTGATCATATTCAAATTAATCTCCAAGGAAAGCTGAAAAACAACCATGTTTTCGTGCACTCCATTCATTAGTAGTGTTGTACATTTAAACATTGCGAAACGATTAACGAATACGATGCGGACTGTTGAATCGATGAAAAAACTTTGGACATTTCAAATCTCTAATCGATTTGATCTATCCTGAATTCAATTTTTTTTCTTTATTTACAGAAAAAAATATAAAACCTGGTCTTGCATTTTATTTGATATGAATTATTACAAGTTAAAAATAATATTTTAAATTGGACCCTTCAATGAGTTGGTCCGACAGGCAGATCGACCCTTGTTTCGTCTAGCTTGGACAGATACAATAATAAAGCTTGAAAGAGATTACCGCATGCAGTTGATAGCCACGACTGATAAGCATGCACTGTATTAAACATCCAGCACGCTAGATATAGTGGTTGTCCGGTCGCTCAAGATTACGTCGGCTTACGGTTATTGGTCTCGTCCCTCCCAGCTTCTCATTAGATTAACAGCAAAAATATCGATTAGAACGAATATATTACTATCGCATAAATCTATTTTGTTTTATTTAATGCACACAATCATAGTCAACAACGTAATAAAACTAAAAGAAAGGAAATAAGCTTAGATAATATCATTATTTCATACATATTCATTTACAATATTCTAATTTAGTTGAAGAAACGATTTTTACTCTACTAAGACTAAAAATTGCAATTTGTAACAATCGGGCCTGCTTTCCTGAAGATGTTGCAAATAAAATGCACAAGCACCATATGTAGCTTATAAACAAATGCTTGTTATTAATTAAATGACGAGCTTAGCAAATAGGCAAGTAGAGACTATCGCTCAAAATTAGCAATAATCTTTGCCCTACTCTAATTTCTCTTCGCAGTTAGTCTACTACTCTACTCTAGCAAATGTCAGTCAAATCAAATGACGTAAATTGAATGAGATAGCATTCGTTCAACCTGTCCTTTGTATTTTTCAATTTTGGGTAAATCTTGTGATCCTCGCACAATAAATTGATTGTCCAGTGTATTATTGCATTTGTGTCCTATATTAAGTTCCAAGGTATAACGCTTTTCTATTACTACCACATTGTTTGAAAACCGTTTGAGGCACTATTTATAAAATACCTGGGAACATTGTAAAATGGCGTCCCATTTTTGGCTACCTTGTGTTTATTTTTTTATTTTGGTCTTGTTTTAGATGCCTAACATAAAACTACAGTCTTCGGACAGCGAAATTTTTACTGTTGATGTTGAGATTGCAAAATGCTCAGTTACAATCAAGACAATGCTGGAAGACTTAGGAATGGAAGATGATGAAGAGGAGGTAGTTCCACTGCCCAACGTGAATTCTGCTATCCTTAAGAAAGTGATTCAATGGGCCACGTATCACAAAGATGATCCGCCATTGCCAGAAGACGACGAAAATAAAGAAAAACGTACAGATGATATCTCTTCGTGGGATGCAGACTTCTTAAAAGTCGATCAGGGCACCCTATTTGAACTAATTTTAGCTGCCAACTATTTAGACATAAAAGGTTTACTGGATGTCACTTGCAAAACTGTAGCCAATATGATTAAGGGTAAGACTCCAGAAGAAATCCGCAAGACTTTCAATATTAAAAATGACTTTACAGCAGCCGAAGAAGACCAAGTTCGTAAGGAGAATGAATGGTGCGAGGAGAAGTAACTTGAGAGCCTTAGTATTATAATTTAACTGGTTAGATTTAATTGGTATCTAAAATATGTTGTAATTATTGTAAGTTTATTGCTATTTAATTTTCGTCTTGTGTTTATGAAGGGTATGAAGTAATATCTTAATAAAAAGGGACTAATATTAAAAGTTATTAAATAACCCAAATGCATAACACATCATTACCTTACAATTTAGGAAGTTTTCTGATTGTGTCACCTACATCAACATGCTTTTATTTGTATAATAGAATAAATTTCCTGCAATCCTCTGTAATTTTAATTTACTTTATTGGCCCTCCTCTCTTCATCATATATTTCTGGTTTGTGTAATAAATTCGTAGATTTTGTACAAAATATAATTATCTCTTTTCGGCAAGTGCAAGCTGTGAAACATATGATACTTTATATAATTATTCAGCTTTAACCAAAATTTAGAAGTCTGAAAAACTGATTATAATAGCTGCCATTAGAAGTTCCCTAAGCTGAATTTTGCTTTTATTGCCAAGCCTAAGTTATTCGCCGCGATTTTGAACGCTTTTTACTATTCATTATTATGCTCAATTTGTGGCGCCTATAAAGCTACGACGCATCGTGAAGAAGCTAAGTTCTCCAACTACCTAAAGTGGCAGTCATCATAAGAGTAACATAAAAATTTTCGGTGGAAGGTATTTTAAAAGCTTATTTTATTCGTAGTGACGCGGAGTTCGGCTGACTAGCTGTCATGTCGTCTCAAGACGGATATGATGACATGATGGTCAGTTAAACCAATTTTTCGTTGTAGGTAGGTATCACCCGATATACCTACAAGAGAATATCAAGAGTTTACACAACGCGTGCCCACAATTTTGTAAATGTGCGTGTGGATTGAATGTTCTTTTTATATACTTTGAATTTTACATGCTACGAAAACACTGTTAATCCAGGGGGTCAGCTTCCTATCAAAATTAGTCCAGCAAATTAACAAACATACTACACACAAACCGTTTTTAGTACATATATTTATTTAGGATACGCTCGAAAACAAAATTTGTGAGTTATTAGTACCTAATCAAATGTTATCATACCCATGTTGTAATTAGTCGGTCTGGAAGCTTCACAGTGTAAGGAAATGTATGAGATAGTTTCTGAGGGAAACAACAGCCGTGGACTAAGTATAAAACAAGGTACAGCGGAAAAGCCTGACACTGCTGACCCCTTCAACGTTTTGTGTCACAGCCGCGATCCAGGGGCTTGGGGTATGACCAACGTAGCAGGGTGTCGTAGTTTGAAGTAGGGGCAATAAATAAAGCGCTCCTGATGGCAAAAAGGATTTTCCTCCTGGTGGTACCTGTACCATATGAATATGCCATTATTAATACCGTCATACATCATTAGTGGCCCTCGTTGGTTGGGTGCGACATCTACAGAAACAAATAATAAAAAAAAATATCTACAATAGGTATCTATTCTATAATCTCATCTAAAATATTCTTACTGAAATTACATGAGCTCATTGTAAATTGTACAAAATATTATTTGATACGTTTATAGGGAAAGCAGAAGCCCAGTGTCAAGCTATGCTCCGATATGAGTCTTCGATGCTAGAAAACCTGTCGGAAGCAAAATAATTATCAACACAGCTAAGGATTGGGCTGTTAAACCTTCCAAGGTAAGTTCCGCACGATGCAGCTCCAAAAATAACACCCATAACGAAACCAAATCCAACGAACAATATTAATATTGCTCGACACTTGTCTTGGGTCATAAAAATCTCTTTACAAATACAAACGAAGTCGTATACAGACCTGGAACAAAGATTTGGGAAAGTAGAAGCTTCTTCGATTAGGTACCTACTTGCTTGCCTAAAAAATATATAAAATTATGATCAATTTGGTGTTCCACGGTCTTTTCGTGTCCAATCGGCAAACAATAAAGTAGAATGCCGAAAATTGATTGGCATCACAATAATAATAAACAAGTGAGCTGGCGAGTCTCCTCCTGCCATTTTTACATGTATTCATTACATTGTCATCGGAAGGGGTCATAGTCCCCATAGTTTTCCCTTCCCTAGTCCACTAGCATCCCATCACAATAGCCCAAGTAGTTTTTCTCCCCTAGTTAGCAATAGTTTAGCACAAACCGGGCGTTGTCCTTGGGTACATTTCTATAGTGTATACAGGGATAATCGTCGGTTTTGTGTAACCATTAGTTTCATTAAAGTTGTCTCAAAAGGGCTTCAGCGTGTTGGCTTCGGCCCCGCGTTCACCTTCTAAAAATCCGGGACTCTGTAGTCCCGTGGTCTAGAAGAGATAAACAATTAGGTATCTTAAACCTGCCCAACCTGCAACATCTCGTGTTATCACACAGCAGTTTGTCAGTTTCATCCAATAGTCTTGCCAGTTGCTGTTGTGCAAGTGTAATAACTGGACATTTCTTATGAAGAATATTTGCGATTTCACCTTCAGGGTCTAAATCACAACTACATCCTGGCGAATCAACATTACTGTCTAATCTACCATCACTGCGAATATCACTCCTTGGTGAACCATCTGTCGCCTCGAAATTTGTGTTTTCACCTGGGCCATTATCATTATCATGTGGTCTTCTATTCTTCTTGTATGTTTTTCTGGAGTATCGGTAGATATTTTGTACTTGATAATCGTCTGATGACATTAGATAATGATAAGTTCTAATTTGTAAACGTCTATGAGGTTGGTGCTTGGTTAGTTTTCTCCATGTTCTAAGTTAGTTCATCGTCAATGTCTTTCATCATTATTTACTTTTTTCAAAAAAGGCTTAATATAATTTATTTTATCTATGGTATGGTACTAAGTTTAATAATGGATTTTGAGACTTTCAGGCCGTACATTCCTAGGTTCCCTTCTATTTGCTTTTAATCACTCCTTATTAAGGTGTGTTTAATTCCACTTGCGGATTAGTTGGATGCGGATGGAGTTTGACCGCCAACGATTGTAGTAGGTGTTTAAGATTATGTGAGTTGCGGTAGTTTGTGTAGCATCGCAGACACACTGTCGCTCGTCTGTAAGTAAACGCCCTTAAACAGTAACTCTATCAGAAAAAACCTAAGAAAAGTGAGGTTTCACATTATGGACGAAGATCCCACCGTTTACCTACTTTGATAAAGGACCGGTTTTAAGGGTAGAACCAGTTGATAGCATATCTGAAACTTTTGGAAGAATTGTACGAGTTATTGTCTTTGTTCACCTTTAATTATCGTGAAAAGCGTTGTCTCCACATGACGACACCTACCTATGAAATCGGCCGATGAGCGCCTTTTTAAATCATTAGCGCAAAGGCTGAATCGTTCCTTACTCTCAAAAATCATCAGGCGAAGTCGCCAGTGAATTCGCTCTGATAGGTATTGCTCTTTAATTTTCTTTGAGAGATTGGGCAATTTCTTTAATGACGTAACAAATGCTGCCATGGTAGTTGGCTACTTGGCTATAAGCGATCGTTAGGCAACCACTATATTTTTAACTAAGTAGATTGTTTGTTGAAAATAGAATATTAGATTACTGCCTGGTGGGTGGACAACAAAACGGTAGTGGAACTATCTGAATTAAGACATGACCTCCCACCAAGAAGGGAACATTAACTTGTTTTCTAAATACATTGTTGTTGCGAAAAGTGCTTCTGCAGCAGATTGTTCGCAAGATTTACCGTGGCCCTGACGCGCAGGCCCCCCCCCCAGAAGGAAAATAGTGGGTTTTAGTCAGCAAGAGTTGACACTCCCTACAGCTGAACCCTGGTATCATATGGTCGTTAGTAATTTATTACTGCGCTGTTTCATTCAAAACTTGGAATGAAATAGGAATAAATCCCCACCAAATTGGACCCTACAATCAGATAACTGCTCTATATACTTCAGGAATATGGCTGTTAGATGAACTTAACCTTTCGTGGATAAACCTTAATTTAACTTCGTAAAAGTTTGCAGCAGGCGATTTTTTTTGTGCTCAGTACATGATTGAAACATACATTGATAATAACAGTAATTTATTAATAATATATATATAAATCAATATTTTTGACATTTTTGTACTATTTGCTTGTACATCGAGCCAACTCGGCCCATAATATTACTCGAGCTAATTACACCTGATAAGTAGATACCTAAGGCAGTCAATGCATAAAATGTGGTGACGAAAAGTTCATATGTTAATATGCAATTGATATAACCATCACATCTTAATTGATAATCTTATACCATATCACAACCATGTCATTTTCAATTATGTACATTCATTCAAATTCATGAACACTGATTTTTATTGTAAAGCAGGTAAAAATCTTATCAGATACAGTACAGATTACGACTGTATCACGACACAATAAAGTTGTATAAAAAAAGACTCATATCCATTATGATAAAACACTAGAAATTAAATCATTTAAATGTTCCTAATATTGTTCCAGGAATGTAATGAGCGACTTCCTTTAAAATACTTATTGTATAGCTCATAAATAACTAATAACAATTATAATTATGTTAATATTGCACTATAACACCTAATAACACAAATTAGTCTCCAAAAGATTGGTGCATCCATTTCTTGGAGTACTCATAGACAACGAAGAGCGCTGCTGTAGCCGGGATGGTCCGCACTAGTGTTGGCTTCAGACCGTTGTACAATGCCAGCACACCTGAAATAGGTACAGAATGATAATAAGTAAAAAATATACTTCACTACAAAAAAATCGCGAAAAATCCAGGTCCCAGGAGAGCGACGAGGTAGGTTTCTATTTCATAGGCGAGCTACTCATAGCCCACGTCACGTTAGAGGCGTGCGTGCCTCGACCGGTCAAATTTAGAAAAGTGTGATTTAGATCCGATAAGTCCCGAATAAGCAAATAATTCTCCAAATATTAACATCGCCATGCGGCAAGTTTCTATGCTGTACTACTATACTGTATAATAATAAATAAAAATCGGTAAATAGTCCTGTCAAAGATTTATAATTGTATAATGTCGTTTAGTTAGTTATGTGAAGCATTTTGCCAGTGGTTCAGGCTAAGCGTTATCTGCCAGTGACATTATCTGATAATTGGTTTCTTGCTGATAAGTAACCCACTCATTGGATATTTTTGTTGACGCTTCGCTTAACCAATAGTAGGTATTTACGTGATTGAGTACCATGAAGAAAAGATAAAACGTGTGAAACGGTTGTTAGCTGTTAGCGGGGGGTAGTTTTAGAGAATGTAGAGATTACAATAGTACTAAGTATAACATTATATTTTGATACTAGCGAAACGTCCCGGCTTACTTATGTTTCAAAAAATGTTTCACCACCTTTTCTGTCGAAGAAGAATAGTAAAATTAAAATATCATAGTTATCATAGTCACAAACGAATGATGAAAAGTTCTGTAATATTTCAATTGGTCCATCAGAACGATTAACGTTTGTTACTCTGTCTTATCTCTTCCTACAATAAAGAGGTCAAAGTGAATAACGAGATACCACACTTATTTATTATTGCGTGTTCTACGACATTATCTCAATCATTATCAATTCCATTCACGTTGTAACGCATCTAATTAAAGAGCTGACTTTTTGTCAATTTTGTTCTATCTATGTAGGCTACCTCTGGATATCGAAACTAGTTTTTTTTGGTCCCGTGAAACGAAAGACTCGGAAAATTAAACCGAGATGATGTATATAAGCACTTACCTACTTCTATATATGATCATAAACTTTGTGTCGTACGTCGCGTAGTTCACCGTACATATTAATTATTATTATTTAGTGCATATAGTGCTTAGTAAAGCACAAAGGTTATTACTTTAATTAGAAAATAGATATTCTCTCAAACATATATGTTGATTTAAAAGATTTTCAGTTTTGGTAATTGGGGATATTATATGTATGTAGGTTCAGACGCCAGCACTGAATTATATGGTTTGAAGTTGATTGGGAATATTTGACAGTTTCGGGTAGTTTGATGTGCATGTCTGTATGTATAACAATGCGTCGCAAATTAATTTTAGCACGTAATTACGTGTATGAACAAAAGTAAACATTTACAGAACACGAGATATCAGTCAGGTAAATCTTAGCAAATAAGCCGAACGATAACATACCTTCCTTTTGTACAATTTCATATCCGACCGTCAGGAACTTTTGACTTTTATTTGATATTTGTATTCTCGACTTGATAACGTCTGAGGGGAAGATTACTGTCCACAGGACGAGGCCGCCGACTGCGCCGGCTATCATCGTCCGCACAAAACCTATGTCGTCTTTAGTCTGCCCTGGTTTCTTCAATAATTCCCTCGTGCCTGTTACAATTTCATATGTAATTTCGATTAAATAATGCATTCACCTAAATTGGTTTTCTTCCTATTTGTAAGGGAAGTAGAAATGAATGTGATTTTGCTGCCACATTTTGCCACAAAACCGCTTGAACTGATGGAGATGAAAATTAGTATCCTAGCAATATTTTCACAAGAGAAATGTTAGATAAATCCTGCAATTATTTTTTTTTGAGACAGATTTCAATGTCAAGACAATACCTTCATATCCTCCAAAAAAGAAGAAATAGCCCGGCATTTCCCTCATTATTGTCGGCACCAAACCCCGAAAGAGACCTTGAATGCCATATTGTCTGAATATTTGCTGAGTGAGTTGCAATGGCGATATCTTCACCTGACAAGAAAATACTACGTAAATGCAAAATACACAATATTAAACTATTTTGAAGGTCGAAACAAAAATAATATGTTGTAGAAATAAGATAATAATGTGATTTTAGTCAGATAACATAATCATAAAGCATCTGATAAGTACACAGTAATGTGTGAATGGGAACTCCATTTAACAAAATAATACTTGGTTATTAAATAAGTCATAGTATGAAGGGTTTCCAATGGACATCAAGTCTAGGCATAAAAAAATAAATAAAAAGATTTTTTTTTTTGTTTGCTTGATATCTTAGAAACTAGTGGATGGTTTTGAAAATTTCTTGTATCGTTAGATAGCTCATTCAACTAGAAAGGCTAAAGGTTAGTTTTAATCTGGGTGTAGTTCCCAAGGGATGCAGTAGAAGCCCTGGTCAAAGCTAGTATTTGATAAAGATAACAATAAATATAGTACTTCATACATAAATTCAGCTAGCTAGGAGAAAAAAAATACCCAGAATAATCATCGTACAACTGTTTGAGAAGTCTGCACATTCACTTCTCGTAGAGCTTGTAGTTGACACTTTATCAATTCAGTAGGGCACAATGTGAATGAAGAGAAAAATGCTGCTAAGAAACCTGCAGACGCATTGCCAAAAGCTGATAATTCTTCAACTTTCTGAAACAAAAAACATTCATAAACAATTACATTAGAAGGGCAGTAAACTTGTCTTTTCCTAACGACTGGCCAAGGCATCAAATGCAAACTAAGAAATATTTATGAACATAGAACGGCAGTGGTTGGTGGTTCATAGTATTATTATTTAACATTAAACTTGCTGCTTTTCTTCAGCAAACTCACCTCAACGCCACTAAGACGACAAACAAACTTTTGACAATATCCATAAGCTGCAAACAGTACAGAGTTTTCTGCTACATTAGCCATGATAGCCGGTGTTGTTCCAGCATATAAACCCCTAATCACGCCATCATTTCTTAATGTTTGCTTCAGGCAGTCATACATTCCTTTGTAAAGATGTGGGAATGTCTGCATCTTCACTTTTACTGTGTCAAGTGGCTGGCCTACATATACAACCGCTACACCACCTAATAAAAAAAAAAAAAAAACAAAAAAAAACATGTATTTGTTTCTGTATTATACTTTCTTATATTTATTGCAAATTATTGTGTTCTTATTGATGACTTACTTAAATGTTGATAAGGTGACACCACATTTCATCATGTACACAAAATAAATATAATATCATAATATGTTTAAATAATAATTACCTAAAGAACCAGCCACGAAATCGATTAAACCATTTTTCAAATTCCCTGAAGAACCCGATGAGTGAGCCATGATTACACTTTATAAGTTATTAAGTAAATACTCTGTAAAAAATTCATAAGAATTAAAAATTAAAAAAAAAAAACATTTATGCACACATCAATAGCAAATTTATGCTTTAAACAAAGTTTAGTTACTGTACATCTAAATTACTTGTAATTATATATTTTTTTTCCGCAGCGTACACTATTTAACCCATCGATATAGGAAAGACTAGATGGAGTGTTTAGTACAAAACGGAACGTTCATATTGACAGCATGTTTGATGCGCGTGTGAGTGCAGAAAGTGTATGATTATCGCGTCTGCATTTGTGTGCGTGTCATTCTAATATACCAGCGCAAAGTGATTACCCCCAAAATGTGGGAAAATTAAAATTTGTGCAGTTTTATTCACATTGACATAGGTGATAAAATTATCTTATAAATATAAATATAAATATAAATATAAATATAAATATAAATATAAATATAAATATAAATATAAATATAAATATAAATATAAATATAAATATAAATATAAATATAAATATAAATATAAATATAAATATAAATATAAATATAAATATAAATATAAATATAAATATAAATATAATGACTGGATGTCACAGGATCAGTCGGAAATCTATTGAAGAAATAAACTTATGTATTATCAATAAGTATCTTACTAAATTACAATAAAATAATAATGTTGATTTCGTAATACCATTTTACAATATTAATCGCAGCATCAAAAAAGAAGGTAAAAATATTTCATACCTTGGCAATACTCAAACAATATGGAGTCGTTTTGTTGTTATTTTGCCGTCGTAATATTTTCAAAGAAATGCATAGATATCTATACATATTTATCATAAAATTTCAAACTTACCTATGAAAAGAGATGTTCGTATCCTTATGTTTTTTTGCAGTGTAGTTATTACAAAGTTTCACTACACAAACCGTCATTTTTGAATTTTTTTGTGAAAAATTTACAATTTAAACACGCGGCAAACGTCTGTCGCGTAATGGCGGCCTGTGGGTGGGGTTAAGCCAAATTGATGTCTCTGATCATAATGCATTTTGACAGCGCGTACTAGGCATCTAGACACTTCTTATATCGATGATTTAACCCAAAAATTAATGAATATATCACTGCAAAATTAAACAGCTAACAATCGGCGACGTTCGTGAAATATATCGCACCTTTAGAATTGAAGTGGCTTAATCCAAAATTCTTGTTTTTAGGTAAACGCTAAAAACGTAATTGAAGAATTGGCCAGTTTTTAATTTTCGTATCAAAATACTCTAGCCTAAGCGTTTCATGACACAATTTTTGTTATTAACTGTAGGGTAGGAATTGTTTTAATGATTAAATACAAATCTTGTATATATAACTAATTTGAACCTTTGTTATTGATAATTTTTAAAAATGTGTCACTTAATTTCCGAAAACAATATTATAATATTGGCTTATTTGAATTTGTGTCTATTTTTTAATTGAGAATACAAAAATAAAATGTGACCATTTAAAAAAGAGGCAATTATTTTCTGTTCTTATGGTTTTACTTGGTGACTAATTTTGAAATGTGCTAGTTTAATTATTGATGACTTGCTAAATTAAAGGAAAGTGAAAAACAGATTGTTTTCATAATTGTATATTTTAAACTTTTTTCTCACAAAATAATCATAGGTAATTCTTGAATAACTACACATAATTGTATAGTCATAAATGTTTTTATAAAAATCTTAAAGAATTAACAAAATAAACAATTGAATGAACAAAACAACACTTTTTGTGAAATAAAAATAGTAGAAGACAACATAATTTGCTTCTACACTTAAATGAGATCAAAATAGAAAACTGAGCAACTAATAAACCAGCGGGCTTAAGACGGCCACTTTCAAGTCCATTATTTTGGCTATTATTGGTAATTTTTGGCAATTATACATACCTAAAAGCAATGATCCTCTAGTAACGTCATTAGCATTTATTTTAATTTTCGTAAAAAGTTTTTTTATAGTACAGGTTTTAGCATGGCTTCCGGGCCCTTGTGTTCAGTATTGTCTGAATCTTATATTGCTGCATGTTAATAATTTTTACAGGTTATTTTTTCTATACAGTTGCTAGAGGATTATTGCTTTTAAGAATATTGATTTAATATTTGTTTTAGGAATATGGCTTAAAGTGACCGTTTAAAGACTGCAGACGCGTTTACTTTAGTTTTTAAAATGGTAACTCAATAGTCATGTTCATAAAAATATCTTAAAAATTAAACAAAATAAAAAACACCTTTGTGGAATCAAAACAATAGAAGATAACATAATTTGCTTCAACGCTGAGATCTTAAATGAGATCAAAATTAAATACAAAACTTATAATTAATTACAAAACTGAGTCATAAAACCAAGTATATGAAGTAGGAATAGCTTTAGTTCTTAGAAGGTAACTCAAATCTTTCTTTTTATTTTCTGCAAGCTCTATTTTGTTTCTATAGGCCTTTGTTAATGTTATTTCACACGCTCCTTTCATTTTATTCCTTTTATTGCGCATATTTACTTCTTTAAAATCTTTTTCGGCGTATTTATTTTTATAGTAAAATACAAACAACTGGTCCTTAACAAACTTTAAGACTTTTATCTCACCATCTGAGTCCCTCCAACCCACTGCATTCTTATCAATATCTTGATTAAAGTTATACCCCCATTCGGTCTGTAACATTTTTAAGTCTATAAAAAAATTGTAATCTAACTCTTTTACTCTAAATGGGGTTCCTGTTTTTCTAGCACCTCTAAGTAAAGGCACATATTGCTGTGGGATGTAAATAGGACCAGCTCTTAGGTTTCTCTTTATTTCTTTTTCTATTAAACTATGAGCATTGTCCCCCTCATTCTGTGTGTGCCCCTTAATCAAATATTTATGTGTTATTGATTGAATATTATCAAAATGGGCCACTGCATAAGAATATAAACTGGCAATATATTTATTTTTGTTTTGACCATTACAATTGTCAGAATAAAATATAACATTTAATGTTTTGTCGGCATTATTTTCACTTATAGTCTTTAAATAATCAAAAACGCAGGAACCTATTTCAATGGCCCCTTTATTACCCTGTGTTTCGTTCCAAAAGTAGCAATATACTTCTTTATATGCACCTAACTCACTACCACTTTTCTGTTTATTGGCATCTTTTGATTTAGGAGCTAATTCAACTATAGTAAAATTATAACAATTCAGTCTTGATCTATAATAAAATGATGAAACATCTCCTTTAGGGCAAGTCATTGCAGCTTCTAGATCGTAAACTGCACAAATATTAGTTTCGTCAATGGTACAGCGATCGCTTCTCTTTTCCTCTCTACACAGATTTTTTTCTTTAATATGATCCTCATACTTTTTTTGCATACCTAACTTTTCATCTGCTGAAGCTAACTGATATCTTGTACATTGGTCACATAAATCTTTTTTGGGCTTAAAAAAGCTAATATTAAATTCAGTTGTAAATACTAAATAATAAACCCAGTATGGGGCGTGAGGTTTGTTTTCTTTAGTTTGATTAGCATTAAAGTCTCTACATAGTTCTTTTACACTCTTACTGCCATCAATATATTCTCTTGTAGTAGAAGATCTTAGATAATGGGACTCTATGCGCGGTATGCTATTAATATGGTCTTTAATATCTTGTAGAAGGCTTGGGTCAATCGGTGCTCGGCTTCTAGAACGCCCTCTAAGATCTTCTTCTACAAAGCCATTGGAATTTGCTTTCAATTTCACAGTTCTTATTTGTCGCTCTGTTATGTCTAGTGTATTTATAAAAAAAGTTTTACATACGCGAATTCTTTGGTTGTCAACAGTAAAATAAAAGGCTGTGTTTGGTTTACGAGGATTGGCAGCATTTGTGTACTTATATTTGGGTTGCACCTCCATCATGCACGCCTTGATAAAAGATCGCTTCAAATCCAAATTACTTAGCTGCCAATAACAATTGAATATTTCGTATCTCTTCTCAGGGGTAATGTTATCAGAACAACGAAGTCTACAAACACAGCTATCTCTTACTTTTTTTGCAGGTACCTCTTTATTCGATTTTGAAAGTGATTGGTAGGCTTTTCCGCTATTCCGAAGTGATTTAACGACGTTTTGTTTCCATTGCGATGGATTGCGCAAGCGCTTTCTAGATTTTTTATTCAATGTGTGTAATTCAGATGAAACAATTGCATCGCTTACCACATTTTCACTGTCAGACATGGTGGTTGATGAACTCACTGAGCGTCGTATTGATGAATCCTTATAGGTCGGATCAGCATCACTCAGATCAGCATCAGATTCCTCAGAATGCACAGGTGATTGACAGTAGTTTATGTTTCTATCTAAGCGTCCTTTGCTAGTTGAAGGCTCGGTACAAATTATATTTGTGCCGTCTGTTTGAGTACCTGGATGTATGATTGAAGGTGACCTGTTAATGTTCATTTCGTCTCCGTTTTGTTTCTTCGTTAAAGAAGACTTTGATGATGACGACGATGTACTGGAACTGGATGAAGATGACGCAGAAGAACTGGATGATGATGACGCAGAAGAACTGGATGATGATGTACTACTGGACCGATCTCGTATTTTTTGTGATGTTTGTTCTTCAATTATAATTGAATCAACTTTGTACTCACTACTGATTTCCGACGTCGTATCGTTCACATCCTTTAAAACCCGTTGTTCAGATTCCGGTTGCACTAAAATTAAAGGATTCGTAGTTGTACTTCCATCCGTTGCCTTATCTAAGGGTAGTTTTAGATGGTTCTCCTTATCACATCCCTCAGATTCATTTTGAACATAATCTTCAGAACTTGCTGTTCTCATCTCTTTATACGGTTCACTGTTCATTTTATTTTCATTCCGGGTCAATAATTCTAAAATGTGATCTGCTCTTCTTTTCATTATTAATCTCAAACTATAACTGAAATAAAATTAAAAAGACTCAATTACAATAAAGCTCAAGAAGACACACAGTATTCAGTAAAGAATAAACATAATTACGCATACGTCTCCGTAACCACAAAGCGGTTAGTAAAGCAAAGCCTTAATATAAAATAAGGCTCGATAATTTTAAGCTGTATTTAATAATAAAATGACGGAAGTACTAATACGACACCGCAATATTATTATCAATCAGTATTAAAACGCCTAAAACCAAAAAGTGTCATTACAAAAATAAACTTCGAATAAATAACTTACCTTGCGTTTAGTATTAAAACGGCGGATTACAGATTACGTCGCTTGTGGAACAACCGCGCGGCACTCAACGTTTAGCACTGTTCACGCAACACTGAATGGGCTCCTCCAATACCGAGCGAGGCGCGTTAGACACGTGATTTGAAAGAGGCGGACATAGTACGTTTGTCCTTTTCTGGTCTAAAAGAGTCTGTTTATTTTTAATAAGCTGATAGAATACATGTGTTTATGTCGTTTGATGTATAAAAGTCATTTTCTTAAAATTTTTAGTTGAGTCACTTCAATTCTAAAGGTGCGATATATGTACATGCAAAGTCTAGCAATATGAAAAACTCACGAATATAAAGGCTTCCTCAATTACATGTACGTCACTGAACAAATTTATTGAAAAATTCACATTAAAGATACTTCGAATTAAACTAGACCGCCAGTCGATCAAGAAAGATATTAACAACACAACACGTGCGAATGACAGCTAGTAGACCACAGATTAGTAAGAAACCAAATAATGAAGCAGACATGTGACAGCAGCGGCAACTTCCGGATCCAGTACAACTGGCCTTATTCCACTATGATTCCACTTGACTAAATTCAGACGACCCACATGTTTGCGAAATCTCAGATTAATAAATCTTTTATTAATCCTAAATCCTAGTGCAAAAAATGACGCTATTCACTGACTAAATCGTAAATAGGAGAGATTTACGAAGGTGTAAAAGTATTATGTTTCTGTCCATATTATTTTTTCCGGATTATTGATTATCCATGAAAGCATGGAGTGAGATATTAAAAAATTGAATCTCAATTCCCGATCAGATCAGAGTTCCTTGTTGTGGCGAGAAAAAGTAACTTTATGACTACTTACAGCAGAATAATTTTACTTTATTGGTTATTAACTTCTTCCTTCCTTATTAACTTCTTATTCATGTACAAATTCGGCCAGACATTAATCCATGTGATTAAATTCTGAAGACGTGATTAAAATCCTAAAAAAGATGATATAATTATAGCTCGAAGCGTCTTATTACATTTATTAGTTCCTGAATCATTTTGGTTGGACGTCTGAATTCTGGGCGCCCAGTGTTCATTTATTAAACAAGATATCTATGGGTCGTGGCTGTAGTAGCGTCCGATAGTTTGAAGGGGGCACTGTAGAGGCTGATCCACTATAATGCCGCTTGTTTGCCTCATTGGTCTAACAATCGTATAGCATGACCGCTGTGCACGGGGTCCCGGTTTCGAGTCCCGGGTCGGGCTGAATAGCTTTGTCAAGGAATTTTCACAAAGTACCTAGTCCTGATCTGAAAGTTAGTTTGAGTTATATTATTATCGCGAATGATGAGAATCACGCCTCATTTCTAACGTACCTAAACCTTATTTTCCGTGGGAAAACATCAAATAATATTAACCTAATGTGGATGGATGCGTAGGAGTGTCAGATTTTTAATGGCAAAAATCCAACTTTGTTCCTTCTGGAGACCTTTCGTTATGTTGTTACCAGGACGGTGGCAAATCTTTCAAACGATACCGCAGCCCTGCTCTGCTGCCGATTGCTCTTTGAAAAGTGCGTGGAGAACTCACCGCCGCGCCGTCAACGGGCTTGTGTTAAGCGGACGAGACGCACGGATGAGAGGAGCAATCTAACAGACGCTCGGCCGCCTCCTTCACTAGCATAACTGCTTTGAAGAAGATGGCGACGGCATCCCATTCCCTCTGGCATGAACCAGCGAGAGGTTGTTGCCACAAGGACATAGTGGTGTTCCCCCCAAGCAGAGCCCACCTCGACCTTGTACTTCGATCTGGCATTAACTTACGGCAAATACTAAAATTAGCCACTCCATTTGCGGCATCCACCTTAGATAGATCCGTTTACATAAACAAGTCACATCTCTGGTTATGGAATTGGAAGATATTACCTTATGGAAATATTAGCATAGTAGCTTTGTAAATTTCTGCAACTCAATAGTATTTTGATCTGCTTAATTGAAAAGACATTATGGACATGCCATTTACAACTGTTTATTAGATATATTTTTATACATATAGACTTAGGCATTGATGCTCATTACCATGAAGCAAAATATGCACTACACATGCTAAATACACAATATATTTTAACTTACATTACAGCATAATGGAATTACATGTTGTGACATATTCAAAAGAATGTTGTTTGGCACAAACTGTTGACTTAATGTAATTAGAAAATATAATCAGATCTAAATCATGAATGTATTGATCCACAAAACATATATCAAATATTGGCATAAAACTGTGCTTCCTAAGCTCAGAACTTTCAGTCTCTTAGACCCTCGGAACATCCTATGTCTGCTCCTGGATATTTCTGTGCTTGTAAAACTTGTGCTTTAACTTCTTGCCAAGAACATTACAAATTGGATATATCCTGATTTCACATTACACATAACACCAAGTGTTTTCAATAAAATATCTTAAAGCTAGCTAGAGCCATTGTTATGAGATAGTATTATATTATTTATGCAATAAGTACATAGGTATAAGTTAATGACCAGACAAAATATAACCACTTAAGTTTCTTATCTGACAACATTTCCTTACTTTTTATTACACTGGAAAACCTATGTGACTACTACAATTTAGGTATTGTTTATATATTTCAAGTACTTTAAATAAATAAAGTATATTCATAAGATACCTTAAACTTTAAGGATCCTGTTATAATTTTAAAATTTGTATAATTATTATCATGATACTTATACTTATTTGCTTGTAAATAGGGTATGTAAATGATAAATTTCTCAAATTATTACTTATTATGAAATTAAATATAAATGTTAATATTCATATAAAATATAAAGGGATATAAATTTACAGTATCCATATTAAAATGTACACAACAATCACACTCATTGCATTATCTACATTACATATTGTTTTTATGCATGCATACATGCTATACTTTGATAGTTACATTTCATAATAATTAAAATTAATAAAGATAACAACACAATTATGTACAATGCACCACAGTAGAATACAAAATAACACTAAAGACTTTCTTAAAACATAATAACTGTAGCAAAATAATATTATAAGGCATCTCAACAAAATAAGTTGTAGTTACCCACAAGTTAAACTAAAAATATCACATATCATTGTCATTTGTTAAGCCAGACAGAGAGAAAAGTATGAAATTGCCTAATAACAGAATCAGTTCTGGATATCCAGTCTTTCCCTCAGGCGAATGTATATCTTTAAAATGGGTCTCAGTGTTGTGGCTATCATGCTTGTTAGAACTAATATAAAACAAAGGATAGTCAACCATTCAGCATTCTGCCACCAGTTGGAGAAGAAAGCAAGTAATATGGTTGTTATCCCTAAACAGAAAGTCAATAGGCCAGCTGACGTATGAATCAATTTAGTGTATATAGGCGGAAGATAATGTTTCAATTTCAAACTATTCAGAGCACCCAAACCTCCCAACATTGTAAGTAAAACGAAAATAAAAGATGCCAATCCAAATTTACCATGAAAACTTGTAAAGTGTGAAGCACCTTTTAGAAACTTGTTTGTGACAATTACAATGAATCCGCTTAATATTATTATTCCACCTACCACCTGAAGAATCCAATGTCGAGCACTTTTCAATCGGATGGGCATCCATCCAGTAGCTAGGTCATTAGGAGTTAGCGCATGCATTGCCGATGTCATAAACACCATCCACTGTAAAATAAACACAGTATAAAATATATCATCAGTTTGAATATAAAATTAAAATGCAATTTAACACTAACTGAACTTACCCCGAGAGTCATCAGCGTAGGATGAAACGAAAACAAAGAGACACCGTCTTTAAAACAAGAGTACAGAATGATGCACAGGAATACCAGCCCGCATAAGTTCGATAAGATGTTCAGGTAACTGGGCGATGGATCGGTAGTAGGCGGCACCAAGCGCGATGTTTCGGATTTTCTATCGGACGGTCCCATTTCTCCAGAGACAGTTTCTTCGGCGCCGAGTTCCATAAATGCCTATATATTAGACGAAATGAAAGCCTTTATAGTGTGTGAGACCGGTAATACTTGAGTCGTTTGGATGCAAATTAAATGACTGACTCTCCAACGTAGGTATGTGACAAATTAATTGATTTTTATTGATTATTTACTTCGGCGCCTTCAGAGAACTCGACAACTCGACTAAAGTGAAGTTATTTCAGGTCAAAAATTATTGATATGACAAGACAAAGCCATAAAATGCAGCAAAAAAAAAACAGAACTTGTATTGCCATATACTAAATTCACAGACTTGAGTAGGTATGTGCATAAATATCTTGATTATACTAAAATACAACGCTTTGACCGGTTGATATTATTATATGCCGACATACTAGTCAATTACCTGCGTTACCCAGATATCTGATGCTGATTTTTACCTGTATCAGTGCTCAAGCTCAACCTACAAATATCATCAAAAAGCGTACAGTAATTTTAGTGTAAAAGAGTAGGTAACACGACACATTAATAAGTGTAATGGCTGAACCCGTGAACTGTTACAGGTTCTTATAATTCGATTGCGCGAAACAAACAACAACTAATTTGCCGCAGTTAAACATGACTCGTTGACAAATCTAAAAAAGATGACTTTCTTTAGCTATGATATAATTGTTTGATCATAATCTAATCATGTTTTTTTGAATTATGACTTCTAAACGTGTTATACCAATATTGTAAAGCTGAAGTGAAGACTTTGTTTGCTTGAGCCATTAATCTGAGGCTTGAGCGCACTAATCACATGAACTACCGGCCCTATTTGAAAAATAATAGTGTGAGTAATAATAATAGATAATAGTGTGATAAAATAAAATAACAGTGTGAGATTGCCTAATGATCATGGAAGACAATAGGCTACTGGGTGGGTGAAGTAGGTCCCACACCATGTGGTTGAAACCGCTGGCAAAACCTAGTCTGATATATAAAATGAAGAAGCTAATAGAACAAAGCTCTAGCAACATGAACACGCAACACAACTTTATTTGTTGGTAAAATTGTTTATCAACCTTTGCTTGCAATCGGCAACACTGAATTCTTGTCTTAACTTGTCAAATCTAACAGAGACAGAAGATCAATAGCCAATAGGCGACATGCGGACAAAGACATAAGACAAACTGATTTTTGATTGGCCAGTCAGCCTGTAACAAGCTTCAGTCCTAAACATCTATATGGTATTTCTTTCTATTGTATGCAAATAAATAAAGACAGATTGATAAGTACAAGTCGCAACTTGTTCACTTCGTGGCTTCAACTCCGTTGTTGTTTACCAAATAATATGTTAAATGTCATGTCACATCACAGTTTGAAGTTTTCGGTTTCGCGTGTCGGTAGCCTCATGCGTTTTGCAAATAATTTAAGTAACGAGGAAATATTATTTACATGCTTTAGTCAAGTTCTTAATCAAACAATTTCTAACTGGTCATCATTATGGACAGCCTCGTTTTGTCGTATGTTGCGCGAAGCTGTGCAGTGGTTAAGTTATAGTTCCGTAATTAAAAGGGTTTAGTTTAATTACCTTACTAGTGTTATGTGTTTTTCTCAAGCATATGTGTACATCGGAGTTTAATTGCACGTCAGAGACAGTTGTGACTTGATTAGACAGGAACAAACTACAGATTCAACAATGTTAAGGTGAGTCAATTTTATTATTTTTATTTTACTTTTACATTATAAAACCTGAGGTTAGATATCCTCATTATAAAAGTTAGAGATAAATTTAATTTGTAAGCATTATGAAGTGAAATTATTTCAAGTTTGTGTAAAAGTAACTGAGCGTTCCTCATTATTCTAAGTATTAAAAGTTAATCACTTTATGAGTGTTCATACATAAATACTTACTTATGTTTGTACTTGCAAAGAATAATGTAGTCACGACATATCGCATCTCTCCACTTTGAAATCAAAGAGTTGTCCCATAAATAAAAAAAAAATATTTTAAGTTTGAAAAATATTTTGTGTGATGAATCAATCAGTCAATCATAATGTTCTTTTCCAAAAATACATTGTAACTGAATTTTTGCAATAGGAACTGTAAAAATGTTATTTATAGTTATATACAGGCCATTATTCAGATGCCTAGCTTGTTATGCCACATAAAACATATTTTACATTATTCAAAAGTGGGTAGTTTCAAATTGTTGACTAAGTCACTTTTATTTTTACTCCTGTGGGCAATTTGTAGGTCTACAGTCCATTTAATAGATCATATATCAATTTTAACTACACATTCCACATTCTTCAGATGATATATGAGGAAGCAGTTTTAGCTGAACTAATCTGCTGAATAAGTGTGTTTCTAATGTACTTGAATCCATGAAAAGTAATTTTATAAAAGGATTTTTCAATTCAGCGATTAACCAGAACTATCAGGCAAAAATTGAAAATAAAAAGTTTCAGATGTTAACAGTCCTTTATCAATCATATATAATATCAGATCATTGGTTTATTCGTTACTAGCTGTTGCCCGCGACGTCGTCCGCGTGGGCATTAGGTGACTAAACATTCACCCCCCCCCCCCTCTCCGTACGTGATAGCGTGATAATATGTAGCCTATATCTTGACCCAACCTCTTAGTTATATTCATGCAAAATTTGAAGCAAATCCATGCAGTACTATACAAGATATTCAGACAAAAATTCTAAAAACTACCCAATTATTCTTTAAAAAAAATATTCAATGTATATTTTTGACTTTTCTACAATTTTAATATAAGTATAGATGTAGAGGAATGGAGGGAAATGGGATATGGGCATGCTCTTTTTTGTATGAGATATTCATCAGACCCTTCCTGCTGTGGGTGCAGCAGGGGTCTTACTTTTACTTATTAAGACCCACTTTTGTTCCTTCTGGAACCTTCCTAATAGGACCGCGGTAATCCCGCAGCCCCGGCCGAACTTCCTGCAGACCCTGAGCTCTAATTTAGTCTATGGAGTGACTTCCACAGTAAAGTTGTTATTATCAATGAAGCTTATCTTCTTCACTGGTGTCTCCCAAAGTAGTATTAGACGTTTGCGTCGCAATTTACGAAGGCGATTGTTTAAACAGTGAACTTTCCCACGGCTTTACCGTCGATCATAATAATTCCGTTCACTGTTCAGTATTCCGTTGACTGAAACGTGCGAAATATTAGTCTGCAGAGCGAGTTTCTTCGAGAGCCACATGGATTTCAGCGATGTAGCATTAGGATAACTTTAATGGTCGGAGGCGTCCTCACAGATCATGGCCTACCACGCCCTTGGCGATCTTGCAAAACTTGTCTTTTTGCATCGTTTGATAGTGTACAATACACCACTAAAAATCTATAAATATAATAAAATCGTAGAAAAGTCAAAACTGTACAATTAATATTTTTTTAAAAGAATAATTGGGGCGTGATCTAAAATCGATATCAAAGCCAAAAATATAGTTTTTAGAATTTTTGTCTGTTTGTCTGTATGTATGTCCGGGATAATCTCAAAAAGTACTGCATGAAATCCATGCTTCAAATTCGGCATGAATATAACTAAGAGCTCGGGTCAACATATAGGCCACATATTATCACGCTATCACTACGGGGGGAAGGTCGGTGAATGTTTAATCATAATGCCCACGCGGACGACGTCGCGGGCAACAGCTAGTGATTAATTATTATAAACTTGAAGAGTTTATTTGTTTGCTGAACATGCTAATTTCGGGAGCTACTAAACTGATTTGAAAAATTATATTACTAAAGATAGGTCTCTTATAATTTTCTGTTTGAGCTCCATTAAAATAACTGTTTAAAGATCTCTACTTTTATTTTTGTTATTTCAACAAAAACTTGTTCTGATTTGTGTCCAGCCTCAAAAAATAGAATTATCTTCAGTCTAGTAAAGGTAGAATAAAATAAGTATTGCACGCTATTGCGTCATCCATAATCATTTAACCTTCTACTGCTTGATATAAGTTTCATTATCCTTCGTCCTTGCAACTTATTCCATTATAGTTGTGAGCTCTATGTGCGTGTTAAGCCCTATGTGCATGTATCGGCAGCCATCTCCGTCCTGCTCTCGCGCTTGTTTTATTTTTAATTTCGTTCGTTTTGCTTTTCAATCGTATCACACCGCGCTTGGCACTCGCAAACCGGATCGTGACTCATTCCCTATTTCACATAACACACGGAGGCAAGCGGCTAGCACATCTAAACAAAAACAAAAGTAAAATTTCTTCACACGAGTTAGTTTAGGGTTAGAGCTTAATTTATTTTTTACTAAGTACTTAGTTTAAAGTATATTTCTATGAATATATGGGTATGTCGAGTTATATATTCATATTAAACTTATGGCACATGTAAGACATCATCTGCGTTTTTTTCCTACAATTTTTGGTCTGGACTCCTCTTAAATTATCATTACCCATGACAATCAAATAGCTTTAATTGACAACTGCTGTTACCAAAGATTTCTTTATTTACGATATTTGTTACTTATGTGCGTATTATTTATTGTTAGAATTTCTTCAGTTTAAACTTTTTTCTCGATCAATTCGCGGAATCATTCGATGACTACGCGGTATGGCGGTATCACTTGACGAATCTGAAAAAATTCCCGAAACTGCAAATTGCTGAACTTTACGGAAAGCTGTATAATTTTCAGGCCATTTTCCTCGTTTTTCTTCATATGTCGTTATTTTTGTGAGCCTATTAAGACAGCCTCAGTCCCGATACCGGCCCTCGAGCAGATCGTGAGATCCTCCGTTCCGTCTGCACCCAATGCTGGATCTTTGTCTCGCGGAATTAAAGCTAGATATTTTTTCCTAACATTTAAGATCCTCCGTTGTTAAATAATTTTCTTTTTTACCAATTTGGTTACTTTGATTTCAAAGTCGTGGTGGCCTAGTGGTTAAAGAACCAACCTCTCAAGCATGACGGCGTGGGTTCGATTCCAGGTCAGGCAAGTACCAATGCAACTTTTCTTTTGTATGTACTTTTTAAGTAGGTATATCTTGGACGCCAATGACTGTTGTTCGGATGGCACGTTAAACTGTAGGTCCCAGCTGTCATTGAACATCTTTGACAGTCGTTACGAGTAGTCAGAAGCTAGTAAGTCTGACGCCAGTCTAACCAAGGGGTATTGGGTTGCCCGGGTAACTGGGTTGAGGAGGTCAGATAGGCAATCACTCCTTGTATAACGCTAGGTACTCAGCTAAATCTGGTTAGACTGGAAGCCGACCCCTACATAGTTGGGAAAAGGCTCGGGAGATGATGGTTACCTTGATTACGTTTCAACATTGTTATTATTTTTGGGTAAGTAATTATTGGAAAGTAATCAGCTACCTTTTTTACGTAAAAAAGAAGACGAGAAGAATCGCAGAAAGACTGACGTAAGGAGCGTTGTTTTGGCCCAAGAAAGCATTGAATATTGTACGCACAACGGCACAAATAAATACTTAACTTTTTTATCTTTTTCTTTATATAGGTCATTCGTACTATTTCCTATTTCGGTCGTTTTAGTACTCTTGCTTTACCTTTAAGTGCCCGTGTTATATTAAGCCTCTTGCTCTCCCACTGAGGGATTTCTACCTACTCGTTAGTGCGTCAAGGTCAATGGACATTAGGATTTCTAAAGCTAATGATTTTGCCAATGTGCGTTGGTCGTATTGTAAGACACCCAAGACCTTGAACATTAGGTACCTACTCCGCATCCGTCTAACGGTGCTTTCATTCTCAAGGCTAACTACATAACATTTACACCTTTCACAAGGATAAACATGAAGGTATTTATTTGGTTTTCCTTATCTAAACTAATATCATAAAGTTGAAGAGTTCGTTTGAACGCGCTTATTTCAGAAACTTCTTGTCCAAATTTAAAAATCTCGCCTCTATTTTATCCGGTTGTGCAAAGTAGTTCCCATGGAACGCGGGTGTAGCTGCTGGCAGAGATAGTATTAACATACAGTCGCATCTCGAGGTTTTATCCGCATGGCAAGTGTGTTCTTATTTTTTGGTTTCCTTCAGGCACGTCATCATCAGCTTTTCATACATAATGTAGTCGGTCCCTAATCTGTAGTCAAAGCCTGATTACAAATCTAGAAAGGTGTAGCTGGGCCTGATCATTTATTTAGACCACACTCGATTTGGTGACGCTCAAATAGTTTTTATTAACAGCTGAAGAGAAGCAAATTATTGCACGTGTTATAATCTAGCTTTGTAAAGGATTTAAATGTCTGTCATTGCATTGCACATTTCATTACTAATACAACGTTACTTAACAATAAATTGCGTAGTTGTAACTACGCATCATTTATCTGATAAAAAGTACACTAGAAGCAGTAGAAGCTCCATTTTATTGCATAAAGTAATAAAATCAATTCACAAACAAAATAATTTTGTATGTATCTTCCTATTTATTGAGATTTCTTGTAAAAAGTCTATTGATAAGAAGCCGATTACCCCTAGTTTCACAGTGTCATTGACCAGCATAAAATGTTTTGATAATTTGAGAGTTTAAGTTCCTATTAGGTATTTTAAATTAATAAACATATGCTTGAGATAAAGGTTGCATCATCACCAATTTGGATGTTTGTAGCGGTCGGTCAGTGCGGGCGTGCTTTGTATTCAGAATAAATTAAAATAGTCCGGTGAATAAGCGACTGACGAGTCTGCGCTGAGCTACTCGCACATAGGTGCCCGTGTGAACAGAATGTCTCACTCTGTCTTCAGTGTGGGATTTATTTAAACATCGAGATTTTTAACTGGTCTGGCTGAAGCTGGTTAAACATAACCATAAAACAACGCAACACGCTGATACGACAAATAGTATAAAAAAGATACTGGTATGATTATGTACGAGCCATTAATGCACATACAGCAAAAGTACATTTCGCGTAATTGGCACATTGCTTTATTCATTTTATTGAATGCCATTTTAGTCGTTCACGAAAACTCAGCCATGCAGGGGGAGTCGATCATTTTATAATATTGGATCAAGTGTGGCTTCACTACAAAACAAATATCGTAATTAAACTATTTACATAAGTTAAAGTTCCATTTATAAAAAAATAACTAAACAAATTTAAATGCTAGATGGGATGAGGATCGTTGTTAGGATTAAGATTGTTGATTCAATCACTAATAATGGTTTCTACAATATTCATGAAGTATATTATAAGCAGTACGACCGTTACATTCATCAATCGAGTAAATCCTACTGGTCATTCATTCTAAGAATTTGTGATCAAATGGCGCGATTTTCCGGCAATTAGGCAAAGCGGGCTTTGCGTCTTTTGCTCGTCATCAGTCTTCTTTTGTAAATATGAAGTTTTAAAAAAATTAGTGACGATATAATAAAATTCTGCCTCTGCTTATTACGGTCTAGTTGACTACCTATGAGACTACCCAACCAATTCCTAGAATAAATGATTCAGATTCTTACATTGGGAATATTTATAGTTTTAAAGTAGGTAAACAATCTCTTGATTGGTTACCATTAAATTCCAATCCTTTATCCCACTAATATTATAAACGCGAAAGTTTCAAGGATGTATGATTGATACTCTTTCACGAAAAAAACGATTGATGTCTTATAATATTTCAATTCTGATATATCAATGCTATTCAGCATAGAGGCTGCTTTTTATCTATGTGCGGGAAGTAGTACCCTTGGGCTGCCGGAAAACCGCGGATGCAAGCGAGCAAGACATA
Organism: Heliothis peltigera; assembly: GCA_958496145.1. Classification (NCBI taxonomy): domain Eukaryota; kingdom Metazoa; phylum Arthropoda; class Insecta; order Lepidoptera; family Noctuidae; genus Heliothis; species Heliothis peltigera. Next base: position 7,540,231 of record OY292327.1, read on the forward strand.
CAATAATGCAATGATTGTTTCAGAGCGCTGGTGCTATGTGCAGCGGTGCTATGTGTGCGGGTAAACGGTCAGCCTGTGTCCTGCAAGGAGGAGGCCCACTGCTCCGACGGCTACTACTGCGAGACGGGCGCCGAAATCTGCAGGGAGTGCCTCTCCTGCGAAGACCTCAAGAGGGAACCGCCACTGGCGGCAATTACCTGCATCAAGTCAGTCGCGGAATGCGGGTCCTGTTTCAAGGGGTTAGTACACTGGTCAGTTTGCGTCATTTCATTGCTAATTCCATATCTTGGCTTTTTTTTTCAGTTTGCTAGTCGAAAATTTAAAAGCTTTCATCATCATCGCTTCCAGTGGCAGTCATAACCCATATTATTAGTCCATGAAGAAATTTCAGATCGGTCTGCGAGAAATCGAGTATCAAATACAAAAAAGGAAAAATACAATCGTATTAGATCCTCCTCCTTTTTTGGAAGTCGGTTGAAAATAGCAAAATATGAATCCCCAATCAGAATAATGTTACATTTTGAGACGTGTCGAAAATTGTTGATTCTACACTGATTTGAATCCCTTGTCCATCAGTCATATCTCTATAGGCTGTACTCGATGTTCGACGTGATAATTTGTTGTGAGTTAGATGTGTCACGCTAATTTGCTGACGTCTGTATTATATTAACGTGCGTACTGTTACAGGGTTACAGAACTTACAGATAACGAATTTATGCTTTTATTTAGATGAACAAACAGTAATGTAATCCAATTCTAAACCACGGTAGTAGTTTTTATTACACACTGTTACGAAAATCATTGTATGAATATTGTAACATTACCCTCAATGTTGCGCAATATTATTCATACTGGTTTCTGTTCAATGTACAAATTCCTCTGTATCGTGTAATAATTCAATAAGCGTCTGTATTATTTCTTCTCTTTCTCCGTTTCCCAAGCTTTTGCAGCGTGACGATGATGCGCAAAAAGAACATGGTACAAAAACCTTGTTTTTATCGTTTTGTAACGAAAGAACAATGAAACAAGTGTTATATTTTTAGAGACACAAGTCTGCATGAATTCTAACCCAGAAATTATCACGATAGCGAATGTTTCCACCAGTTTGTAATAGGTATTGGGAAAGCCCATGCAAATTCAGAGATGGGCTTTTACGTTTTGATTATTGTATTTTCTCAAGTGCTTGAAACCTCACATGTAACGTTTGAGTATTTGTCAGCCTGGACACTTTTGGCTGACGACAACCTGAACTTACTTTAGGCTACTTAGGGTTAGAGAGGTAGGCTGATGGAAGTATCCTTTTCTGTGAATATCTACTGACTTGTGTGTCGTTTTAATACTGCAGCTGTCGTTAGATTGGGACGTCACATAAAATTAATGTACTTTTCCGCAGGCTGGTGGTGGATCCGCGCGGAAACGTGAATGCTGAATGCGTGCCTCCCGACACATCAGGCCTGGAGCCGACGCCGTCTTACGTGTGGTTACTCATCAGCATCGCAATACTGCTGTTCTTAGGCGTCGTAGTCGGCATTATCGCGTATCTACTTCGGTATCCAGAGATCTTTAAGACTGCCGGTAAGTACAATTACATAGAAGACTCAATTGTTTTCTGTTGTTACAAACATGAAGCGACACGTTCACTTCAACAGAAACAATACCTTATTTTGTGGGCTATTTATTAATCCTGTAACAAGTTCGGTCCTGTGTTTGCTTCAGGTTCGAACCAGTCGAGCACTGTAACGGCGCGTATCACCGCGACCGCTCCCGAAGCACCGCCGCCTTACAACCCGCTGCCGCAGACGTATCTTTCACCAGCTTACACAGATCTCGAGCCAACCACCTACAACGAAGGTGAGTTTTGTAAAACTAAAAGTTTTACATGTAAAGCTATACTTATGTATTGTTTGCTGAAATTCAATTTATTATTGTTTTATGAATATTAAAAATGCTATTCATCTTGAAGGTGCCAGTGCAGTGCAACACTTGTAATTTTAGCCACACACACGGCCACAATTTGTGCACTTTAATAATCAATGTTATCGTTTTACGCATTTACGCGTTTTGTCGAAGTGACGAGCCACATTTTGCGAAGGTTGTATTTTTCAGCATTCTTTTGTTGACATGCTAATTAGCAAAGTTTTACGTCAAAGCAGTCAAACAATGTTCTTTTCATAGCATGATGAAAACAAAGTCACTGCCGTTGTTTCAACAAATTAAGATCTGCGGAAGGAAACTTTATCAGTATAACTAGCCTTTGGAAGCAGAGTCAGATTGCTATAAAATGCTTATTATAAACTAGTTGCCTAGGCTAAACTTTTTGCATAGGTTTAGCTTTTATTTATTGTTCATCACGAACTGAAATTGTTAATTTTTACCTGCGAAAACTCTTGGTTCTTTTTAACTTGTCTCTTTGTCCTGAAATAGGACTTGGCAATAATATAAACTTGGCGGTAATATAAACGTAACATGACAAGTAAACATATAAGGAGCGTGATAATAACACTATACAAACAAAGAACACTTCATGTGTTACTCACAATGTCTTCAAGTAATTATTTGGTATGGAATCGCCTAAAGAATTATAATAGTAAGTTAGCTATGCATTAGGCATTACAATATCGTATGTTTCTTGTTTCAGATGAACAATTCATCAAGCACTCGCCGTCCCCGCGACCGCAAGATTCGCGGGAGTCCGCGGGTAACCAGGCCGCCAGAGTCTACGATAAACCCATATACGAAAGAGAATTGCCGCCACCAAGGTACCTCGTCAAAGCTATTTGGATAAATATCTATACAAAAAAGCTTCCATTCATATTTTATCTCAAAATGTTACAAAAAAATCTTCGTTGATACAACTTTTTCATAGCATTCATAAATTCTACATTTGCATCTGATTTTTTATCAAATTATCTGAACAGGTCTTTCCGAGGAGTTAACTGTTAAAAGGTCAGTCGTTACTATCCCGCACCTGGTTTATCTGTAAAATCTTTATTGCACAAGCTTGCAGTTTTGAGAATTTTATTGGTGTATCTAAAGGTTTATGAAATTCCCTTAACTTTGGGTGTATTGTTTGCTTCATGGTCTTTGCACCAACTAATTTTTATCAAGTAGTGCTGCACTGATGCACATAGTGTCTGGGCATTGTGTAAGCTCCAATCTAGTGTTCTATCAATCAGTGAACGCGAAAATATGAAATTGTCTTTACTAGGAACACGTTATAATTACGCAGCTCATTCCTTTTTTATACCGTCACTAATGAGGTATTTGTTGTAAAGAAGAACACATCTTAGGCATACAACATGTATATGAACCAGAGCTGTTCACAAACTGAACACTTCTATATTATCTGAGTTGAGAGTCTTCTTTATTGCTGGTCATGACTTATGTATTTACCTCAAGTGGTCTAGAAAATACATTGGTAAATGTATATGTAGAATAGTTGTTCCCTAAAAGTGGCTCTTGCTCAATATAAAGAAATCCTTTGTGCGTTAGGTATTGTATACCCATGTCATTGTATACAAGGAAATCAATAAGGAATTCTCACGATAAGGCCTGTCACTTATCCTTGCGATTCGTTAATCTTATATCAATCATGTATATTTAGATTTCACCAAACATGTGGCCTTGGTACAGCAGATAAATAATGATAATTTATTTATTATCAACATTATCGACGATATTGTTCTTGCATATTTGTTTTATTTCCAAATTTTTTGAGGAAGTGGTGTAGTGTGTCATCAAATATTAAAATTATAATTTGATTTGTTTGCAGCCCTCAGTCTCCTCTGCCGGAATACACGGAGACGGAGACAATGACGCTGCCCGTCAAGGACGAGGACACGATACCCAGCCCGTGGACGCCCGGGGAGTCCACCAGCAACGGAGATGTTAATGCCAAGTATGTTGCATTCGATGGTTAGCTTTCAACGAGTAAAAAAGTTATTTTCATGTTAAAACTTTTAAAAAGTGATCTGTTCATTTTGTTTTAAAGGTTTGTACAGAGCTGTTAAAGGCGTAACTTACTGTGAGTGTATTGAAGTTTTATAATGTTTTTTGTTCTAGCAGCGTGGTGAGTGCGGGCAGCTCTGGCGCGGGGCGGGCGGAGAACGGCGCGGGGCGGGCGGAGGGTGGCGCGGGGCGGGCGGAGAACGGCGCGGGGCGGGCGGAGGGTGGCGCGGGGCGGGCGGAAGGCGGCGCGTCGCTGCCGGCGCTGCTGGCCGCCGCGCGCACCACCACGCTACTCGACCCCTCGCCTGCCAAGCGCCTCTGTGTGCGATGGGTCAGTAATCCTACTTTCCTAAAAAAAAAAGTCCTTGCTACTCCATACTTATATACGGTCTTTAGAAATGTCGCCATCGTGTCCATCGAATTTACATTCTACACCTGTTTGTGATTAGCATATTCTAGCAATAAACGGGACATATTTTCTCACATTTCAATAGTGTCAAGGGATTCAAAACCCATAGAGTTCCCGACCTAACAACTATCAAATCCGGCAATTAACATCCTTACAGACCACATGTACTTAAACTTTACTTGTAATTAAATCTTAAAAATATATTTTATTATTTTTCCAACATTTTTTTTCCTATATTTAATGAAAAATACCCAAAAAGATCGTAAATAATATTAATATTATACGTACGGAACCCACGGTCGGCGATTCTCATTTGCACATGACAATATTTTTTTCAGGATTCTGTCAACAACCGAAATAATGAGAACAACTCGTGTAGCGATAGCAGTCAGAGCAGTTACCCGCGGTCACCATCCCCCAGCCAAGGCGGCCCGCCCTACAGCTTCATAACGCAGATCACCAACGTCGTGCAGATTAATACTAACAAGTAACGCTACTCCGCCTATAATACTCCGTAGTACGACTAATATCGACTGGTGCGCGTTGTGGTTAAACAGATCAACGAATACCTATAAACCTAGTTAAATAGTAATTAAAGTTCATTAGCTATTAAAACGTTGATTCCCGGTGCTGTAGTAGGGCGGGATGTGACACTACGCCGTACACCCTTCGATGTCAGTTGTACTAAAAATCGAATGGCTATTTAACACAAAGTCTTCAGTCGGCAGTCACAAAGTTCAACCAGCAAATATTCGCTATTTGCTGACTGCCTTAGCGGACTGTGTAGTTGTAAAGAGCCATACTAGTCTGTATAGTACGGTTTCTTCCTCTAAGGAACATGTCACTTATCTCTAAAAGTTAGCCTTATGGTCGTTATAATGTTAAAATTTATGTCATTTGAATATTTTAGTTTGATAATTTTCTAGTAAAAAATCTGAAAACTAAAAAAAAATATAATTAATATGTAGGTATGTATCAATTCGAGATTGATATTTATGAGGTGCCTTGTAAGGATTCTTACCCAATTTACTGTGATGTAGTTTTATATGCGTATATTTGTGCGTATAGAAATTCATGTTCGAGATCTGTGTGATCAATTCATGATCTCAGCAATATAATGTATTAAAAGTCTTAGGAAACACTAACTGTTGGTTGCTTAAACGATCGAGAGAGAGAGAGAGAGAGAGAGAGAGAGAGAGAGAAAAGACATTATTTATACTTGGTTGCTCAAGTTAAATTAATTTAGAAAATATGTGGATCTTTGCTACAAGTCGTTTAAGAAACTATACTTGTAAGATATTGTAGGTGTGATTCAGATGTGCTATCAAATTGAGGATATGTACGAACATGCGCTGTTTGTTTTGCTTTAGAAAGTAAACCGCATCGGGCTCAAAATACCACTGAAATTAATACATAATGTAATGAGTTTGTTTTGCATAATATCTTTATATTTGAGGGCTTAAAAGATAACAAGATACAATATTTTTGTAATCTAAATAGTTAATTCTATTAGAGAAATGTTGTAAAAATAAAGTTCCTGGCAAGTTTAATTAAATACATAAATGTGAATGAGTACATGAGAAAATGTACATGCTCGTTGGCAATTCGTCATCGTTTATGTTACCAAGTTGACTTGTATGGGTTGCATACTCGACTTACGGCCTACGCACATCGGGATGGCATGGCAGAGATTTATCACTGACCGTTTAGATACTGCATTCTCGTCGTACTATCGGACTGGACATTAACCACCTTATTATAAAACGCGGTCTTAAAAAAGTACCAGCTTAAGTACTAGGTTTAAACCACCATCTCGAACAAAGTTAATGGCCTCATCCTAGCACTAAACCCGGTACTTTTTAAAACCATGTTTTATAATAAGGGGGCAAATGTAGTTTTTGTAAATCTGATTCGATGCCTCGCCGTCAATTACATTATTACTATTTGTATGTCATCCTTATGTGCGAAAACGATAAACGCCAATGATCATAAGGTACTTTTTCTTGTGGAGATTACAAATATTATAAATATTTTTAATATCATTTGTAAAAGAAATACCTTTTATGCCGTATTACTAGTTGTGATAATATATTATGTAGTTTAAATTGCAATATTTATTGCTTGCACGGTCCTTTTACGCAAAGAGCTTCTACCGTTACGTTATTGTAGGAAACATTTTGTATAACTAGCAAAAAACATACAAGAAAAAATCAAATTAAAATGAAGTAATTGATTGCAATCACAAAATCGGACAGATACAGTAACAATCGATTAGACTGTTAAATTTAATCCACTTGATTTTAAAATCCCAATAAATATTAGATGTTATTGAGCATATATCCGTGTGATATAAAGAATAGACAGACATTTTTATTTTATTCCGTGGAGAAAAAGGCGAACATTGAGTTTTTATTACGAATGTTGATTTTAGATCATCTTTTACTGTAATTTAATTTTTTAGCATTTATCTGAAACCAGTGTTTGTAACTATCTTATGTTAAAGTATGCGAGTGAGCTATTATAGCAGCGTAAATGCTTCCAATTATTATTTTAGTTAATTTGTTTTGCATGTTTTATTATTTTACATATTATAAGTGTGTTTAAATTTCAGTGAATAACTTGAGTTTGAAAAACGTGCAAAAACACTTCTTTTAATAAAGCACTGGTTTTACTCCTGCCTAGTAGTAGTATATAATACCAATATACATTGCATTTTGTTATTTACTATTTTATCAAGTTTGTATAAAACTATTTTTAAATATGCAGAGTTCTTCATTCAACTGCCTGATTCTTTTATATTTTATATAATGCTTATAATAACTTAAATACGTAACTCAAAGCTGTGAAGCACTTATTAAAGTTACACTCTTTTGTTAATGTTAACATTAAGTCATTAATGAACTGCTGCCTTACTATTCATTGATGAGTTAAACGAGATTTAAGTTTCTTGTGAATAAAGTTACATGTACATAATCACTCCGAGTTTCATTTATTGAGAATAACATTTTGATATTCGAGTTATCGAACTTATTAGTTAAGAGTTTATCGCAACTTAATGGGACTAGAGACTTGATATGACCGCCCATTGAGTCACCGTTACCTGTTCTTTTAATATTTAGTTTTTCTTTGTTATTATAATTGGTGGAAATAATAAAGACTATTATCTATCAACACAAACTGAAAAAAAAAGGTGACAGACAACAAAGTCACCTTATAAGGGAACCGTTTTTTCCTTTTGCACAGAACCCTAAAAACGATCCTCATTATAAAATCACGCAAAAAATTGAAGATTACATATGAAGGTCCATACAAAAAATAAAAATAATATTTGTTTATAATTTCTTTTTATGAAATAGTGCAGAATAAACATTTTAGGTATGCCTCAAGTAAAGCTTAAATTAGTCAATATCCTAAAAGTAATAATATTTAGGTAGTGTGTAGGTACGCCTGTTCCCGCCTAGTCGTGTGCGGCTATGAAGAGCGCAAGCGCGTGCAGCGCGGCGCTGTCGGGCTCGTAGTGCGGCGCTAGCGGCGCGCGCGCGGTCAGCACGAGCGTGTCGCGCGACTCGTCCAAGTACAGCGGCACCTCCGCGCTGCGCTCCCATGCGCATGCGTTCTCTCCCTCCTGGTTTATGGTTGGACTCAAGTTAGTTTGACGGTTGTGCACTCAACTCTGTGCGAACTTAAAAAAATGATGTGGTATCGGTTCACCGAAGTACGCGCACACACAGACCTGCAGCACGTGGCGCAGCAGCAGCGGCGGCGCGGGCGCGTGCGGCGGCGCGGCGGCGGGGCTGGCGTGCAGCGCGCCGCCCGCCCACTGCGCGCCGCACAGCCGCAGCCCGCGCACCACCAGCCCACCCTCCGTACTCTCGCCTGCACACACACATTTTATTGATGTTTCAGTGTTTTGTCGGTGATGTCATAATATTTTCGCTTAAGAATGTGTGTTGTCCAGCTTTTATACTGTGGCAGCTTGCTGCTTGCGCAAACTGATAAGTTTGCTTCGTATACGGCCGTAGGTTTGTGTCATGTTACTTAACCGCATTAAGGTTAGCAAGGTAGGCGTTAATTGGTTGTTCATGGATCTATGAGAAATTGAAAATGATTGTTCATGTTGGTCAAAGTACCCTCAGTCCAATTCCACTTGACGGACAGCGTAAGCGCATGTATGCTGCAGGCGAGCCGCGCGGCCGTGTGCACACGCAGCGCCCATACCACACGCGACGGTCGTAGGAACGAGCGTAGGTCAACCTCTGAATAGAAAATATTATCACATTACATTGTTTCGTGAAAAGGGTGTACAAATTCGCCCCTCGCATGAGCGGCAGTAAAAGACTAGCTTCAGAGGGGGCAAAGGTATTTCATGTGTCTACTAATTACAAAACCATATCAGTATCGAGCCCAATGGTGTGCGTTACCCCAGCCAGAAGTTGTCGAAAATGATAATTTGAATCTTATAGATAATTAGTATTGTGGCTTCTGTAATTGTTGCGCACATTTTTAAATTTGTTGCGCTTATAGTTTTTTAATTATTTCGAAAAAACATTTCCTGCTGGGGTAACGTTACCCCAGCCAGACTTTTTTCTTTCTAATGAGAATATTTAAATAAAAACTAGCTATAAAATTAGTTGTCTAGATGAAGTAAATGTTGTGCCTTATTTTGAATTTTTTTTTTCTTCCGTTGCGAAGTTATTCGAGATTTTGCTGGGGTAACGTTTCTGGGTTGGCTATATCTCTGAAATGGTTAAGCGGATTCTTATCATATTTTGTAGAAGACTTCTTAGGAATTAGTTTAAAGGACATGTCCGCTTTTTGTATGGACGTTGGTTTTTTATTCCGAGTAAAATTTAACCAGCATCAATGTTTATTCATATAAAGACGACAAAAATAAGGAACTTAGAACCACTGAAATAATTTTTTTAAACCCCTCCATTTTACAGAAAATTCAAAAACTTAATAATTGCAGTTATTATTATTCTTTTAATTGCTGGCCACCCTTAAAAAAGGTAGTTTTAATTTAAAGTATCGCCACACTGGTGTTATATTTGACTTTAGATTATAGACCTATAGATGACTAGATGTAACCATGAGACTGTAGGCAAATGTGGAAATGAGAAGCATATATACGAAATAAGTAAGAAAATTGAGACAAAACATAATATTCTCTGTCGCATTCGGTGTGCCGGGTTTTGCTCGGCCAACATTTAAAAGTTGGCCCAAACAAAGTCCTGGATCTCTATCACCGAGAGGTCGACTCAGATAATTTTTTATGTTTTTAGAAAAGTTTCGGCAATTAAATTCTAGTTTTAGTGTATATAATTATGAGAAATAGACTCCTGTAGTTGAGTGTTTAGTGCATTTTGAGTTTTATAGTGCTGTCTCATGTGCAGCCACGTGGGTGCTCCATCTATAGGTGTTATAATCTAAGTATTTGACAGAATAAATTATTTATCTGTCACTGACAATAGAGATGGGTCAACTTACGATTAGACTCGCTTCAGGTTGACTCGAATTGAAATTCATGATTATTTTATGTATCAGGTATAAGAGAAGACCATTTGTTTTCTGAACCTATTTTTCATTAGAAAATAGATAAAATAGTAGAATAAACTTCTCACATAAGAAATCAAACATGCATGCGGTGTTTACCTGTAAAGATTGTGCATTTAGTTTTTAAGTTTTGATTTTATTTTATATTTTGTATCACTGAAACAATACCTGGTAAAACTAAATAAATAAATAAACTTAGTGAATAAATCGATTTCATTTGCAGGAAAAATCGATTCTTCGATTAATTAATCGCACCCCTATTGGCTCCCCTGCCGTTACAGTATCGTTCGTCCGCTATAATAGTGCTTTATTATTATCATTGCGCTTTACTGATTTTTCCGATTTAACTGACTTGAGCTTTTCACAACTGATTTTTCCACTTAGCACATGATTGTTTTATAAACCTGTGACTAACAATTATGATTTTTCGTACCGATATTTGATATTGTACGTGACGAGTATTAGACCAACTATTGAATTTATTTATTTCTCAAAAACACCAACATTATTGTACTTAATCATATTTTGTTAGTGAGTAGCAGACAGTATAAAACAGACATCTTGCTAGCTCGCCAAACAAGAAAAAAAAACATATGTTTATTTATGTATTTTATTTACAGTACGAATCGCTTGCATGAGAACATTAAAACACTGAAGCTTAATATTAAACAGTTTTAAATATAATTTTCGAAAGGCTTTTCATCCACTCATCTTGATTTCCAGTCGAATAAAATCTCAGTTTATATCAACAATGGTTCTGATCGGTAGATAACATTATTATTCATTTTCTTCGGCTGATTATAAGCTCTTATGTAGTATGATGAAACATGCATTTCTTTTTGACTGGGGTCTAAGTAAAATATTGTAATTTACACGTGAACAAACTCGATATCCTTGCGCAATTCCAGTTTGAAGATTGTGTATTTTCTATGTTCTGCTGACAGTTAGTAACTGTCATAAATTGACAAAGAAAAACTGTCCTCCTATGTCAATTTTACTTTTTTTTGGGGTGCGTTCGATTTCCTAGCCTAGATAAATCTTAAGGTTTGTTAGTTTTAGGAGTAAATTCACACTATATTAAAAAAAGATTTTTTCGGAAATTGGAGGGCTTTCAAAATGTTTGATATAGGCCGAAGCCCTAAGTTTTGACATGTCTATTCAAATATATATACTTTACCGTGGTTAAAATTATTCAATAATAAAAAACCATTTCTGGACATGTCCTTTGTTGGGCAATAAAAAAAAACAAAATAATGCATAGCTTAAGAGTTATTTCATTAAATAGAAAAACACTTCAATTGGCCCCAGCACTCTCAATAAGAGGTCTAAAGGCTTACTTTAAACATTATTTTGAAGCTTGTAACTGCCTTCAAATGTATGTGAAATTTCATTAGTATCCTGTAAGGCAATTAATAAAATGATGATTTTTTTTTTTTTTATTAATAATATTTATATTACAATAATACTTAAACTACTATCTAAAATTAAGTTAAAACAAAAAATATATATATGTATCTAAATTAACAATTATTAATCCTGTAAGTATTTAATAACAAGTTATGATGATATTCAGTTCTTCACGAGCACGGTATTGATGCGCGTGGTGTTATTTGGCCACTGGATTGGAAATATGAACTGAATGTTATATCAATAATTAGTTGTTTAGTTCAGTTTTATATCAGTAAAATTTCAGCTCAGTACATTGGATAATTAATGAGATAATACGATTAAAGTCATTAGGAAGTGAATGACCGTGGCAACCCGACCAAGTTTAGGTGGTTACGAAAAAGCGAAAACGCAGAAAAGCGTTACCAGTGGGCATGTGGTTGTGGCCGAGCTGCGCGGTGTCGAGGCGCGCTTGTGCGGCGCGCGCCCGCATGGCGAACTCTCGCACGTAGGCGTCCACTGCCTGCGGTCCGCTCCACAACATTTGCCATTCGTCGCTCACCTAGACACATAACTTATTTTTCTATATGCCATTTTAAAAATGGAGCTTTCATTCTTCAATAAGTATTTGAATAAATAAAAACTGCCTGAAATAGGTACATATAAATTAGTGTAATATGTTTAATTTACTAGTTTTAATATGAGCAAAGCAAGTATCAGCAGAGGCAACTAGAGGAGATACTAACGTGTAGCATCGGTGTAGCACGCAGATGCGCGCGCGCAAGCGTAGCGTGCAGCACTCGTGCCGCGCGCGCTGCGTCCCGCGCCTCGCCCTCGCACACGCACCACCACCAACCACTGCCAGCCTGCGAAACACACATTTGCTAACTGCGTACTATTGAAATTCGAATCATACATAATCATACCATACAGACTACGCGCGCGGCACAGACAAACAAACACTCTCCTTCGACTTCATAATACATATGTATTAATATAATGTGATCTTTTTAAAAGGCTTGCTATAGCTAGATAGTTATGGGTTAAAAATAAAATGATGAACAAAAGTTATACCTACAGGTATCCAATACATACGAACCTTGTCGATTTGGTAATCTGCTTTTATGAAAGGACTTCCTGACATCAGTTTCTTCCATAGAGACAGCAACGACTTTAGCGGTATTATGTTATCGCTCTTATTGACCACGCTTACTGTGGAGTTTAATTCTGAAAACACATGTAAGCACTGTATTTTTTTTTAATATTGATTATATAGGTGTTTTTAATTTAATTTGTAATTTTTACAATAATATAGGAAAACGATTAACTATTTTCGGTTTATAAGCCGTTTTACCAATATTACCTTTAAGTCTGGTGATGATGTCATTGGCGGCATTTCTTTCCCAGGCTACGCGACAGTTGGCCGGCAGCGCCAACAGTTGCGGTGAGTCGATGTCAGGCAGCGCGTCGAAGGCAACAGTATAATCCTGTATGCCGAAACAAAATTTTGTTGACACAACAAAACGGCGGCCTCTTGGTATTCAATTAAAATACGAATTGCAGGTTCAGGTGTTTCATGTCCATTCTAGATGTAGAATTTTATTCGTCCGTAGAGAACATGGTTAATACGACTTAATAATAAAACGGCACTCACCCTTAGTGATGTAGTAAAAGGCAGCGCCACAGTGAGTGGCTCTGGCTTCCAGCGTGGCGACAGCGCAGTGTCGTGCAGATAGCGCCTCTGCAGCGCGGCCAGCACCCGCGCGTCTGCCGCGCTGCACAGGCGCGCCGCGTACAGCGCCGCCGCGCCGCGCCCGCCCCCGCCGCCGCGCACCCAGCGCGCGCCCGCCTGCGCCTCGCCCCACTCCCACGCGTACCACTGCGACCAACCTAACCACCGCGCACGTCACACACACAGGCGCGCCGCGTACAGCGCCGCCGCGCCGCGCCCGCCCCCGCCGCCGCTCACCCAGCGCGCGCCCGCCTGCGCCTCGCCCCACTCCCACGCGTACCACTGCGACCAACCTAACCACCGCGCACGTCACACACACAGGCGCGCCGCGTACAGCGCCGCCGCGCCGCGCCCGCCCCCGCCGCCGCGCACCCAGCGCGCGCCCGCCTGCGCCTCGCCCCACTCCCACGCGTACCACTGCGACCAACCTAACCACCGCGCACGTCACACACACAGGCGCGCCGCGTACAGCGCCGCCGCGCCGCGCCCGCCCCCGCCGCCGCGCACCCAGCGCGCGCCCGCCTGCGCCTCGCCCCACTCCCACGCGTACCACTGCGACCAACCTAACCACCGCGCACGTCACACACACAGGCGCGCCGCGTACAGCGCCGCCGCGCCGCGCCCGCCCCCGCCGCCGCTCACCCAGCGCGCGCCCGCCTGCGCCTCGCCCCACTCCCACGCGTACCACTGCGACCAACCTAACCACCGCGCACGTCACACACACAGGCGCGCCGCGTACAGCGCCGCCGCGCCGCGCCCGCCCCCGCCGCCGCGCACCCAGCGCGCGCCCGCCTGCGCCTCGCCCCACTCCCACGCGTACCACTGCGACCAACCTAACCACCGCGCACGTCACACACACAGGCGCGCCGCGTACAGCGCCGCCGCGCCGCGCCCGCCCCCGCCGCCGCGCACCCAGCGCGCGCCCGCCTGCGCCTCGCCCCACTCCCACGCGTACCACTGCGACCAACCTAACCACCGCGCACGTCACACACACAGGCGCGCCGCGTACAGCGCCGCCGCGCCGCGCCCGCCCCCGCCGCCGCGCACCCAGCGCGCGCCCGCCTGCGCCTCGCCCCACTCCCACGCGTACCACTGCGACCAACCTAACCACCGCGCACGTCACACACACAGGCGCGCCGCGTACAGCGCCGCCGCGCCGCGCCCGCCCCCGCCGCCGCGCACCCAGCGCGCGCCCGCCTGCGCCTCGCCCCACTCCCACGCGTACCACTGCGACCAACCTAACCACCGCGCACGTCACACACACAGGCGCGCCGCGTACAGCGCCGCCGCGCCGCGCCCGCCCCCGCCGCCGCGCACCCAGCGCGCGCCCGCCTGCGCCTCGCCCCACTCCCACGCGTACCACTGCGACCAACCTAACCACCGCTGATATGGTTTAACCAACGCTTACTGCGGTCGGTAGATCAGTGCAGCTGTTACTTAGCGACGAGCTCCTTCCCTTCCAAACACATAGAATATTGCAGTACCTAGCGGTATGTAAGCGCGTCGCTCCTGCACGAGTGCGTGGAATAACGCGAGTGCGGCGTGCATGCGGACGGTGCTGGCGTCCGCTGTGTACGCGCCCCATGCGTACAAAGTGCTCATCACGTTGTTTTTCACGCCCTCGGGTGCCTGTGAAAATGACGCACTTATAGGAAACCACAAAAAGTTTTATTTCTTACTTTATAATATACTTTGTTGGTTGGCCTTACCTCAAGTATAACGTTAACACAGGCATTAGATATGAGCGGTGGTACTTCACGGTCTTCGGACAATATCCACAACCTGAACTCTTCATCATATTGTTCTATCTAAAATTCAATAATTTAAACAGCAAATTTTATAAATAACATCAATTATTTATGATTATTCACTATCAGAATGCTTCTGCAATATACCGGCGATTCCAGGTAGGCAGCGATGAAAGCCTGCAGATCGTGTGTGAAGGGCGACGCTCCCACAATTATGGCCAGCCAGTTGCCACTGCGAGAAGATTCCAGCGCAGCCTCCCATGCTGCTTTTCCATCTTCTATACCCACCTGATATAAACGAAACGGTACTCTTAATATTTGGGAGCTAACTTTATGCTTTTTAGTAAGCTAAACGTGGCTATACCAAGAAAAAACAAATAATTGTGACGAATGACAAAAGGTTGGCTTGAATGTCTTTAATAAAATATATTTTGAAGATAAATGTAGTGGCATAAGGCGCGTGAGGGTGTACCAGCGTGAGGTGGCGGCGCGCGGCGGCCGAGAGCACGTCGCGCGCGTGCGCGGCCAGCAGCAGCGCGGGCCGCGGGGGCCGCCGCGCGCGCCGCCCGCCCGCCGCCGCGCGCCCCACCGCGCCGCCCTGCCCCACGCCCGCACCTGCCGGGGATTGCTTGCTCTTAGTGTTACGTGGTAAGTATGAATATCGGTGCCTATACGTAGCTTCAGTTATTCATATATTGAGCCCAGTAACTGCAATGGCCGTATGTTATTTATTTGCTGTTATTTCCTTAATAGATTTTCAACTTTATCGGTAAAGGATTCTAGGTTTGTTCTAATTTGATTGGGAAAAGTTGATTAAAATATTACAAATACGATTAAAAGATTACAAAATACAAAACAGCGAAAAAAATCAAATGCACACATATCGTTATACATATTTCCACAATTTACCAAGATGTCGAGCTATCAATAGGCGCTTAATTTTAGGGATGGTCGTAAAGATACAACGAATTGCTTTAGTAATATGAGAAAATTTTAAAAAAATCTTCAAAGATAATTTTAAGAAAGTACATACCCAGGAATGTATCAACGAATGCAACGATAGCTCGATAAGCACTGTCTGGTAGAATTACTGCTGCGGCGACAACGGTCTCAAAAGCGCTCAATTTAAATTTGCTCAATATGTTTATATCTCCTGTCTGAATGATTTCTTTCCAAACATCTTGATTTTGTAGAGACAATCTGTTGTAAAAATCTTCGTTCACGAGCTGGAATTCAAACAAAAAGTTAGTAAAATAAAGTACTGGTTGCGAAAATAACTGTCTGTTAAAGAACTTGCCTTTAGTTTAGCAATTTTCTTAACGCAGTCTTGTGGCATCCAGGAGAAGTTGCTTTTAATTTCATTAACATTACCAGAGTCATCAATAAGGTCCTGATTCCCTATGAATATTTGCCATAGCTGCAAATATATATTTTTTAAAATAATTGTTTATTATTTTAACATACAAGGTTCTTTGCAGAGGTTTTCAGCAAAAATCTTACCTCATCAGGTATCAAATCATCGTAGACCTGTTTCAGTAAGTACAAAACAATAACATATTTATCTTTTTTATGCAGACTCAATAGGACTCGCTCCACAATTTTCCTAGTAACGCACTTGACAACTTCGCTGTTGTTAATTTTTGTTTGATCCTGTAACATTACTTAATTTAGAAGATTATGTTTGCTTACGTTTCACCACTAGCACCAGTTGGTGAACATATAACATGAAAATGTATGCGACGAAGGGACAAGCTTGCCTGAAGCAATTTCTCATGCCATTAACTTTTATACAGAACTTGCTGTCCCCAGCGGTTTCACCCACATCTTTGGTTACTGCTCCGCTCCAGTGTGTCTTAGCGTGATGGTATACCTATTGCCTATAGCCTTCCTCGATAAATCGGCTATCTAACACTGAAAGAATGTTTCAAATCGAACCAGTAATTTCGGAGATTAGCGCGTTCAAACAAACAAACAAACAAACTCTTCAGCTTTATAATATTAGTATAGATTACAACTCACCGGCTGTCTCTTCACGGCATCTACGAATATATCAAGTACGGCATCAACCGGCAACGCTATGAGCGGCCACCTTGCAGCGAGGCTATTCGTAGCTAGTGCCAATATAGCCGTGCGTTGTGCCGCGGGCTCATACATTTGGCAGGCGGCACGACTCGCTTGTTCTACCTCCCTGGCGGCTGTTAGAGCTTCGACTATAGTATCGTTTGTAGCCCTCGTCTTGCTCAGAGAGGCTAATACTCCCGCATCTTGTAATATATCGCCTTTGTTTGATAGCTCTCGGAGCAGGTTTTCCTGGAGATCCGTAATTTATACGATTATGTGTCTGCAGTGTATTATGTCGATTTTAATGTAATGAAAGCTTACCTGTAACTCATACTGCTGTTTCTGCAGAGTAGCCTTTTTCAGTTTGATTTCTCTAGACTTTTCGTCAACTTCAGGATTTTGTTGCTGTAAAGCGTAGTGCACCAGCTGATCTAAAAATATATACGCGGTCGAATTGAGAACCACCTTCTTTTTGGGAAGTCGTTTACAAAGGTACGATACAGGAATGTGTGATAATGTTTGCTTAGACGCATTTTCTGTCTTTTTTCACTATAATCAAGCACATTATAGGTCTTAGGTAAACTTTCTTTTACAAATAAAATGCGGAAAAAGTACTTAAAACAAATTTTTGACTGTATAAATGTAGTTTAATGTTTTTCTGTAACAAATTATGTACAGTAACATTTTGCGAAGAATAGTTTCTTTATAATAGTGATTTGCCTGAAAAGTCGAAATGTGCTGTAAATTGATAGTTCCACTCAAACCCAAGATACAGGGTGTTGACAGACGGGTAACAAAGTGATTTTATAGGGGTTCCTTTTTTCCTTTTTTTGTACGGAGCCTTAAGAATAATCGGATGTTATAAAATCAATGGATATGTCTTCGGAAAATGAGTTTTACTCAAGTACGAAGAAGTAGAACGGCTTCAAAGCCGTTTGACAATAGATCATTGACGAGTTTATTCAGGAATGTGAGTGCCAGAAATGGTTAGATAATTGATTTATGAAGTCGTTTAGTTACCGGTGAGCGCGTGCAGTGTCGGCACGAAGTTGAGCGGCGAGACCGTAGCGGCGTGGTGCGGTGCCAGCGCCGGCGCCGCGCGGCACTGCGCCACCACACGGGCACCCCGCCACGCTGACGTCATGCGGGACACCTCTGATATCACTAGCGTGCGGCCCAGTCTGACATACCAGATATGGGGACAAGGATAAGGATATGGGGACATCTCATAAGAACAGTGATTAAAATGATAAAAGGCACTATAAATCATGGTATCATAATTTAATTTGGACTCACCGTACGGCATATTGTACTGTAGTCATATACTTCTCACTGCGTTGCGATACGAAATCGCACTGAGTGTCCGCGAGCGTGTTCTTTAACCACGCCAGGCCTTCGCCGTCTGGATCCACGATCAATGGAGTAAAACCACATCTTTGGCTTTCTAAGAACTGCAATGTCAAGGATTTTAGAAGGTGTAAAAATAATAAAAACGAGCTATTTCCTCAGTCCCTTTTACTTGAAAGCATCGTTGAAGAGTGAAGTCGGAGTTAATTTCTAATCTATTACTAAATTAACACTCACTTGGTCGATCAAAACAGCATTTTTAATCGCAGTCGTGTCAGAAGGAAGACCGTCCGCTTCCCATTTCAACTGCTTTTCAGCGGATGACAAGAAATTAATTATTGAAAACGATGGGTCCTCAAAGCCGATTAGTGTACTCCATTTAGTCACATATGCCCTGAAAAATATATCACCATTCACTTAAAAGTTCTACGCAACTGATCAAATATAACAAATACATATGACGGGAGTGGGTTCAGGCCATCTCTACTCATGATCTCTTCTGTTGTGGGCATCGGTGGGATTGTGTCAGATAAATAAAGAAACTTATGTTCACTAATAGAATGTTATAATTATCTTCACAATAAGGAACGTATCGTAGCATGCGAGATGGTTCACCGACGACAGCCCGCGCTTCCCGCCGTAAAACAAAAGAAAGTCTTTTTTTGTTCGCTGCGCGATCACCACCATCGAGCACCACCAGGTGGCGCTGGCATACTGGATACGACTTCTACAATAATGTTACCTTGCTTGTGGTTCGGTGATGTCTGGCAGATAAACAATGTATGCAGCAGCCAGCAACGACCTCTGATTCAGCTGCGAAATTTCCTTTGAAATGTTCTCCAGCTGAAAAGAGTATAAAAAAATGAGCTTTGCTTGGTAAAAGTCTTCTGATACTTTTTTGATTTACCCTTACAACGTCACAAACTTACAACACAAAACCTCTTTATAATGTTATTAGTATAGATTAATTAAAATTACTAACAAATAGAACATTTCAAAAATTTTGTCCCACCCATCGAGTATTTTAAAAGAAAAAAATATATAAAAATAACTTTTATTGGACAAATTATACAAAATTGAGACATTAAGGAAAGAATATGCGTCGCAAACACGCAATACATAAAGATGTGTGAGTATCACTGTGAAGTTAATAATAGTTGGCAAGTTCTTACGTCGTTCTCCCAGGCGGTGTACTCGTGTGCCAGTTGGTCTATGAGACTGGTGGCGGCGGTGATGGTCTCGTTCGCCTGTGTGAGGCGCAGTTCTAGCGCCGCCGCGTCCCGCGTGTGCTGTCCTAGCTGTTCCTGCAGCGCAGCGACGCGTTCCTCTACTGTGGCCAGCCCGGTTGATAGAGCTGTCATTTGTTGCTCAGCGTCATTTAGGTTCCTGAAAAAAAGGCACTCATGTCGAATAAAGCTGATATTTTCAAATAATTAATTCTATTAATTATTTTTTCATCGTTCCGAACACAACCATCTAATTAGATTTTAGCTTACAACAGTTATAAAGAAATTCTTTACGTATTGTTGAATTGATTTTGTAAAAATAGGGGTTAAGTGGGGTATTGAAGATTTTATTCTGTTTATTCGGATGTGCGATTTACATTTGGCTCTATATTCTCCGATAGTAATACAGGTTTGGAGTACGCTGCACTCACTTATGCAGTTTTGCCTGATGCGCTTGCAGCGGCTGCACGCGCTGCAGGGCGGCGGCGTAGTGTAAGTTCGCCTTCACCCAGGCAGCGAGCGGCGCGCACGCAGCGCTGGCACGCTTCGCTGTAGCGGGCTCGAACGAACCGCCGCGTGTTTCTAACAACCGTTGCACGCTTGCTAATGCTGCGGGACTGATTTGACTAGCGTCCATACACCTAAAAAATAATGAAAACACATATGACATCAAAATTTATTTCAGGCAAGTTTAAAAGCCATGTTTTTTTTCAAAGTAACAATATTATGTCTTTGTGACTTATAACAAGGTATTACCGAATATCCTCCTTAACTCCTCGTTTTGACAAGAAGTTCTTCATGGAATGCCATGAAGTGTCCGCGATGCCCATAAGTCTCAGCACGCCTTCTAATACATCGCGCACTACCTCTGGTGGCGCTCGCAAGGAACGAACCTGAGACACGTATAGACAAATATTTTTTTCGTGAGACAAACTTACTACTAAAAATGTCTGGCTTTAAGCTAGCCGTATGTAATGAATACCTTATTGGAACCTTTCCCAAAAAATGTGCAAATACTCACTTCGCTCAATGATTCGGGTCGTATATCTCCAACAGCGGATCTAGCTGCCGCTATGATAGGTTCTACCGCTGCTAATTCTGCTTCAATTTCTTTCTTTCTGAAATTTTCAAATACACCTGTCACTTTTATGAAGAATTTTGTCTTTATCTCATGGCCACTATCTATGGTCACCTTGAGTCGGGAGGAGTAGATTTATGTGGAAGGAAATTAAATTCTGGCATAACAAAATATTATTTAAAATCTGAATAGAAGAGAACTCACTGCGCTTGCAACTTCTCATTCTCAATCTCAATATTTCTCTTGAGTGTGTGCATTTCATCCTTATGGTCAGTATTAGCTCGAACCGTGGCGCTGATCTGCTGCAGCGCATGCGCGGCGGCCGCTTGCTTCTCGCGTAGTGCCAGCTCCTGTTTGCCCGCCTCCGCTTGCAGGCGGGACACGTCGCTGCGCGCACGGCGCAATGCTTCTACACCCGCCTGGGTATAATCATCTCATTACCAGTTTAATTATATCATTAATAAATAATTAATTGATTTCGTTAAAGATATGCGTTGGGCCTTTGTTGGAGCACCAAGCAGCACATTCAATAACATGATGATTAGAATGGGTGGAACGGCAACTGATGCCCGACAGCATTTGCTGCCGCCCTTCTGCTGTTGACTTCTGCCGTCTGCCGCATCCCGCGGAATTCCACCTTTACAGTGGAGGAACTACACTATTACTGATTAGATTGCAAATTGCCTAACACTTCGAATGCCTTTAGAGAACTTTAATTTATCTTAAGAGGAAGAGGATTAACAATTAAAAAGTTATAATATTGAAATCTCACCGATAGCATAGTATGTCTCTGAACAAGAGCCGTTTTCTTCCTGTTGATGATATTATAATAAGTTTTGACAAAGTTGACGTATCTGCAGGGCGCGCGCTTCCACTCGACGTCGATGCTCTTGTGTATGTTCACGAACCCGTCCGTCGGTAACGCGTCAAGTACCTCCTTTGTTGATTCTATTGCGTTCTCTTTTAGCAATCTGAAATGTGTTATGGGATAAATTGTCAATATAATAATTTATTCTACAAGCTTTTAAATTTACTCGGATAAATTAAGCTAAGAGGTGCCTACTTAAATAATAGTGGAATGTGTAATTATACAGTGGACAAATGAAAAAAAAAAAATTGTCTTCTCATAATTCAACAATACAACACAATTCAACAGCTAAATACAAAAAAACCAAACAAACAAACTAAAAAATGTGAGCTCTAAATAGTGGTGCATACACACTACCTACCTTCATCAACTTATGTAGTGCAATGTCTCTAAGTGCAAAGTACCGCGCTGTCATTAGATACCTCTGCACGATAAGTCGCGGTGTTTCGCGCAGCGTGACGTCACACCAACGGTCCAACCAGACTACGTTACCGTCGTTGTATAGCATCGGATAGTTCTCCATTAGCTCTGATAGGTTTTCTTGGCTCTTGTCTAGGCATATCACGATACCGAGGTTTTCTTTTATGGCTGAAATATAGTTTGATTTTTTATATACAAAATGTAATGTGTAAATGAATAAGGTTCTATAAAAAATATGATATGATCAGTTCTAACTATTCCTATAGTGTTTCAATGTGGTCTTCATTTAAGTGTAATGTATTTTCTAAGACAAGTTAGTAGAGGCAGTGAACAGTTACAGTGGAGAGCGTTCAGGTCGGCAGTGTGCAGGCGCGCGGGCAGCGCGTGCGGGCTGCGCGCGCGCCGCAGCGCCTCCAGCGGCGCCAGCGCCGCGCCACACGCCGCGCCCTCGCACACCAGCGCCACCGTGCGCCTGCCTTCACCCGCCGATGATAACGCCTGGAATCACACTCATTCGCTTATAATGGTAAACCAAAAAAATACGGAATGGAGCTCTATTTACTGATTCATCCATCTTTCTTTATGTTTTGCTTAATTTGACTAGGTGCAGTTGATCGCAGACACATGACAATAAAAATTATGTATTAAACAAAAAATAACTCACATTTTTGAATATCGTGTTAAACTGCGTGTCGTCATTGATAACGAACACGGTAGCGGGCAGCGCGGCCGCAGTTATGTGTGCGGCGGCTAGACGACCCACTCCCGCGCATCCCACGCACACTAATAATCCTCCATTAGTCTACAACAGTTAAAAAACCCCAGATTATTAAGTATTTAATTATAAAACGGTGAAAAAAAACCTGAAAAATGTATATTACCGATCTCGCCATCGCTGGGCATAGTGTAGCTAATTCCGAGCATACCTCTGCACCGGTTTCCCCAAACACATTGTGTTCGTTTTCAGACACTAAAACGGAACAATAAAATAATGTTGCTTTGCAGAAATTATTATTTTTTAATGTTAAATAAAAACTACTTCTAGTTTAAACTCTCTTATGCATAGTCATCATGGCATACGAAGAAACAAAAAAGTATTATTTTGTTGAGTGGACATTTATTTACTTACAGCATTGATTAATAAGTAGTTCTGTTCTATGACGCCAGTCATTATAATCAGTGTGCTCTAAATAGACGCCGTCACCGCGCAATTTGCAAGCGAAGTACATCGCTTCATTGTTCACGTTCAGATGTTTTCGAGATATCGTACTAAACATAGCTTTTTGATCGTCTGATATTAGTCTATCTCTGAATATGAAGTTGGCTTCTGCGCTGGTAGCCATTACAAGCTGTTCCACACTCATCGGCGAGTACCATTTGATGTTTGCACACCACCTCTTCAAGTGCGATGCGTTCCATTTGTAATGTATTTCAGAATCGAATGTCTCCGTCACCTATACAACAACATAATTTTATTTTTAATACAGTCTTATGCTCAAAAGTTCGTCATCAACTAAATACTCAAATAATTACCTCTTTGAACATAGCTAGAAGTTTTTCCGCCAATTTTGTTATTTCTTTCATTGGTATACTCTTGTCAACGCTATTCTTCAGATAATGCGTTGCTATTTCTAATAATTCCTCGTCCTCCGATTCACTGGGGGTCAAAAAGTCAGTGAGAACTTAATCCATTATTTGTCACTGTAACTAGGTACTATTTTATATAACCGGTGTTACTTGATACAGAGGGAAATACTTTCCGCACCCTAACTAAAACATGAATAATATAATTTAATAACATGAAAAATAATCTGTCTTCATTTTACAAAAAAAAAAAAAAAAATTAAGATGCATAAAATCTTTCACGTATAATATTAGTACGATTTAATTTTGATATTATAATAATTATTTATCTTATGATCAGTTTACCTCAAAACTCGTAGTTCCAGAGCTGCAGCCAGCCGGGGTGCTATGGCACTATATGTAGTGGCAGTGGCCAACACTCGCAGCCGCGACACCTGGCACCACTGAGTGCCGGCGCCGCCTTCCTCGTCAGTACCGCGAGTCCAGAACCCGTTGTGTTGGATTAACTAATTAAGTGTTACTTTTTAGTCTGCTGATTAGCATAATCAATCTCATGTTTAGTCAATTTTAATGTTAAAATTGTAGAGTCATCCGTTTTCCGCACATTCTTCTTTGGGCCGGCATTTCATCCTGACCGGATAAATTTGAGCACGCAAGAGTGACCTCTCTCTGATATGAAGTAACCCCTCCCCTTACATCTAGAAACTTCTATAACAGTCTACCTGTCTCCTACTTATAATTTTATTGTCAGGAATAATATCGATTAATCACCTATTTCTTCTGGTTTCTGACTGAGTAGTGAGCACTCAGAAGCCTCTGGAAATACCAGTAGTTGTCAACAACTGACACCTGTTAGCTAATACATTTTGATTACCTGCAGTAAAAATGAGTGCACCGGACTAGATTTCCAAGCGTCAGTTCGAGCGCGATGCAGCGAGCGAATCAACAGAGTGCCGCGAGTGCCGCCGCTCACGCCGCGTCCGCCCGAACGAACCATGTTGTTCTGTAAGTGACAGTTGAGTTTCTTTATTCATAATCAAACTTACGTAGGTATTAGGCAATGAGGCTATATAACATTTACAAAAAAAAAAATATGTGGATTAGCCACACATTTTTCTAATTTTTAGAGGTGAGATGAGGTGTGATGAACTCACCCTTTTCAACTCTGCGATGATATCAGCAGGTTCTAAAATCGGCGTGCAGTCTATTGTGAGAACGGTTGAGTTGCATTCTTTTATTATATATTCTGCTAAGAGGCTGAAAAATATCAAAAAATAATATACATACATACATATAACAACAATAGATTAAAAATTGTACGGCCTCATGTATGGCCTCACTACAAAGTGTCCAATCCGATCTTAAAACGCCTTACTTCTTAGCACAGGCATCAGGCCCCACAAGAAGTAGATGCGCGCTGTGTGACGTCACACAGGCACGTAACGTCGGTTCACAAGCCAGTAGACGTCGCGACATGAGGAGTGTGTCCGTCACCCATTCATTTATACATACCGGCGCCACTATAGGCGGACCCAATAGAGTCGATAACTGAAAAACAACAAAATAGTTATCAGATAAAGCAAATTGACGTATTTTGGGAGTCAATATAATGCACATTTAAATTAGGAACAGTTTTTCACAAAGAGGTACCGTGAAAGAGTTTAATTTCAAATTAACCTTCAAATGCGCCATTATTTAGTCTATTTCATCGCCATTACTCTATTTTATCTATAACAACAAATAGAGTGAATGGCGCGTTTGAAGGTTTTTCAGGAAAATTTTGCCTTACAGGCAAGGTGTATCTCACCTCATCATGAAAAGCATCGATAGCGCTACCCTTGATGACGTCGACGACACTACGCTCGATGGCTAAGTAGACTATTTCTTCGGGACTCACGCGTGTAGTATTGAAGCCCGTGTCTTGAGCTACGTACTCGAACTGTGTGAGTATTTGTTTGACCTGCGCAGGAAGAGTTGCACTAATTTATTGTATCTGAAGGTACATACTATTATAAGGTTTTTGACGAACTATATTACTAGGTGTGTACTAACCACAGTAACGTTATGTAGTTTCAAAGCCAGGTCGGATTTGTGATCATTGAGCCACTGGACACTCTTCTTAATAACTTGTTGCAGCAACGGTAAAGCCATTTTTGCATTCTCGTTGTCAAAATCGGCATTACGCATCCAACCTTCTAAGACATCGAGGTCACAGCTTACATCATCACTGCGAGAAGAAATGTGAATATAAGGCGAAAAAAACTTGGTGAAGGAAATTGCTGGTTAAATGGTAGTTAAAAATTTTAAACGTTATAGAAACGCTTATATCTGACTTCTGACTTCTTCGAGCAGAGAAGGGGCTAAAGACTGCGGAGAGAGGAGAGTATACTGCGCTTCAGGGAATACATCTGAGTGACAGCCAATACTGATCAGTTTGTTTATGTATATACTGGTTTACCTCGAGGCAGCAGACCCAAATATAGTATGTAATTAGTCTTAATGCAAGTCAAACTGCTAACATATAACTTTACCTTAAAAGTATAATTCCCATGCGCGATACTGTAGCAGGCGATGCATGTTCCAAGCTGTGCGTTTCGAACAGGAAGTTAACGTTGGAACCGAACTGTATCCTCCAGCCTGACGGTAAGGTGAGCAGCCTGTTGTCGTCCAGCACTGAGTTCAGAGCTTCTATCCACTCGGGGTCGATGTCGCCGTCACATACTACCCATGACCACACGTCTGAAAGAACATAAATAGTTGTACATATATATTTTGTAAAAAGATATACAGTATAGTATATAGTAAATTACTTGCGATAATCTGAAATTTATTCTAAAATAATGGTTATCAAACCCAGGGATAGTGAATATATCAAAACCAAAATCATCAGTTTCACTTTTTTATTAAAAGCGTGAAAAATAGGTGTAAGTTACTGCTGTAGTTATTCCCTTAAAATATTAAAAAGAACTTTTCGGTCCATACCCGAAGGCTGGTTAGATATTTCCAGGGCCGTAGAAGATATGACGCCATCAGTCCACTGGCGCGTATCGTGGTCGATGTTGCCGAGCAACCATTCGCGGCTCATCGCCTTTGGGCATATTATGTACTCCACTACATTCTTGCCTTGATGAGATAAAGCCTATAAAAGTTGAAGTTTTATTGAGTTCACATGTGTAGACAAAAATCTTATCTTTATCTCTGCCTCATACGTATATTTAGGAGTCTTAATTAAAATACACTGGGAACTCACTGATTTCAATAACTGTCTGATTGTAGTTTTGCCTGATCCTGGTGGGCCGACAATGACCACCCCCATTCTTTGCTGCATTTGTTCGTACAACTCCACACATTTTTGTAACTGAACAAATAATGGGAAATTATTTAAGATTCGTAAATGCTACAGTTTGCTAAGATTAGTCGTGATAAAACTTTACATACCTGTAGTTTATTGTGAACTAGCTTCAAATTATCAACACTAGCTTCTAGAGCAGAGCTTATCGGATCCGAACTGGACTCTTCAGGCGGTACATCGGCGAATACCAATGATAGAATATTTTCAAATCTGTGGATCAAAAAAAATGTCTTTTTTTATTTCTATTGCACATGTTTGTGTTACTTCAACCTGAACATGAAGAAGAGAAGCGTAAATATCGAAATGGGTGAAAGATTCAACTTGTATGTTCCAGACAGAATTACGTTCTCGTTACGTGTTACGTTTCTCGTTAGTATGTATAAAGGAAGACAGTGGACAGTGACAAAATAGAATGATCGACATTTTTTTAAATCACTCAATTGAATCTGTATCCTAATTTCCAATGACTATTTAACTTGATAGAAAATCATTGTAGCTGGTCTAATGTTAACCATCGTCAAGAGCACAGTGCACAGAGCATACAGTACCTGCTGGCGTCGTAGCTGGTGAGTTTGGAGACGTTGTTGAGCGCGAGCACGCGTCGTGCGGCGGCGCGGCGCGCGGCGGGCTGCGGCGCGCGTGCCCCGGGTGACGCGGCCGCGCTGCCCACCGCCGCCTTCAGCGCGCGCAGGCCCCAGTCGTAGTGACGCTGCTCGCTTAGCAGCGCGCTGACCACCACAACACAGACCATACTTTCATTTATTTCAAAGAACTTTAATATTGCTGTACAAGGGGATTTCAGGGATAAGTCACATACTTTAATAAGTAGCAGGAAATACCTAGGGATTGGATTCTTGGTGGGTCTCCTTGGCACATTACCACCGTGGGATTTGGAAGCTCGACGTCCATCCGTCTAGCAACAACTTAGTGGATGATCAGATGGATTCAAGATCATGCACAAAATGCTGCAACGTAGTTTCAGGCCACACGTTGTAGTATCCATAGCCACGACCATTGTTGCAACACCACACCATTTTGATACGACTTTAATACTCCAGCAATACAAACCTAGCGAGGCTAAAGACATTGTGCAGGTCCTTAGCAAGTAATTCAGCATCTGGCACGCAAGCCGCGGCAAGTAAATGAGCTGCTAGCACATCGGGTCGCGGCTGCAACATGGCTACCGGCCGCATTACGCGTTGCAAGGCGGCCGGCAGCGTGCGGCGCCCGCCGTAACCGCGACCCGCGGGGTTCATTGTCGCAGCCACCCCGCACCACTCTGATACATGAATCTGAAATTAGGATTGATAAGGTAAATTTTTGTGGGCAAACAAACAAGGTTTTGTAATGAAGCTATACCCTTTAAAAGTATTTCTCTAATAACGGACACGGAGTTATTTTGATAAATACACATACATAAATCTACATACATACATAAATACAAATACTTACGTAATTTACAGTTCGTCTAAAACTCACTGACAATTTTCACTATTAGTTCATTAATCAATATTCGTATTGTCATATATATACATGGCTTCTATATTCATTATGGAGACGTTGCCACATACTTAGTCTGGTATGTATAAATGCAAAAAATATATTTGAGGGAGCGCAAAAAGATTCTCTCCGGCGGGGAATCGAACCCCGGTCTCCCGCGTGACAGGCGGGGATACTTACCACTATACTACCGAAGACTTGACATTTACGTTGAAATAAAAGGTCTTGTGATAAAGGATTATTCCTAGTTGAACTCTTAATTTTCACAAGGCTGTCAGTTCTATAAACATTTTCACGAAACCACACTTTTCTGACTGTCTATTATCAATATAATAATAAAGTCTCCAGAATTGGTTCTCCAGTGACAAAGGTAAGACAAGTACTTATCTTTAACTACAGTATGTTTTAAAAGTCTTCTTGTCTTCACATTTAAATCACTCATTTCAGTATTAATTGTGGTCAAAATAGTAAGCATAAGTTAATAATCTTATAATAGTCAATTATCTTACATGTTTGCCATTGAGTACAGCAGTTGATTCTGATCCAGGCGTTCTATCAGTAGTGGCTGACAATAACGACGATAGTTGATGAGAGACGGCAGCTAGCGTATCCGCTGACAAACGGTTGAACTCGTCGAAACAGCCCCACGCGCCGCATAGAGCTAGCCCGCTCAGCAATCGACCCATACATTCTGCGTCCATAGCCTGTAATGTAACAATACGATCTAGATATGACACCCAATTTACAGTGAAATATTAAAAAAATAAATCGAATCAGGCGTTACTTTGCGGAAATTTTTCGCGGAGTTAGTCCCAATAGGTTCCATTATGTAGTAGTTTTGTTCTACGCATTGTCCACTGTTAGATTTCCTGTTCCATTTGAATACATATAACAAAGGAACATAGCAAGATCTTACAAATAAATGAAGTTACCTCATCGCAATTGAAGATTAGCACCAGCCGACCCACCAGGCCACCCAATGCTTTAACTGATTCGGTCTTCCCAGTTCCAGCTGGGCCGAAGGGATTTCCGACTAAGCCCAAATGAAGCGACTGGAAATAAAACAAAAAACTATCTACATAACGTGATACAATACAATCTGAACTTAATTTCCCTTACCTATTTCCAAAGTACTCTATACTATGTAGTTAATATGTAGTTGGATACATACCTGAGTTAAAATGAAAAAGCAGTCGTCAGCGAGTTCGGTGCGTACAAACTGTCCAGTATTAACTCCGAGGTATTCATACGAATATGATATCTGAGCTAGACCCATTTTTGCCACGACTTCTTTCGTATTTAACACATAAAACCTGCAACATTTTATTGATTGTGTTATTAAATAACAGATTGAAATTTTATTTTAAATCGATAATAGCTCTTTGTTACTCTAATTTGAACTAAACAAATCACATATGTGATTTGATGAACGACACGTTATTTTACTAACCTCAACTGTTTTTGCCAAAGCCAGTCGCTAGTTGACACGATATTGCTGTCTATGAGAATTCTGATGACGGACAAGTAATGAGCACACTGTAATATGAGCGCCTGTCGTTTACGTCGTTCACTTTCGTCCTCTATTTCGGCCGAAGCATAATACAAATTCTCCTTCTCGATATTCGCTTTTAACTTGTGCAGCTCTTTAGAAGTAATGGCCTTTTCCGCTTGCTCTGTGAACCGTATGTTCTGTGCGAGGCAGAGTATTTGCGTTGGTAGCGAAAATGGCTCTTGTTCTTGTAGCGAATTTGTAACTATGCACTTTAAGGTCATGCTCTTTAATGAAGAACGCATTTCAGTCTCTAAATTCTTTAACCATACCTGAAAATCAAATTCAAAAAAAATAGTTCCTTAAATAGATAGGTTAGATGCCAATTCATAACTGAGCTGAGCTCGACCTACCTCGACTGGGCAGTCGATATCGACTGGGTGGTCCAGTTGGAATGTTTCACCGTAATGAGTACATAATGCTGTAATAGACATATCACCGGGACCTAGGCGCACTCCCGTGATTCCCGGAAACAGTTTCTTGAGATGAGTTTGCATTACAGCTTCCCGTCCTTCGGCACCAGCTCGGGCTTGGCCGAGTAACTCCAACAAATCGTCATCGCTTAAAAAATACAGCCTCGGAAATACTGAACGTTTCTCCTAAGAACAAAAAGTTGTGAATAATATACAAGCGGCTTAGTTTTTTCTTTCAAAGACCTAAGAGTCGGTACCAGTTGGACTGCATATGTGTATTGTGTACATTCTTTATTAATTAGGGGTTTTTATCCACACGGATACGACAACCCCCTTTTACCATAAACTATGAATTACACAACTTACAAAATACATGTGTTAATACTTTGGCTACGTTTAAGTTGTGAGCTAATTGAGAGTTAGCTTAACAGATGATGTCATGTAAATAAAAACTGCCTATTGCCAACACAAGACATAACTATGTAATCAAAGATGATTTTGCGACTATTAACTTGGCTGTAATTACTTTCGATTATTTATAGATTATGTGCACACAGGGCAGGAGCAGCTTTCGGTTTAATATTATTTTAAGCCTATGATGTTCTGCCTAAAGATAAAGTCTTCCTCATCGTATGCAAGCCACAGACCAAGCTAGAGACCATTCCTTTGTCTAGGGCTCAGTTAAGAATGATTAACTTACATCAATATAAAGATTCAAAGCCGATTGGCAAGCAAGAAGCTGCTCAGATATAGAATCCAGCATAGGCTGGAGTCTTGAAGACTGTAGTAATGCAGACAGCCTAGGATCAGCTTCTAAGATGCGAGTCACTTGTCGGAACCCCTGGTCTACTTTTCTAAACTTGATTCCTAATTCACCATCATCGTTGGCGAGTATGGGTTCTAAATATAACCACCTGAAATAAAAAATGATAAATTAATCTATAACTAAGTGCTAGGATTTAGGAGATGATGATAAGCAGTCGTCCCTGACCTAGTCGTTACAATTCAATCTCAGACACTGTCAGGTGGATTTATGAAAATACTTTGCTTGTTAGGTGATTAAGCATGCCGCTCACAGGATAACAAAAAGAGCTTAACGAACTGCACCATATAATTTGAGGGACGGTCGTATACCATAGAGCAGCCAATACATGGAGCCTATATATCTGGCCATGAAATGTTATAACGCAGGCGTACTATTGATATTGAAAAATAATAATTTATTTTAGCTGTTTATGGTTTCATATAGATACAATTCGATCGTAATAAAAGAAATGATGACTCAGTCTATATGGTAGATATTAAAATAAGACGAGTGCAAAGTCCATAGAAGCAAGTGTTGTATTATCAAATTTTCCTCGCTATGAGAATGTCCGTATTTTCGACTACACATTATTTGCTTTAAGGCAAAAGTCATTCGCAGCTATTTGATGGATTTGTTAGGCTATCAGAGTATCGTGTATTATATCAAAGGAAAGAGTATAGATTTTGAGATGATGTTGTATGCGGTATATCCCCAAGAATTTGTCATAAACTTATCTTTAAAATTTATTAATAAAGAGAGAAGATTGATTCCAAAATTTTACAAAATACACCACAGTAGGTGTATTTTCAAGCACTTGGTTAAAATAAAACAATTTGGTTGAAATAGATCATAGATTGTTACTGCTAAAAACATACAATTATCTACAAGCTAATGCTTTCTGCTTTTGACCCGCGACATTTTTAATGCTGATAAGTTCGTATGAACCTGTGATAATAATTAACTAACACATCAAACATGACTATTATGTGATCATAGCGAAAAAATTTCCTAATCAAGTTATTGATGGGTACTGGAGCTGCGGGTTGTTCGCATGAGTATCTGCGGTAAAAAAAGACCTGAAGGAAATAAGTGAGTTTTAGTCAGAGAGTAGAGAGTCTGAAGCTCACTCCAGCTGCACCCCAGCGGGACAGCAACTATTGCTCAATGCCCATGTTTTTTAAAAAATGTTGATAGGCAACTACATAGGTAGTATTTAGAAAGGAGTTGTTTCTGGTGCATGTCACATAAATTAAAACGATAAACAATTTATGGCAATATTTTATTAACAATTAAGTATTGGTGCCTCGTATATTACAATATCATAGGAAATAAGGAGTAGCGTCTCAAATGCAATATTATGACTAAATGCTTGGAATCAAAGAAACATGTTTAAATGCATGCTGTACAATCCACAAACCCTATAAATAATATATTTATAAATCAAGACAAACGTATTAAATCGAATGTAAATGACATAAGAAAAAAAGCTCATGAGGATAAGGTATGAAAGAAACTAGTTGTTGAATGGATTCCCTTAAAGTTACGTTTATAAAATTGTTCTGTCTCTCTCTCTATTGAACAAAAATGTTATTTAATAATGCGAGAAAATTACATTATAAAAATCGCTATTTAACACATGTCCTACACATTATAAAATACTTATGATAGCACGATGTACTAACCAGTATTGCTACTTTTTCATTATAATAGCTACATACGGTTAGTTTAGTTTATGTAAATACAATCTATATAAACATATTTCATACATACACACAGAAAATATATTTCATGGAAAAAAACAGCACAAAACATAATATAATGCTCATAAATTACCTATAATTAACAATAGTTGTAGAGAACACTCTTTTCTGTATTAAACATAGGTGTTTACATTTTAGGAATTGATATGCCACCAAATTAGTTATAGTGACTATTTTGTAATTCTTTGGAATATTTGTCTAAATAATCATACAAAATATATTTATAACTTACAATCGATTACCACTAATTTTGTTCATGAACTTAATTATTTTCATGAAAATATACTCGCAAGCGAATTTATTCAGTATTCTAACGGAAGTAATTTGTTGGTGCCACTCACTGGATATCAAAACAAATTTAATAAAAATAAATCATTACTGCTCTTGGATAATGAAAATTGTTATTCAGGTTACAGAAACGTCGATAAAATGACATGCATCATATATAAAATTAAAAATTTAACGATATTCCATTTGGATTGATGTGAAAAAGACATAGAAAAATTTAAGTATAATAACTACAGCAACAAAGTTTTAAGAAAAACATCGTTACCTTCGTTTACAACCCACACTTCTTTGCAATATAATACAGACACATGCAGTTAAACTACATACTTTAGGTACTATTATAACGAACAATGATTAACATTGCGAAACTCACAGCAATATGGCACAAATGGAATAAGTAACAATAATCAGAAAATATCAGTAAATAACCGCAGTTACAGTTTCGCCGACAAAAAAATTGTGTTTTTACGTTGTGCATGACCTGTAGTTGTCAGACCGTTTTGTGATTTCAGACAGGTAATAGTTCATTTGAGTATTAAGCTCACCGATTTCCTTTTCTAGAGTATTTAACTGTTCATTATAATCGTTATACAATACTTCCATGTTAGCCAGAAGTTTCAGCTGGGTTTGGGTGTCACTAGCTAGCTTAGTAGCACGTTTTAATAAGAATTGTGCCCTTTCTCTTGAGTTTGAGGTCTGACTTGCACGTTCAGCGAGAGACATATTTGTGTGTTTGAAATCTTGTCTCAGTTGACGTGCTGATTGCTCAGCAGTTTCCGCGCGAGATACAACATCACTGGCTTCTTGCTTCACTTGCTCCGCGTCACTTTCTATTTTCAAAATGTCCTTCTGCAAGTCAGAAAGACGTAAGCGCAAACCTTCAACTTCTTCTTTTGTCTCATTCGCTTGTTTCTGCGCTTGTTCTGTTTCAGTTGCTATAGGAACCAAGTCATTTTTGGCCGCTTCAATATCATTGTTGGCTTTATCAATTGCATTTTCTGCAGCATCTTGGGCGGCCTGTGCTTCGTCTAAAGCGTCTAAAACCTTATTCGCCATCTCTAAAGTTAAGTTAGCAGCTTTATTCACGGTGGTAGCATTTTGTTTCAACGCCTTAGCTCGTTCTAAGTCAGGTTTAGTTTCTGCAATTATGTTTTCAATGTTCGTCAGCTGTGATACCGATGAATTGATGCGCTGAGATAGCTCCGTTATTTCTTTGGGCTCTATACTAATGGATAAGTTGAGTATTTCATTCGCTAGAGTTCGAACATCCGCTGGAGTGTTAGAAGTATTTGATAGAAATTCTTTCAGTTCAGAAGTTAATTCTTGGCTTTCATTTGTAACTCTTTCTGCTGATCTTTTAAAATCATGTGCTTTACCAGATAAGTCTTTTGCTCTAGATCTGACATCCACAGTATCTTGTTTCACTAGAGAAATTAGTTTAAACAAATCCTCTGCAGTGAGTTCATGTTCTTTTATTCTATATTCGGTTTTGTTTGCAAAATCAAGAGCTTGTTCAGCTTTAGTAACAGCTCCCTGGTCGCAAGATATCCCACCACATTTTCCGCATCCAGCGCCACCGCAAATATCACAAGTATCACTTTCTTGACCACACATTTTTTCATTGAGTTTCGGCATTTGTGATTCCAGTTTGGATAGTTGATCGCGAATATCATCCAACTTTTTGTCATTTTCATTTTGGGTGTTATTGAAGTTAGCGTATTGTATTTCAATTAGCCGATCTGTATTTTTTATTTGTCGGTCAGTATTTGCAATTACTGTCTGCACATTTTCAGCGTCATCTGCAGCTTTGACAGCTCTTTGTTTGGCTTCACGAGTTAGGTTGAGAGCACCTTCTAAATTAGCTTCTTGCAATTTTGTAGCATTATTACCCAAGTCAGTAGTTTTTCCCTTAAGATGATCAATACTTGCTCGTAAACCTTCTAAAGTAACATTCCCGAGACTGATTTTAGAGGTTAGGGCGTTGAGATTTTCATTACTATCTTTAACTTTCTTGTCAGCTGCAGATAAAAGGTTTTGTAGGCTAGTCACATTGGACATTAAATCTTTCACCGTCGTCTGTCCTTGTTTTGCACTGGCAAGCATATTTTCAACTTCGGAAAGTTTTTTCGTCATTTCATCAAAGTCTCTTGTGTAGGCTCCAGTGGCACCCACAACTTTGATTTTACTAGCATTTCCAATGGCGTACTCTGTTTGTATACGGAAGTCATTGATCAATCGATCCCAATTGTCGAAGCATTCGCCACATGCGTAGCATCTTGGGGCTTCACCTAAATACCCTCGAGCGCACATGTCACATTTGTATCCACCTATACCTGGTTTACAAATACATGAGCCATTTTCTCGCATACATTGTCGTGATACAGAACCATACAAGTCACAATCGCATTCATAGCATTCAATACTTGGAATACCCCAATGATTTTCTTGACACTGGTCACACTGTCTACCTCCGTGGCCTGGTTTGCATTCACATTTTCCTATGTATGGATTGCATTGTGGTGATAAAGATCCAATAGGATCACATTCGCAGGGATCACAACCAGTGCCTAATGCTATCCTCCAATGATTTTCAGTACATTGATCACAATTTATACCCATAACATTTTTGAAACAAGGACACTGGCCGGTATTTCTATCACAATTACCTATTGTAAAGTTAGTGCCCAATTCGGAACAATTACATGGATAACATGTCTTCTCCAAAGCATTTCCGTAATAGCCTTCGGCGCACACTTCGCAATGATCACCTGCAGTGTTATGAAGGCACTGTAGACATTTCCCGGAGTATGGGTCACAATTTCCAGGTTTAGTGATATCTATGTTTTCACTACAATCGCATTGTTCACAAGTTCCTTTTATTGGATCTCCATAATAGTTGTCAGCGCAGACATCACACAGAGGTCCAGCGTAGCCTTCTTTACATTCGCAGACGACATCCTTTGTCTCCGGATCTAATTCACAACGATCTGCATGACTGCTTTTATTTGGATCACCTATAATTCCAGGGCATGGACATGGTCTACAAGGTATGTCAATTCCTAGTCTAGGATCACCGTAGTATCCTTCAATACATCTTTCGCAACGATGTCCTTCAGTGAAGTCTGTACATTCTCTACACGCACCTGTTTTATCATCACATTCAATGGCGTGTCCATTACAATCACATTGCTGACAATTGGGGAAATTGAAATAGCCAGGCTGGCACAAGTCACATGCTCGCCCATAAGTATTTGCTCTACACTTACACTGTCCACTTGTTGCATCACAGAAGTTGTCGAGTGAGCCTATACTATTACAGTCACAACGCTTACATCCAAACTTGCTGAATCCGTAAGTTCCAGGTGCACAGCGATCGCATCTTGCCCCAACTATATTTTCTACGCATTGACAATAACCAGTATATTGATCACATTGATGGCTCTTGGATCCAGTGGGATCACACTGACAAGATTGAGATCCGTTTCTGATGTAGAATCCTATACTCGCATGATATTTTTTACAGATTTCAGGAACATTTTCTCTATTCAAATCGTAATAATATGGATCCCCGCAATTAAACCTATCGAATTCTTCTCTCATTGGGTTAAAACTATAATTGGATAAAAATGGAACATCATTGAAAGAAGGAATAAGCACAATAGAATCAATCAATATTGAAGCTCTTGAATTCGGAGAATGTCCGTCTTGACGGCCTAAATAAATGCGAATTTCGGTTTTCTTGTCTTTTTCTAAGCATACTGGTGGGACGACTAACACACTACGTTGATTTGCTGGCAGTGTAGTATATAAAGTATCATCTTCTGGTTGAACGTTGGCACACGCGGAGTTAGGATCAATCGGTAATGGTCTTTTAACTAATATGGTAGCCTCTTCCCAACTTACAGGCGACTGCGGTTCATATCTAATTAATACATTGTAATTCATAGTTGTATCTATGTTATTAACTATAAAAACAAGTGTGCTACTTTCAGGTAGTTTCATAAAACCTGGCCCTGTCCAAGTCTCTTTCCTACCATCAGGATAATTTTCCCTGATAACAACATGACAAAGCTGACTTTGAATAGCGTTATCATCTATTTGGGAATCACATTGACTTGATTCGCCTTCAATAACAATAGAGTCGAGTGCTCCAACAAAGAAGTTTTGTATAGGTTGGTCACATCGGCGACCTGAAACATTTGGTCGACATTTACACTGTCCTGTTATCACATCACAATCCCGGTCAAATGAACCACCAACGTCGCAATCACAAGGTTGACAACCATCATCACTATCTGACAAACCGTAAAATTCGGGTAAGCACTGGTCACAATTTCTTCCAAGAACGTGTCGTTTGCAGAAACATTTCCCAGTTTCAGCGTCGCATCCCCTTTCGTTGACTGTACCTAAGTTATTACAAGTACACGACTCACATCCATCAGGATTAAGGGGATCAAAGTTCCAATACCCTTCACTACATCTATCACACCTCGGCCCATCAACGTATTTCTTGCAAAGACAGCGCCCTGCAGTTTTGTTGTTGGCAATATCTGTTTCATCATCACAAAGTATTTCTTTATCTGTTGAGCCTGCTGGATCACAGTCGCAAGCTTTACATATATCTGGACTTTGGATATCTAAGTTAGGGTCTTTATAAAACTTCGGTTTACAACGTTCACAGTTAACACCCATAGTATTATGCTGACAGTTATCACATACACCTCCACTTATTTTTCCGGTTTTATTGTAAACTGCAGGATCGAAATGACAAGTTGTTGCGTGATTATTGCATGTGCATCTTTTACAAGCATTGGAAGTTTTGCCAACAGCCGGTTGCCATGGAAGGTCGTTGTAAAAGTCCTCACAGTATTCACAGTTTAAGCCACGAGTATTATGCGTACATTCGCAGCGTCCGTGTACCATATTGTTTTTCGATTCTACTCCTGGCATTGGTAAGCAACGAGATGCGTGTCCATAACAGGAACAAGATCCTCTTACTGTCATTTCATAAATAGAATAATAATACTTCTCTTGTATTTCAGCGCGATTATCCAGTTTATCATCACCCAGCGTATGTAGTTTGGTGAAATTTATTCGAAGATTGGTCATACGTAATAAGTTTTGCACTTCTTCCGAGTAAGGGTTGGTCACATTTATATTTGGTGGTAAAACTCTGAATATCACTTCACCTTCTGTTGATGGAGATACGCCAGAATAACGCGATTCACAAACCACTTCAGTCAAAGAGCGCTGCGTGTGCTTCGGTACACCAGGGAAATAATCGTCGCAATTGTGGGCAAAGTATCGATACACGCGCCAAGTTTTTCCAAAGTCAAAAGATCTCTCTACCAACATAGCAGCAGGTCGAAAAGTTTTGAATTGTATTATCAAATGCGTAAGATGAAATTCCGCCTCCATATTTAGTTGCACGGTAACATTTTCTTTGCCATTTTCGGACTGCCACCAGGATTTGGTTCGTGTTCCTGGGTAATATTTGTAGATGATGTTTTGAATCCGATGGTTGAGATAAGGATTGTGAATGGTGCTATTGGTCGAGTCACACCAAAAGCATTTCTTTGGTTCCAAATGCGACACGATGCAGTAACGTTCACGTCCCATCCCTCCGCACGTGGAGGATGCGAAGAGTCTCGATTCACGGCCAATAAGCAGGTTGCCTGTGGCCGGGTAACAGGAGCTTAGTTCACACGAACGATCGTAAAGGCGGGGGTCGGCGCGGAGGCGGTCGCGCTCCCTGCTGTACACAGCGGCGCCGCCGGCGATAAGCGCCGAGAAGATAAACAAAGCGCGCAGAGCCATGGCGCGGTACGGGCTCTCCGCGCGCCGCTCACTGCACTGGTTGCCGCTTTGGGCCGAGACACTCTCGCGCTGCCCCACACCCCCCGCCTTCCCCGCTGCCCTACATACACAGGTCCGGACTTGGAAACAATCTAGTATTTGCTGAATGCATAAAAGTTCTACAGGCGTTTATATGTATGATGTTATAGTTTATATGTATGTTAACAAATGTGTCTTGTTGTAATAGGTCCCCTTATATACTTAAATCTACATGCACGAAAGTAACACGCAGTTACAACAGTGAAAATTAAGATCTACCACCAGTAATAAACGTTGTAACAAAAGTAAGCATAAAACTTTTGCTTTTTAAATTTGCAAGCGTTTGAATCTAACACGTGTACTATTCTGGTTTAGAGCTTAA
The DNA here is from genome assembly GCA_958496145.1 of Heliothis peltigera. Classification (NCBI taxonomy): domain Eukaryota; kingdom Metazoa; phylum Arthropoda; class Insecta; order Lepidoptera; family Noctuidae; genus Heliothis; species Heliothis peltigera. The sequence goes on from OY292327.1 coordinate 7,579,475, forward strand.
CTAAAAAGCTCGCATACAAAAAAACAGGTATTTACTGTGTGGAATGCGGCCCTGTGCGAGGCGACGACCGCTCCCGCCCGCACGCCCGCTCGTGCCGTTCTCCGAATCGGGCACTAAGCAACAAAAATAACATAGCATTTTGGGATGCGCTTTTTGTTTTGGTCATTATTATGGCAACGAGCTTCCTTGTAATCTCACCTGACAACTGAATGTTACTTAAGCACAACTTAGTTTTGAGCGTTGTCTAACATCGATTATTTTTTACACATTCATATAGCCCACCATTCAGTTTGAGGCTAACTCATTCGTATATGAACAATCATTTATGAACATGTGAGTATTAGATTCTTTTGGTTATTTCACGCTGTGTCCGATACGGCCACTCGCTTCGTCAGAGCCGGCCTTCCGCCCTACACATCCGCCGCTGATAATACATTCGCGATCTAAATGACCCGACCATCCAGAACAAAAAGAGCGTACCAATATTATTTGGATGTTAGAATCGCCTCCATTCATAGCAGCTAAAAAATACAGGGTTACCTATTGTCTTAGAGAAGACGGAATTTCAAATGAAGGTAAATGAGGTTCAACAAAATCATAAAAATGTATATAATTCGACAATGTATGGGACAAAGCAATAAACTCGAATAAAGGGCCCCACAAGCTGTTTAATGATCTGTACAAAAGAGAATTTGTGTGCGCGTCAATTCCACAGTGTGCGTACACACTGTGAAAAGGTACTCTATGGTTTACACAACCAAATAATTAAGTAGATTTAAGATTGGTATAATGTGCTATTCTATTGCATAGCATTATAATCTCAATGAGCAATTACCACAGAAAAACCGAAACACCACAAAAAATTACCACACATTTCAAATGAACTAAACGCGCTATCATAACATCATGAGTGTCTGCCCAAAGAAATCTTGTACTTAGACATCTACCTAGCCTACTAACGTTCTAATGAATGATGGTTGAAACAAGTAGGTGCCTATAAGCTATGTAGTTAGAAACTCCACTGTTGTTAGCGCATACTTAGTTTTAATTAATAACATGGCGGTTTCTCAACAGTCCATTGAAAGTTTTTTTTTTGCTGGAAGCGTTTTTATTGACAATCAATATAGAGCCCAATAGATTTAATGGTAATTCGATTTGTTACCTCTTATCACACAAAAAATTAAGGACATGCCGGTAAAATCAAGACCGACGTGCTATACAAAAAACATGTTGTATGTCGCTTGACATTTTATGAATCATCAGCATGTCGGCTTTTTGTAGGGTTGTAAATATCATACCGTAAAGCTCTATGGCCTTTAAAAAATGGCTGTTGGGTGCAACTTGGGCTGTCTACTAAAGTGGATATTCTTAAGCTCTACTATATTTGATGATGAAGAAGTCACCTGGAGCTTCAATACAAATATGTACTTTGGAGAGCTTAATGTACACACGTTCAGAGTTAATTTTTACTAGTATAGTAATGTGCTGAATTAAATACCATGTTTTTTGAAAGCTTAGTCTTCAGAGCTAAAAATTGGTGTAAGTAGTTCAACAACAGTAGATACATAAACATATCTTGAAAGAACCACTGATACTCCAAAAATAATTTACGGGTACATACATATAAAAGACGTCATTACCGGGTGAGTTGGATTTAATAGCTTGCGGCCCCTTAACTATTCAGATAACTTGTTACAATTTCAACAGTTTCGACGATAACCTCTTATCAGTGCCAAGACTAGAAACGCTTTGTATAATTATAAAAACATCACCATTGAGGACAATACGATACCTACACATGTGATGAGACCTCGTGATCGTGATTCAATCGACTATTAAAATTGAAAACTAATGAATAACGTAAACGTGACATGAAACATGAACTTCACGATTTTTTCTCTGATTTTTTATCTCATGAAGCAACTTCACTTCCTGATCTTCCTATAGAGCCAGTATTTGATAATCACCAAAAGCGCATTGTTACCAAAGGAGGAAGAAATTAATATGTGAACCACAGAGGAACATCACCCAGAGGCACGCCAGGCTTAAAAGAAAAGTATAGAAATCCATCTCGTTCCTTGTTGGGAAGATAAGAACGAGATGGAAGGAAGCCTGAATGATAAAGGGTCAATAACCGATGTCAACTAATGGATCTAAAAATTGAGCTATTGAAAAAAAAAGTAATTAAATAAACAAGAATTCGGCTAACAATCCTAAAGAACATGACAGTAGCGCTGTGAATGAACGCTTCGCCACCGATAAGGGTTCATTTCTCAAAAGGCGGTTACGATGTCAAAGTTCATACGAGATAAACACTTGGCTACTGATCCGATCTATTATCTCACTGTTGCCGTACATTCGCTGCTGGACATGTTAAGCATTTATTTAGTTTATGTTTAAATTTTTTATTGTAGGTTACTGTTACAGCAAGCCACGTCGAAACATGATGTTTGGTCTTCTGTTTAGGTAAATCTCGATTACCGACAGTCCCTGCGCCCTGACAAAAAGCGACACCTTAGCTGGTTAAAAAAATGGAAGTAAAAAGAACTCTACAGTTCTTATTCCATCCCGTAAAGCAGGAGGCTATATTGATCACGGTGCAGGGCCTTGGGCAGGTACCTGCAGTGCCCATGGATATGAGAGGCCTGATTTAGGCTCCTTCTGTATAGGACTCATATGAGTATTCATCGTTAGATTCATAATTTGACTAACTAAGGTGAAACTAGATTTTGATGTTGGCACTTAATTAATTTTCTAAGTACTTAATGGCAAAAAGGATTGGTATTTAACATATGAACACTATTTGTACAGAAGAACATAAAGTTATCCTTAAGCTAGAGTTATTTTTCTAGTAGCAAAGAGTAATCAAAACTTCAAACAGGATGGCGATCTAATATTATCCACAGATTTTACGGTGTGGCAAGGAAGGGAACGATCATAAAATTCTGGTTTGACGCATTACCTCACTGCGTACGTCGATGACCGAAGCCAAAGAAAGGGCTCTGTACATCGTGTCACATTCCACTGGCGACACAATAAAACTTTCATTAGATAATATTCCAGATATAGACATGATTATTTGGTGTACTTGGAGATCAATTTGTCCCGTCGATTATGTTCTTCACCTAGTCCCCATACCTTGGTATGATTTAGTTACGAGTTGGTTTGGGAGAGTATTTTTTGTTAAGGATGTAGAGATAAAATTGTATTCTGTATACTCGTTTCAGTAGGCAATTAAATGGCACTATCTTGTCGCCTAATTTTATAACAATGATGTTAGCGTCAGGACAGCGACCCCGCGTTATCGGAGCAGCTTTACATCCTCACTAGCTAATCTAAGCTTACTACGCCAACTAAGTGAAATCTACCGACTTTAGTGTTTCATCATTTCACAAAACTATGCGATGTAGTAGGTGCACCTACTGCATCGCATAGATTAGCAGCGTTATTACGGTATTGGCATTTTACTGCACTATGCTGATTGCATTCAAACATTGGGTCGCGCATGTGTCAGCAAATAATTATGATTTTAAGTTTAGAACAACTTTTCATACAAACAACGTGGAATGCTATAATTTTGTTGGAATCAAAATCACAAACGATAGCATTTGTTTGTACCCAGTCAGGCAAGATCTACTACTGCTAGCCGTTACCTAAAAAAAGGTAGTAAGAAGCTTTTACTAAATATGGGACGCAACTTAGAGAGATGCTGCTAACTTGTAGGTACCCGTTTTATTGTGACTGATTTCAAAGCAACTGTTTATTTTCTATGTTAACTGAAAAGTACCTATACTGTAGATATAATATTTATTTCATACTAGCTTCTGCCCGCGACTTCGTACGCGGATCCAGTCGCTTATGCCAGCGACTACAGGGCCGTCAAAATCGAAGATTAGAAACGTCTGATATCGAATTCTATGAGTCCGGGGACGGGAAAACAACAGGATGCGCGAGACGATTTCTTTTTGTAATGCCTCAAATTGAACATTTTGTTAACGTGAATCCCAATAGTTAACAGTGTAGCTGGGCGCTTGGAATACCATAACACTTGTTCCAGATCTTCAATTTTATACGTCCCTTCCATTTTCCAACTGCTTATGAATATTGCGTTATGTGCTTATTCTGAACAGCCTCATTGATGTAGTAGTCGCAAGGCGCGACTGCTGTGCACGGGGTTTCGGGTTCGATTCCCGGGTCGAAATCGCTGTGTGAGTTTTGAGAAACTTTCATAAAGCAGCCCGAAATCTGGAAGTTGGTGATTGATTCACCCGTGCATCGGAGAGCACGTAAATTTCGGTCCCGCGCCTGATCTCTCTCCGGTCATGTCGGATTGCCGTCCCATCGGACTATGAGAGTGAGGGAATAGAGAGTGCACCTGTATCTGCGCGAATGCTTGAGCACTTTAATAAATGTCCTGCGCAGCTGGTTGAGCTCCATAAAAGAGAACGGTCGCCGTAGCCAACAATCGGCCTGGATGCCATAATTCTGGACAATGTATGATAATCTCGTTCAGAAATTAGTCGTGCATTAGGTTAATTACTGCTTTCATAAGCGTTAGTAGATGTGCGAATACGCTGAGAAGTCAAGCATGATTCTGTATCGGTAATTGGTTTCTCCGAACCAGCGGTCAGTGGCGCAACATACCCTTCTTTGGTCTCTTTATAGAGAACTGGATGTGCTGAATACGCAGGCGTAATTCTCGATCCGAAAAGGTTTCAACGGTGCGAGTTGCAGCCTTATGTCCTCGAATAGCATCAAGCCTCTCCACACTTAAATTAGCTCTTCGTTGGATTCTAGGGATCTTATGATCCGATGAATCTTAGCTTCTTTGGACAATGGAAACAATTTAACTTTTTGTAAGCATAGTTATAGTTATGTTGTGAAGATACTTGATCCTTAAAAATCTAAACGTCTGCTCTATTGCACAACCTGGCAGGCTACCGTGTCAATTCAAAAAGTCAAAAGAAAATTAAAAACTGAAATAACGTAAATGTGAAGGAATATTAATGCGATAAAATAAAAAAAATGGCAGTTTTTGCCGGAATCTTCAATGATGCAGCACATTAAGCTACCAAAGTCAAAATTTCCAATCTGTTAAATTTCCTAAATAGAATTTCAACTTTATCGCTGAAGCATATGGTTCAAAATTGATTGGAAAATATTTACAGTTTCGGGTAACTTGATGTGCTGGCGTCTATACGAAACGCAGTCCTAAACTGTTACAGCTTTCACCGCGCTGAGGTACTTTCAGCTGATGTTGTTTTTAACCGACTTCAAAAAAGGGAGGTTCTTCACATCAAATGTGTCTGATCTTAGATTTTTATAAGTCAACCGGAAATGCCTATCAGACCGAACAACTTTTCTAAAACGTCAGTCCTATAAGTTTGATGGTGTAGCTGGGCTCTTAGAGTTCCATAGAAGGTGGTCGAGATCTTCAATTTTTATACGTCAACAGCGAGTGCCCATCAGGCTGAACAACTTTTGCTAAGACGCCATTTCTATATGTGTAATGGTGTAGCTGGGCTCTAGGAGGTCCAAAACAGCTGTTCCAGATCTTCAAATTTTATCTCGCAGAAGAAACTGCTCATCACGTGGAACAGTTTTTGCTATGGCAGCATTTCTCTATCTCTTATAGTTAAGCTGGTCTGTTGCTGTTCTGCATCAGGTGTTCAAGTTTCCAAGATCATTTATAGCCTATATGTTGCCCCGACCTAACACCTATACAACAAAAAAAGAATCATTCAAATCTGTCCAGTGGTTCCGAAGATTAGCGCGTACAAACAAACAGACAAACAGACAAACAGACATACAGACAAACAGACATAATTTTTTTTTCGGATTCGTGTTCTATTGCTTTTTCTAAACCCCCCTCAGTTATTATTTTTATCAATATATTATTTGTACAGACACGGATTTTTTACTGTTTTATTATATGTATAGATCATCCCAAGCACGTTCACTTTCATAAGATTTTTGTAAGACTCGTGCGTTAAAATAGTCACTGTCAGTGCGTTAACCTAACACACGTTATACGAGCACAGCGAAAATGTTATATATCCCGTTATTTATTTTATTTTTTATATTATAATACTGTTCCATAAATGAAATGTGTTTTCTTTTTTACATCATTAAAGAATAGTGGAAATGAAAGTGTGGAGACTTATTTTTTTTACCAAAGGCGTATTTACTAAATTAATTCGTTAAAAAAAAAACTTATTTAGTACAAAAACAATAAACACCCATTAGGAAAAGCCTTTTGTTGGCTTTCAGCAACTAAAACCACATCTGTTCTACCCATCATCCTTGCGTTCTTTGTGTATCAGGACTGCGACTGTACTGTGGTAACTTTCTAATAATCCCGGAGCCTCCACAGAACACATCACCTATTAATCGATTTGACACCTACGTAGGGCCCCTTTTTTCTGAATATCAAAGTCAAGGCTTTCCGCAGTCACATTAGATGCAACTACAAAATGTATGTGCATCAACCAACCTATGGCGATTCACACGAATATATTATAGGGTTTATAATAACTGATAGTGTTACGTTAAGTATCTGATTACACGTGACTGCGGTTAAAAGGGGAATTCCCTAAACTTATTTAAGGCTAATTCTTTTTCATCTACATATACATATGGTCTCAAAAATATAGCGATTGATAACATACAATATTCATTAATTTATGCGTTGCTTGCTATGTATGTAAGTACAGCGCTACTTTACATATAAAATGCTTACCACTATATTTTATTCAATTATCGATTTATTTCGGGCAAATAGGTCCATATACACAAAACTAGAATAATAAAGTTATAGTAATAATCTCAAGTATCATAATCAAAATATCTACACACATAATAAGTATAACACAAGAAGAACAAGAAAGCTGGAATTACGCAGAATAGACGGTCAAAATAGCTGGCACATCTGTCGCCCATATGTTTACGGCGAAACAAATCCTTAAAGCTTAACGTGCAACGACCTATTAAGCTATTTGTGTTCTATTCAAAAACTTGCATTTATTTGTCTACAACCATTGATATTAAAGTTAGATTTTTTTATAGAAAGTAACTCTGGCTGCGTGTTACGGAATAAACCTCGATGGGCTGAACCGATTGAGATGAAATTTGGCTCAGGGATTGGTGGTACCCTGGAGACGAAAATTCATATTTTCGTAATTGTGGTAAACAAATCACATAATCACAAACACATAACGGTGCCTGATCATTAGATTCAGTTATGATTTAGGTGACAATCCCAAGGCAATCTTCATCTGGTCTATTGAAATTGAATTTTAAATTTAAGTATGCGATGGGCACGCATAAACAGATTTAATATAACATAAAATAAGTCTTTACCTATGAGAGGTCACAGTCACAAATACCATAAAGTAAGTCCTGCAGAAAGGAACCGGCAAGTAGTTCCAACGAATAGATTGTTTATAACGCAGATACTGATTAAGTTATATTACAGTTACCATCAGAAAAGGGTCCTGATGCGAGACCCTGACTCTTATGAATATACTTTATCTAAGGGTTGATACGAACCTTCGTTGGGCGTGATGCGTGGCACGTAGCAGCGCCCGCGCCGCCCGCAAACGCGTGTCCCAAGCACCGCATGCGTCAGTGCCGTTTGCGCCGCCCGACAATGATGATATCACCCATTGCTGTTCTTCGATCTATTTGGGAGAATTTTTTTCATTAATTACATCTAGCTAGGAGATCATATTCTCGAATGACATGTATCTACGGTAAAAGTTGATATTGATTAGATTTCCGCGTGTATTTGATATATCTAACCAAAAACATGTCATATACAGGAGACAACTCTTTTTAATTATCAAATTGATTAAATTTAGAAGAGTAATAATGTACATATAAGCAAGGTACAGAAGCTAGCTTAAAATTCAAAGAGCCAAATATTACTAGTAATACTCTAGAAGCTGTGCCTCACAAAATAATGATAGCCGTTTATCGGGCATTATAACCTTGGGAACTGAACTCGTCATCCGCAAAAAAACGTGGTTTCAAGGAATTTTATTGAAACAAAACCTTTTGGTCATCTGTGAGAGCGAGACAGTAGAGTAAGTTCTACGCTATCGCGTACTGTGAAGGCATTGTTTTGAAAGGAAACAGACCTCATTCATTTTTTTATACAGAATTTGGGTCGTCCAGATTAGTTACAGATTTTGCGGATCTCAATGAAGAGGTACCACTGACGCTGCAATTTAATTATTATTAATTTGCTTTTCGGGCAAAGTATTATGACATTTGTTATACTATTTTTTTGCATAAACTATTAACTTTAATTGCCAGATGTATCCATGAGACAATTACTTTTGAGTGTAGATTTTTTTTCCCATCTCATACTTCTATTATAATTCATTTCGAAAAATATATACAGTCATCAATTAGCTTATAGTTCTACTTTTTTATTTTAATCTTTCTGTTTTTTTTTTTACTCTATTTTAGGCGTACATTGACCATTATAAAGTTGAATTAATTATTATTAATTAAAGTTCACACGTATCTAGTCATCCGCCTCACATACGACTTGGTATTATGTTTTGATATTAAAAATCATAACATGATATTTTATATCATTATGTTTTTGTTAAATATGATAACGTTGGAATCCTCTTGATGAGCCCTTTAATTTGACATTGTCTCACAGTCGCCATATCGTTTTTTTTTAATCGTCACATATCCAGAACATTTGGGTAATCGAGACAAATTTAACATTACTCAGATTTTCGTGATTTGGCTGTTTCAAAGACATGAGGTAATAAAGAATAGTACCTACATGTTTGAATAACATATTTGCGTAAAACATAACCCTTATTAGCAGTCATGTAAGAATCAGTTGATCCTTGTCTCATACCTTACTAAGTATATCCTTGAAGTCCTTTACTATGGGTGTGGGTCGCTTGGTCTTATCATTGTAATACGTGATATTGAATCGAGCGCTGGCAAACCAAATCTCAAGCTCGTTGAGAGCATTCCGAATTGCAGATTCGCTGGACGCAGATGTGCAGATTTTCTACAACATTTAAAGTCATGTTATCACAATAAGAATTTTGGACACACATTTTGGAAGCAAAACACATCCAAATTTGATAGAAAAAACTTGAGGAATGACTCCGAGTCTGTTTCGTTACATTTGTTGCAGTAATGCGAGTACGATATCTTTCAGCACGTGTTAATAACCGTAGGTACACATTTTTCAAATATAGAATGAATCTGGCAAGAGTTTAAATGTTCATGATACACACCTGTAAGGACTTTATTTGTTTTTTGATATTCATTGCAGCATTCAAAAGATCTCGGACTTGTAAAGTGTCCGGCTTCTTATATTCCATATCCAGTAGACTGTACACTTCCCGCCAATGGCGTTCAGTAAATTCGTTGCCACGAAGATATTTCAGTAAAGGTGCTAAATCCTAGTAAAGTATACAGTTTTAATTCCGTGGAGGGTTGAAACGGTGCATGAAACACTATCGGTTTGTAAAGATAAAATTTAAAAAAAAAAATACTTTTTTAAATAATTGTTCGCATTATTTATACAAGCAGGCGAAAATTGCTTCAAGTTTTAAAAATTAAGTGAATCGGTTCAACCCTCCACGGAATTAAAACCACCACAATGTTATCGTGTATAAGAAGAACGGGTTGTATTAATTTTAGTAAAGTTAAGTGAAGGACATGTATGTAGCTACTAAAACAGCTGGTATCCAGAAGGAGCCCATAATTCTTAAAATACGTTCAAAATAACATTTGAAATATGAAAAAAACTATGAAAACATAATGATATCATCAAAAGTGTTCTTGTTCATTTTGAGCATATGTGTAATGATGTCACTGCACTAGCAACAAAATGTCTGTACCCAAGCTTGCGATACGCCGCGTTATAAATAGCTAGGTATACTAAATAATGGGACATACAGGAGTTATGCTAGCAATAATACGCTGAAACGAACAGGTTTTACACATAAATACTGTGGCCCCAATATGCGCAGACGCAAGAGTGCGCGGAATATAAAAGGTTTCACATTTATATGACGTACCGTGGTACATTTTGTGACCACCGTGTTGAACTATTATCTGTTTAAAACTTGTTTTAAATGAGGACACACTAGCACTGAATAAAAAATAGTTCTTGATGTGTGGTCTCGTTTAGAATTAATTTTTGCCTTTTATTAAACTAAAATTATGTTTAGTACTTCTATTGACTTCTAAAGAGATAAAGCTAGAATGAAAATTATATAATTACCGAGTATTTCTCCAAGTCCTGCTGTATGTATAATGTAAGCACAGTAAATGGTTCTAATCGTGCTTTCCATTTCACTGAAAACTCTTCTATGAGATGGATCTTTTTCTGGAACACTATCCACTCTTGATTGGCGATCGATTCAAATTCTAGAATAAAAATGGAAATTGAACGGCATGGGAAAAAACATTGCAACTGTATTCCAGAACGCGTAGTTAGAGGCCAAAATTGAATGAACCGATCCAACCGTGTATTAATAATTTACCTTCATTGTATTCCTTGAAAGGAGTCCACAGTTCAACATATTCAGCCATGATTTTTTCAGCTTGATCCCACGTGTCCGACAGTTTTACTTTCATTTGAAACTTTTCACACTCTTTTCTGTGAGTATACAATAATGTTATAAATGTTTATAGTTTATTAGCTGTTCACTGTTCCATAAATGGATAGATCTAAGTCATAAGGGCTGTCATTTCCATAGCTCTAGCAGTCTTCAGGAAAGTCAGAAGTCGAGAAGTCTGACAATCATTCTTCAATCAGAGTATCGGGTTACCCGAGTTACTGGGTTGAGGAGGTCAGATAGGCAGTCGCTGCATACAAACACTGGTACTCAGCTGTATCCAGTTAAACTGGAAGCCAATCCCAACATAAAGATAAAAGGCTAAGCAGATGATGATGACATTAATAGGGAAATAAGTATTTAAACTTTTTAATCAATGGTACAAAGAATTTTTGCCTAACTAGAATGATAACTAGAATAATTTATTGTTTAGAAAAACTATACAATGCTTCGATTCCTGAAACTCACACTACTATCAACTTGAATTACGATAACTTTCCTTCGCCATTATAAAACTTACAATAGGTCATCTCTGTCCGACACGAATTTGTTCCAATTCGTGTGCGCTTCGAACACGGAGCGACATCTATCGAGCATTTCCGCGTAGCTGACGCCGTGTGTGTCGTCTAAGCGCGGCTTAGCTTGAGTCCACCGCGACGTCCACGCTTCTACACTAGTGTTTAAGTTATCCCATTCACCGCTTAAACTCGATTTTACTAACTCCGCCTGGGTGATGATAAAGACTTAGGTTATTAAAGACTATTTCTTATCGAGTGAGCAACGAGTTTATTCACCTAACAAGCTCTAGTGTCGGAGTTTTTCAAATCCATCTGGCCTTTAAAGTGGAATTGTAACAACGACTGCTACTTTAGATAGGTTTTTAGGTTTTACGTGCCCCCTTAGACACGGGAGTGTAACATCGCAAACTTCCAGATGCCGAGCTACTTTGTGAAACTTTCTAAGAGTGTTTTGTGGATCACAAAGTGATTTCAGTCCAGCCAGGAATCGAACTTGGGACCCCATGTAAAACAGTCGCGCTTGCGACCACTGCGACCAACAGAACAGTTTATTATAAAAGACTAAGTAACAGTTACTGTTCGCTAACTCCTGATAATTTTTACAAAGCAACGAATATAATAATATAGTTTTGCCTTGCGTTTATCAAAAGTACTTACCTGATGTTCAAACATCTTCTGTTGACTGAGCATCAGTTCGTGTATCTTCTGCCATTCCTTCATAGTGCTATCAACTGATGTGTCTCCGCCCCAAGTGCGCAGCATGTGACCTTTTCGCTTCAATGCCTCAACTGTTTGTTCCATCTAGGGAGTGTGAAAAATGTAGTATGCTTTTTAGGATTTTTAGATATTTATTTAGTGGCTTCGTAACATACTGCCCGATTTTTTAATGTTATTTTCTCAAATTAGCTTACCTCAGGCATTTGCTGTTGCAAAGCCTGTTGCGTAGCGCTCATTTCAGCAAGTTCTTTAGCGTTTTTGGGCAGAGCCTGGTTCTCTAACATGACGGCCGCTGAAGCAACGAATGCATCAATCCTGGCTGCATCTGACCTACAGCTGGCCACCAGTGACGTCATAAGACACGCCCACAGACTGCGCGCTTGAGCTTCGAATTCACGTCGAAGTGTTGTGGTGCCCACTGATATCCATTCTATTTTTTCATCCTCGCTAAAAGAGAACGTAATCAATTATTAGCTAAGCTAATGTGCATTACGAGGATTACCGCCATTTACATAGAAGAAATTAGCTATCGAATCTTTAGGGCCGATTAACATGCACACTTAAAAAAAAATCAATATAATAAAGAACTCCTACTGTCAGTTAAAAAGAAGATTGCTAATGTTTTCTATTAATAAAATTCACTTATTTAAAAAAGCAAAGCTTGAACTAACAATGTCATCTTAGCGACGGCCTGCCCGTAAGCCTTGCAGGCCTTGAAGTTGTTCTCCCAGTGGTGCGGCTGCGTGAGGTGGTCGCGGCACAGCGCGTCCAGGTCGGGCACGCACGCCAGCGCCGCGCGACGCGTCCACCACGCGCAACTCGCCTCCAGCGAGGACAGGGCGGACTCCAGTTGACGAACTGCCTTGTTGCCTAACCAGCTGTGCCTAACAAGTACAAAAAAGGTTTATTGTATGTACTCATAAACTTAGTTTAAGTTTATATGGTTTTTAGCATTATGAACTTGTAACAATAAATGGTAGTGGCTTTATGAACACCAGCACCATATCGATTAATGGTCATAAAATAATTACTAGAATTGTGTATAAATATGGTACCTAAGTATCTTAATCTTTTTCTTCTCCTGAAAATCTTAATTTTATCCCTTACATTAGATATTTCATATTTTCGGTATCGTCAATTACAAAAACAATAAAATCTGGCTTATGGTCCCTCTTTTATTTAAATAAATGGCTCGGCCAAACACTGCGTTACATTATGTTTTATCCAGCACACATTTTCATAAAAAGGTAAAAAAATAATTCTGAAAAGAGAAAAAGTAAAAAAATAACAGCTGGTTACTTACTTTTCAACAATCGCAGCGAAAATTGACTGTTTATTCGTCAAATTGTTCTGCACTCCTACAAAGTGCGCTGGCATAGAAACGAGGCGACGAAGTTGATGATAATGCTGTACTCGGATCTCTTCTATTGCTGGCTGTACGCGAACCGCGTAACCACTAAGAAGACAAAGAAATCTTTTAACTGCAAAAAAACCGTTTTTTTTATAATCTAGTGGGGGTTTTCCTTATAGAAACATTTTGTAATACCATGATTGAAATGTGTAGTTGTTTATATTATGTTGTTGTTTTACCAAGAATAGATAAAAGAGGTCATCGAAGCTTCCTCATGTGATACGCTATTGGTATAAACCGATCACTAGTTCAAATCAAAACTAGGTCTAAGATCACGTATCAAAGACTAATTAAAAGGCAATTTATACAATAATTATTAAAACGTTATCAAATTATTCCTTATACAGACACATCTTGCCTATATTGTTAACCTTAAAAAAATATAGTTGATTAATTTCCGCCCACAATCGGGAGGCCGTTTTCTGGCGTATATCGTTTCGTTTCCGATAAACATACCTACGCAAATAGGGTACAGGGGTGTAATTAAAAACAAATGCAACCAGATGGTGCAGTTTAGTTCAAAGTTTTTGATGGTGATTAGGCCCTAAGAATTTTTTGGTAATGGGAGTGAATTTAAGGGTTATTTACGAATCTGGGCTGCGGGTTGTTCGCAAGAGTTACCATGGCCCTGGCACACAGGGACCTCCCGAAGAAACATAGTGGGTTTTAGTCAGTAAGAGTCTGACACTCCCTCTCGCTACACCCACAGCGGGAGGGGTCATTTGATGATTTCCCACGAAAAAAAGGATTATTTATGAATTTACAGACGAAAACTAAATCAAAAAAGTGTAAGTACAGTTAATTTAAAACGCAAATATTACAAAAACTATAATTACCGTAAGACGAGATCAACTTTGACGTGCGGGAAGTGTTTATGCAGCGACAGTAGCGTCTTTATGTACTGGTACTCAAGAGCCTTGTACAGCTGCCAGTCCCAGTGGGACCTCCATAGCTCCGTATTCTTGTAACCGTTAGATTCCACCTAGGACACACGTATGAAAATATAGTTCACACAATCCTCCTGTAATCTTCAAATGAAATCATATGTGATTTTATATTTTTAAAATTATTTCCTAACGTTACATAAGCTTTTACTGCTACTTAGGGCCGGTTTCACAGGTTGCTGATAAGTTCCAGATACTTTATCTGGCAGATAATTTCATACAAATTCTGTTCCATTTTTTAATTTATCTGGTAGATAGTGGCTATCCGTAACCTGTGAAACCGGCCCTTATTCTTGCTTTTCAGTAGTCGTTGCTACCAGCTTTCATTCTGCTTATTAAATGAAAATTAGATTACTCACCTTATCTATAATGTCTCTTATGTCTTTAACACCTTTTTTCCATTCGGATTGTTTGGCCAAGAGTTCAGTCTCTATGAGCTTCTGAACAATGTTTCTGATCGCTACATGCTGACCTGTCAAGTACGTGTTCTGAAAGAGGATAAGTATGTAATCAAAAATTCGGAGCAGACGATTCCTCTAGGTTATATAATATCTGTGAAGTACCTGGGTCTCCAACTTTAAGACAATTTTCTTGAGTTTGTCAGTATAATTAGACAGCTGTTCGACGTCGTCCCAATAGACCGCCTTTTGGTCTTGCACCAAGTTAGACAGGTCGAGTGCGGCTTGCAACATCATCGGACGGGTGGACGGGATCATGCGCTCGCCCAACGTGTTGTGGAATGATGCCACCTGGATATGCAAGGTAAAGGATATCAGCACTTAGATTTAGTATTTTTACATATTTGCAATACTATGAGTAGAGGAAAAAAACCCTTAGAAACTTTTTGAAATGATGTTTTTGAAAATTATCGTGTAGGTTATGGATGTAGCTGCTGTCAGTTGGTAGCGTTTTTTAGTTTGATATCAGGACCGATCTAGTGGCTTAAAGTTCTCTCCCTTTTTGAAGTTTCTGATTCTGATTCACTAAATCAAGAACTAATCACTTGTCCCCTGCACAGTTCACATTATATATTACAGTATTGTAGTCTACCTGTTGCAGCGGTCGTGCATGCGCAAGCGCAGTGCTAAGCGTATCGAGCACAGCAGCGGCGGGCGGCGGCGGCAGACGCATGGCCGCTAGCGCCCGCGCCTCCAGCTCGGCGCGCACCAGCCCCGGGTTGAAGTTCACCACCATTAAACGAGTACTGCTACTGAATTCCACCACAGGCTTATCCGTAGATATTTGAAGAGCACCGTTCTTCGCTTGAGCCTAGATTCATTTTAACAGATGTTATAAAATCTTTATTTATAGGACTAATGATGTCATTCAAGTCGATTTTCAGTCAGTCAACCCAGGAAATAATTTTAAATCTATAGGAAAAGATAAAAACTTATTTATTCAAAGTAGGCTGAAAAACAGCACAACAGTACAAAAGACAACCCCAAAAACGCTTTCCCTTCACCACTTCCTATGTGTTATGGCTGGGAAGAAGAAATGGTGGAATAAACTCCTGAGCAACACAAATGACTGGTGTAACCGGTTATTTGCATAAAGTGGTTCAGCTGTTAACCGATCACAATCCTTATCATGACAGACTAAACATTACTACAACATTAGCAACAAAAAATTAAATGGGAATATAAATAAATATGCTGCAATCTAGTTTACCTGCAAATCGCGACACCACTCCTCGTGTAGCTGGGTGTACATATTTTTGAGATCTTTTAATACTTTCGTAGCAAGACTGTGCAGTTCAGAACTACCATCAAATTCTTTTAAGTATTTTCCGGCGCACATTTGGATTTCTTTCACCTGAAATTATGCATGTTTGCATGAAAGGTTTTTAAGAAGCGAAAAAACTTTTAACTTCGCCTATGGCTGGAATAAACAAATGATAGTATAAGTCGTGTCGGCCAAGTGGCTAAAGCACCACCTTCTCAAGTATTAGTGTGCGTGTTTGATTCTAGGTCAGGCAATGCAATAAACATTAACATACCAATACAATTTTTGAGTGACTTTTTTGATTTTCTTAGTATATTTTTGACACCAACGTCTGATTAAAGGTGAAGGAAAACCTCTCAGGAAACTTGGTCTACAAAGTCTGAAATCACCTACCCGATCCCATTGAACAAGCGTGGTGATTAGCGCTAAATCCACTCAATACATACGCTCATACACTCTTACAAGAGGAGTTCTGTGCCCAGCAGTGAGACAGAACTCCTATTGGCTAAAACTAATAACTTGCTTCTCTGAAGTTTGCTACTATTAGGTACATAGGTAACTGCGCAGAAAGTCGAAATGGCAGACACTTCAGAGGGGCAAAATAATTTGAAGTGAAATAACTACCTTGGCTTCCATCAGCTTAGCCCATTGTATTTGCAGCACGACATTGGACATTTCAGGCGGCTGGCACCAATTGACCACCACCTCATCTGCATCCATTTGAGCTTGTATGCTCTTCAGCATAGAAAGAAGAGATGATACGAATATCTCAAGTTCAGTATTGAGCGCGTGCTTAACTAAAGGCCGCTCTATTAAAGCGCTGTATCTCATGAACTCGTAAAGCATCTGTAATGAGGTAACAGCCAGTAAGGCTTAGCCATGATACTTCTACCTATACTAATCATAAGCGTTATATACGTTGAATAGTTTATGTATGTTTGAACGCGTTAATCTACTAGGTACTACTATGTAGTCCGATTAGAAAATAAACTTGTTGGATAGTGCAGACGCCAGCACATCAGGCTACCCGAAACTGTAAAATTTTCCCATTCAACTTTGAACTTTATGCTTCAGCCATGAATTTTGACAGATTGTAGTAGCCTGATGTGCTGGCGCTGTACCTTTATTGAATAAAGATAGTTTTCAATCCGAGTGTGGGAATAAGACATATTACATGTTTCATTTTTGTACAAAGTTATATAAATGATTTCGTTTGCAGATGTAAATGTTGTAATTGAAATGTACATTTTAATGAGATACAATACGCAGTTTTGAATACCCGGATTATTTTTAATGAACTAAGGTGGGCCCCAAAAGGAGACGGTTTGTGTTAGGATCTAATTTTACATTCAAAAGGTCAAAAGTTTGAGTCCAATTTCAAAGTTGCTTTGCATAATTTTGTAAAGTGTACATACCTGTTTGGTGGACATATTGTGTAGTCTGGGTTTCAATTTTTCAGCAACCTTAGATTCAGCGGGTCGCAAACTCGTTGTAAACTTAGAAACAGCTGTTTCCCATCCAGGGTTAGGTCCGTTACACATCCAGATGTTTACATCTATGAAAACAAACGTCATTATTTTAAGTTATCAGAGATAATTTATTCAGAGCGATTGTACTCACTTTCGAAAGGCGCGAATAGTTGATTAGTCTGCAGTTCTGACCGTTCATTGTTGGAAAGTAATTTATTCAACTGATTATGTGTAGACCTGATGTCATGAATCTGAAAATATAATTAAAATAATACAGTAAAATTTACTTAACTTTTGCAAGCCAAGCTGGTGCTTGCCTAGTAAATTAATTAAAGTAACAAGAATAGATATTCTAGTGTATACTTACTTCTTTTACACGAGTTTGAAAATTTACGCAAAACGATGGCACATAGACCCCTCCATTCCAAGCATGCAGGGCGTAATTCGGCCAGTATGTTTCAGTCAACGACTCGCAAGCGCTATTCCAAGTTTGTATCACATGGCAACATTCAGATAAAAGGTTGAGTATTTCACTATCCTTATTCCCATTGTAAACTTTCCAAAGATCAGTGGCAGACAATGACTTTTGTATAACTGAGCATATTTCATGTCCTGAAATGGTTGAACACAAATTAGGCCCATAATTAAGACCACCCCTGTAACACTGTGTAGGTACATCTAATAGTAAAACACATACCAATTATATCAAACACATGAACCATCCTATCTTGTGAATACGGTGAGGTACTGATGCGCCATATATCGTCCAGGATCCCACCTATGTTCTCAGCTGACTCTCTGATCTCTGCCATTGAACTGGAATGGATTGTCCTGCAATGGGAGGGAGGTAATGGGATGAACGGAATGGTTATCTTTAACGGAATGTCTCTCTTTGCTAATATCTGGATGAATGTGGCATTTGCACTAAGTGCATTAATTTATTACCTACCGGAAAAAAATCAAAGTCTTATAAGGCTAATTTTTGAGATGGGCATTATATAGATTCAGTGTAAAGTCATAGTTAACAGGCCATATGTGCTACAACCTCGAGACTTACAGAATCTAAATTAATTTTGGTTAATTACCTTATTTCTTCCAACACATCTTCAAAAAGTTCGCAAATATTGGAGGCTGCCTCTCTTTCTTTTTTGCTAGCATCTCTCTTTTGTCCTACAGTTCTCCAATATTCCAACTCATCTTGGATTGATAAAACAACTAAAAAGGAACATGTCATTAATAATAACAATTTACTTTCAGTAAAGTTTAATGAAAAGCTAAATTTCTGATAATGGTTCTAGGTCTGCAAACTACATACCATTAATATTAGTGTCCCCTTTTCCATGAGCTAGGATCCTCAAGTTAGATTCCAGATCAGATAGATTTTTTTGGAGTTTGTTAGAATATAAGTCTTTTCCCTGAAAAAGTCAACTTTAATTTATATTGCAGTTCAAAGCTGTATGAACAGAACCAGATGGTATGACTGAACTACATAAATATTTTTTTTTCTTTAGGGCTTAATATTTTCCCACCAGATTATTATTTAAAGAAACACCATAGAACGAAGTATTAAAAATTGTACAATTCAAAGTTAAATTGAGTAAATACTCACAGCAGCCAATAGAGGAGTGTAGACTTCTCTCCAAATTTGATATAGAGACTCTACAGTATTATTTGACAGAGTCAATATGTTAATATTGTGAACAGCATCATCTTTCAACAACTCCTGAGCAGATGTTTTGTAGAAAACTATGGATTTGCTCTTCCCATCTTGAATCTAAAATTTGAAAAAGGAACAGAATTTTTCAAACTGCTAAATAATATTCAACCTTATTACTAGCAAATAAGAGTTAGAATATTTTGATTGTTTTAATTGAACTGACATAGTGCTGCTAATTAAAAGTTAATTGTGAGTATAGTCTCCCCTTTAACATATTTTTCTAATGGTAAAAATAACATTAAATACTTTTGTGTAGGTAATACACGGTCCCATATTTTCAGTGCCTTCAGATAAGATAAAATGGATTATAATAGGTTTATTTTCAGCAATATTAATGTAGGTAACATTATTAAAGGCTATTAAATTTGTCATTGGGAACTGACTCGGGTATAGTACAGGTCTTGACCAAAATGAAGAAAAATACTAACTTTAACATGAAGATATATAACATCATTCTTTAAACTGCCTTGAATTATAAGGACTTGTGGGTTGTTCATGAAGTCTGACAATGCATCTTCTGATTTTTCATCCAGTTTCAACTCAGATTTGTTGTAATAATGTTCTGAAAAAATAAAACACCAATGGTTGTATACATTGATGATTGTATGCCACGCTATTTCAACAACTGAAACTTCTAGCTACAAATGGAAGTAGATCAGAAAACTCTGAAAAAGCCAATATTGTTTATTAAATTGTGCTACTCATCCAAAGGAAGTGTAACACAAGTTTGATTGGCGACAGTTTTAATAAATTAGCGTAGAATTTTTTTATTCTTATTACCAATTGTAGATATTATAAAATTTCTTATTGGTAACATGTTTTCAGCAGTTACAGCAAATCAATAACACTTTAATAGATCATTTTCTTTTTAGCGCACACCATGGACTTACTGATGTCACTTTTTTGAATTTAAGTTCACAACATTGTCGTCATGGCAACCATTTATGCCACAGATACTCAATACTCAGTGACACCGTCACGTTTTTCCAAGTTCGCATTGGGCCAGCACGGGTCTCACGCTTCAGTGAAAATTGCGTAAATCGGAACTCCAGCTGCTGTCACATAAACGTCATTTCTTGTGATACTAGTCAGTGAAAAAAATTTTACCCATTCATTATGCAAAAATACGAGTATTATCATTATGAGCCAAAAAGGAATAAAAATTTTGTTCAGCGCATAATTCAAAAACGCTTTGGATCTATTTATAAATGTATAATGTAGAATACAATAGATAACTAACAAATCTAGATAAACGGACTTCTTATCTTCTTAAAAAAATACAAATTAAAAAAACCCACAAGTAGTGCAAAAAAGTTAATCAAGCATTCAAAAATCCAAAAAAAAAAACGAAAAAGGAACAAAAGAATATCGCTGACACAAGCGCACAAACACATAAAACTTATGCAATCCCGTCCTTTTTGGGTCTGAAGTTTTAATGTGTAATTTTACAATTTCTGTGTAATTTTACAAACCAGATTCTCAAAAAATGTTTTTTTCCCCAAATTACGCTAGCACTTATTTTTGGCAACACTGACATCTTGATCTTCATTTTGATGTATTTTTGTTTTTCTCTCCTGGAAGAAAAACTAACGAGATATCAATCTTCTCACGTTTTACCTAAATAATCAAAAATGTATAAAATTATTCGACCTCTAAGATCTCTCAGTGCTGTAAGTTATCAACCTATTATCAATGCAGCAATATAAAATTGCTATTTGGTTTTTACGACGAAGTAATGTTTCGCCCAAAATCTTTTTATACAAAAAAGATGTAAAAATTGTTTGTTTTCTAAATTATTACTATCGAACCAAAAATATAGTTTAAAAAAATAGTTACTTTCCAGGCTAGAATATGTATTTGTAAACATTGAAAAGAAATGATGCCTCCACATACTATCATGTATTTACTGTAGTTAATTTAATCATCATTATGTAAGGAAAGATGCTGGGAATATTACATCATATTTACCTAGATTATGACATACAAAACTAATTTTTGTGCACCCAGTATGACACCAGTATACACCAATAGTATGGATCCACATTTTGGTTATTATTTATTTTATGTATTTTCCAGACATACAAATTTGCGAAAGGTGTACCAAGTGTCGCTTGCATGAGTGACAAGCCAGTGGATTTTGATTATTCTTACATTGAAATTCCTCGCTATGACATTGATAAACCACAAACATTGGAGAAGCGCAAAGCTAGGTGAGAAAATGTCTGTTGTTATTTATATAGTTTGAATTCTATTAAGTAATTCTGGGGTTTTTAATTTGTGGGTATAACAGTAACTTTTGATAGTCATACAAACATAGGACTATACAACGCAAAAACAATAAAAATGGTATATCTATTTCATTCATATAGCAGATAGAAGCATTATTTAGAACTAATGGTTCTAAACAACATAAAATGGGCTGAGGAATGCATAAATGTCTAAAATATATGCACAATAGCCCTGCGATTTGTACAGCATTTTGCTGTCTTAATGATGTTCCAATGCTAATCTTTTAATTTATTGCAAATGATACATTGTATGGTTGAAAACTCTCATATTCCTATTCAAAACTTTACTGTGATTGGACCAATAAATAACTAAAACTAATGTGATATGCGTAATATCTGTAACTCAAATTTAGAGAAAGAATGTGGAATGTGTTATACTTAGATTGGCTTGTAGCGGTTAAAAATAATGACTGCATACATATATCTTAATGTCTGGATAGAAATGACATATGAAATTAACTGATAATTAATTGGAAAACTATATTTATTAACAGACTTTGAAAAATCCATCCATCCACAGAAAATTATGAAATTGAATAAAATGACAAAGATAGAGGTACAAATATTCTTTATTTTTCTTTACTCTTCCAGGCTTCTATATCAGTCCCGCAAGAGAGGGATGTTGGAGAATGATCTGCTTTTGAGCACTTTTGCTAAGAAATATCTGGACACCCTGACGGAAGAGCAGACAATTATGTATGATCGCCTCATTAACACCGTGAGCAATGACTGGGATCTTTTCTATTGGATGGTTGAGAAACAGCCAACACCAAAGGAATATGACAACGAAATTATGGACATGCTGAAGAAACATGCTAAAAATGAAGACAAAGTTGCTCTCAGTCAACCCAATCTATATTGAAAATTATTCTGGCAAGATAATGTTAGCTGAATGACTAGTTCGATCTTTTTAGACAGTATTTAAATGCAGTTAAATTATTTTATTATTATGTACTTACTTGAATTACTTTGTTGAGTAGTCAATAATAACGCTGATTATAACAAACTGGTTTTGTTTTGATTTACTAAATAAATACGTAACTACGTCATTTTCTTATAATAAAATTATAACGCACTTTGTGACGTTCATTCTGTATTGAAAGCGTCACTTAAAAACTCAATAGCTACAGCATATGAAGTTACCTTCACTACTTAATATGAAGTCAGTGAAAATGATTGACATAGGCACGAGGTTTTACGAAGCAAGTTCCTATAGATTTTTTGTATACTACTTAAAAAAATATGAATCTTGATTGAAGTATATGAAAGTATGTTTGAAAGCGCAATGTATCATTGTGAGCGATCATTAATTTACAGTATGATTTCCTATTTCCTGTAAATTATTTCCATAACACAAGAATTGTTAGTGTAGCTATACAAGTCTACAGGCATTTGGACGATTTTTCTTTTGTCAGTTCGAGTATGTGTTATTATCTATACATATAATAAAACAGTAAAAAATCCGTGTCTGTACAAATAATATATTGACAAAAATAATAACCGAGGGGGGTTTAGAAAAAGCAATAGAACACGAATCCGAAAAAAAAATTATGTCTGTTTGTCTGTATGTCTGTTTGTCTGTTTGTCTGTTTGTTTGTACGCGCTAATCTTCGGAACCACTGGACAGATTTGAATGATTCTTTTTTTGTTGTATAGGTGTTAGGTCGGGGCAACATATAGGCTATAAATTATCTTGGAAACTTGAACACCTGATGCAGAACAGCAACAGACCAGCTTAACTATGAGAGATAGAGAAATGCTGCCATAGCAAAAACTGTTCCACATGATGAGCATTTTCTTCTGCGAGATAAAATTTGAAGATCTGGAACAGCTGTTTTGGACCTCCTAGAGCCCAGCTACACCATTACACATATGGAAATGGCGTCTTAGCAAAAGTTGTTCAGCCTGATGAGCACTCGCTGTTGACGTATAAAAATTTAAGATTTAGAACACCTTCTATGGAACCCTAAGAGCCCAGCTACACCATCAAACATATAGGACTGACGTCATAGAAAAAGTTGTTCGGTCTGGTAGGCATTTCCGGTTGACTTATAAAAATCTAAGATCAGAACCAATTTTTGTGAAGAACCTCCCTTTTTTGAAGTCGGTTAAAAACAACATCAGCTGTAAGTACCTCAGCGCGGTGAAAGCTGTAACAGTTTAGGACTGCGTTTCGTATAGACGCCAGCACATCAAGTTACCCGAAACAGTAAATATTTTCCAATCAATTTTGAACCATATGCTTCAGCGATAAAGTTGAAATTCTATTTAGGAAATTTAACAGAATGGAAATTTTGACTTTGGTAGCTTAATGTGCATCATTGAAAATTCCGGCCAAAACTTCCATTTTTTTTATTTTATCGCATTAATATTCCTTCGCATTTACGTTATTTCAGTTTTTAATTTTCTTTTGATTTTTTGAATTGACACGGTAGCCTGCCAGGTTGTGCAATAGAGCAGACGTTTAGATTTTTAAGGATCAAGTATCTTCACAACAAAACTATAACTATGCTTACAAAAAGTTAAATTGTTTCCATTGTCCAAAGAAGCTAAGATTCATCGGATCATAAGATCCCTAGAATCCAACGAAGAGCTAATTTAAGTATGGAGAGGCTTGATGCTGTTCGAGGACATAAGGCTGCAACTCGCACCGTTGAAACCTTTTAGGATCGAGAATTACGCCCGCGTGTTCAGCGCATTTACGCTTCCACATCCAGTTCTCTATAAAGAGACCAAAGAAGGGTATGTTGCGCCACTGACCGCTGGTTCGGAGAAACCAATTACCGATACAGAATCATGCTTGACTTCTCAGCGTATTCGCACATCTACTAACGCTTATGAAAGCAGTAATGAACCTAATGCACGACTAATTTCTGATCGAGATTATCATACATTGTCCAGAATGATGGCATCCAGGCCGATTGTCGGCTACGGCGGCCGTTCTCTTTTATGGATTTATCAACTTTTTTATTTATTTATCAAATTTAAAAATGTATCAACCAGCTGCGCAGGACATTTATTATAGTGCTCAAGCATTCGCGCAGATACAGGTGCACTCTCTATTCCCTCACTCTCACAGTCCGATGGGACGGCAATCCGACATGACCGGAGAGAGATCAGGCACAGGACCGAAATTTACGTGCTCTCCGATGCACGGGTGAATCAATCACCAACTTCCAGACTCCAGGCTGCTTTATGAAAGTTTCTCAAAAGTCACAAAGCGATTTCGACCCGGGAATCGAACCCGAAACCCCGTGCACAGCAGTCGCGCCTTGCAACTACTACATCAATGAGGCTGTTCAGAATAAGCACATAACGAAATACTCATAAGCAGTTAGAAAGTGGAAGAGACGTATAAAATTGAAGATCTGGAACAACTGTTATGGTATTCCAAGCGCCCAGCTACACTGTTAACTATTGGGATTGACGTTAACAAAATGGTCAATTTGAGGGATTACAAAAAGAAATCGTCTCGCGCATCCTGTTGTTTTCCCGTCCCCGGACTCATAGAATTCGATATCAGACGTTTCAAATCTTCGATTTTGACGGCCCTGTAGTCGCTGGCATAAGCGACTGGATCCGCGTACGAAGTCGCGGGCAGAAGCTAGTGTAGAATAATTCTTTATGTAAATTGCTTTCGTGCGTAAATAAGCATTTATTTGCCGGGGGAATTAACATATTCATTTAAATGTGTATGAACATGGAAGCTCTGTGACCTAATACAGGCATTTCACTCGACCTCACGCCGCCGCCGCAAGGAGGTACGCAGTGGAGCTCCTTAGTTTTGTGTGAACCGCCCGCCAATCGCGTACACGTTGTACGCCAAATAAATAACTCTCAGTGCGTAATCCTTATTTTGATTAAATACTGCGTTATCAAATATAATTTTATAATTTGTGTTGATTATGAATATCACGTCACTCGCAGGTCAGCGACAATCTTATCATTCATTAGCTGTTTAAATGTTTGTGCTTTGATCCAGTAAAGTCAGTTAACTTGAGGCAAGTTGTGAATGTACATATTTCAAAGAGTGCACACTATTTCTACAAAAAATATTTTTATATAAACAGTGTTTTGTGATTACTTAAACAATTATCTGTGTAAGGTGTTAAATTTAGTGACAAAAATGCCTATTCGCCGCAGTCAGGTAAGGATAAATATTTATTATACTTATACATTAATTTAATCAGTTATAAACAAACTATTGTATTAAAAATAGAAATACCTAAGTGTATCTAGACATCTACTCATAGAAAGGAGCAGTTTAAGAAATTGAAATGTTTAAAAAATCCAATTATTCCAAAAAGAATTTTAATTAATTAATTTTCTAAGTGAAGTAATGTTTATCATACAAAATATACCGTTTACCCTATTATTTATTAATCATAATTCGCCAAAATAATAACTGACATGAAATTGGTCACTTACTCTATTACTTACTTATGTGTTACACACCATGTAAGGCAAATTTTGGAATGGTCCAAATATTTGTTGACTTCCTGTGTAGTCAGGAATCGCTATAATTTGATGAATTTGACTTCCGTTGCTGAAAGATACTAATTCAAATAAATTCAATAATATTTATTGAAGTTTAAAAATAAAGATGAAATAACTGATTTCTACTACTTAGATTATGGTATCTAAATACCGTGGTACGACCCAGATTTCGATTAACTAATAATATACTTCGCAAGAATTCTTAAATCGAAGACGATTATTTATTTATATAATGTATTCTTTCATATCGGTACTACCTACACAAAATCGATAACTTTTAAATCGGAAATATATATATTTATTTTTTATTTCTTTTCAGGTTTTAGTGAAGTGGATCTTTGAGAACCAGCACAAGTTGCAAATGGTTCGTTATTGCAGTTCTTCGCTGCGTTATAAAGAGTTAGAAGAAAATTCGGCGCAAGCGCAGCCGGAGCACGTGGCGCCCTCTATGACAGCATCCGCTGACAAGCCCCGCCCACATATTACGCCTGAAATCTCGTTCAAGGTGAGTTACATTGCCTATTTAATGAGAACCACTATTATGTCCTTATTTGAGACGTTATTCCTTACTGAATGCCTTCGCAGATGTAAAGCTTAAAACTTTTACAACTATTTAAAAAAAAAGCTTATAGTAACGTTTATGTCTAACGTGATGTCGTAATCAAATAGCTAAATCATGATGATACAGTTTGCTTCAAAGTTAATTACATTCAACTAATGTATATAATTCATTGGAATAATTTCATTGCGCAGCTACTGACGTAGATAACGTTTTTACTTCGTGAAAACAGATAATTCTAAGAAATATACTTATTGTTTTTAAAACGAATGTACCCACTAGGGCTATAAATTTCTGTTTTGAACCTTTATCTTGTTTGTGTGCACTCATGTAACTGTACTTCTAAACGCTATCAGGAGGGCAACTGCATGATTTATGTATTGACTTGAATCGAGCATGCCAACTGACACGTGACCGATCGACCACGTACCCTTCTGACGATATACCACTATTTTATTACTGTACCAAATGTTTACGTAGGTACATTTACTCAAACATTTTAATGTGATGTAATTATTTGACGCCTTAACTAAGCGATAGTGACTTGAAAGTAAAATTGCCTAATAACTTGAGACTATTATTTATATAAACAATTAAATATCACAAGTTGTTTTTAAATCGGTTAAAGTAAATAAACAAATATTATACTCTTATTACGCAATCAGAGTATAATAATATATAAATATTAATTCTTGGTTCAAATTTTAAATGTCCATGTGTTTTCCAGCATGAAGATTTACAAGTAAGACTTGCAGCTCCATATCAGTTGAATCCGAAACCCGAGGCATCAGATCTTGGCTTTGGCAAATTTTTCACCGATCACATGCTCAAAATAAACTACGTCAAGCAACTAGGAGGGTGGCAGAAACCGGAGATAATGCCATTTGAAAATTTGAATATACATCCTGCAGCTAAAGCCCTGCATTATGCCATCCAAGTATGTTCATTATGTAATTACTTTAATATATTCGCGTAGTTTACGTGCTATGATAAGCTTTTCCTACAGTAGACTTTTCCAACTATGTTGTTATCACCATTGCAGTACGTAATAAATACATGTCATTTGTAGTATGAATCGAGAGGATATTTGCAATTTCTAGAATAATTGCTCTTATTGATTTCATTAGGACGCTCTATCAAAGTTATATTGTTACAGTATGCTAATGATGTCACTAGGGACCATTATCATTAATAAGTTTGCAAGGAGATAAAGTGTAATTTTTTTTACAGTTATTTGAAGGACTGAAGGCGTACAGGGGGGCTGATGATAAGATACGATTGTTCCGACCCGAATTAAATATGGAAAGGATGAATTTAGCAGCTCAGAGGTCCGGCCTGCCAACCTTTGACGGAGACGAGCTCATAAAATGTTTAACAAGACTAGTCCAAATTGACCAGGAATGGGTACCACATTCAGAAACCTCCACCTTGTATATACGACCCACGTTAATAGGCACCGAGGTGAGCGAAATGTTTAATTTATTAATTACGATAGGTTTATTTGTATTAATGCTTAAGTAATATCTTAGAAGCATCGATATAGGTAATTTATAGGTGTTTATTCGCGTACTGGATTCCGCGATTTTGTATGATTGAGCTTCAATAGTGCTTTAATTTTGACACCGCAAGAATCTTTAAAGATTAGTTTATATGAGTGACTTTTTAATCGATGATCATAATGTATTAATTAAACTTTTTCATATCGAGTCCTTTTCAAGTTAAGTTAGGAAACTGCCCTAGTATAGATCTAGGTTTGTACTATTTCGGCAGTTTTTTTTTTTAATATTAGAGTCTTCTAATAGTAATAGGGTAATAATAGGTACGTTAAATGAACTTTTCTTTGCATTTCCATAAATAAACAACTACTTACTAATTGTAATCGATAAATATGATTAATAACTTTCATTCACTTGAAAATTCATGAAACTACTCATATAATGGAGATTATCTTTAATAAAATAACAATCAGAATATAGCAATTGAAGTTTTAATGGGGGGCAATAAAATCTGTGCACACGCGGATAATTTGTTTGGTCACTCATTCTTATCTTCTTAATTTTATAACTAAGCGCCTCTTACTGATAAAAATTGGCAAATAACACTGTTATCATAAAATTAGCAGATACTGCGAATAGATTTGTTTAATCTTGCCATATATTTATCAATTTAGTTTTTTTGCCTGTGTCATAGGACGGGCAACGGTGAATGTTAATGTAGCTCCACACAGTATCGATATTTCCTTTATCTGTAATGAAGGACGATAAGTAAACAGATCTGGCATTGTTGTCAAGTAGCTACCGCAGCACCACTTTTATACATAAACTATGATAAACTTCTGCTTTTGTTAAAGTAACTTTTGTTTAAGTTTGAAAGTTTTTATCGTCGATACTGATGCAAGTTAATAATTTAAGTAACTTTTAATATGAAGGAGTATAACACATTGAAAGAACAACACTATTTTTATTTGTAAAAGTACCAACATTTTATCATTGTTTTTTGTGTTATAAATGTGCTTCTGATTACAATGTTGTTTATCGCACACGTTTTCAGTGGCGCGGTGTACACGTTGCAATTGGACAAACAATCTGCTTCAGTTATCGCGTGCAGCTATTTTGATGTGCAGTTTGAGTCATATTTCAGCATCGATAACTTTCAACTTTTATGATATTATCTCATATTATTGAAGACTTGTTTTCAAATTACGACACAATTAAAAGACGGATACAGGTTATTCAGGATATATTATTAACAGTCATCGTAGGCAAATGCTTTTATTCCATTTCTGAATGATCTTTATGCATCTAATCTCTATCCTACAAAGGCATTCTGGTTTACAATTACACGCTAAAGATTTTTAGGTACATCTTGTTATCCGAGTGTCAATCATATTTTTTCTGTTTCCTGCTCGTAGTCATGAAAATGGAATTTGTTAAATATGGAATTTCGCACAAAACTCATTAGATAGTTGAATTAATAATCGCAATTCGAGATAGTCATCAGCTCATTTATTTTTCGTAGTTTTATCGCGAGCTTACCAGTGATATCGGTTCAAGGTAAATTCATTACGATACAAATAACGGTAGGCTTGTTTGTAACCAAAAAAGAGAATTTAAATATCAAGTATTGAAAAATCTACTTTTATATGTAAATGGTTTAATTCAAGTGAAATTGTTCTTTAGCCAATGAAAGGTACCTACATGGTTTCGGAAGCCGGTTGTTATTTTTCGCCACCAATTTGAAACATACGTTACAATGCAAAATTTGTACGTAATCTGTTTTGTATTCATTGAAAAAAGTATTATAGCAATGAATTTTGTCTAACAGCCAACTTTCGGTATAATGGCCCCTGAGACGGCGCTGTTGTTCGTAATCTTGAGTCCGGTGAGCGCCTACTACAAGACCGGCAGTGACGGTGCCGTGTCTATCTACGCGGACCCCAACGTGGTGCGAGCCTTCCCCGGAGGCGTGGGCAACCGAAAAGTGGGCTCTAATTATGGACCTACGATCGGTGAGTTTTCCCATCTCGGATTTCAATATTCTTAAAATTTTCGCGAAACGATTATATAGCAAAACTTTTCCCAATAATTAATGCGTCTAATCCGATTTTTTCGCTTTAAGGTGTCAATTTTATAATTTAAGTTTTTTCGCATCGTTGAAAACTAATGAATGACGTATATTTGCAATTTAATCTTTGAATGAAATACATCAGTAGTTTCAATGATGTTATTCTCATTGCTAAGCATAAATAAATATTTTTCCACGATGAACTTACATATTGATCGGAAGGCTGAACCCTATAGTTTATCAATAAGTGAATGTAACCGGTGTTAGCGGGAATAGTCATGTTTTGATTATGTTTACAGAGGCCACAGCTCGGGCAGCGAAACTAGGTCATCATCAAGTGCTATGGCTGTTCGGACCTAACCACGAGCTCACTGAAGTCGGCGCGATGAACATTTTCGTAGTTTACATCAATGAACAAGGAGGTAATAAATACTATACATTGTTTCCATTATTATTTGTCCCTAACAATAAAAAACAACGTATGATCATGCGGTTAATGGTTGGATATCCGTGTGACTGGCTGATACCGTAACGTTATCGGGTGCGTCGGTGGCTCTCTGACCTTTTGACCGGTAAATTCTCGTCTCATATCTGAGGCAACAATTAGGGTCAGTAACATCAGTTCCAACGTTTTTTCCAGACTACGATGTTTTTTTAATTTTATTTCGATTAAAGTTATGCAATATTTTATTTGCAGATAAACAATTGAGTACTCCGCCATTGAACGGTCTCATCTTGCCCGGAGTGACTCGTCGATCAATTTTGGAGCTAGCTAGCCAATGGGAAGATTTAGTAGTCAAGGAAGAAGTGATTACCATGGATAGAATTATTGACCTCAATAAGAAAGGGCGGGTAAGTTACAAAGCGATGATTAATATTCATGTTTTCATTATAGTTTCAATCATAATTAATGAAATGGTTATTGTTTCAGTTACTAGAGATGTTTGGAGCGGGTACGGCGGTGGTGATCAGCCCTATCAGCAGGGTGGGCTTTTTGGATCAAGAAATCCATGTGTCCACTATGATGCAGGCACAGCCCGTGTACCAACGAGTGAAGGACACGTTGCTGGCGATACAATACGGACACATAGAGCACCCCTTCGCGAAGGTCATATCATAGTGCTGACGGGCCGTTGTGCCGTCCTGCGAACATTTCACTATTTAGTGGTCACGTCATTACAAGACGAGTACTGTGAATTTACATATCAGAACTGTCCTGTGCTACGGAATAAACAGAAAACTTTCTGTGCCTAAAATGTGGGACGATAAATTATATTATTTAAATGATAACATTTAGTGATAAGTTAAGGTTACATTGAACGGAGAAGCGAAGAATGTATAAATGCTGCGCATTTGGTACCACAAAGACTCGCCTAATTATACTGTTATCGACGGCGCTATCAGTATGTACGCGTTTATTTTATTTATTTATTAATTATCTACTATCTTCGGGAGGCCATAAGTAATAGGTATTATTTCACTTAGTCGTGACATGCGATTTCAGTCTCATGAAGGTATCGAAAACTCTTTTGCCGACTACATTATCATGTATGGTGCTACTTTAAGGTTAAGAAAAGTAATTTAGAAAAACACTGATAATGCAAACTTAGGAATATTGTAAATAAATATTATATTAATTAAAGAATGCCGTTTACCAAAATTATAATACATAGTGAGTCGTTAAGTTAGCAAAATATCAGCCAAAATTAATTTAATTAAATACCTTAAATGACACAAACCATGACCGCCGACAGGGACGGACTTGTAAATTATGTGATATTATAGTGTAATTAATATAAAAGCCGAAGCTTACCCCCTGTATATAATTGTAAATTGTATTGTGTCAAGTTTAGACGTTACAAAATAGCCTGCCTGAATGCCTAAACTCAAGACTCCAAAATCAAAAGCAAAGATTAAGAGTTAATACTGATATGTATTCGCAATTTGATTCCGTGACAGTTTTCCTGTGATATTTTTTTTATTTTCACTTCAAATTTGTATTAACATTTAAATCTAGATTCAGTTTTTTGAATGTTATAAAACGCAAAATGTTTTGAAAGTTCAAGAGTAAGCTAAGAAACAAACTGATAACGTGCATTTTTCTAGTCTAAGTTAAGAATCTGTATGAAATGTTTCATATTTATAAATACATTATTTTTTAAACTGGTATCCCTTTTTATTTATAACATTGCAATTTATGCTCAGACATATCCACTTTCAATTCAATACCGTTACATTATAATATTAGACAGCCGAAATAAATGTGGGAGCATGTATTGGACCCATGTATAAGGTTAATGTGTTAATTATTTTGGCAAGATAACATTAATCAGCCCCAATTTTGGGCAAAATGTCTGCGATGAAGAATACAATTAGATATAAATTTACCGGGTCAAAGGCGGAAGACATCTGTCTTCCGCTTGCAGACGTTTTGTGATCGTGTTGGGCGTTACTTAATTTTTACGCCTTCGTACTGGTGCATGAAATAGTTTGATCATGCCCAGAAAATGCCACTGCCGCCATTTATCCCTGACAATATCGGTAGGTAGTTATTATTTATTGGCTGATCCCACGATTTATACCCCGTTCGTGCACTCTTTAGTCTATGGGCTATTGAATACTGGAAGATAATTTTAAATCGAAACTGTAGATTAAATTATCCAGATCCATCTTAGCGTTTTAGCTTGTTTATTGTATTACTATTTGTCAACAGGTCGTGTATGTACTTATTGAGTACCTAGGTACATACTGCTGAAATATTTTGGGATAGGTGAAGATAGTTATCTTTAGTCGTAATCTTTATCGTTCGTGACGTCCACCGCTGATGTTTAATAATGGAACGCCCATGTCACACGATTTTGATATGTTTTTATCAAGCACGTATCAGATCAGATATCTGTGGTTTTTCTTGTTTTTCATACTAAATATTGCACTTGAGTCTTAATATTCACCGAGCTTTACTATCAATTTACCTAAAATCGTATTAGATGTTTGGTTGGGAAAGCTTACCTACCAAAGTAGAGAAGTTTTAAACAACCAGTGAACTAGTAGAATGGTGTCATACATCTCATATCCGCCCACTCCGTGTTATCCATTGAGCGGAGAAATCCTATTGGTTGTTTAAAAACTTCTCGGCTCCGCTCTGGAGTCTGGGCCCAACGAAATCCAAGTCAATAAAACATACATTTCTGTTATATCAATTTTGTTTCTATTCCGGAGGCAGAGGTAGGTCATCATCAAATTCTTCTATATGTTTCTTCTTAGTGTCGGAGCGGTTTATAGACCGGTTGGCTGGCTGCAAACCATCTGAGTTCGGTGTACTCGAATACCTGAGGATGAATGAACAATGTTGAACTGTCTCGATTTAATAGCGGTTACCTGTCGCTAAACGTTGAGTACGCATTGTGGATGAATTGAATTGATTACGGAATCAAACCAATAAATATTCAGACGATTGACCCCGCGGCGCCAGTCGTTTTTTTTTTTAGCGTAAACGTCTGATGCGCAGTAGCGTTAATAAGGCGAGTGTTCTCACGCTGCATTCGCCATAACGTTAAATAGCACTTTGTTGCCTTATTGGAATGTAATATTATTTTTGAAATGTTCCTATCCTGGGGACGTACTACAAAGGCCTTTTATGTTTGACCATTCTTATTTGCACAAATTCTGCGGCTCTGCTGAGAGAAACCCCATTACAATATTTCAGTGATTAGTTTTTGGGATATTAAAATGTCGTCTATTCTAAGGTCAACAGGAAGGAAGCTATAAGAACGCCCCCTTTTCTTAAGAGCAATGAAAACGTTTTCCGTTTTTGGTGACTTGCTGGTAAGGCGGTGTGTTCGATTTTTTTTTAAATAGGTACCGCCGTTACTTATTCAAATGTCAACTTTAAACTTGCGAATTAATTTGCAATATTTATTTGTATAACAGTGCCAAGTCAAATATGTACACCTACTCGTACTACTGAAACACGGATAAAGGGAAAAGACTTGCGGAACAAAATTGCCCCATAGGATCATTACGCATTGCGGTTAATTTTATGATTGCTGTAGGCAGCATCTTGGTATTGGTTGGACGCTAAAGTAACATAAAATATTAGGTATTTGTACTAAATTACGGCTCCATTGTGAAATTTCAAGTGGTAATTTCCATGATTAGTGGTGATCCTGTAAAATAAGAGGAATGCGGATGACTTACGCGTACGGCCTGGTGTTGGGGCGCGAGCTGTCGGGGCGGGTGTCGCTGGCGCGGCGCGAGGCGGCGCTGCCCCCGCCCCCGCCGCCCGCGCTGCCCCCGCCCCCGCCGCCCGCGCTGTCCACGCGCGCGCCGCCTGCACACACGTCACGGGACTACATTACCCTCATGCACATTCATGCTGCCTGCGTGACGTCACCACACGTGCACTGGGGCGTCGTAGTTTGCACTACCAAGCGACATTTGCCAAGATTTTTAGCAATAAAGGCCTGCGCACCATGGCAGATACTCAGATAGATTGGCAGTAGCTTTTAAATATATCTTTGGTTTGACATGTAATATGCAGGTATGCATGAGGTAGCGAATTAAGAGACTCTAAGAAGATTCGCGTAGTCTCTAATAGAACCACTTCCCAAACATTCAAAGCGAAGCGCAACCGTTGAACTCTGACCTAGTAACGAAGTATCTCATAGGATTGTTCTATGGAGTGTGGGCTGACAAATGGTCCTCGATGCTCTCCTACTACCTACGTTCTACTACGCATGAATCAATGATATGTATCTTGAATATTTCAAGAGAGTTATTTTCAAAAAAAAAACACAGGTAAGTAAGCGCTAATTCAGTGAATCACCTTTGCAGGTAAATCATACGCTATATTGATAATTGAAATAATACAACGATTAATAACAAACAAGTCGATGAGATAGTTATTTTTTGTCGAAGTTTCGCGATTTAACCTCATAATCCAGTAGATACAAACTGATAAAAAGAAAAATAAACAATGTAGCGTTAAAAAAAGCTTATGCAATATTTTGTAGCAATTAGCTCATTGAATTTCGTATGATTAACCTCTGATCTGATCGATGGGTGACTGACTGGCCCCCGAGGAGATACTTCCTGCTGACGTAACCGCTACTGAAACAAAACAATCAATTTCAATACGTAGGTAGGTATACTGCGCGTCGCTGGTGGTAGCTGCGATTTGATCTAATTTCTCAGATAAGATAGGTACGTTTCCACGCGCCTCGGACGATATACATGCGCATTAAATTTCACATTGACACTAAGTAACCAATATTCAGAATGCGTAGTTAATTTCCCTCATTGATAATTCTAATGTAGGTGGTTAGGTATGTACCAATAACCTTTTCAAGGTTTGGAAAGTAAACATGTATTAGTAAATAGTAGCTGAAGCAATTTAGTTAACGTATTTTTCTAACTAAATTCTTGAACACATCGGTTTAAAAGGATATTTATGATATAGAACATTAGATTAGATTTTTTTTTTATAATAAGTAAAGAACAAGCGAAATGCTTAGAATGAAGTGAACAAAAAAGGTATTCGGATGTAACAAACCCTTTAAAAAAATGTGGGATGAGTGTAAATGATAAGACTTACCTTGCTCCTTTTGTTTCACTCTTGCTTGGGCTCGTTGCAGCTCCCTCGTCCACGTGCTCGTCTCTGATAAGCCTTGGTCACCACAAAGTTTCACTAACAATTTCAAGCCTGTAAGAGTTTGTTACTTCAATGTATTGAAATTAAATATTTTTCTTGCCTTTTTAGTTTTGATACTGGTAATTCTCTAAATTCTCTGACTCTATAAAAGTGAAGGTCTGAATTATTGTGAGTTTCTAAGTGAATTTATTAAGACGCAAACGGCACTTTTTAAATTAAGTATAATGACAGTACCTAAGTGTTATAAAAGTAATGAACTAACACTGCACATTGTCAGGAAACCGAGAATTCATCTTTTTGTAGAGCGACAACGCCTCTTGATATCTGCCACTGGCTCGCAGGCACGCTCCCATCAGCAAGCCCCATTTAGCCTACAGCAAAACTATAATTATCTGAATAAATATTCTCAAAAAAAAAAAAATGTTAGAACCAGCATTTTCCCAAGGCATATTATAGATAATGGATGGTTGATTATCCTCCATCCATTATAGGCATAATAAAAGATACCTAATGATGAAAGAGTGTATAGATCAAACGTAGGTAGATTTTATTCAGAAATGTGAAAACATCCTAGATTTATTATCTGACCTTGTAGCAATCAATAATCCGTCATCGACATCGATACTTTATTCTTGCAAAAATATTTTAAAATTTTAAAGAAAGAAAGAAAGATTGATTTTGGATTTCGCTAAAGGTCTTGTATTGCTGTGTGGAACTGTATAGAAGCCAATGCAAACGAGATTTTTAATAGTCATTTGTCTGACAAGTAAGCAGAACGCAGACTCGAAGCAACTTCCGATTAACATAGTTCTATTTTTCATAACTAGACAACAATCCGATTCCTCCTTAGAGCGCTTTACGATTGGATTACCTATACCCTATTCCGATTGCATGTAGCCCATGTAGGTTGCCTATAGAAGGTTTGAATTGCAAGAATAATTTTGATAGGTAAGTAGCAAAAGCGTCACTTGTTTGTATTGCTAAATCAATGTTGGTATTGAAAACTCTCGTTTTTACAATAGCATAAGTCAATGTAAGATAACTATCTTCGTTTGAATTTATTATTATTGTATCTTCACAATAATAATTCTGGATTGACGCACAACGTTTCGGAAAATGGAATGTTCTCTGATAACAAACAAATGGTAGTATCGCCTTTATGTAGGCAACTACGTCATATTAACAGCATTTGAAGTTGTAATTTAGTTTGTTTTATTTAAAGAAAAATACATTTTAATGAGAAGAAATAATATTTATGTACACATTACGAATAGATGTTTATCGCTTATATTACACAAAGTCATTTTATTTAACGAAACTGTACTAATTTCTATTGTGTTCCGTTAACTGGGAGAAGATCCGAAGAATTACTAAAACTTTTATAAAAAGATTACGAAGTTTGCTATGTTTATTTGCAATGACGTCAAATAATGAATGTCACCTATCCTTAAAGACTAACAGAATTATTATTTAGATATATAATTATTATATAGAGAAAAGCTAAGTTCAACTTCATAGGTGGGTATCTCTTCATACGTACGTTAGTGGGCTGCAGTCGTGCGGCGCGCCTGTAGTACCGAAGAGCCTCGTCGGGCGGCGCCTCGTTGGCCAGCCACTCCAGCGCTGATAGCTCACACGGCCAAACCGCTTCTACCTTATATGGAAAAGAAGATTACGAAGCATAATACATAGCCTTTTATACGGTATATGCATTTTAAGTAGAATCTGAATACGAATCAATTTTATATTAAGAACTCTACTGGAAATAAAGATTAATATTAAAAAACGGTCTCACCAGAATAACCTGGAGACTAAAGACGCGGTTTATTTAAAGTTACGTACTTTAAATATATTCTGGAACTTGAAACCGTCTACTACGTGTTTAATGCATTCTACTGTATGATGAATACCCGTGCGCCACTTTTTTGTTTTTGGAACACAATTATTTTTGGAATAGGTACTTACCTATTTACTTACCAATTGACTTTAAAACCTATTTTGTATATCGACCTACGTCAACAATGACACATTGTTATATAAAAGAAGTACTTACATCTTGGAAATGATGTTTGGCAGTCTGTATGTCACCCATTTCGCTGTGTAGGTGCGCAAGCGCACAAGTTACCCCGGCATCCCAGTTGCCAATAAGACTGTACCTGGAAAAGCAAACCTTATAAGTAACCTGTATCTCATTAGTTTTCGGACTTTTTGAGAAAATATGTTGTAGTCTTAATACAATCTTTGAAAAAAAATGAAGTGAAGAATATTCGAATACTGCGAAAGGGTATGTGCTTCAGAATACTAGGTTTACTTCGTGGTGCATCAGGTTTTTTTATCGATCTCTATTACAACTTGGCAAATTCGTTAATGATATTCCCATAGTCCGCAGGTGGTGGAGGACGTAGGCAGTGAGGTGCACGCGGAAAATGTTCATTTGATCGTTGACGTTGACGGTAATTTAACCCAAGAAAACCCGCGTGGAAAATGTGCTTAACAAGGTACCAGTGGTCGGCGGCGGCGGCGTCCTGCTTGTGGTGGTGTCGGCGCGCGAGGCCGGCGGCCGCCAGCGCGCGCAGCGTGGCGCCCGCGCCGCCGCCCGTGCGCACCAGCGACCAGCGCGCTATGGCGCCCTCCTGCGCAGGCGCAGACTCGCTGCGCTCTAGCGCCAGCGCTGGTAAGCGATCCTCTTATGTCATTATTTCAGATCTTTATGTGGTGCTCGATTGAAAGATATGGCTAGCAGAGTCTTTATGGTCTTAAATATTACCTAGATCGTGTGCAGCAATAAGATCCGCGGGATCGAGATGCGTGGCGGCGGCGAGTTGCTCCGCGGCCTGCTGCCAGGCCGGCGCGCCACTGTCAGCGGCGCGTGCGCCGGCGAGCGCGCTGGTGACGCGCGCGGCGCACGAGTACGGGTCGTCCCGCGACGCCGCCTCGCTCAGCTGCCGCGCTTCCGACCAGTTGCCAAGCTGCGGGTACAACACCATCAACAGTAAACAAGTAACAATTGTTTACGCCCAATAAGTTTTCCTTTCTTAAGTTGTCGAGTTAAGAAAGCGATAATTACAGAAGTATACGAACCGCATAGGCCACGAAAGCAGCATCGGTGTTGGCCTCTGCCCTGAGCACGCGGTCGTGCGGGTGCGCGCGCGCCACGGCCTTGAGGCGCTGCAGCGCTTTGGGCGCGTGCGGCGCGGCGGGCGGGCGCAGCGCTCGCAGCGCCGCCAGCGCGCCGCCCAGCTCCAGCCGCGCGCCCGCCGCGCCGCCGCTGTACCCGCGCAGCGCCTCCACGCACCACGACATGCCGCTGCACAAGGGACACATTCACATTACTTTTTTACGGTTTATCTACCCATGACTAAAAGGATATGTATCCAGATTTTTTGGTGTTTTCAAAAAGTTCGATTTAAGGGGGCTGCCCAAGTTTGATCAATAAAGAGAGGGGCTAAGAAAAGACATTAGAAACCGTTCGCTCCGCGCGGGCCAAGTAAATAGGGGGCCGTTATAGATCGCGGAGCTTAGGCCTCACAAACCCCAATATAGGCAAAAGTTTGCAGATGGATAGTTCATAGACTCATCCCTACCCGGAGTCTGGTCCCCGCGAGCCAGGGCGCTGCATGGCGGCGGCCGCGGCCGCCAGCGCCAGGCAGCGCTCCGCATGGGCGGCGCCGCGACGCGACCAGCGCGACAGCCGGTCACCGCGAACCACATCGCGGACTACGCATTCGTACGCGTCGTTCTCCTGACAATGTTAAACCAACAATTAAATGACATTGTTTTGCTCGAAAAAAAGCAGACAGACTTCATTAAGTTAGTGTCAGGGAAACATTTAACACAATTGCAAAAAGTACAGATAGTATCCGGTGCATTAAAGAGTTTTAATTATTTCTGAACGTCAGAAAACACAACCCTCGTGACGTGTTTACAAACATCCAATATTGAAGTTGCTGCTTACGTCATCTATAGTGATGTCCTGGTGAAACGTAGGCGGCTCCACATCTAGCATTGCGTGGAATGCCGCTTTAGCACCTTCAGCGTCGTTCAGCGCTACCGAGCACAGCACGAGGTGAAGACCTGCAATCACATGTATTTATTTATTAGAAAAGTAATAGCCCAATCACATAAATATTTAGGCCTAATTCATTTTTTTTAATTGGGGACATTTCCCCCTGTTATCTTACCTGTTTGAAAGTCTCCTTGTTCGTGCATTATATGTTGGAAGTTAGTGACGGCGTCGCGGAACTTGCCCATGCGCACCAGCAGCAGTCCGATGTTGTGCATCACTTTCATTCTAAACAAAAATATTACATTTTTGTCAAATAAGTACATTTTACTGTAAATTTTGACCAGAAACAGATAACGAGAAAAAAAATCTTAGCTACTATTTTACCTCAAATCTTTTTCGGCAGTGGGTGTTTGATCAAGCGCCATTCTGTACAATTTCAGGGCCTTTGGGTGTTCACCCATTTTGAAATAGATGTTTCCCATATTTACCTGCGATCATGACAAACAATTGCTGGATACTAAGAAACAGATACGACCTGAGAACGATAATATCATTTAGGGAGGCACAGAAAACAGAATGTTGAAAATAAAATTGCATATAAAGAAACCTTGAGTCTGTTAGCGTGTGGGAACAGCTTATTTCTGGTGAGTAGTTGATACGTGTTCAATGCTTCTGTGTACATCTCATTGACCGCATACTGGCCTGCCAAGTTGCATAGAACCTGAAATTATGTTATTTTGATTCTGGTCATGAAAACGATGATGTAATAAAAACATATTTATAGTGTAATTTATAATGTACAGACGCCAGCACATCAAGCTACTACAATCTATAAAATTTCCTTAATAGATTTTCAACTTTCTTGCTCAAGCATATGGTTCAAAGTTGATCGGGAAAATGTGACAGTTTCGGGTAGCTTGATGTCTGTACCTAATTCTCTTGTTCATAAGGTCCATAATTCATCAAGGTGGTAGTACAATTAAAAAAATGTTTCTTCTTACAGCAAAAGTCAAATCCAGATTATGTGTATCACCAAGATTGGCTTGTTCTTGCATACGTATCAACTGCCTTTCCATAGCCGATGCCTCTTGTGCTTTTGCTAAAGCCTGGAATATGATCACGTTTTGTTTATCAATTAAAAATTCTTAACCGCAAGCTAAGGCAATAAGGTCGATTTTAGATCAACTTACCTGACCCAGGTCGACTTCTTTCTTCGGCGCGTTATCGTCATCAGGGTCGGAGCGAGCGCTCAGCATGCACGATTCTTCAACAAGCGTCATTATTCGCGCTTCCATCTGTTTCACCCGCTCTTCAATACTGCAGTAGGTAAGCCATCGATTAAATTAGGTGATTGTGTTAAATGTACTTTCGCTCTTCTTGACAGGTCAAACTAGATTTCAAAATGCGAATATGTCTTCTGGAAAATCATTAGATCCATGAAGCCCAGATAAGGTTTAGAAAACCGAGACAAAACAACCAGTTTAATTTATTCTAAACTATGAGAGCGTTTACAAACGCAATATTTCGCCAAATAACTTTGCTTTTTTCGCGCATGCGGGGTACCTAGCATTTTTTTTTCATACATTTTAACTAGTGTGGTGTAGTCACACAAATAAGGTCAGGAGTCCCGACAAATCTAGGTAGGTACTCGACGAAAATAGCATATATTATTACTACCTATCTTCCTTAACATCGTCCCGCGTGGGCAGGTCGCGCAGGGTGGAGGTGTAACCAGCAGCCCGCACGGCGGTGACGGGACGCGCCGCGGTGGCCGCGCGTGAACTGTTCCCGCGCACCGACACTGTGCCCAAGCGCGTCATCTGGCCGTGGACAAAATTCATCAAATGTATCAATTTTATAGGAAAACTTCAGGGTGGTGTAATTCAACGGGAGAATAAGAAACTGCTTCGAGATCTCAGGGCTGAGTCTACTGGAACATGATAATATAATTGTATTATGTATCTTATACAATGGAATAATATATAAGAGCTTATTATTTATTTTAATTTAGTAAAATATTTAGGCATCATTACTAGAGCGATTTATCATCTCCCGAGCCTTTTCCCAAATATGTTGGGGTCGGCTTCCAATCTAACCGGATTCAGCTGAGTACCAGTGTTTTTCATTATTAGAGCGATGAGCGATAGGTAATTAACGAAGCCATAAAATCTTACCAAAATTCTCTAGTTTATTTTAACCTAAATTACTAAGCAACTACACCATTAAATATGTAGCCTGTATTCGAAGAACAGTGTTTATGACTCACCCCAGTTCCCATCCTACTGGGCAGCTTCCTCCCGATGCCAGCCGTGCGCAGCGTCTCCTGGAAGTCCTGGTCTTCCCGCAGATTGCGCGTGTCCAACGCGGGAGCCACCTCGTTAAACCCCGCGTACAACTCATCATCTTCATCCACCACCATAGCAGTACGAGGCTTCGCGTCAGTACCAAGCCTCGAGGCGCTATAATATCGTGAACTCAACATTCTGCCTTTTTTATTTGCAGACCTAATACGCGACTGCTGATCACCCGTTAATTTCAGAAACGCTTGTTGTGACGCCGTAGCTATGGCAACGGCTGTCATGTCAAGAAAAGAGGTCAAACGAAATAGGCCGGACTATAAACTTTTACATTATTCAGTGTAAAAAAAGATTAATATACACCCTTTATATTAAAATATGGTTTCCATTGATAAAAAAATGGCTTGAGATTGAATAATAAGACCATGGAGAACAAAATAACGAGCGGAGATGCCACAAGGCAACCAGGCCTTGTCGTATCAACCAGGGCATGGGCAGGGCTTACACGTCACAGTGGGCGTGGCCAAAAATCTCAGTCTCAAGTGAGCTGTCGTCCAGTTCGGATGTCTTGTATTTTTATTGTTTTTGGTGAAATAATAGTTTTAACAGTTAAATACGATGTTTTTGGGGGCTAAAATTATTCAGAATAAAAACTGAGGCATGTTGACAGCACAAAATTTCACTTATAAGTAATAATAAGATGTATTTTTATTTTTTTTATTTATTTTCATTGCTGATAGCTAGAGACATCTGC
The DNA here is from genome assembly GCA_958496145.1 of Heliothis peltigera. NCBI lineage: Eukaryota > Metazoa > Arthropoda > Insecta > Lepidoptera > Noctuidae > Heliothis > Heliothis peltigera. Next base: position 7,622,192 of record OY292327.1, read on the forward strand.
CGTCGAATAGCTGAATTTTTATCATTTCTCCCTGATTTGATACTATTATTTAACTATGTTTATTATTGCGACAAATGTTAGTCTAATATGCTTGGTATGTTAGCTACGCTACTTATGGTAACTACAAATTATTTCATAAATGAATTTGTTAATTTTAGATATGAAACAAGGATTTTTTGAATACAAAAACCCCGCCATCTGTTGGGGAATAGTGGACCTCATTTTTAAACAAAATAGTATTTTGTATTTTGACAAATAGGTATTTTGACGTTTTAGGGTGAAAGTGCCAGTCACAAGCCATGTAACTTATTCAAAATAATTATTACAATTAATTCCTTTTTTATTTTTCTTATCGTTTTAGATTTCCTATTAATATAAATATAAGAAATACACGGAGATGTATTATTAATCAACCTTACTGGAAACCTACAAAATGTTACAACTACATATGTACGCTGAAACTTAGGTTGCAACGTACTGCCTACAATTTATCCTACTATTATTCCTTAGATTGTAATTGTCTATCGAAGTGATACCGTCAAATTGTGAAACGGAAAAGGCCTCGCGCGCTGATTAGTTAAACGGAGCTGAATATATATACATATTTTAGCAAGCCGCTTCCATAATATTTTTAACAAACATAAACTTTAGACAAATACGCATCTGATTAATCGATCACTGCTTATGACCTAAGTATCCTCAGGACTATTTAAAAATCTGACACTAAAAAACTTCCAAAATCAAACATAAAACAGTAACCACATTTTTACTCTCATGACCTCTATCTATTTTTTACCGACACTTTAAAACTTTCAATATCAAACATTGAAATCAGTTCCCGTAATCAGTACCTAATCAGTTTTTTTCACTCGCAGTATGCTGAGAACTGGTGCAGCCACCCTACTAATTTTGAATTTTGGCGAATGTTCTAGAATAAATTTTCGTGCTGGTCACGCCAAAGTGTTGAGTAGACGAACTAAAATTAAAATGTTCGTAAGTCAACCCATAAATAACACCAAGGTGTAATTTTAGACCCAGGTGTAGAAAAATCCACAATGTTTGTTGAATGTGGATATTCACTTTACATTTTAAATTACTCCCAATGAAATAAAAAAATCTGCCGTTGAGCCTGGATAGTAATGAGGGTTGTAAGTCTTTTCTAACTATGTTTCGTATTTAGTTTTGCTAGAAATAGAGCGTCATCTATTTTAATGTCATAAAACTGCAGAGTTTGTATTCGTGTTTAAACTATGAAGTTTGCTAATTTTAGGGAACTACTGGTTTGATTGTAAAAAATCTGTGTTAGATAGCTTATGTAATAGAGGGAGGCGAAGAAGTTCCCATGGAACGCCGGGTATGTAGATACTGTCTAGAAAATACTATTTCAGCTTCAATGGAAGTCAGAAACAGAATTTTTGGAATAACGTTTCTCATCTTACACATTTTGCTGGGCTTATTTTAAGTCCCATAAGACATTTCTCTATCAAGACGATATAATTTTTAGTTTTGGGACATTTGTACCCTACAGTGTAAGTAATGTTGCAAAAAGTTTTGATGTTGGTTTAGTGTTAAATTTTTAGTTATTCTATTCGACACTAGGTGGATTTACAAAAAATGGGTGGTTTCCAAAGTAGGCAGAGCATAGGCGGAGTCATCGCCCATTCCTCGTCCCCCGCACACCCGCATTTAGGCGACGCTACTTTCTTAGGAGATTTTACGTTGTGGCATCTCCGCTCGTTATTTGGTTCTCCATGAATAAGACAGATTCACGTTCAATATTTATTACATACTTCTAAATACATACAATCAAGGTCCATCTCATAAAAGTCACACCAATGAAACAATTTCTTAGTTTTAGCTTAAACAAAAAAAAAACAACTGACTGAAATAAACATCACATTAAAAATCATCTTTCTCTTTTATAAATCAGTGCTATTGGAAGACGCTAAAAATATGATTCGCTTGTTCAGATAACACACGAGATAAGAAAACGTAAGGCTAACTTATATACTAAGCAAGTTATAGAAAGTAAACATTACAAACGAACGAGACGCATCTGCGTCACCGAGGCCTACTCCTGATCTGTCTGTTAACCTTTTACATAAACATTCAAAATATTGGGTATAAAAATAAATGATTTTCAAAAGTTTTTATTGTTCCGTATCCAACGTAATAACAATATGATCACTTATATGTACATTAATGATTTCCTTTAAGTTCGCGACTTTACAAACTACCTACTGAACAAAATGTTAACAATGAAAAATTATTCGTGACCCTAAAAGACTAGTAAGAAATGCAAGGTATTAATATTTTTGTACACTTTTTCACTTATCATTAAGATAACACCTGATAAAAATAATAGAAAAGTCTATTAACGTGGATATGACTTAGATGTTAACAATTCATATTTATATTTACTTGTCATCAATAAAATTTATTATATTTACATACATTTAACAATACTCACTGACACCAAGACACTTTCGCACTTCCATGAATGTTTTATAGGTACCAAAGGCCGACAAGAATTATTTCACAGTAATATGGCATATTATCTTAGGTCCACAGGATGTCACAACTCTATTTTTAACCGACTTCTAAATATTAGGTTATGCATTCGTTGGGTTTACCATCAATTATTACTCTAACATGGCTAGGTTATATTGTGTGCAGTCGTTAGAGCAAGCGGCCGAACATTGAGCGCAGACGGAGTCAGATAACACTATTTCATCTCACTTTTAGTTTAATATGTTTTAATTGACTTAGCAATAATTGATGGTCACTCATATGAATTATATTCTAGCCATGGACATATAGTAGAAAAATATATTAACCATAGAATGCATCCCTTATCACTATTATAAATGTACTGTTTTCATTATTTAAAATGTATCGCAAAACTAACTAAATGGCGGCGTTTACATACAATTAAAATGATTTCCTGTCGGGGCCTGCGTTAAGATTAAATATAATTAGTAAACTGTGTTAGAAACAATTTATTTTTTATCTTTTATAGTTACTCTGCTTACAATAACATATTTTTATAGCCTCTTATCCTACTTTCTTTCTCATATATTTATACCTTATTTCATAATATTAAAGAGCTCCCAATTTTCAAGCTTTTTTAATATGTAGCTGCCATATTATACGTGTTTGATTAATGTAGCATGTATTGTCACTAGTTGTTACGGGTCAAACGTAATGTATACTCATAATTTGGATTTAGGGTCACCGTGATCACATCATGAAGCACCAATGTGTGGCAAGTGTATGTATGACTGACTGCTCGTACACTAGGCATGCACAACTCGACGAGATATTTGAATGGTTTAGTATCGCAAGGCGGGCGTCCGTATGCGGCATGGGGTGTAATGTAACGCGGACAGAGAGATCGGCTCGCTAGATCTGAGTGGAGAAGCGCGGCCGCGGCAGCTCGAACACGTCGCCGTGCACCGAACGCGCCAGCGCCTTGATGCTCGCCGCTATGTCCTGCGGCTCTTCCTGCAACACACGTTTGTGTTACTAGTTTGTAGTAAAGCAGTTCGTCATCAATCGTATTACGATAAAGAACATCCCGAATCGTCAACAAACGTCGTAAAAACAAACAAAATAAGCAAAAACGTGAGGTACCGTAACCGTACTTCGTCTCCAATATTAGAGCCCTTGCGGGTACTAGATACCTTACGAATCCACGCCTTTTGGGAGCTTCAGTAAAAAAAATATTGCAAACCAAAACAACTAACATCGGACTCGCCAGCTTATTACTTATTTATTTTCCTTACTGTCGTTAAAAGATGAAAGCCTATTGCATGTAAATTAAAACTTCATTACAATAAAAGGAAAATGTCAGAAATTCTTACATCATCATCTAACTCCCGAGGTGTGGGACGCTCGTTGGGGAACTTTGGCATATTCATGGGGAGAGAACGCGCGATCACTTCTACGCCGCCGCCGCCGCGCGGTCGGCCGATGTGGATGCCTTCGTCGTTACTGCCTTCTGCGAAACGTTATTGAGAAAATGCATTTCTCAACATATCAAGCAGACTGCGCTTAAGTATATGTTTAAGAAAATCATGTGTGTTGTTTTCTAAGAGCAGCGACAAAATAACAATACTAAATTTCACAACAGAAAAAAGAAATTTATCTGAAATTTCAAAAACTCTTAAAAACATAAAAATCAACTGCGTCAAAAAAAAGAAACAAATTGAAAAAAAAAATCTGTTCTGTTTTCTGTCTCTGATAATGTATTCAAAGTAATATTGCATATAATTACGAAATAGTCGCTGGGAAAAGACAAAATATCGATAGCAGACTTGAATACTTACGATCGGAATCATAGTCATCTTGGTCAGATAGCATGTTATTCCTTGAGTCAAAACCTTCCAAGTCAAAAAGATCTTCAGCATCCAATGAATCTTCTTCAGGCGGCATACTCCTAGTAGACTGTAAACATAAATATTGACGATGATAAGCTTGAATATTTTTTGGTAACCTTCAATAACAAGAAAACAACAGGTACATCACACATCCTGTAAACATTATGTATCATAAACACACTTTATTTATGGATTTAATTATATAGCCTTTATTTTTAACACATAATTGAATAATTTAAACAGTATAACAAACATGGACATATTTTTGAGACCCAAAATACTTTTATTCATAGTGACATTATAAATTAGCAAACCTATGTGAAATTGCATGTGTATACGTAAATAAAGGCATGTGTGTGGCTACATGTGCCAAGTAGTAACTGTTATTTAAATTGTACATTGTATGTAAACACAATATTATCAATTATCATGTACTTTTCCTCTGTTATGGTGGCTCATGGTAACAAAACAAACAGAACTGTAAATTAATTCTACTAACAGCAATTATCTTTATCATAGTAGGATAATACAATATTCTGACAAAATTAATTTATAAATAGTGGCATACTTTTTGTAGAAAATAAGGATGATATACGGAAAATAAATTGTAGTCATTTAAAAATACTCTAGCATGGTGATATATTTATTGTAATTTATTGAGTTGGATTGAGCAAGACCAACTCGCATTGAGCAAGCATGTTGATTAACGCTCAATCCCTTTCTGTGTGACAGGAGGCCTGTGTCCAGCAGTGGGACGATATAAAAAGGTTGAGGATGATGATTGAGTTGGATAGTCGAAGTTACGTCGATCATACACACAAATATAAATATTTATTGATAATTTAATAATATTATATTATGAATTCATCATACCTTAACAATACTTTGTGAGACTTTTTTGGCATCTTTGAAAGAAGACAGTCTTCGTCGTTGTAGGGGAGGTAGGTGAGGGGAGGGTGGTCCATTGTCAATGTTGGTGTCGATCCGCCAGCTGTCCCTGTCAACTGTGCTTCGTGCCTTGCTTATGATACTGTAATAACATAATTTGCGATACTATTCATATGGTCTGATTTGTAAAGCATAATTATCAAAGTAGGAAGTAACAATATCCACTATTATAAATTGTTACTCAATTTTTATTTGTAGTGTTAATTCCATGTGCTTTAACAAACTAAAATTTAAAAATAATTACATACCTGGCTAAAATTTTATGATCTCTGTGTGCTCTCTCCCGATAGGCTTCAAACTCAGCATACTTCTGATCTCTGAACTGCCTGACTGACTCCTCAACAGCTTCTAGCTGCGACTGCAGAGTTTCATTCAGCTGTTTACTGAGCGTGCCTATCACCTGCTGAGTAGGTAGCCACACATTCCTATCACTGTTTATAAAGTTGTTTGTGTCCACATTCTCCTTCATTTCTATATCATTTGTTACTTCTGGCACTAATAAGTTAAATACTGGCGAATAGTTGTTTGACTTTTTCAGATTGTTTATCCGTTCTTGTGTGGTCTGAAATAAAACAGGTAAATCTATAAGTCACGGACATCAATTTATCAATGTTACTGATAAGTTTGTGATGTAAACAAGTTCCCTGTTAGCACAAGATTTAAAATTGTAAATTAAGAAGCATGGCTGCTAAATAAACAACAACTTCATTTATAAATTTTGCAACACAGTCTATGTTCCTCTACATGTGTATTAACTAGATTTTTAATTTAGAATAGTTTAAAATGTGGCTGTAACAACACTGAAATATTTTATATTGAGATTATTTGTCCCATTTGTATAGATAATTTGATGAATTTATTCATAAACAAGCTCACAAATTTTGTTAAATAACAACAAAATTTTATGAATGCTTACAGGCTGACTTATCCCTAATTTTGACGTGGTGGGTAGATATTATTTAATTTAATCTATAATACATTATTAGCATCTATTTCATTTTATAGATTATGTATTACAGTTTTTGTAGTTGAAAGATATAAAAATCTATAACAATTTCAAGCCTTGCATGTTTACTTTCTTTGTTTCCAATATTAGATAATCAGCAAGGCCATAGAATCAATCTAAATCATTACTAGGAAACAAGTATGCAAGTGCGAAATATAAGAAAGTACCTGCTTATGTATTTGAAATGCAAAACAGATGTCAATAACTGACATACTCTCATAACAAATTGATCAATACTCATATTTAGCTAACTAATTGTAATTCAATACTGAAATGAATATTAACCTGATTAGATTTACAAACAATCAATGCATAAGGTCCAGTTTTGTCATGTGATATGGCATGGGTAGGTTGGCTGCAAGCCAGGCAGGAGTGTATGGTCCACCTGCCCAGTGCTCGCTGGTCCACCAGTGCAGGCTGAGCCACCTGACTCTTCAAGCTGCTCAGGTTGCAAGACATCAGTTTCTATAACAAATATTTATTCATTCATAACTATTTTAGAACATGAAATACTCAATATTCATGACAAATTATTATGGTTCCAGTTAAACTGGTTTGCATGCCTTTTGATAGTGTTTTGTATGAAGAACAGGAAAGTAACAAGATGAGTTTGAGGACTTAAAACGCTAAAAATAAACATAGAGATCCGAATAAATATGGTAAGAACGCGAAAAAGAGGAATTTTCGTACAAATAAGTATCACTTTTTCAATCAAAAACAAGCAGAGACAGTGCCGAACGCACATGTACTTGTGTATTATGCATAACAAACATACAAAATAATATCAAAATAAATGTGATCTCGGTGATCGTGATAAGGTTTCATTCATATTTTAATATTTCCAGCAATGAAAACCCTTCCTATAAGTCAAGGTCAAGACATGTTTACTGACGGTACCTCACTGAAAAAAATATCCCTTTGTTCCATGGATGATAACTCCAGTTTCCCAATATCGACATTGTCTTCAATTTTATCACCTTCGAGCGTTACATTTAGGCATTTACAAACACAGAGAGCCATGGTATCCGGAAGGATTAAGTGTTTAGGACGAAACAATACAAAAATTCACAAAAATTTAGGTAAATTATGATGAGTACAGTAGTCGCAACTTTCAGATAAACGCGTAGAAATAAGTATGTATGTATAGATAGTTATTTTTGTTCACATAACACACACATTCTCACGAGTCAACAAGAAGTTTTCATTCAGAGGCAACCAAATTGAACAGTAGTTGATCATTTCATCTCTTTTTAACAATTTATTTCAACGAATAATTTGCTCACGACAGAAAGAAATAAAAGAGATTTCTCACTTGCTGCTCACGTTTCTTAGTTTTTTTAGGGTCAAGTAAATAAATCAATTCAGAAAATCGACTAAGGACTACTTGTTTCATTTTCAATATATTATTCGAGTATTACTAAAACAATTTTTGAATATAACAAATATTTAAATAAATTATATAGCTACATAAGTTGTTAATTATTGATTAATCCTTAAACTCACTTGTAAAACCGATTTTTTTGATTAAATTTCATAATGATCTGCTTTACATAAACTATATTTGGCAACTATTACTCTCTTTTTACTGCTTCATTGAATTATGTACTAAATACATCTGGACGTCACTACAATTGTCATAATTGTCAACCTTAAAACGACAATTCACAGATGGTCGGCCTTCATTGTCAATAGCTCTTACAAATCGTGTGGTCTAAATGTCAGAAAGTCATGCATCATAGGTTTAGTACGTGGCGAAAAACAATATTTCTAAGTGATTCTTTGCGTTTTTCATAAATTTTCTTTCATATTATAATCAGTAGTGCGTACGCAGAACAGCCTTTGCAAAAAGTTTATGTGCACAAACTTACCATGTCTAAAAGAAGCCAACCTAGTTGGTCCCCACCGGCTAAAACAGAAAAGAAGCCCATGTTAAAGCTGTACAACAGCTTGACCCGGCAGAAGGAACAATTCGTGTGCGATAATGGTAACCGTATCAATTGGTACAGCTGCGGACCTACGGTATATGATGCCTCCCACATGGGCCATGCCAGGTATTTTTTGATCATTTTTTTTTAGTCTTCACGAGCACTGTACTTCTACTTTGAAATTATACATATTAAAGTAACTTCTTCTTAATTTTGTGAGCAAAAATTTGCAATATTTATTTGTAGAAAAACATATGTCCACTGCTTATCTAGTTATAACAGGATACATACAGTAACAGGACTATGAATCCTTTTACCTCTTTCTTAATATTCAGAAGTGTTCTATATGTATTAATTTATTTCTCAAATTTCATTTCAGGTCATATATATCTTTTGACATATTGAGAAGAGTAATGGCCAATTATTTTGGATATGATATACTCTATGTGATGAATATAACGGATATTGATGATAAAATTATCAAAAGGGCCAGACAGCATCACTTGTTTGAAAAATATATTGAAGAGAACAAAAGTCTGAATTGTACTATAGATGATGCAACTTCAGTGGTCAATTACTATGAAACAATAGTGAAAGAAGCCACTGACCCAGATAAAAAGAGTGCTATGCAGAAGACATTAGACTGGTAGGTCATTTTAACTGTGTATGCAAAACAAACAGGTCAAGAATACATAACAAGCGCCTTTATCAGCATTTATTCAGTTATAAACTGTAAATGTTTCATTAATACTTGAGGTAGAAGTCAGTTTTATTACTTACTGGTGCTTAGATAAGCTATTCAAGTACAAATGTTCTTATCAGCAAACCTTGTCATGCTTGTTCTCGGTATAAATCACTTTCCATACACTGCATTTTATGTGATAAAAATAAAAAAAAAAACTTGTGTAAAGGTACATTGTTATTAATTATTTATTAGCATCAACTTTTTTGTGTGAAAAATATGAATATGTATTTAATATTTTTTATATCACTTAGTATTTTGCATCACACATGATAAAGTTTGGCAATTTATTTCATTATATGATAATAATTATCTACTATTTGTGGTTTAAACCGTGTTCTGATGGGACTTACAAACCACTTCCTACAAATAAAGAATGAGCAGCCTATATGTTATTAAGCTATATTACTGCAAAGTGTCATCTATATCCATCTAGTAGTTTTAGTGTGAAAGAGTAATAAAGATCCATCCATACACCTATGTATACTTAAAAACTTTTTAAACATCAGTAAAAATTTAAAATTACTTTTAGCATTGCCTCAGCAGTTAAAACTCTGAAAGCAGCCGTAGAAAGCAAAGATGAAGCTAAGATATCTTCTGCTAGGGGTGAATTACTGCACTCTGCTAAGGGCCCTATATCGGAATGGTTGGACAGCAAGTTTGGAGCAACTGTCACTGACAATGCTATCTTCACAGCCTTGCCTAGGTATTGGGAAAATGAGTTCCACAAAGATATGAAAGCATTAAATGTAAGTATAATAAAAATAATTCAAAAAAGTACATACACACAGTACTCTCACTTCATGATTTGATTAAATTTCTCAATTAATTTTAATTGGTGTTGCTAAAAAATGTTGTCTGAATTCGTCATTTGTTTCTTGCAGGTATTACCGCCAGATGTATTAACAAGAGTTAGTGAATATGTGCCACAGATAGTCAAATTCATTGAGAAGATAATAGATAATGGTCTAGCGTATGAATCCAATGGCTCTGTGTACTTTAGTGTGAGCGAATTTGATAGTAAAGACAAGCATTATTATGCCAGATTAGTGCCTGAAGCTTATGGAGATACAAAATCGTTACAAGAAGGAGAAGGTAAGGGATATTAAAAAAGACATGAAACATTTGAAGATGTCATTCATTGATTCTTTACTTTTTGTGCAGACTTAAGCACGTTGGATATGACGCAACTCTTTTATATTTATGTTTGACCAGTATCTCAGTTGACGGTAAGTGGTGATGCGATCTCTATTCATAATGTTTTAATATTTTAGGTGATCTTACTGACGACACAAGTGAAAAGCGTTCGCCAAATGATTTCGCTCTGTGGAAGCGTAGTAAAACGGGCGAGCCCTCGTGGCCTTCGCCCTGGGGAGCCGGACGGCCTGGCTGGCACATTGAGTGCTCAGCTATGGCAGCTGACGTGTTTGGCAATAAGTTGGATATACATACCGGGGGCATTGATCTTAAATTCCCTCATCATGATAATGAGTTAGCACAGAGTGAGGTGAGTAACTTCGAATATTTTCTTTAATTTTGGTTTCTAATAAAAAAAAAAAAACTAAATTATTTTATGACATTTCAGGCTCATTTTGACCAACCCGGTTGGGTGAACTATTTCCTCCACACTGGCCACCTGACAATAGCTGGATGTAAAATGTCGAAATCACTGAAGAATTTCATCACGATATCGGAAGCGCTGCGTCGGCACACCGCAAGGCAGCTGAGGATCGGCTTCCTAATGCACGGCTGGAAGGAAACCCTAGATTATTCTGATAATACTATGGATATGGCTATCCAGACTGAGAAACTGTTTAACGTGAGAATCTATTTTTTATAATTCTTTGTGACATAGATCCAGAACAAATTTGTTGTGGGGATTCAATGACAGAAAAGAAGTGTTCTTCCAGGCGAAACAACCTCATGTTTAATTTAAATTAGTTAACAAACAATGTAAAAGTTCTTTAATCTAACAAACAATATGTCATATGTGTTGTCTTTTCAATCTTGTAATGGTCCACCTTGTGGTAGATGCAAGTGTTATGGTACGCTATATACGCATGCGCTAATTTACTCATATTGACTTGATAAAGAGAGGAGCATTATAAACTTTTTTTTTTAGTTCTTTATTCTGGAACCATTACAAAATCTTCATACTGTAGCTTTTTGCTATATTATTTTCCACTGGAAGAGGGATACAACAGACAAATGATGTTACTGAGCCCTGTTATGTATTTAATTTATTCCACACTTCGAAACCCAAATTGATGAAGTGGGAGGTGGTATTTATAACAAAATCAAATATATTTATATTTCACTAATTTGAATAAAATTGTATTTTCCAGGAGTTCTTCCTGACCGTAAAGGATGCCCTTCGCAGTGGGTACGACGAGGGCTGCGGTGGCGTGTGGGACGCGCAGGAGCAGGCACTCTCCAACAAACTCACTGCTGTCAAGGAACAAGTGCACGCGGCGCTGTGTGGTAAGTAGGCGATAATTGCTGCCTTTAGGTGATTCTAAATTTCAAATCATGGATCTAAATTTAAATCCACGTCGACAGACAACATCGACACTCGCGCGGCACTCGACAGCCTGCGCGAGCTGGTGGGCGCGGCGCACGTGTACCTGCGCAACACGAAGCCGCGCAGCTCGCCGCTGCTGGCCGCGGCCGCGCGCTACGTGACGGACGTGCTGCACGTGTTCGGTGCGGTGGAGGGGCCCAGGGGGGGCATTGGCTTCCCCGTCGCCGATGGCGGCACTGTTGACGTGAGTTTTCACTCTTCTTGGGTTTGATATTTTTTTTTTGGCTCTCATCCTTGAATAGAATCATTCCTTCCATTGCATTTATAGGTACTTTAATTGAAACCTTGGATATCCGTGACTTTATTACCTATTATTCGATATTATTACAGCTGGAACAAACAGTGATGCCGTACCTAGAGGCACTGAGCACGTTCCGCGGACGCGTGCGTGATGCAGCGCGGGCTGCGCAGGCGCCGGCCGTGCTGGCGCTGTGCGACCTGCTGCGCGACCGCGACCTGCCCGAGCTGGGCGTGCGCCTAGAGGACAAGCCTGGTACACTCAGCTCCTATACTCGACGACCACATTCATATTTTCGAAACTCAAAAACGTAGCCTCCATAAATTGCTTAGTAATACAAACTCCAAAATTGACAACAAAGAATCCAAAAGTCAAATAAACTTGTCTTTTTATTTTTGCAATTTCAATATGCTTAGTTAAACTCGCCTATGATTAACTATGTGTTTTGTTATCAGATCGCACAGTAGTCAAATTGGTTAGTAAAGAAGAGATTATGAAAGAAAGAGAAGAAAAGGCCCGGTTAGAGGCCGAGAAGCAGAGGAAGAAACAAGAATTGCTCGAAGCGCAGCGCGCTAAGGAGGAGCTAAAGAGGATTCCCCCTGGAGAAATGTTCAAGCGGGAGGCGGATAAATACTCCAAGTTTGATGACAAGGTAATTTCAGCTACTTATGATTATTTTTTAAGTATCGCAATTTTGCATGTGTGGTGGACACCAGAATAACTTCTTGTTGCCCTGGCCGCTATTGGACTATATAACTTTGAGAAGATTTGAAATCCAGAGAAAAAAAATCGCTATACATGTTTGTAACAGTAAGTATCTCTTCCTTCCCCCAGGGTCTTCCAACTCACGACCACGAAGGCAAGGAGCTCAGTAAAGGTCTAGTGAAGAAGCTGCAGAAACTACAACAAGCTCAGGAGAAGAAATACAATGACTACTTAGCATCCGTCAACACTTGCTGACGCTTTCAATTGTCGCCCTTTTTGTAACGCAATAAGGTCCTTATTACAATACACAAGATCTTGCTCAAGCAAAGTATTGATACTTCAAAGTACCGATTGTTGGCATCCGATTAGTTATATTGATAAAAACAAACTTGTTATATTTAGTCAGGTTTTGTAGTAAGGACCTTAGACTCACATAACCTTAAAGATGTTACTAGACCTATCGATCGAGCAGCAATCGACGTCATCGATCGTTGGTAGAATGGCTTGGACGACGAGATCGGTATTGTTGAAAGTATCGATCGATCATTCCATTTTAGCATCGATTCATGGCATGTATCGACAAACGATCGACTGGTCTGGTAACACCCATAAGAAATGTACGTTGTACAGTCGTGGTCAGCACTTGGTATCCATCCTACTTAACAGTTTACTTACGTATTTGTGTATGTTTTCCGACGGTAATTGTAGCGTTATAATAAAATAGTATTAAATTAGGTCAATGTCAAAAGAACACAAATATTGATTGATGCCTTTGGTGTACATAAATGGTAGGATAAAAAAACTTAACTATTCTAATCTTAAAGGCATGAGAGTTAGTTGTTGGTGTGAGAGTCTTTAAATTATTTTGATGGTGGTTTTATATTTAAGAGAAATTGGAATTTATCGACGTTTCTGTTGATTATTGGGCCTTTACCCAGCTTTGACAGTATAGTCTTGCAATAAAACGATATTTTATTTTGTCTTTTATAGTTTTCAATGTATTATGTTTTATTTATTCGGATTACTCGTAAAAATATCTTGCGTAATCGTGGAATTGAATACCTACATTCCGTACGCGTGTTATAATGTTAAATTAGCGTTATGTTGCTTTTCATTCATTTTCATGTCGTCTTCTATGCATTAAATCTGCATTTATCATTTGAAATCTGCCTAATTGCTTTTATTTTATCACTAAATTAAATAATGTTATCATATCTTAAGATTTAATATTACTTCTTGTTTTTAAAAGCTTTTATTTTAATTGTCAAAAATGCTGAACGTATCTGGACTACTTTACGTAGTTACTGTGTGGTAAAAAGTCACAACTACAAAAGTGCATGATTGAAAGTAATATTATTCCAGTATTAAGGATTGCTAACCCATCAATGCATAATTATGTATTATTGTCATTTCCATTTCTCGCATTTGAACTAGCACAATTAAAGGTTTTCAGAATTTTTCAATCGGCTTTTTATTTTGATCCAAATCCTCGCCTTGTAAGACAAAAATGAGAATGTGTCGACTCCGCGTTATCAGATAAATGCTTTTATTACTTATACAAAAACCCAAGATTTACAATCAGCAACTCAAAGTGGCCCCAAATAAGTCCATATTCTAACAAACGTTAGACGTATTCGTGGTACCCCGTAGATACATCTGATGACTACTGAGAATCGAGGGAACTCTTCAATGGTATATCGTGATGATTAGTATTTGTATTCTCTTTGGTGGTGATGGCGTCCAGGCCGATTGTCGGCTACGGCGGCTGTTCTCTTTAAGGATATCAGCCAGTTGCGCAGGATATATTATAGTGCAGAAGCATTCCCGCAGATGCAGGTGCACTCTCTATTCCCTCACTCTCATAGTCCGATGGGACGGCAATCCGACCAATTACCAACTTCCAGACTCCGGGCTGCTTAAACCCACAAAGCCATTTCGGCCCGACCCGGGAATCGAACCCGAAACCCCGTGCACAGCAGTCGCGACTTGCGCGTAACGAGGCAGTGAATGGTATCGTAACACGGTAGCTACGATAGCTAACAATGACTTATGCAATTTACAACTACTTCAGCTTATTTTATTCGTATTACGAGATCTCTACATCGAGATGGATTATGACTGGCACCTCGATTATGAATAATGAAAGTAGGTATGCAATAGTTAGGTACGACGTGTAAAACTAATTTGACTAGGACACTGAGAACTAAAATTAAAAAGCTTTTATCAAAAAGTATAGAAACCGACTTTAAAAAACACTGAAATGGAATTTTCCTTTTCAGTTAGTCAAAGGAATGATTCTTTTTGGGCCAGCTTCACAATGTCCGAATAGCCACTACATACCGAATAAAATCAAAAATGGAACAGAATTTGTATGAAAATATCTACCAAATAAGCTAACTGGAACTTATAATTAGGTGGTGGAACAGGCTCTTAGCCATTTAGTGTACAATCTTAGCTACCTTAACTAACACATAATTATTTATGTGGTTGAAAAAAAGGTGGACTTTCTATCAAGTCAAGAGATAAATCGGATAATCATAGGTGGTATTTTCTTTAAAAAAGTCCAAACTTTCATTTTAGAATACTTACATTCTTTTTCTTACCAGGCTATTCCTTTACACATGCGTCACATTTGTAACATCCATGAAGTCCTAAATAAAGTCTCGTATTTCCAAGAGCCCGTTCTTTTTACAAATTAGTCTCTTTCTTACAAATTATAGAAATGACAACAGGTCTCGTTGCTATTGAAGTTAATAATAAGTTTTGATAAAAATGTCGAATCACAAAAACTGCATCTCATAAAAATAATTCTTTACAATTGCCAATACCTACTTACTTATGTTCCTCTTGGTTTATACTCGTTGTTAAAACCTGAACATATCATCATGTCTTTATATTGCTATGGAAGTAGGAAATTGATGGCTGTTTAGGAATTATTTTAATTATAAACTCATTAAATAAGAATAATCTTCGATCTAATATTTATTTTAAAAAGAGTTAAATAGTGGTGATTTAATCTCAATCTCGATGACATTATACGAGTATGAGTACCTAATATTAAGAAATTTTTAACCAATAATAATAAAAATGACTACCTATGTAAGTTTTATTTTTATGTTTTTACCGATGGTTTTTACCTTATCCAGTTGACAGTTACCGATATTGATAGACAGTAAAAATATCTATTCCCAATTTATAGAGAGAGCCCCTAATGTTAACGTAGATAAAAAAAATTGATACAAATTAAAGGTCGTCAACAAATCCACCGATTATCTGTATTTAAATAAACATTAAAAATGAATAGCCTTGGCGTCTCTCCTCACAATAGATTGTGCACCTATCTGTAAACGCTTGAGTGATATCTCTATAAAGGCGGTCGCCGCGTGCTCAGCGACAGAAATACTTATAAAAAGCTAAACAGTAGTTTTAAAAAAGGTAAAAAGTGAGGTAAACAATCTGGGCGCGTTTTTTGTATAGTGAGGCTGACAATAATGTTTTGGGTGGGGTGGCACAAGTACAGCACGCGAGCGCCCGACCATCTGCAGCTACCTATTACTGCAACTTATGAGTTTTGTTACCTATATAAATTAAATGTGTGTGTTTTTGTAATGAGTTTTAATGATTCGTTTTCGATTGTGCTTTAAAGAGATAAATACTAACAGTTCTAGTTGTTAAATTTAGTATCTCGCAGAACAACGTAGAATCCAGATACACACAACCGCCAGAATTGACCTCACCTCCTTAAAGTTTTAAAGTAGCCAAATACTCAATTGCCAGTAATAGCTTGACAACAAGTATTCCAAAACTCGTTGAACACGTATAAATCCAAAAGTATCTACCTACATTACATCTCCAACATTACATCTTAATCAAATAGGCGGTCGCTCCGTGTAAAACCCTAGTTCCCAGCTGCTTCTGATTAGACTTACTTAGAAGAAGCCGACCCCAACACCCCAACATACTCGGGAAAGACTAAAAGATGGTACTGTCATAAGTATAACGAAGTAAATTATACTTTTTAGTAGGTATACAACTTACTTTGCATGCAGACTAATAAGTAATATGTATTAACGGAATTCTTTATATTTTTAAAATCAGTTAACAATTGATGCCAATGAAACGGAACAGTTGCCTAACTAATAACAGAAATTCCCAGCGAACGGTAGAAAACGGCTTCTGGTTGTGAATGAAATTTAAATAGTTTTTGGATTTGATCACAATCGCTTTGATCGTGGTCAGATTTACAATAGATTCGGTAGGGCGAATCGGGTGTAGGGAGGCGAATCTTGCAAAACGCCAGCTCGCCGCGGCACCGCTGACCGCCCGGCGAGATGTCAATCACACACATTTGAATAAGAACATTGTTCCGTATACATATTCCGTTAGATATCGCGATAACAAGATTTCATTATTACAAAGTCAACGAACTGAAAATTACGTTTTGGTGGAAAAGTAAGATTTTAAGTAAATTATTTCTGAATCAATCAACCGGAATAGCTACTAACGGTCATGCTTTTGTAACCAATATTGGTAAACCTACGTTAGTTACGATATGTAAATGTACAAGGGCGTTTTTTAGGAAATAACGAAACTAACATTTCTGTAGATTTGTGACATGTGATAAGATCTTTAAATGCCTGCTCATGTGTTGGTCGGTACATGAGTGCCCAATGAGGTTTGACGCACTGTGGGAAAGCAAACCCTGGA
The DNA here is from genome assembly GCA_958496145.1 of Heliothis peltigera. Taxonomy (NCBI): domain Eukaryota; kingdom Metazoa; phylum Arthropoda; class Insecta; order Lepidoptera; family Noctuidae; genus Heliothis; species Heliothis peltigera. The sequence goes on from OY292327.1 coordinate 7,639,423, forward strand.
TCTATTTCATGTTTTGTAGTATATCGATAAAGGTTTTATTAATATCCACTTAAAATATGTTGACGTATCAGAAAAGTGATCCATAATGAATAGATAGTTTGTGCATATATGTATATTCTTTAATTGAACTCATAACGAATTATTTTTCTGCGATTTGTGCGCGACTAGGTATGTAATGTACATACTTAAATCAAGATATTTGGGCATAAGGTAGCTGAAAGTTTAATTGGTGCTGTAATAAGATTTATAACGTTAGCAATTAAAAGTTTAACTTTATAAATTATGATCGGCGAAGAACTCCCTCGCCGGTTAATATTTAGCGCGAGGCGCTGTTAGCGCTTGTCCCCGTCGCGCGTCGGTCGGGGTTGCAATTATGGCTTGTTTTTCATCGTGGCCCCCGAAGCACTTCGCTGCCTGAAAAAAGAAACCAATTTTGCACGCTCATTAATTATTTAAATCTCATTAAACAACCGCAAGTTTTCCCTCTCTTGTTTTGTAATTTTGCGACGCTATTCTCAATCTACATCACCTAATTTAAGCCGTTGGACACCAAGGAAATTTCTTCATAATAAATCTTAAAAAACTGCAAAATTGGTGTTAAATCTTACTGTGTCTGGGAGTTGGCGTCGTTTGCTACTCAAATCTTTAGAGAGTTGACGTTCTATGTTATATTTAGGAAGATGATTCTTATTTAAAATGGTAGATTTTTTTTCCAATTTAGAATTTGTTTAGTGTGTTGATTACTTATATGTTAATATGGTTTACCCAAACTATATAACAGTAATGTTATAGCTGTACTAGCGATTGATTAGGTACGTCTTTAATTTTAATTTAAGAAATGCTAAGGATTAATAATATGTAAGAAGAAATAACGAGCTGAAAGGGACTGTCATGTAAATCTATTTACAAGCTTCAAAGCTATTTATTAAAACAGGAAATTATACAGCGTTGTTGTAGCTCCGTACCGAGTGTTTGTGTATTCGTGTCTGCGGTGGCTTCCTATTAGATAATAAAGTCATGACAGACTGTCTTGTCTCTGGAAAATATTTGAGAATTAGGAAATTAAACTGTGCGTTGGCACATGAAAGGTGCGGAAGCGCGGTGTCGGGCGGTTATTCGTTCAATTCGCACGCCTGCTGATGACGCGCGGCGGCCACCATCCACAGTGTACCATAAACTGGATTAATTATGTTTATAAACAAATTTCTGTTATTTCCAAGTAGATTTACCAATTCGGTCCAACGATAGACTAGCCATAGATGTACAATTTATCTTCTGCAGTTGTCTTAAGTACTTAGGACAGGGAGCAGCCATACTGAAAGAAAAATAAGGTTTCAACATGTACCTATATGTATAGTCCATTGCTAGGTAAGTGCATTTATTTATTAATTTGTTGAAAGTGGTGTGCCCTTACTGATGTTGACCGAAAAAAACATTTTGATGAGATTAGTGATCCATAAAAATAAAAACCAATAACAATACAAAAGAAAACGCTATCTTTAGCTTTTCAAAAATGTATATATGTATATTTTAAATAAAATTTGTCACAACTCGTCTAGGTCTCCCCCAATCGATGTAAATAATTCAACCAGTCGGATTAAACGTTTCTTTACAAATGTAGGTATGAGAGCTTGCTTAATGTTAAGCTAGTTTCAAAATGATCTAGATATTTTTTATCATTTGATGGGTAATATAGACTCTACACTAGTAAAAATATCTTTGTACATAGGTACGTAAGCTCAACAGGTTATCCCACATGTAGTTTTATCCTCTCTCCAATTCGACAGTATTCTTACACGTGTGTAATCAACATAACATGCGCCTTCACCAGCTGGTAGACCCCATACCTCGTGTGTGATCAGCATCTAGTTTAACGCTGGATAGCTAAAACATTAAATGCATATAATCGTGTTTCTTTTCTTGTTGATCGAATGAGTGTCGAGGTGGGCGACGGGCGCCCGAGAAAAGGGGGCACGGGGTGGAGATCACTCGCCCGTGCTTTAATTGCTTTTCACTTAGCAACCGCTCATGAACAGAGAATGTTCGCGAAAATGAAGAAAAAATCATTACATCAACATCTTTTAGAGATTGGCCAGATTTAGGACGTTCAGAAAGACAGCGACCTTCTTATATAACGCTTTCCTCTTTCTTGTTTTTCCAGCGCGCCTCATTTCCGGAAGGGGGTCGGCGTGGCGGTGCGGGCGCGGGTGGCGAGGGGCCTAAGTAATTTCGCTTAAGAACTCTAAACGTAATTAGTGTAGGGCGTGCAAAGGGAAGGGCTTGAAACTTGGAGAGGGTTGCGTCCCGCGCCGCCGCCTCCGCGCGCTGCCTGAATATTTGATCGCGCTCGTCTCGCGATAATATTTGCCGGAGGAGCTTTTCCGTAAACACGGCCACATTTCCCCACCTAGGTACTTATACTTTCCTTCATTCCGCTTTCAAAGCTGTCGCGCGCTTTTAATTGGAGCCGGTGTTATTTATAAGTAGACTTGTGATAGAATTAAAATCGTTCGCTACGTCGCTCTCGAATACTTATACACAGAAAATGTTTTAATATTAAGTTTTTGACGAGTTATTTTTCCTTTCAAGAAAATCCTCTTTATATAGCACTTCAAACAAATTTACAGCCTCTTAGTAAGCTCATATAACTGATAGGTATTCAGTGAGTTTATATTACACGTTTTAATTGTATTGATTGGGCCATTGATTCCCGGTAAAACGCTTACCTATTCAAAATCATTTATATGGTGTTATATTGGTTTGTATGATTCGCGAAAATATCTTACTGTACATATAATGGACTCTTTGATATTATTTCTTCGTTTTATATTATGAAACAAAGAGTAAGTTTTACGGTATTGCTTAACGACACTACCGACATGAGAAATGCAACTATGTTATGTTAATAAAAAGTGTTTGCTAACTTGTTGCAAGTTGTATTGTAAAGTTTTAATGTTTAATTTCGAGTTGACTAGACTCAGGAGCCAAGTAGCACTCCGAGTTTAGTTTATTATTATTTAGTTGTTATTGCATCATTTTTATTTGATTTTTATCGGATTTTTTAAGAATACCACTTTGGGCTAGGTATTTATTACCTATTCGCGAGAGTTCTTTTCCAATCATGTTTTCGAAATACCTACATACTTTTGTAGCTATGTAGCCATGTCCCAGGCCTTTACAAGAAGTACCAATAATCCAGGATAGAATTACAGAATTGAGAATTCATTTGAAAGCTTAAAGCAAAAGCAATAATTTACAAATTCAAAGGGCCTATGAGACAAGAGAGGAAATTAGAATTTGTAATTAGTACAAAGCGAGCGGCCGTGCCGACGCGGCTACTCCTACAACATTTGATTAGCAATTATGGTAATTTGACTTAGAGCAGGGTAAGATTTCTCCTAATTTGTTAGTTAAATTATTATCACGACTGTTAGGACATGAAATTTTTCCTTCAATTTGAATATCATTAATTCGTATAATATCTACCTACCTACAGCCAAGTAGATGATGTTACACAGTCATGAGAATCCTGACTATAATTGTTACAAAAATTTGGAATATATTCTGAAGGCTGCGCAATAAAGACTTGGTACAAAACAGTATCTTAACTTTTTTTTATTAAACATTTAATTGTAATGTTTAATGTATCGTGAGAGAATAATAAAATATCGCGTCAGTGCCGTGACACTGGCAGGGTGACTACAAAGTATCCGAGGGCCACAGTTTTAGCAGCGCTCCCGCGCTCCGCGGTGCAATTTAATTATCAGCGCGGGGCCCGCTTTACCCTTTTGTATCTTAACCCCCGGATGAAAAAAAATACTCACCCATAAAATAGAGGACGGGTACGAAAAAGGAGCGTATGCAAATTCAGGATAAAATATAGCCCGTAAATGCCACCGTTTCTAAAAGAATATTAGAGACGTTTTTCAGTGGGTGGCTGGGGTGCTACTTTATACTTTGTCTCCTCGCGCTAAGTACTGCACGCCGTGTCCGCGCTACGGAATCCGCCTTAATTTGCGACTGTTGTTCACTTATAAATCAACCTGTATTCTCTCTATTCTACACGTGTTTCGGTGTATTGTTTATGGTATGGCATCTTATTTTGCACGTCAGGTATTTTGAATAAGAGATAGTCATTAAAAAAATATATATTGTCTAAGACCGATTTTCTGGATTGAATGAACGTATTTAGGGACTTCTGTCATTAAAAATAACAGATATCAGAACTGGTGCTAATATCCTACATATTAGTACCAGTTCTGTTATTTTTAATAGATACATACATTTAAACTTGTCCAGAACATTAATGTTCAGCCATGGGTGCACCGGTTGCAGCAATCAGATAATAATTTATGTGACATAGTCAAGACATTTCTTTTCAATACCTATGTAATTGTATAAGAAAATTGAAAACCTTAAAAATAACTTCCAGGTTTGTGTCAGGCACAGTGAAGAAATATTTAGGACGTTGGTAATAGAGAAAGTGCCCATACATAGTGATACTTAATTGAGTGGGGTGGCACTTGGCGGCAATCAGTATGTATGTGGTGTGCTCGAATTTTTTTATTCGGAGCGTAATGAGGGGTCACCTGAAGAGGAATGAGTTAATAGGCGTTTTAATTATTGAGGACGCGGCCGCCCCGCGGAGCGCCCGCCGACCGGTCGAAGAAAGAGACAACATCAAATATTTAGCGCGTAATGCCGGTCGCTCTCTCGCTTGTAATTAAAGCGTTCTTTCCTTTTTTCAGCAGCCTGATACAATATTCAGCATGAGAAAGAAGCGCTCCGGTGGCGGGGTGGCGCCTCCATTGTATTCGCTAAGGAAGATAAATTAAAAAATATAATTACAAGGCGGCCGCCATAATTCTCGGCAGGCGGATTGTGGGGTGGCGGGAGGCGCGCGGGAGGGGGATAGTGGAGGAGCGGGCGCTCCCGGAGGAGGCTTCTTAAATATTTGGGGATAGCGCGTACCTACGCATTACGTAAATTAATGACACGGATTCGAGGAAGGATGGCGCCCGCCCGCGCCCGCGCCCGCTGCCGCTGCCGCCGTCACCGCTGTTTGTTTTGTTTTAATGTGCGTTGTTAACGACGTTATTAAGCGCGAATTATAATACGAGAGCTGTCCGAGAAGCCGCGCCCGCTCGCCGCTCGCCCGCCCAGATTGATTGGACTAATGACTTGCTTTTATTCTTATAATTGCACAAATCCGACTTGACGGTGCTTCGTTGATTTCTCCAATTTCTAACTTTGATGAAATATAATAGTCATTCATTTGCACAAATAGGCTGTTATGAAAATAATATTCCGATATTTTATCTCTCGTAATTTCCAAAACTTTAGTTGATCACATTACTTTCTCATTATATTTAATAAGTCGAGGTAAAACAAATTATATAAATACTACGAGTTGTTAGGTACATGATATTTGTAAAGATTTTCTATGATGTGTTATCGTAATGAAAATTGTGAATTGAAGTGGATATGACAACGGGGTAAGGTATTGTCAGTAAACAGTTCGGCGTGTGTGGCTCGCTGCGCGCATGACACATAGACTCAACAAGTGTCCCCATGTGCACACGAGCTCACACGCGCCGTCGACTGCCTCCGACACCGCTGTCCGCCCGCGTTACTTACCGCACTAATGCCTCATGTCGGGGAAATACCTCAACGACCCATTACATCTATTTCTGTTGACATAAGCTTTTTCTATGCCCTGAAAATAATTTCAATAGCTACGACTTACGACTTCATTATGATTATTATTGCTCTTCGACACATTAACCGTAAATAAACATCTATTGTATTTGGGAAGTAATAATATTTCCGTATGTGTCACGTATTCAACATTTCAAATAAGGAAATATGTTTTGTTAATCATCATGAAATATTCTTTCCAAAACAAGAGTTGACATTTTCCTATACGTACTTACCTACTTTCATCCACTAGAGTATTCCATATAGAGTATAGAGCAAAGGAACCATCAATCTTGAAAAAGTTTAAATCAAGGAATTTATGAATATTATACATACTATCGTTATCTAAATTAAGAAATTAAAGTATCACTTATATTTGATAGCGTAAATGTTATTGAATAATTATTTTTTAACTAAAACAGAGAGATATTAATACTGTATCTATTATATTTCGTTCTGTTTTATCCCGACTCACCCCCAATACTATTTTGCATAAAGAATAAATATAACTGAGCATAGCACGTGAGATAACGAACGATTGAATATAATCACACTCAATACACAAACGTTCGGAATTTGCATATTGATTTGATTGAACGTGCCCTAGTTGTAAAGGGTTTCATTTATTTTCATACCCGCACTTTTGGTATTAGTCGTTCATAAATGACCCGTGATGCAGTTATGTTTTTTATTAATAAAGTTTAAATTTATATGAAATATGGATATTTAACTATCTGTTAAGATATTCCCTAATACCTATACTAGATATGCATTAAATATACGCGGTGTCGACTAGGAGCTGCGAGTGTAAGAGCGTCAATATACAATATTCGTGTCGTGTCTATAAGTATTCGACGACCGCCGTAGTTCAGAGGACCCTCAAAAGAAAACTTATTAATTTTCGTCATTATGAATTCCGCGAACGAAACTCGAACGTCTAATTTCAACCCTAACTTATCAAGACGCGAATAAAAAAGTTCACCCCCCGGCGCACCCCACGCTCACCCCCTTGTTTAAAACGCCGGCGAAAAAAGAAGCACATAAAAATGCATGAGGCCTTCCTCGTTATAAGGAAAGGGTAGCGTCTCCCCCTCCCCCCACGGGGAGGTAGCTGTAAAAATCGTCTCTAATTTAAATTTGGGAAGTTTCGCGTGGCGCGAGGCTACGTTGATGTCTTGATAAATGTTAGGAAATTCCACTAATTTCACGTCTTCAGCAGTGGCAACTTTTAATTGGGAGCACATAAATCTGTTGGCTCGAGTAATGGCACGCGCATTAATATCATCTCGCGACAAAAAGCCGCTCGGAGCAGGTACATTTAGATAATCATCGCTCATTGTTTCCGGCATCTCGCGACTCGAGATAGCGCCTGCTCGCCAGCGGCAGCTGACATGTACGATTAATGCGATTATCTTATCACACCTCTGAATGAACACCTTAACTTAGAAGTTAATGCGTCCTTTACGCTTTGTGCTCCCACTAAGTCAAATGTTCTATAAACAGTATGGAGAAATCGTAAGTGCTGCTCATTGATTGGTATTTCCGATCATAACAGCGACCAATCATTAAACATAAAATCTAAAACAATCAATTGGTTGACTACTATCAATTAATTAATTGGTTTGGATGGAGAGTAATGGACCAAGTGTCTTACTTGATGACATGGTCTTACTTGTGCATTTTAATAACTATCAATTAGGTATACTAACGCATGATACTTATACTTACTACAAATCAAGCCTACATCGAACCATAACCGTATTTAAGATTTGGAAGTATTTTTATAATTTTCGTAAAAACCGGTTACTTTTAACATACGAACAGCGTGTGCAGTTTTTATTTGAGTTTGTTATTGCAGTACGCGTAACCTACGCGCTACGAAAGTGCTACGTGCTACGAACACTAAACTGTCTACAATTACATATTGCAGATTTATTTTAATGCTTATCATATTAATAGTATAATTTAGTAAAGTACTAATTTAATATATATATATTTTTCATTTCATTAATGTCAAATTCATGATAGAGAAACGAATTCATTAGTACTTATTTGGTCTACAAAACATGTCAGAGAACAAAAGAATATGTTTCTTAGACAAAACTTTTCACTCGAAGTAATTAAAACAGAAGCCAAGTTTGTTTTGAGTGAACAATTATGGAATACGCGTGGTGAGTATCGCGTTTTCTTCTTCCTCATTAAATCGGGACAAAGCCGGCGCTGGCAAACTTCGACGGGTGTAATGTTATTCATTTGGGAAAGTCAAAGGTTGTATTTACAAAAAAAAATAAGTCGCCGGAGAGCGGACGGTGGCATTTTTTCCATTCGGCGCGTTCCATTAGCGTGCCTTTGTTTGGCGGGAGCGCGCAAATTAATTTAGCTCTCCCGCCATTTCCTCACGCCGCCGCCCGCGCTCCGCCCGCACCCCCTGCCGCGCCCTTTTTTGTCTACGCCTTGCTCTACGTATCGTTTTCTTCTTTATGGCTCATTAGGCAGCATTGTCGCCATTGTTTTTTTTCGCCTAACCCACAAGATCTAATTATTATGATCAGCAAATCTCGTACATTAATATTATTGCGTTAGGTTGGCTGTACCTACTAGAATGAAATTAACTAACTTACGTAATCCTGACATAATTTTCATATTTATAATAACTGTTTTTATGAAAAGATTTTCAGATATATTATTGGCAAGAAAACTGACCTTTTTAAAATGTTTTTTGAAAAACACTTTTAGGAGAATAGTAATTACAACGCTAATTTCAAAAGCTTCGAAAAATGATCCACTTTATAAAACGAAATGCCCGATTTAGTTCAATCGACAATTGTCATCGGTACTTATAGCCATTGAAATGAAACGGTTGAAAAGTATTAGGGTGCAATACAACTTTAAAACTAATATTCGGCCGAGGGCAATTGTTACATATTTAGTATTAATATTATTTGTACGCTAAAACGTAGGTATCCCTATCAAGTTTTAAAGGGCTATATGCATATCTTCAGATTAGTTTGCTAGTTAATCAAATCCTGAAAATGGGTAAAAGTGCTTATTTAGGTATAACAAATTTGAAATTAGAAGTAGGTAGGTATTACCATAATATGCCGAATTTATTAGTTGAAGGGCGCTATTTATCTCATTTTACTGTAATTTTTCTTAGGGAACGTAGGGTTATACTGAAACCGTCAAACTTAATGTCAAATTTAATAAACAAAAATAACTTACCAATAAAATACCTGCGCGGGCGCTTGTGGGACGCGTGCTCTGGGCCACAAAAAGCCGCCAACTGACTGGCGGCCGTGACCCACAGTTTTTTAAAACGCGCGTGCCCTCGACGCTCGGCTAAACAACCCTTGCGTATTCATAAACCCACACGTCATACGTCGGGGTAAGTCTCGACACAAGTATTACTGCATCATTTTATTACAGTATTATTTGCGTCCTATTTTAACAGATTTTTTCGTATTTTGATTTGGTATTTGTAGTGTCTTTAAATTTAAAGAGTTAATGCCGTGTCGTCCACAATTTGGAAGCTATTGTCTAGAATATGCACGAACAGACGATATTAAAATTCTGCTTATTATAAAAGTCTGAAAAGGCCCACCAAATAGTAGTCGTTCCAAGCGAAGCTCTTTGTTCTACGTTAATTAAATTCTCACTGCCTCTACAGCAGAAAATGTGCGTCATTAGAAAAAAAGAATTTTATCTCTCGTTTTAAGTTGGCGGACTGAAAATTTATAATTAATTACTTAGCAGACACATTTTAAATTCTTAATTAAGCAATCCGTACTTTCTCCCGCCTATAAATTAGATCGAGCCGTTTCCATAGAGACTACTCATCCTTTAAAGCGGGTCGGGGAAAGGGAGGGGGGGGGAGCTTTACAAAAAATATAACTTAGGGTGAGTAAAAAACCGTGGGGTGACTCAGCCGGTCGCTGCACCCCACGACGAGAAATCTACGATCAATATTAACTCTTTTTTTCAACGGGGAAACGCTGAATTTTTAAGTCGTTTTAAGTCGCAACGCAACGTTGAGGAAATTATGCGCGTGCAGAATGTGTTGCCACGCTTCATGCGATCACAGAGTGTAACTAGTAATATTTGCAGTTCGCGATCGTCTATAAATCACTTCGCCCTCACATACCGCATGTCTCGTGTGCATTTGTCAAGGTCGCACCACACATGTTTTTGACATCGATGACATCCAATTGTTGTTTTTAACCAAATCATTGTAGTTGCAATTGAACTCCAACACTGCTATGAAACTGAGTTTGTTTTCCTATGTTTTGGTGTTGCTGGAAGGTTACACTTCCTTTAATAATAAGATTATACCTAGCTAATAAAAGACAGAATTCTCCATTTGGAACATCACCGATGCGGGTCCTATGGATGGCAAAAGTTCATCCCACTTTCATTTAACTACACCTATCGCAACTGTACCTAGAAGATAATCGGTGGTTGTGAAAAATTTACTTGATTTGCAATTTGAAATCTAAATATTATATTTATTAAATCATCTGAAAATACTATCGAGTTATTGCTGTCTTGTCACTAAAATTCAAGCTGAATAATCGAGTTTGTTTTTCCATTATTCTACAAGGTGAATCCAGGTTTTTTTTTTTATTTATGTGGAATACAAAAAAAAACATCATGCATGCATGCATAATTAGTAAGAGTGCATTAATAAAAAAGCTGTGTTAAGCCCGGTGTGTGCGCGCACCCATAAAAAAATGTTCATTAAAAAAGCTATTTATGACAGCGGCCATTATCATCCAATAAATCAGCTGGCCGCTCTTCTGTTTTTCGATAATGATTCTATTATTATGGAAAAGCGTTATGTAACTGTAACTTTTTTCCTATCGGTTAGTAGTATGGAGAGGGCACTTTTTATTTAGAGAACGTCTTACTTGGTGGAATACTACCAAATTTTGAACGATTTATTCTGTTCTTGTGGATCACATGTTTTTATGCTTTAGAGTAAGTATAATACATGCTTTAATTATAATCAATTCTTAAATTATCAACTTTTTTCAAATTTTAAAATTCAATTTTGTTATGTAAAGATATTACAAAATATATTCGGTTGTAAATAGAAATATTCGTAAAAAAAAATATTAGACTAATATTAAATCTGAGACATCATTATATTATATAGGAATGAATTATTAAAGTGCTTAACACAATAACCTGACCTCTAAAAATGGACAAGGACTACTTAAAATATGTCATGTACACAAGACATATCTACAATATTGAGTAGAACACCACAAAACAAAAGAAAATATCAACTGTTTCTTATAAACTTCGCTACGGAAAAAGTGATGTTACGAAGAAGCTTACTCCACGGGCGCGAGCGGTCGTAAGTTTTTATGCGTGTCGGTCGGCTCGGCAGGCGCCCACTGTACGGGTTACAAATTGTGGGGTGAAAGGGGTAGTTTTTTTCTAATCGACTTTCCTAACAGTAATAAACGATATTTATCTTTGTTAATTATGGTTCGCTCCGCGTTTGGTAGCTCGGTGCGTGTTTTCGCCGTCAAATGTTTGTGTTATTATCGAATTACGTATGTTTGTCGTTAATGTTGCATTTGTTCGTATTATAGCCGCCGGCTCTCTTAATAATGTTCCAAATGAGGGCTTTTTAACGTTCTGTAAGGAGTTTTGTTGTAAAATTATTGGATATTGTATAATACGTACAATCAAACATTTCTTTTTATTTATATCGTAACTGGTTATGAATTGGCTGACAAAAACATAGTGTACAATTGTCAGTCCAGCATAAAAACTACTTATAGGCTATCAATTCATTTAAATTACATAAAATTGTACTACTTTGGAAAGATATATAAACATATATGTGTATGGAAAAGGGTTAAGTGAAATAGCTATGTATATTGATTGATTAAATTAGGAAGCTATGGTTTAGGCACTTGCTGGCTAAGCACAATTGCTGCTGAAATGTGATAAGTAATAACAACGGTCATTAAACAAATAAATAAGGAATTGTTTAAATTAAACTTACATAATAACAAAGTAAGTTTTAAGACGTAAGTACAAGAAAGCTTTGGTGTTTCCAGAAAGTCTTGACACAGCTAGTCAGCTCATACATTTTGTTTGTTATTTTATGACAGATTTCTGCATATTGGTACTCACGTTACGTCGTTCTTGATTATTAACCCTCATTATTACTACCCTATCATAAATTGAAGGTTGATATAAAAAATTATAAGAAAAAAAGTCATTTAAAAAACCTAAATGTGCACTTTCAAATTTTAAAATGAGAAACGAGGGCAGTGATCCGGCGGGGCGCATGCGTAATATCAACCCTTTTTTACCCTTTCGCTTCCCTGAGCTTTTTTTGTAAGCGTTTTTGTAAAGGGTTGTATGGGGTAGGTACCTGCCACGCGACTCAGCGGTAGGGTTGATTTTTTTACAATGGACCATAACGTTGTTTTTACTGATGCAGTTTTTTCTCTATGGAGAACAATAGAAAGTGCATTGACCTTTAACAAAAGATCAGCTGACGCATAATGGTGCACTTGCGAACACATGTGTTATTGATTTTTACTGTCGTTCAAGGTCGCAGTATTTCATTCATGAAGCAACGACGCACTTTAGCTGCACTTATACAAAATTGAGTGAAAGTCGGCAGAATTAATGGGTAATTGGTGGGACTATTTAGTCTTTACAGTTTTATATTACGGGGCTATAGATAGGTTTAATAATAATAGAGAGTTTTCATCTTACTTTTTGGGAAATTATGCGACACATAATGAGTGATAAAGTAATTCAATACTAAATTGCCTGTTCCCTCAAATTATTGACATTTCCAAAAGCATCATAGGCAAAGATACAAGCCCTATATTTTCCATCTAAGATAGTCCATAGCAACTGCAAGTGCAAAACGCTATATGTATATGTTATGTCCAGCATTTCTTCTGTTCACAGAGGCACAGGTTCGTCGACTTCTCTGACGGCATGAGTTTCTAGGACGGCCGGAACACTAAGGACTTCACACATCATTATGCTGCTGTTGCTACAATTCCATTGTAGAAAAAAAATGTTTAAAACACTGATACTTGGGCTTGGATGGTGATTTTAGCTTTCGGGCTTCGCATATGGAGAACATCAGAAATAACTTATGACTAGCGTCCAGAGTGGTAGTGGTGGCTGTTCTCTATGACTAAATCAGCCAACTGCGCAGGATATTATAGTGCACAAGTATTTGCGCCGACACAGATGAACCCTCTATTCCCTGACTTTCCTAGCGTGATGGGTCAGAGGCATTCTGACACTCCCCCCGTCTCGAGAGAGACCAGGCAGGACCAACATTTAGGTGCTCTCAAATGCATGGGTGTATCAACAACTTCCAGAGTCCGGGCTACTTTTGTGAAACTTTCTTAAGAACCAATTTCGGCGCAACCCGGGAATCAAACGCGGAACTCCGTGCTTAGCAGTCGCGCATTGCGACTACTAGACCAACGAGTCAACCTAAACTATTAAATACGTTTGTTACTATATAACTGCGCTTGCCCCTTTACTAAAATACAAGCCAAATGCTTATGTTGTTGGTCTATACAACTGTGTCGCAGGTTAAGCAGTGTGAAAACAACTGCGAAGCTATTTTATCTAATTGAGAGTATATTGGGTAGGTTTCACGTAAAATATACTGAAGAGATGGCTTTACAATGGCAAAACCTATATTTGAGCTATATTTAAGACTGAAAGAAAATGAAATTGGTTTTTAAGGGTTCGGTATCAAAACGTATAAAATTAGGCTGATGATACACGATTATATATACTTATTGTATGTATGCGCCAGCACTTCAAGCTATCGGAAACTGACAAATTTTCCCAATCAACTTTGAACCATATAATATGCTTCAGCGATAAAATTTTAAATCTATTAAGGAAATTCGACAGATTTTAGTAGCTTGATGTGCTGGTTTGTCTGTTCATAGAATGATTGAATAATACAATGAGGTTATGTTTGGCGCCAGAAAACTCAGTATTTTCAACTCTTAAAAAATCATTCCTCAACTCGAAGAATTATTATTAGCTGTATATAAAAAATATTGTGTTCCAAAAAATGAGTTAGCTAAACATAACGTTATTCTTTGCAATTGCACCCTTTATGACAATACAGTAGTGCTAAGCGGGCGGATGGTGTCATCTTTCGCAGCCGTACATTTTTGTGCGATATTTGTAAAAAGCTGTGCACCGGTACTTAACCCACCAACACTGTAACCCACATTGATCAAGGTGTTAAGGGTTATCAAGTTGCAGCCCGTTACGCGTTCTGTTTATCACGCTTTTGTTAAAACCTCTTTTTTAGTAAAAAAAGGTTTTTTTGCCAATATATGGGCCCTTTGGCGTTCAGTAAGCATTGAATGAAGCGTAGTACGACACTCCATCATCATGAGTCTTGGCTATCTACTTGAAACACTTGAATTTTATTATTATTTACATTATAGTATTTATGTTAGATTTTCGTTCAAATAGTAATCACTAATATACATAGGTAATAACTTAGTAAAGCAACACTCTCTCATGAAGATTATACTTTTGCTAACTTAGCTTTAGTACTTACTGTATGTTATATAAAATAAGTAATTACATAAATAATGTTTTTTATTAGTACAACCTTCGCGTTTCCGGGTTGTCGAATATAATTTCACTTTTATATGTTACCTCTATATATTTAAAACGTCACGAAGAAGTATTTGATTAAGTATAAGAATAAAGCCTACGTAACAATATTTTTAATATACAGGCATAAAATCTTACTTTTGACTTGAACTTGTTAAGAGGCAAATACATCCTATACAAGTACATACATATGTACATCGTTATTATAGACAACAAACAAATTGCCGAACATTTTATAAAAACTATAAGTACATAGTTATTTATTGGATTAAAGCTCGAGGTCCAGTAGGAATTCGAGTCATGGAGGCATTAGGGCGTAAATAACAACTATCTAGATACTCGTAATTAGGCTAAAACACCCTCCTCTAATTTATTCTACTTAGCAATAATATACAGCTGGTACAACCTATGTTTACTATCGCTTTCAGGTAGACAGAATATTTTTTACATATAATTAGTTATCTAAAGTGATTAACTCTGTTCAAAGGGCTTTTGTAAAGAACCAGCCCGTACAGCAGCACACCGCATTCGCGATTCTAAAATTAGTGGCAGCTGTCGTGCCGCCCCCGGTTTACCTACACCTTACTTTTTACTAAGAAAAAGAAAAAAAAACTTTGGGATCTTTCCTTCACAAGTTGAGAGTGAGCCGGCCGAGATCTGATTTCGCAAAGATAGAGTTTCATCAGTAGACAAGGCGTTTTTAAGAGTTCCTTTTAATTATTTCTAGCTTTGGCCGAAAGCGGGTCACGGCTCGGGTGACACGTTTATTATTCAAACAAAATGTTTTATTGAAATCGTAAGAACCACCCAAGAGCACACTAAAACGTTTATACAATTTCCGAAACTAATTAGATCTTTTTTGATTAGATTCTTTTGAATGTGATTGTTTTAATTAAAATCAAATCAATTACGTAAATCGCCTGCTTGCTTACCTGTAATGCTGGTATAGAACAGAGAGGCGTATAAATAGAGATACATGTAAGTATAGCACCAATCAATATATATTTATGATAATTTTTCTTAATATAGTTTCAGAACGTTAATTAGGTATCTACAATCTAAACGCTTATGCAATTATTTCTTTCTCAATTATTTTTATAATACTTAATTTAAAAAGTGTTCAAATGTGTTATAGCCGATAGAAGGCCCATTACGCAGAACCATGTCGGTATCTAATAGCATAACATAATGCGGCTCTCGGTTGCTTAGATCATCAGCTTAGCACCCTATATGAATACATTTCTACAAGACACACACATTGTGATGTTTGTCGCAAGTGTGCATGTGACGTGCCGATGGACCTTTGTCTCTATTATCAAAACATGGAAGAAAGGACATTACAAACAGATTAAATGCAAACAGACCCAACGGCTACTGTGCGGTAACACAAACAACTAATGCTAAGCGGACGAAAACAAACTCTTTTGTGTGGCTTCTTCGGGAACGTACCCTGTATACGATTTCAGTGACAATTAGGTAATGTGGAAGACTAAAATGCCGCTTCGAGGCGCGCCACTGATACTCGGAGGATTAAAGGATTACGTCTTCGTTGTAAACAAGTTCGCGCGTATTCTCTACTCCTTTCTTAGTGTGGTAATCGGTCTGTGTTGCCGCAATGTTCACGGAATTTCTGAGTTTTTAAGTGTGTTTACACTTCTTTGTAGTAAGTGAAGCAATCTATGCATTATTTTATTTGGACGACGGGTTTACTGATCAGATAGATTTCTCTAAAACAAAATTATCGCTAACAAATCTAGTAGTTTAGTTTACACAATAGTAATTGTGATGTAAGAGTAATTCCATGGTAAGGAATACAAAAGATTAGGGTTTAATAAAAATAAAATAAAAATGACTTGCAAAAAACAGAACTCATAACTCAGAAATAACTCGCGCGCGAGACGCTCTGGTCTCTATTTGAATGAGGATCACGTGAATCGCGACAAGTTCCATACATACGGGTTATTAATGACATTGTACAGATACGTGCTATTGTTGTCAATTAAATACATCAAAAATGTTAAAGGAAGCTATAATTGCGTTGAATAGAAATTTTCAAAAAGGGGACATTTAGCGTAAAAATCAATAATCAAACGTCGCAGCGACAATGGCCGGCGGTTACCCGGACTGACTATGAAAATAAATGCTGCTGCGTGACGAGGCGCGGGTGGAAGTTTTTTTAAGGTTACTTCAAACTCGAGTGGCGGGTCGAAACCGTGTCATCATCCACACTTGAACTGCCAATGAAATAAATAGGTACTCATATTATGTTGGAGAAAATCATTTTATAGTTCTTAAGTAGTAAATTACATGCAAGTGCTCGGCTTTGTCTCATTGAAACATTAGTTTTTTTGTATATTTTTCGTAGAAAAGAAAACTAAATAAAAAGGCAAGAAACTGACAATGCGTATAAGAACACCTCCAAACAGCCTAATCATGACTGGTATGCATGTATACCAATGCTAACTTTATGTATATTGATTAAATCACATAAGAAGTAGGTATGAGTACTAAAAAATCTGTTTTTCTATATCTGTTACGCAGGTCGAGTCCAATTGTTGCTAGACACAACGCGGAAAGCGATTGAGCGTAACATTTATACATTCATATCTCAAGTACAACTCACCTACATTCAAGTATACTCAAAAAGGGTAAACAGAGCGCAATAATTTATTGTCATCTATGCAAAAAAACTAGTCGAATGGATCGCACACGTGCACATATTCATCTCACAATGCGTGTCCAATGCATTCTCATATATTTGCTTAGCTCCATACGATTTCTTCTATTCTATACACAAAGTCTTTTGTGATATTCATAGAAAACGTTCTCAGTAAAAATTGTTGTATCATATCCAATACTTTCACTGCCATTGGAGATAATATAAGAAAAAAACACTAAGGTGCACTGAATCCAGGTCAGTTATGAGAACCATATAATTAAGACATGTTCAGTAGTCAAGTCCTTACTGTTTCAGCTGTAATAAACTTCTAGCCACCTGGGTTAAATGTTTTTAACTATTTCTTCAGACTTTTTGCGTTACTCTTTCGTTTGGGTAGAAATGTGTCGCTTTATTTCGATGCAACAGCGTTAAATTTTAGCGTCGGAATGTGAACAAAAACCATTTTGTTGGTTTCATCATTATTAGTCCATCCTTCCTGATGCCTTCCGGTATTTATGCCATTTGGCTGAGAGACGCTTACGATATTGTAGAAAAACATCAACTTTTTTAAGTCTGCATAACATATATTTTTGAGTAGGTACGTATATAAAAAAAAACAAATATCCGATCATAACAATATTGAACTCATTTATTTATTAATTTCCAAAACTCGGTGCGTGTGAATAAAACTTAGGTACGACTGTGTTTTAATTACATGTATCTTATATTCATTTAAAATTATCGACTGTCACCGTAGCGTCGGTTGCGAAATGGTGAGTTTTATACCATCTTTAACACATAACATTCTTTAGTTCCTAACTTCATTATTTTTGAAATAGAATTGAATATCATTTTGAAAAATTATTGAACATTCATATTTTCCCAACTGTTATCTAGTTCTGCGCGAGCGCTTTAATGTGCAGTCTGGAAACAAAGTGCAACACCTGTCTCCTCGGACGTAATCAATAGAGCGGCTTCGTTTCCGCCACCGCACGACCGCATCACAACTGCACACAAAAACAAATGAATGATAACTTATTACAAAAAACAATAATAACAATGCCGAAAGTGTTCCGAACAGCAGATTATGAGCACGTTCATTTATTAATTTATACGTAGCATCGCGGTAAAAAACTCAACCCTCGCCTCACTTAGAAAAAACGTAGCTCGCGACGCAAAAGGGAAAGGGTGTCTCGCTCGGCTCGCGTGCTGCATTCTGTTTTTTAACCGTGCTCTGCGGTTTGTTTTTTCGGGTGATGCGTTTCTGTTTTTTAACAACACAATACCGTTGTTAAGAATTGTTTTTTAAGTGCGTCATATTGACGCGAGGCGCGAGCTCAAGGCGCGATCGCTAGTGTTTTTGTGGAGGATCTTATTTTTAAATCTCATCGCTCCTGATAAATGGGGTATACAAGTTTTCAGTGTTTAGTCACGGATTGGTAAAGGGGAAGACTATTGTTTTTTATATAAGATGTGTACATTGTATTTATATCTTAGGAGCGGAAAGGAGGTGGGTAAAGCACGAGCGGTGCGAGACATATGGTTCGTTAGACAAAGCCGATGTTTTTCACGAGAGGCAGGTGTTGCATATGGTACGGCGATTGTTACATATAAGTATGTCAATTTACCAAACACGCGTACAAGTGAAGAAAATAATAAGGGCGTAAGGAAACTAGCTACTCTGTCCTTATTGTTTATTAAGTGTTAAAGGTGCTTTTAATAAACTTCCCATTGGTTTCAATAGCACATGATGTCAAGCAATAGATACTTTTTATTAATATATTATATATTTGGGATAAGGGCAGGAGGATGATGATGATGATTTATAAGCAAAACAAGTGATGATATTTAAATAATATGCAACACTTAAATCCTGACTAGATAATAGCACAACAACGTGGCTATAAAACAACATCAATAATGTTTGGAATTTGTAAGTGCGCTATAAAAAATGAGCTATGAAAATGCCATTAAATATTAAAAGTGGAGAAACAGAGAGCTTAACAAGAAATAAAACATCGTTATAAGAGGCTAGGAGACGACCAAGTCGCCCCCGGCCGGGCTAGCTATCGGCGCGCCTCAGTTAATGCCTACTTATACCTTATTATATAGCGGAGTTTGCGTTGAGGAACAAAATTAATTGGTTAAAACTCCTCTCAGTATCCAGGGCGGGCCACCCCCCACCTCCCTCTTAATTCCGTCCTCCCCCTCATGCCCGCCACCTCGCCCCGCGCCCCGCCAGCTCCTTTGAACGCAACCTACCTAGAGAAAAAACAGAAAAGTATAAAGTTCACTCCCCAAGCGTTGCAGCTTAATTAATTATATTATTTTTTCTTTATTGCATTATTGATATTTTAAAAGTATGATTAAATATTTCATAATGTATTTAAACATAAATAATATTTTAGTATAGGTAATTAAGAAAACATACCATTTAATATTTTTATGCAAATAGCTGACTTATTTTATTGTATTTATTTAATTAATGTAATGTACAAAATAATTTTGAAATGTCAATAATATTGTTTTCGAAACCTCTGAAAGTTCCTATGTATCATGCTGCCGGCATCTTTTTAGCCATTTTTCAAAGATTAGGATTCCGTCAGCCTTCCAAATACTACAATCGAAAAAATATATATTTGCGTTTGTAATATATATTGAATTATTTAAAATTCATATATTATATGTGTTTTTATTTGAATCTAGAGAAATTACAGTATAATTAACTTCTTTTGCGGGCTGAAAGTGAGACTTGATTAAATGATGAAATTGATGATGTTTATGGTCACTTAATAAAATTATTATAGGATTGCATTTAAAATATTTTTTTATGTATCAGATTTCCCGTTGAAATTAAAAATATTTAAGTAAATACGAACCTCATTACGAATATTAAAGACGACGAAACAAAAATCAAACTAATAAGAAAATAAAATTTCCGAGTTACAACGCTTGGAGTGTGCGTCCGTAACGAAGGGCGAAAGCAAAGGGTAGGTCGGGCTTGCGCGGGGAGCGCGGGGTTCGTTGCCACTTCTCCAAATAAATTATAATTCGCCCGCTCGTCCTCTACCCGAGCGTTTCGCGACTACTGTTTCAAACATGCCTATTACTTAGCTATTAATCTTGATTTACTTTATAGATAAGTTACGATGTTACGTACTTTCTCTGAGCAGATACGATACCAATAAGATGCTGGATAAAGCGCCTTTTTATTGTTGTTTGAGATTAACGCCATTATACCGTTGTTGTTTATACTGAGCGTTGATAAGAAGGCTTCGTGTTCTCAAAATAACCTTATCTTTACCTTGTCCTAGATATCTTCAGTAACGGTGTTTTAATGAGCAATAAAATATAAATGATTCTTTTTATGATGCATAAAACTAATTTTACAACCTAGTTTTTACTCTAGAAACTTAGTAGTGTTACACTATTGCACTGAGTATCTAATATAATATAATTCTACTTCAAGAAAGAAGAGTTAAAAAAAATGTCCCCATGGAACAATAATGTCCCATATCGCCGTCCACGTAATAGTTACCTATAAAGGATATTTCGCAAGAAACACACGAACTAATCGTGGAGTGTGACGGGTGGGGGGCGCGGGGTGCGGGGTGAACGATTAATTTAATAAATACCAACCGGATTCCGGTGCGTTTGTCTCCCAGCTATGCGGTGGCGTGAGGCGGTTCTTGAATTACGACTCTATCTTGCCCTACATATTGTATTTATAGCTGATAGCATAAACACTATTAATCACTAAGGAATGACCATGGCTCGGTGAAAAAAGTTTCGTCTACATACGTTATCCAGACGCAATGGTCTTTTTCAAAGAAGTTACTAGACTACGTCGTAGCGCGTAGCGCGTAGTCCGTAGCGGCTTAAAGGTTAATTTATAAGTCACTAATTACCATTTATACGCTTAAATAATTTTGTTCTATTAATATTTTTGAATTGCTTGGTATTAAACTGTTGCAAGATTTATTACCTTTTTTATTACTTTGGGCAATTCAAACGCAGTCTTTGTCATTTGAATCAATTGAGTCCGTTCGGTGAAGCTTAATTTTTGCCTATGCTATAATAGTTGTCATAGATTTACTTTATATTTAGTTATTAATTAAAGTATATGTACATAATAATGTTTTATATTGAAAAGGGCATAGTAACAGTAAACAGTACCTACTTAGAAGAAATCGATACGAAAGAGGAAGATAAGTTATTACAATGCATTAGAGACAGTAGTATGATATTTAATACGGTATGTGATGTGTGATGATTTGAGGTTCAATGGAAATAAATAAATACAGTCCCCCTTATTATAAAACTTGGTTTTAATAAGTACCGGCTTTAGTACTAGATTTAGACCATTAACTTTGTTCTAGAAAATGGTTTAAAGCTAGTACTGATGGCGGTACCTTTTTAATACCATGTTTTATAATAAGGGGGGGGGGGGGTGAGCTTGCTCTTTGAGCGCACAAACCTAGTAGATAAAACATATTGTCTCTCACACTTTAAGCAAAGCTAGGACCTTGAATATTATTTCGTACTGTTCACATAAAAAAATCCATTCAATTTATACTACTTTGCAAACGCAGTCGTATTTTTGCATTCATTATTTTACACCCTCACCCTCATTTGTACAAGAGATATTTTGTAATGTTACACTCTTGAAGTTATGCTTTGAATTTTAATATTATGTTATAAAATACTGGTAAGAGTTATGACAAGTCAGGCAGCCAACTAGAAGCCTGTTCATTGTGTAGGTACATATATGATGATGAGCCAAAAAGGAGAAAACTATTCATAGGTTTGTGACTAATGAATGAGATAGCAGTTGAACGTGGTTAGCTAAGATCATCATCATCACCCGAGCCTTTCCCAACTATGTTGGGGTCGGCTTCCAGTCTAACCGGTTTCGGCTGAGTACCATTGTTTTACAAGGAGCGACTGCCTATCTGACCACCGCAACCCAGTTACCTGGGCAAACCAATACCCCTTGGTTAGACTGGCGTCAGACCTACTGGCTTCTGACTACCCGTAACGACTGCCAAGGATGTTCAATGACATTCAATGTTCGTGGTTAGCTAAGATATCTTTCTACAATTGTACAGAGGCCAGCACATCAAGCTACTATTATCTGTCAAGTTTTCTTAATAGATTTTCAACTTTATAGCTAAAGCATATGTTTCAAAGTTGATTGGGAAAATTTTACAGTTTCGGATAGCTTGATGTGCTGGCTCTGTACTAGTAAATGCTATCGGAAACGAAATACACGTATGAAAATGACATGTAATTTCAAACTGATAAACCACGTGGTCAGGTTTCTGTGTGTGTTTCGTTTCTACTAGTGTTTACGATTGCAGAAATACATTTTGCCTATACTGGCGTACTATTGGAGTTATCTAACTAAATAGGATTGATAGGTTGTAGTGCTTCGACTAAAATTAATGTCGTTTCTTTAATGTCGTGTACCTTTCCAAGATCAGGTAAATTATACATAAAACACACACAAACAGAAAAACCGAAACTTAAGAAGTCGGTTAAAAAGAAACGTAGGTATTGACCATTATCATCAATAAGTTTAATTTTTTCTGTCCACGTGAATATTTATCACGAGCTTCTTTATTTTTATGAGAAAGAATAATACCTACCCAACATAAACTTGATCTATTTTATATTTGTTTAATTTGATGGTTATTAACAGTAGACAGTTGAAATGAACACGTTTCGCACCGGGCCGAGACCGAGCGTGGAGGGACGAGGTGCGTCTGTGTGCGCCCCGTGTACCGACAGCCCGCCGAGATGTGAGTGTATTAGTGCGACAACTCATTACTTACGGCCGATCTTAGATAAATTACACACTTTTCTTACTTAGTAGATAGTACCAGCCTATCGCACACTAACAACAAATTAGTTTTATTG
This sequence comes from Heliothis peltigera, assembly GCA_958496145.1. Classification (NCBI taxonomy): domain Eukaryota; kingdom Metazoa; phylum Arthropoda; class Insecta; order Lepidoptera; family Noctuidae; genus Heliothis; species Heliothis peltigera. Next base: position 7,662,341 of record OY292327.1, read on the forward strand.
AACTCTTGCCCTGTGTATTTCGTAGATAGATCACTTTATTTATATTCGCTCATCATCCAGTATCTTAGATTTTGTCTTATTTCAATAAGTTTCTACCTTTAAATAAAGCTGGAACACAAGGGTGTGAAATAATAAAAAGAAATAAATAACAAACATCTCTTTATTTTAATAATTATGTACTGGACATTGATAAAGAAATACATATATAATCATCGTACCGTAATTATGTCACATTTATATCTTATATTATATTTTGTACAAGTACAGTATAAGTTCTGGATTAATTTTAATTATTATGAATGTTCAAGAATACCTGTATCTCGGTTTTCTGAGGTAGAACGGTTTGGAATTCTTATAGAAACATCAATACTATAGTGTTGTTCTATGGTTTGTCGTGTGTGTGTATTGGGTTATCATGGCACAGAGTAATACATCGCTAACTAATCATTATAAACAATATTAAGCAAAACAACACATCAAAATATTTAATTAAATAGGAACTCAAATTAATTGCATCCATTTCACTGCGTGTATGAGTTTGCCTCTTGTTGTTTATATCGCTTTTTCAGTTGAGGAAAAGCGATGAAATGTATAGACTTCACCTGTCTGGTATTTCATAGCAAGAAGCACAAACATACACGTGAGTGCGACGGCAAGTGCTCATGGCTACCGAGAGGGAGCCAACATAACGAATAAAAATCAGTCTCAAACTAAGTTGACGCGACGCAACATATACACGATCCTGTCACTTGTACGTTATCTCCTCAGAGATAAACAATAGAAAATATTTCCAAGTACTTTGGCTCTTTACCCTGGCGTATTAACCGTAGTCAAATGAGGTAGATAATGGCAGACCCGCCTAACTTTACACTAACTACCATAATATTACAACATTGCAACATGAAATTACGACTTCTAGTTGAAATTTATCATTAAATTTGTACACATTTATATTTGTACCAATAATTTCTTTGGAAAAAAATATATCGTCACTCCTACATCGATTCCTTACACTAAGACCCTAAAATTCGAACATGACTAAAGAAAATAAAATAATAATAATCAACAAACAGTACATCCTAACTATATAATTACATACGATTATTATAATGTGCGCTAAAACGTTCAGAACAACTACTATGACATTAAATTAATTTAAAAACATAGAAAATAAAACATTACATCTAGTAGGAAACTAATACCCGTAGAACAGATTGCAATCTTGCTCAATACACCGCTCTCGTGTCAAACGAGAGCACAATCATAACATAGAGGCCATGTGTACAGCGACATTACCACTAAGAATATGTACAACACTTTAAATATTTTTGACTGTTGCCTTACAACTAAACGTAAAATATTCACCTATACGATTCAGAGTCATTGTACACATGGCCCCACTAGTAACACATATATTTACTTGTGTCTTTATCAATACAGCACAGCCCGTTGTGAGATGCTTCGGTATCGAATTAAATAATTTCAAATACAATTTTCGAGACAGCAACTTCTCTACAACGTACGGTATGTAACACGACATAAATATGTACACGTATATTAACAATACCATATTCAGATAAGATATCGTAAAGATATCACAACGACTACAAACTAATCGATAAATAATAAATAATCTTGTAAGAGACAGCTTTATGTACAGAAGCACGGTGCGTGCGGTCGGTCCGGCCGGCGCCGCACCCGCTCGCCGGAGACTGCCTCGCTTACATTCTTTCTTAAATAAAAAGCTCCAATGATTCTATACAATTATCCCGTATCATTTATTCGAAACCAGTATCGCTATTATTAGATACGTTGCTAAAAACTCGTGTAAACGTGTAAACTTAGCAAAGAGCTATTGAATGTAAACTTGAGAAATATATATAAAAGAGTGATTAGGAACCGGTTATCGCGAGTCGCTACGGATCGGGGCTCGCACAATGGCAACAGCTTTGTCAGATGGAACTCGATACCGAGTTCAATACGTAATAATTACCGCTTGTGAAGTAGCCTTTGTCGCCGAAATAATGAGGCAATGTCGCGACCTTCTCCGGCTAGACCATATTCCAGTTTCCGTTCGTTAAGCGCGAGGGAGGACATCGATTGAAAATCAATAATGTCAAGCATTGCGAACATTTTTTTCGTTGTTTTTATCACAAAACAATGGCCAATACCAATAAATCTAAAATATCTTTTGTGCAATATGTTCTTTAGGTGTTTAGCAATGTTGCAAAACAAAAGAACAAAACATGGACGTTTTTGCCGCACCTCGCCTTGCGATTATGCAAAATAGTACAACAATAAAGTTTTAAACTGTAACATGGATGAAAAAACTACTTTTTATGGTGAACATTGCAAATGCGAAATCGTAAAAAGAATAGACGACTACCTAACAAGATTACGGCAGTAGTCTTTCCGAGAACAGCATAAAGAATCAACCTATCATAAAAAAATATTACCGTATTTAGCACGGCCGTAATTATTTTTACTTTGCAATACATTTGCATAGAATCATAGAGTAATCTGCGAGCGTCTCCAGAACAAACGAAGCGAAGAGCATCGGCATCGGCGGCCGACGGCAACGCGGGGTCTACGCGGGAGGAACTCGTATACCGGCTCAGCGGCGCACGTGGCGCGGGGGCGCGGGCCCACTACGCGGAGTGGACTCGGAGGTCGGTGGGAGAGTCCGGCGTGGCCGGCCTCCGTGGCAGCGACAGGTCCTCGGGCTCGGTCTGCTCGGGCCACTCGTCCCAGCGCCAGTCGGGCGCAGTCGTCACCGGGGGGCTCGGCGTGCCCGGCTCGCAGCCGCTGCTGGCGCATCTGTGCAGGGCGGCCGCTTGCCGCCGCCTGAAGCGAGCGCCGCAACGACACGCGAATGGTGCATCACCTTCATGTACCAAAGCGTGAGCTTTGAGTTGGTTGGAGTCTGAGAAGCGTGCAGGGCAGCGAGCGCACGCGTAGGGCCGTTCGCCAGTGTGGACGCGAAGGTGTCGCCTCAAGTTGGCCACCTGCACGAAGTGTCGCGGGCAGTGCGGGCAACTGTAGGGCTTCTCACCCGTGTGAAGACGGAGATGTGTTTTGAGGTGATGGTCGCGTGTGAATCGTTTGTGGCACTCTCCGCACTCGAACGGTTTCTCACCGGTGTGAGTACGTTCGTGGTTTTGCAGGACATGCTTGTAGCCAAAAGAGCGTGAGCACACTTTACAGGTGAAGAGTTTGTCCCGCGGCGGGTCGGCGGCACCAGGGGATGAGCCTGATGATGGTGGGGAGGGCGGTGCAGTAGCTGTCTCGTCTAGTTTAGGCGTGCGGCGGCGTTTGCGCGCGCGCTCCATGTCCTGCGGGGGCAGCAGTGGCGCCGGGGGGGAGGGCGGCCAGGCAGCCAGCAGCGCGCCTGAGTACAGCTCCGCCGGTAGCCCCGCCACCAGCGCCGCTGCGCGCGTCGCCAGCAGCCGCTCAGCGAGCATTGGCAGGGACTCTTGACGCATTGTGGATAGCGGTCTTACTGACACACCTAAACAAAAATAAACCTTAATTAGTAAATGATTAAAAATAAGCAATTTTTATAGTTCAGTAGGTACTAAAATATTATTTTGCGATTGTAACAAATTTGACCTACTTTCCCTAAGGCTGAAGGTAAGGACCTAAAACTAAGTTATAGTTTCTTTGCCATCACTTCCGTCACAATTTAGTTGCGACCTAAACAAACAACACTGCCGAACCTATCGATAGCATACTTATCAGCGAGTGAGGACAAAAAATAGAACAAAAACTAAACCAGACGTTGTAAAGGAAACATTTGGTCGCAATCACGCCGCTACAGGTCGCTTCCGCCCCGACCTGTTGCGCAAATTGTAGCTGGCACACTAGCACGACCGAACCATTTCAACTCAATCTAATTACTTTCTTTAGATTGTCGATTTATCTACAAGTATACCTATTTTCGTAAATAAATATTTCCGGACTAGCTGTCAGTTTCAAAATGTCAGCAGTGAAAAGCAATCATTTGGTGTGACGAGTTTGTATAGTGTCTAGGAGCGGCGCGGGCGCGGGGGGCGAGAAGCGACCAGACCACTTACCTATATAATGGAATTAATTATTCCTCGAGCGGCAAACTCCGCCCGCCCGCTCCGCCCAAATTATATTCAAATATTAATTTCGTTGAAGAAAAGCCTTTTTGAGAGCACTTAATTAAAATTAGACAAAATCATAATTGAAAGTTCTCCTCGAGGCGTGAAGAGGCGGCACGAGGAGGGAGCTCCTTACATTATCTACTTAGCCGTGGAATTAATTCCCGGCCCGGCTCTGGACTCAGCCATCGCGCTTAATTGAAAAAGGCAAAATATTTTGTCGTTTGCGAGTGCTGACATAGGGCACTTACACTTTTATTAAAACGAACAGTTGTTATAACAAAGGATATCGCTCGTCCCAAAATTTGTTTTGTTATATCATATTGTAAATCAAATCTATCAAAGCTAGGTGTTGAGAAATACAAAAAGTCTGTAGAATAAAATAATTTTAAAGTTTGTGATTAGGCGGAGGCGTCGCGCGCGGCACGTTCAGGCTTATCCCATAACTTTTTAATAAAATTCTTCGTTATGTTGGAGGACGAACAGCGAGCCGCACTCGTGATGTGATCAGAATTATTATACTAGGCTTGATGTCAAAGTTTAAATAAGTAAACACTGACATTTTGACGTAAACTAATCATGTATTCTGACGTCGTGTCTAATTAACTTTGAAACAGATTAAGAGATAGATTTAGTTTAATGCATTCATACAAAGGCAGAATGTTAAGAAATAAACTTGCAACACAAATTTATCGTTTACGTTGAAATAATACAAAGAAATGTATATTTTTTTGAAAGTTGAACATTAATTCATAATGCTTTCTACTTAATAACGTAATCGGTTTAATACAGTCATCAGACAAACACTATTTGTCACAACATATCATTCCATAGGCCGCTACATTTATCGATTACTTATTAAGTACGTTTTTTGTGCAGAGCAGCGTCATAATGTATCATTTTTATTAGTCGGCCGGGCCCGCCGGGTGACAATGTTGGTGATAAATTTTTACAACGCGCCGCACCCTTCCGCACGGAGCTTTTTATGTGCTAAAGAGTTGTAATTATCCCCTCTTTATACGCCATAAATATTTGTCAATAACCCATATTCAATACTTTTATGGAGTTGCCTGCGGCCGCCACTCCATAACTCATTATTGCGTAAGGGTTCACCCGATAACGGACGTGTCAATGACGTCCTTATTGCTACGCACTTGTTACTTGTGCGGTGCTCACAGCAAGGGAATTCTCTTAAAAGCTTAGATTTTTATCTGCTACTTCATAGAGCGGTTTTATATCTACCCCATTTACTTTCAACAGATGAATATAATTGGCGAATGTCTATTCTCATTACGTGTTAAACTTAAGTTTATTTAGTTCGGGATAAAACCATTATAAAAACATACCAAGATCTGAAATACATATTGTGAGATTTAAGTTTAAATAAAACTTCGACCGAAAAACTACTAAGAACTAGTAGACTAGAAACTACTAGACTTTAAGGATGTTAATTAGTAGTTATTATGAGATTTTGAAACATTCTTGGTATTTTTAGTTGAGAATTACCTAATTACATTGTGTGCTATATAATGGGATTAACCTGCGGCTACAGCCGGCTTTAGGTAGGTTCTCGCTCGCACAGATTACAGAGTTCGTACGGTTTCGGCGGTTTAGGGTTAAGCGCGATACACGCGCCTGTAATGGGGCTTCTCTGACATAACAGTAGCCGTAACGAGTACCCTAACTGTTCTGAGTACTTTATTAACCTTGGCGTCGGAGAACCGTTAAAAATACGTTTGTACAAAGCCTTTTAGAATCCTTATTTCTTCTCAGAGAAGAAAATGATCTTTTTAAGAAGATCTTTTGTTTATAACATTTATATTTTACTGGATATCATATTATCATTTGAGTATTATTCGACGTTGAGCGGTAGTGTATTTAATAAGTATTACTTTTTGAGAAATGTCATATTTATTAGGAATTAATTTTACTCTATCCTTTATTTGAATCGTAAGAAACATAGTAGTACACTATAACTATCACAAACATAAAAGAAGATATGGTTTTTATGAGAAGCAATAAAAACAATTAGATGAACATTATATATTTAGGAAGCTACATTCAAATGAATATATCGACAAACAAGCCGACAACTAGTAAGACAAAGACGTCGTTAACTTTATGACAGTAGCTCAAACAAAAGCTTACAAAATACTCTCAAAACTATGCTAACGTAATGTATGCAAGAGGTAATGTGATAATTGTGTGACTGAGTATAACGTTTTGGTCATTTTTTAGATATTAAACAGGAAAAAAATTTTTCATCATATTTTTTTGTTGCAACATATATTAGGTACATTATTTTGTAACGTTAAGTTAAAGTGATTAAAAGGCAGTTTGATTCCTAGTAGTAAGTAAGCGCAGAAATATGAATTAGTTAATTTATTAAAAGGTTAATTATATCACAGTTCACATCCACCGCTAGATGGCGTTACTAGTAAAGAAGTTACTCTCAAAAGGCAATCCTCTGATAATGGACACCATGATAAATTATATTCCGACAGTTAAGAAACAATCTATGATTATGTTAATTTTTACTGATTAAGTACCTACGGTAACACAACCGGGCGCTTAATAGCCGCATTAACGACGTGACTTATGTAGTTATTAGAAATGAAAGTTTCGCAATTACTAAGTCATTAGTCGTCACAGAACAATAATTATTATTTTCGTCTAATCCTTATTAATGTACACTTAAGAACTGGATAGGCAATTAATCTCAACAAATTATATAAATCATATCTAAAAGGCTAATGAATATTACAAAATTAAAAACTTAATTATTAAAAATCTAGTTACCTTTAAATAAAGAGATGCAAAATTATTTCTTCATTGTTTACTAGCATTTCGGAAGCGGTGGGAAACTGAATAGTCAAGTAGCTTTAACTACGTTGCATTCAACAATAAAAACCGTCACAAAATGAAAATACTGGCAATTTGCACTCGAAACAAAAATAACATAATCTCGTAGAATGTACTACGCGGCGCGCTTCGTAGCGGAGACGTAGCGCGCGGCTACGCGTTCGCTACAGCCTACGGTTCACTGAATCTGCAAAGTTCGCTGAATGCAAATAAACATGTGTGCGCGGTAAGCGCGGGCGTGTGGGCGGCCAATCGCATCGCTCGCTCCACGCATGCCGAGCGCCGGCAACGTTTGAAACTTTCACACATGCACTTCCAGATTCAGCGGACAGAAGAGACAGTGTGGCGCACTTAACTAAAAACTTCACAAACCTCTAGAATTCTGCGTCGACTGCAGCGACAGGGCCATCTCACTCCAGGTTCACGGCAAAATTCATTTATTTGCACTGATTTATTTATAAAGTTTATTGTTGTTCAACAACTTGGTATTAAAGTCCTTATAAAATTGTCAAGAAAAACAAAATGATGATATTTATTGGAGACCGATTACATGTTATGTCGGCGCGAAGTAGCGATCGTGAATGATCCGGGCACTCGGTGCGAGCGCGCTCCGTGTGACCTACCACAACACTGGCGGTAGCGGCGGCGAGCGCGAGCTTAGGCCGGCCGCCCCTCCGCGCGGTAAACACACCCCCACGCCCCTCCCTGCGGCGCCGCGCCCCGCGCACCCCCCCGGTGCACTCCACGTGCACGCAATGCATTCACTTTTTATGGCCGCTACTACATTATGTTCCTTCCTGACGTTGTTTTTTAGCCCTCGCAGCGAGCGCCACATAAGCACTTTTTATGTTTTACGAGCGGCTCCCGTGCGCCCCGGCCGGTACTTTCTTTGACTGCAACTAATTTGAGAACATGCCTACTCAGCTTTATCTTGTAACTGTTTGTTGTACGGTTGTAATTATAATAATGATCTCTATTACAGCTGAGTTATATTTGTGTTAAATTAAGAGAATTTATAAACAGACTCAGATGAAAGAAAATGACGGAATAAAAAAAATATTAAAATTTGTAAAACAAAAAACAATTTTTTTTTTGTTACGCCTTGTGGCATCTAAAAAGTATACTAACTCTGGAATCAACGTCACACAAGAGTTCATTTTATTTTATATTAATTTGATATGAAACCTGTTTTGAAAGTTATGTTGTTGCAAATACGCTATACATTAAAGTCCTTCACACGGAATATTTTGTTATAATTGTAAAAAGTTGTGTATCTAATGTATTAATTTAAAAAAATCTAACTGTAATTTGCTGCTCGTCCACTCTTATTATAATTCGAAAATGTTATTCACTATTCCGTAATAAATGTTAATTATTGCATTTTGATTTAATTTCTGCCTGGGCTGCGGGTTGTTCGCAAGAGTTACCGTGGCCCTGGCACGCAGGGACCTCCCGATGGAACAAAGTGGGTTTTAGTCTGTAAGAGTCTGACACTCCCACTATCTGAACCTTCAGCAGGAGGGGTCATTTGATGATTTCCCACGAAAAAAAAGGTCATTTAATTTCACTTTAATTTATTTATTTTCAATTCAGTTGCATAATTATTTAATCCGAATTCAATTTAGTTGTACTATTGAGAATGTTTCGCATGTCTACTGTTTCGACAGTACTGTAGACTTATACCCCGTTATTATAAAACGTGGTTTTAAAAATTACCGGGTGTAGTGCTAAGTATAGGCCAATAACTTTGTTTGAGATGGCGGTTTAAACCTAGTACTAAAGCTTGTACTTTTGGAAAACCACGTTCTATAAGATGGAGGACAATCACCAAATTATGCGAAGCTTTGCTTATACTTTATAGTAAATATTATTTTTGATTTGGCTTTACTTAATAAACAATTTAAATCGGATTTTGAACTATTACAGTTATGAGGTATTTTCAATGATTTTTTCGTTTAAAATGTGTCTATGATCTACACTACTATTAGTTTTCTTAAAGATTGGTTTACATATGTTTTCTTTCTGTTCAAATACGGGGTTAAAACAACTTGATTAAAATTAACAAATGGTTAAAATTTTTATTATAACAATGTAGTTTTACAAACTTCTAGCTGCCTGGAAAAGTATTTTTATTGATTCTCATGAATCTGCACTGAAACCTAGCACAGTGGAGTTCAAAAACGGTAGGTCCGTATTAAATAATGGTTTTTACTTCGAGATGAGACCCATTTTGCAATATTGTGACTTCCATAATAATAGTAAAAGTCTTGTCAGACTTTCTGGCTTCTGACTGCCGTAACGATTTTTCTGCCTATTCTGCGTGCCTTTAGAAAACGCAGGAACTCGCCATGACAAGATGGTCACCCATCCACGGACCGACCGCACCGAGCGTTGCTTAGTTGAATTTAGCTAAGCGTATACATACATATTATCGCCCATGACTGTACAATATGCATGAAGTACAGTACAAGAATAAAAAAATAATTATACAAGTATTCATTAACAGTAAAAGAAATGAGTGGAACACATACATAGAAAATCAGTACATAACGTATTTTAGGGAGTTTGTAGCTGTAATATGTGAATAATGAGAGAAAATGAGAGATATGGAATCTTCACTTAGTGACACACACTTCAAAGATGAAGAGTCTGTTTGTTTGCTTGGACAGTCTCAGGATGTACTGGTAAAAATATAAAAATATCGGTATATCTATGTATAATATAGCCCGTAGGCATAGTAATATTGTAATCGTAGTAGTAATAGTGTAATAGTAGTTCACACGAGACGCGGATGAAACCGCTGAAAGCAACTAATTATAAGATAATTTCTCAGTATACAAAATCACTAGTATCCTACAATATCCCAGTTTCTCTACGAACAGCGTGAATATGCATTGCCACATGGAAATAAAAAACAAGCCAGGAGGAACTGATACTCTATAATTACTGCAGATAACGATAGTTCGGTACGCGCATCTAATTTGGTAATACATCTGTAGGCGTAACAAGTTACCGCTCCACGGAACTTGTCCGCCGGCCTTGCAGGCACAGTCACGAGGCAATCATTAGCCAAAGACAACACGCATAAAAAGCATAAGTGTCGACCATAGACGGCGGACCGCGTAAATTTACCATTTTTATTGTACCCGCTATTTTTACCACTTTATTTTTACCATTTTAGTGAGCACGCGCCTCCCTAGTGTTGCTTTTTGTCTCAACTCGGGGAAATAAACGAGTGGCTGCAACTATTTTAGATTTCTGTGTTTTTTGGACTATATTATGTGAAGTTATTTTGGGTTATATCATTTGGAGAGACACAAATGGGTTTAATAGACTATCAACGTCGTAGATGTATGGGAACTGGTGTTCGGCTAATCCGTCTTGATATAGTATAATGCACGCGTACTGTAGTAAGTCTATAACTACTGATTTCATGGAACAGACGTACGAATCGCTAATGAAACTTCGCGTGAAAACATGTTGCTTGTTGTATGAACCATAAAGTAAATGTTTAAATTATTATACTCAAATAAGTTTATGTTATTTACAATAGATACATGGCTGATGTTAACTAAGATATATTCTTTTAACAGTAATATTCAATTTAGCATTATAAATAGATTTGATTAAATTTAATACATATTATTAATGATAAAATCATAAATTAATTAATATTTTTTTACCGGAACACATTTTTTTATGAAGCAGCACTTATCAGCATCAATAAATCAAACAAGACTAAAGACACCATTCTTTAACAATACGACGCACGGCGAAAAAGATTCTTGGTTTTTTAAGAGCGGTGCTCCCACCTGCTGCTGTCGCGTGCCCTGAAACCACGCACGAAAATCTTCCTTATTACAAGAGCGTTAAAGCTTAAACACGTTTGTCAAAATAATGTGCAACAAACTTTTTTAGATAAAAAACTATGTGTCTGTCTCATTCCCCCATAGTGCATGGTCCTTATCTGTCAGGATGTTTAAGTCTGTTATCTGGTACACGTCTTGCCACCTTGCCTCGGTTTCGGGGGCAGGCGGCCGTGTTTTACCAGGGCAACTATAAATTGGGCAACAACGACATCTTTTGTCCCTTCAACATTCGCAGTAAACTATTAAGTTTGCCAACAAGGCAGGTGCAATGCTATCTAACATCGTTACGACATCGTTAATTAACGTAAATATGGTCTAAATTAAGAATTATAGTTGACGTTTGCTGATGTCATCTCGCTAATGTTGATTTAGGAATTCGTTTACCGCACATGCCTTATATAACAGATGGAAGATTGGAAAAGTAGTTGACCCTCAAGCTTACAGAAAAACAGGCTCAGAATTTTCTACACACTATTCAGATATAAATGGTAATGTCTTTGCTACCTATAGGATCAACATTATACACGTAGAAGCCGTTGTCCAGAGTGAAAATGAACGCTGAGATTCCTTTGTTTCGAGGAGCCGGCGCGCCCCATCCTCCGGCGCGCTCTTCAAAGGACCCAACTCTTTGAAGACGAGAAACCACAATTAAGCCTTGCCGAAGTGAATTCAAGGACGCATCACTTTGGTCGCAAATAAAAGGTATTCGTGTAACACTTTTACTTTTCTTTTATTTCGGGGGTTATTCGCACAAACAAGTAAGTATTGTTTGAAAGGCTTATTCAATGTTGTAAACAAAAGAACCCTTTCATGGACGACGCAAGCATTGCTCTTCAGATAACCCTTTCACTTTGTTTGAGGCACTGTTATCACTGATAACGATGACTATTTAGTAATGCATACGTTAATATTGTTTAACTGTCATTATGTAATGCAACATTCTTAGCAGGCTTATGTCACAGTATTTTGTATTCCTTTAAACGTATTACTTAACGATTTGCCATTTGGTTTTCTCAGAAGTCTAAGAAGTCGGCTGATTACCATGGCTTGTGCTTGAAGCAATTAAATCGGGAGTATAAATACCTTCGGCGAGTGCTTTACATTTTATAATATAACAACTAGTAAAATATCGCGCAAACTTGACGTCATAAAGCGGGCATTAAAAGCGAAAGTAAACAAAAGGGTGTCGAACAAAGTGTTCCGACATGCGCAAGTAATTTGTCCTATTGCGCTGTTATCTGAAACAATACACATTTTATACCCGTTTTGCAAACTGGGGCACAGCGACGCTTTATGACGCGCCCGCGCATTGTGCGATACAGATAAAGCCTTGCAAAACTTTTTGCACCAGTAGTTAACAATTATGGACAATAGCCATCGGATATCGACAAAAATTACCAAGTTGTAATAAAAAAGCAAGGTCACATTTAGTCTTCTGTTTCAAGCAAAAAGTGAGCCGGTAGTTATTTATGGACCACCATTTATAATATTGTTTTAAGGAAATCATATTTTTGGCAATAGTCCTTTTACTGATTGCCCAATATAGGTCAAATTTTACAAAAGTTTGCGTACAATTACGTTCGATCCCTTCCGTGTGAACGACAGATGTGCGCTAGCGACGAAATCACAAAAATTGTGAATATTTTTATTCACATTAAAGCGCGCTTGGCCGTTACGAATCAATCGCACACAATGACGTCAATTCCTACCAGTTTTTTTGTGTTTGTGTGCGATTTTGATGTAAATTTTTAGTAAACTTTGGACAAAATCTGGTTTTCCTTTATTATAATAGAAGGGCGGTTGATCAAGAACCGATATCGTTGAACAATCTTATGATTGATTACAAACTTGTTTGAGTAGATTGACACCTCAATGAAACGTGTCAAAGTTTAAAGGTAGCGTTTTGTTAATTACGTTTTTATATTTTACAATTAAATCGATTTTCATTAATACGACAATCAATACATCGAGCTATACAATTTTAGGGATTCGTTCGCCGAATTCTATCGCATTCATTACTTTTTGTCAGTTGTTAAACCAGTAGGAACAAAATACAATGTAATTGCTTTCGCTTCATACGAATTTCATTCAATAAATGATAATTAAATTCAACCACAGATTGCATTGAAGCAGCATGAGTAATCTATTCTTTTGATTCCTTTTAAGATCCATAAATCCATAACATTTATTCGTCTCAACCCCAGCGAAGTAAGTTCTCATATAAAATTCTCAGCTTTTACGAGAGCCTACATCATGCAGGTGAGAGCGACAATCGAACAAGAATAAAGTATAAAATATCGCCTCCAAAGGATTCGCATTGAATATTTATCCCTAGCCGCGTAGCCCTGTCCGAACGCCCTTTGTTCTCGACGGCCGTTTAAACTTTTGATTCTGCAACTGGCAACAGTCAACTGGACCCCCGGAATTGATGAGTATAGCCGACCAGGGACAAAAGTCATCTTAATATCGACTTTATTGTGCGCGGAATTGAGTACAAATTGCAACGATCTAGATATGGCGGATAGTCCGTTTTCGGCGCGGCAGGTGGCTATTCCATACTTGCGTCACGGGCTCTCCCCTTCCGGGTGTGATGAATAATTCCCTTTTTCTCCGGGAGAATTGTCGTTGCGAACTATCCCGGCGACTCGATACGCACCGTCGGCCGCTCCGCATAAATGTGAATTATATCCTACACTATCCCACTTACAGAAGTCCTCTTTTTATTTCAACGCTAAAGCTGGATTTATGTTTTCCCCCAACTGAACATTACGACCGGTTGCGTGTTATTTGGCTACCAGACAAAACATATTCCTGTTACATAATAGATTGATGTTTACACAATGATACCTAGATACTATTAATTATTTAACTGAAATACTTAATTGTTTTTCTAAGCAATTAAGTATTCATTTTATTGAGTCAATTCTTTGACTCATCTCATCACTCATTTGATAAAATTATCGAAGCCAGTAAATATTATATGAGATCCTTGGCTTCCATATCTTAGTTTTGAATATTAAACCATAAAACTTCATAACATGATATTTTCAATTGATTTTATAGATTAAAACCGTCATCTAATGAAAATAAAAACTTAATAGCCCTATTATTGATGAAAATATTACTACTAAATAAATTATTAAGTTATACGAGCATATAAGGAAATATACTTATAACCTATTTAAACTGAGCGCAATAGGTATTTCCTCCAGGGTAGTATCCGTGCCGTATCCGCACTGATCGGAAGACGGTATACATTATGTACACCGTTCATTTGTAAATGTTAGCATTTTCCCGTCCACAAAGGATTAATGGTATCGCGCGGGCATTGTGCCGCGGTCGGGCGGCGGCCGGAGGACGGCCGGCGGACGGTCACTGCTCGATCACTCCTTCTTTCAGCCCATTCATAACGTCTTTCAAATGTCTGGGTCCTTTTGTGGACCCGTCGTACTCCTTCCAGTCGAAACTGTCACCCTTTGTATCACACGACTCTTCGTCCGCTGTCAAACGCCTTGCACAAATTCAAAAATAACATCGACGTACATTTTTTGTAATATCCCTGTACAAACGTTAGATAGGTTCGCGTTCATCTTTGTCTGATGCAAACAACGGACGTGTCCTGTCGCTTATCTGTGTATTGATCATCAATGGGATAGCCATAAACCTAAAAGTAAACTAAGAAAAAGTAAATGTCATATACTTGATCCGATAAGCAAAGTTTCATAATTCCGTCTATCCTTTTCCTTGTACAACATGTGGAATATCTAAAAACTCATAAAGTTTACGATTTCTAAATAAGCATCCCCTTCTGATAATTATGTTTCAAAATTCGTTACACAACTCAGGGTGACAACTAAAAAGACTAATAATTCGTTTCCTATAAAGAAAGGTCACCTATCTAAAATCGATTAAAATCATAAAAGAATATCCGTACACAAAACGACCGTATTCTAAACAGTCATCAAAGACTCAAATGCGGAAAGTTCACAAGATGAAACTTTAAGCAAATCATCTTATGCGGTGCGAGGACGCCACACAATACAATAGGTGTATACACAATATAATAAAATAGCTTGACATCAAATCGCAATTTTTAAAAAAGTAATTGTGATGCACTCGTGCCAGCACACACGACACGACATGACGCGTGCTATTGTGATGCAGCCAAATGCATAATTTGTGAGCACATGCCGTTTTTTACGAAAAAATGTGGATAAAAAGTGACCTACGCAACGACTATGTAACGGGAATCCGTTGGACGGTATCTATTGAATATTTTTTGACCCGTGGACATCGACAACAAATAAAACGTCCAGGTGCGAGTTCGCATAAAAGATATTATTATATATACCCTGCCCATTGTTGATAAAATTACAATTTTACATTTTGTGTATTTTTGCCGAAAAGTAAGAGTTTGGGGTCAAATAGATAATCTTGGGCATCAGTCTAAGAATAACCAGTTAATTTTAAAGTTAAAAAATAAAACTTTTTATAATTCAAGGTTTATTGAAAGTTATTCAGAATTATCGACTGATAGACTAAACTACATAGAGTTACAATTAGTATCCCAAAACAAAATAAACAGAAAATCAATGTTCGATAGGGTAGCTAAGCAATTTGCTTCCCGCGGTGCTAAGGTCGCGTCCAGATTTGTGTACATCCTTATATGTAATTTCCGCGTGTGAGGATGGCTTTTTTGGTTAATAGCATTTTCACAGCAGTAGCACAGCAATAAATCGAAATTCTTTGATTGGGAAAAGACCATGGACTAAAATGACGTAAATTTACTAAGCCAGAATAAAGACTAAGTTAAACAACCCAGTTCGGAAAGATGTGGCTAGGTTTTCCCTTCAATAATAATTTCGTTCGTGTCCGATACTGTGATGTCCAATGAGAGGCAGATGATGTCTTTACCAGAGGATGTTCGCCTACATTTATCCTGTATCGGGGTGCGAGAAGTGAGTTGCTATACTCTTTGAACGTCCAAACCCGCAAAATTACTTGGATAAAAAGCCAGGGTTGTTTTTAAAGGGGTCTTCGGGTAATATTTTTTTCCAAATTTGAGGCCCGTGATTAATTTCATATTTAATTAAATATGTAGATATCCTTTACATTTGTAATTATTTTATGAATGAATGAATAAGTACCATAATAAAAATTATTTTTCATAACCCGTAAGAGTTGGGAACCAACCAGCGGACACCGGAGAGCCGACCTGCGAATAGCCCTCGCCTCCTGCCGCTGACAACACCTTTGACGCAATCTACACAACAGCCCTTGCGTAACCTCTCGCAAACCCTCCTCTTGCCGAATTTTATACACAAATCAATACAACACACAAACGACTGCTAAAGACGTTTCCATTTTCAATTTGGTGGCTCCAAATCTAGAATTCTCTCTTTTGGAAAAGCTGTAACCATGATGTTTTCTCCATCAAATTTCACATACAACTGATCAGGTTGATTTCGTTAAAGTAAAATGTCATACGTCATAGATATTTTATACGTGGCCCATTGGTACTCGGAGTACACTGAACCTATAACGTGATTGACGTCCGATATCGTAAAAAAAAAACTTAAAGGGAAGTAAAAAACATTGATCGGATTACTCAAATCGAAGGCCAGCTGCGGGACAGTTTGCGGACGCCGCATTTTTTCAACATTTTCGCAACAATCTATCAATACTGCACCATTCAACGACTTCCGATCTCAAAAGTCCAATTTCATTTCAATTCGGACGTATCTAATTGTGGATTCATTAATCTTAAGCTTCACATCTCCTGCCACTTGTGCTTGGTCAGTTGTTGACAGGAAATCGATTCTAGTTTTTTTACTAACAAATTAATAGAGAACTACAAATTCCCAGAGCTGCCAGAGCTGCTCTTGTTGCCATCTTGTTTTTAAGAGATTGGTGCATTATTTTTCAAAAATGTAATTAATCCGAAACGTTGTGATTTTTTAGTGGTGGTAATTATATCAGAACTTGTTCGTTTAATATAATAATTTTGATTCACTTTATAATCTAGGAGAATAGACGATTTTTGTATTCCAACATAATATCTTTCAACTATTCCTCGTCTAGAAGTTCCTAAATCACGTAAGCGTATTTCACGGACCCATAAGATGTGTTTCAGATCTAACTTCACTTTTTTATGACAAATATTGACATCTCGATCCCTTGAGGTTTTTAATAAGCGTTTCCTGTCCAATACAACACAGAATAGAATACTACGTAGCAAAACATTAGTGTCAAAAGAGCATTTAATACAGATTTACCATTGTGTGGGAGAACGTCACTCAAAATTATATCAATGTCGAAGTTTATCATAAAAGGACAATGCAAGTTTGTGCGAGGTAGGTAGCTATTAAATATATTGTTGAACTTTAGCAACGCCTGAACACGTGCATGATCTTTGCCAGGATTTATTTTGATTGATTTGTAAAATGAGTAAGATACATATAAAATGATGATTCTCATCCTTAAGTTTGACCCTTGCAATTGGCATTCAGCATCATCAGATTTATGCATAAAAATGAACCAAAATAACCGAATTAAAAGAAACTTAATAGCTATTATGTTCTGGGCACTTCCATATGTGTACAACTATAAGAAATTACATGATTACACTTGGTTGCAATTTTTTTGCATCGGGTCAAAATAAAGCCACAGAATATTATATTTCTTCAGAAAGAAAATATCCCATTTCCGCATCTTCCTACAACAATGAGTGCGCCAACAAACTATTCAAATACGACGCAGGCGTACACCCAAATATTTTTTGCCCATAGCGAATTAATGGATAACCAAAACCAATGCAAAATAAAAAATAGCCTTATTAAATGTTGGTTTCGCGTAATAACACGTTGGTGGTTTTTGCTTTGTTTCCAAGAGCCACGGCTAGATATCCGGTTACGGCCGTTAAATATTTTGCCTCGCGATGAAAGGGAAACTTGTAGTTTTTTCTATGAGATTTAGTTTTTGCTCGGTGAACGCGGAAGTCGTATACACTTATGCAAAAGCTGGATTTCAGAATTGGTTTCGCTTTTATTCCCATGTCGAGCACCCAATAACATACAATTACATACGTCCACATTCACAGAGTAACGAACTTCTACGGTAATATTGCCGACTTATTGTTAAAACTTTACAATTGAATTGTTTTTTAAGTTTTCGTAGATATTCGTTTTTCAACGTATTAAGTTAAATATCTACATTTTTGCTGAATTGAAAGAATTTTTGCAAAGGAACATTTATCAAGCCCACAAAGAGAGTGAAACCTCTCTCAAAAGATGCCTGCTCCGGACAGATTTAATTTGTTGCGAAGGCCTTTATAATTGGAACATAAAGATTGCGAGTAATTAATTTTCGCAGCGAGTCAGAAGCAAAGAGGCCGCGCATTGAGCCTGAGCGGCGGCACCACCGCGCCTAATTAATATTAATGACCCCAGGAGGCGCCGCGTCCGCGCCCGCTCCCGCCGGCCACCTCGCGCTCAGCTTCCTATCTGACACCTACACAGTCGCGCTAAATCTGTCTGATGCCTTTATGTGCTTTCACAGGAATGTGAGCGTCGGCCGAGTGTCGCGGAGTACGTGGGCGTACGAGCGCACACGAGACATTGTTTGATTAGATATGTGCGAGGATGGATGGGCGGCGCGCGGGCGGGGCGCGGTGACCGATGAGACTCCGCTAAAAGCCGGACGGAAGCCACGGACACCCGACTCAGGTTACACCAACCGTGGGATACGACGCAACCCCGCCAGGGTTGATGCAATGCCCATGTTTGATATTTTATCATATTAAATGTTTGCAAATACACTTATTTCCTTACGTGACGTTTCCTCCCGCTATGATAACTTAAGGTAAACCAAAAAATAAAACTTTAAAAATAAAAACTTGATCTCACCCTTGAAACTGATATTCTGCACGCTAACGTACTAAGAATAAA
Organism: Heliothis peltigera; assembly: GCA_958496145.1. Taxonomy (NCBI): domain Eukaryota; kingdom Metazoa; phylum Arthropoda; class Insecta; order Lepidoptera; family Noctuidae; genus Heliothis; species Heliothis peltigera. The sequence goes on from OY292327.1 coordinate 7,681,142, forward strand.
TTACAGGTAGAGTCTAAATAACATCAAAATCAAATAAAGCAAGTGACCTCAAAAAATCTAGATCGGCAGACCATAACTTAAATTACATGGTAATAAACATGTACCTAAGTAAACATGCAATAATATTTATTTATATTCTGTTACTCTAATATAGGGCCAACCCTGTTATTATTGCACAAGCAAAAGATGAGCGATATTCCGCGAGTTGTTCCTGCGGGTCCATATGCGAAGCGTCTCATCCACACTTAGGCATGTATAAACAAAAACCACTGCGTCACGTCACACATCGGTTTTTGTTCACACTCCGATTCCCTTCTGTCTACTGAACTACATGCCTGATCAACTAATGAACCTGTTTACTTAAAACCTTATCAATATACTCGTAAATAATTCTTTTGTTATATCTAAAGGTTTAAAATTATTTATGGGTTGATGCCCTCTATGTTTTTCTCCACATTTACGATCAAAGAGCGTTTAAGTGATCTTTTGATGGCTCACCAAGAGGAACGATTCTCAGAGCGACTACACTTAAAAAAAGCGTACGGAGACCCTCGAGATGACCACGTTACCAGAAAGCATTATTTATTCTTTACTGAAACTACTTTACTAATGTCTGAAATTACGATTTCCGAGTAGTATAAGAGCTCACATGTGGTAACGGGCAATAGTTGCATACACATATATGTATACAATTGATCAGATATAGGGTGCTGTAGTATTCTAAGTTTTTATATTTTCATGATAGGAATAGGTCAATGGTACGACATTTGAATTCTATTTTTTTCCCTAAAGCTGCCTGTATCAATAGGAATGGTTAAAAGCAGTTAGAAGTAACATTTCGCGCGGCTTCACTTCTACAAAAACCGGAGCAAATGTAGGTAAGAAGGTTATAATCGAGCTTAAAGTGGGTTAAGCAAAAAGCGGCATATGTTTTATTGTAAAAAAATCCTTTGAGACGCATAATGTGCACGTGTGCGCGCTCTTGAGTGCAGGCGAGCGAAAGTCTTCGCGTACGATGTGCGATACACCACGCAGACACGGCGCGCCTTCATTATTGACATTAAAGCTTACAATGTTTACATGCGTAAATGTTAACTTGTTACAGAATAATCAACAATTCAAAACACTAACTAATAAAAGCAACATGCGAGTCATTGATAATCTCATGAAAAAAAAAACATTTAATACTTACAACAGGAGGTTGTAAGTGAGGGGTACCTCATATCCGTAAGCATGAATGTAGGACTCAGATTCTGAAAGTAAGTAAAAGATATGATTCAGATTGAAATATTTTCTCCGTATGAAGTTCTTCATATCATAATAATGTAAGTATTTAGGCTGGCAATTGTGAGTTATCGTTTGCTTACGATTCTCTGCGGTCTCGCGGTGCATCGAAGCGATAGTTTGCTTGCGTTACTCGGGACCACTAGAGTGTGAAATCACCCGTTCATGTACTATTGTGAAGGGCTTGTACACATGCCGCCAAAGTTCTTTACAGCATCACTGACTAGACTAACAAGCCGAATTAGAAATACAACTTCAATAGAACACTCCAGCATTATCCACTCGAAACCAAATAAAATACATTTAATAAGAATTTGGTTTAATTTGAAGTACCAACATAATTTCACAGATAGGTAATTTTTGCACGAGTTTGCGGCTGTTGTGTTGTTAAGCGGAAGTGTAATAGTCCAACTTTATTGCAATTTGCAAACTATGTTATATCTTAGCTTTGAAAAAAGATCTTCGTTTCTTGATAAACCTACATACCTGACATTTGTCTTGCTGTTTGAACCGTTTCTGTTGGCTACGGTGATTCGCATACTTTACAAGTGCTTACTGGAACAAGATCGACAAAGATGTGGTTTTTATTCCTCAAAGTCAAAATACATAGAGAATCCTAAACATCATATAAGAAGCCACATATGTAACCCCGTATAGGTATGACAACAATTGATCTGAAACCGGAGCCGGTCGCAATCCGACCCGACAAAAGACGCCATCGAAAGTGCAAGTGTTGCAATAATACTTCATTTCCACTCTTCCAGTTACGCATTCCGATATTTTTTTTCTATCATTCGTTTTGTTTGCCCTTCAGACGCGAGTTATAAATGATCGAAACTACGATATCGATTTTCAATACTGCATCAATAAGTAACAAATCTTTACATGAATAATACCCAAATATGGACCTTACTGCCTTGACACAACGTACGAATTCCTATTTCTGCTCATGTTTTGTCGATAAAAAAATAATCCTTACCTGTGCACAAAGGAGAGATTTAGGTAAATTTGCTTGCAGAAACTATTTCTATTAAATACAACAAAATACAATCAAATTGTGCAAGACGGTTAAAACTATATTCTGCAAGGAAGCATTGACTAGGTATGTATATTCTACAGTTAGATTGATAGGTAGTCAAACAATAGCGTCAAACTAATAGGTGTTATGTTCGCTCATCAATTTATTTGATCTTTACACGTGTACAAAATATTATGCGAGATTATAGAATTAATCTCAAAAAGGCTCGGGAGATGATAATGATGCTATTAAAAATTATAATGATAAAGTATTAATTGTCTTTATAACCCAGTAACTCGACCGGATAACTATATTGTAAAGCAACAGCATCATATAAATACATATTTTATATCTTTTTTGTTTTTATATTAGGTACTGATCAAGTAAGACCGTTTTTAATTCATTAAAATAACTCACATTTGAAAAACCTGGCCGATTTTTTAGACGAACCTCTCTCTTGCACAATATTCACATGTTTTCAATTCGTTATTCAAAAGACAAGATAGAAATGGATATCTTCTGCATACTTAGTGAAAAACGATACATCCTTTCATAAGAGTATCCCAAAGGCGAGTAATTAACCCAACTTTTTGTGACCATCCCTATACATTTGATTTATTTTAGACTCATTCGTAAACGAAGAATTTGCGAAATATTACAGCCCATTCGGCGCAATGAACTACGATTCTCAACCTTTTTGCAAGTAAGAGCAGGTTTGCCATGCTTTATTTATTAAGTATCATGTAAGGTAAAAGAACCCTTGTATGCACAAAATTCTGAAGACTGTGTACATTGCAATTTGGAGATAATGTTTTTATAATTTCTTAAAGACTGTCACACGCTAGAATGATACCATCGAAAATTTTATTAATCTTACGACAACCTTATCGACGCTTTTAAAGGTTTGAGAAACACATTGATTCGGTGGACGGTCCCTTCAACGGAGGCGATTCCGGGAAGACAGTAAAAAGCGCAGGTATATTCGAGAGTGAAAGGGTCTGTGCAATACGAGAGCGCCGCAGTTTCTCCTGCGATACTGACCTTCAGTTTTTGTTCGATCAGATGCGCCACACTGATCCTTTACCGAACCTTAAGCAGAAACACGTGGGAATATGTGCCCTTCGTGTAGATTGACGAGATTTCATTATTATTTGCATTCTATGAATTTGTATTGAAAGGTTCCTATCATTTTGTATGTAATCTGATCGCTATCTGTTCTTCAATAAGGTGATCTATGGTGAACATGAGTTACGTGAAAAGCCTAAAATAAAGGTTCGTAGTAGTAGTTTCTCCAATTTATGTATACGAAATCTCTATAAAAACATGTTCCCTTTAAAAATAATGAACATTGACCTGTTCATTTGTTGAAGTTAGCCATCTTACTTATAACAAACTGATTCAAGAACTTATTTTTCCTTCATTAAACATATCAGTAGAGCGTAAAATAATGATTTTAAGAATTTGTTCTAGAACGCAAGTGTTCTTTAATTTTGTAACAAACCAAATTGCCGGTAGCGCAAGCATAAGGTGGGTACGTATAGAAATAATACGTAGGTGTTATAAACAAGTCGATTCTTCAAGGAACAAAAGTACCTACGCAAGTAGTCATAATAACCCAATGCCGTGAATAGTGTAATGGCTGACATAATCATTGTTAGTAGTGAGTTCCCACGCGAGCTCACATGTTCTATTTAAACAGCAAATCGAATCAGACCCTTTCCTATGTTAAATTTGAATGTTTGACGTGAAATTTTATTTGCGCAAACTTTTTTTTCTGAGCGTGGTAGCGTTGCACTTTCTACAGAAGGCATCGTGGGAATGCAGGTGAGGAAGGGTTTCGTACCGACTGACACATTGTTCGCCCCCGACTTCAGCCCGGTTGCACAAAAGTTAACTTAGCCTATTGTGGACACGTCAAGTGATGTTCGCCTAATAGATAATTTATAGCTGCCGCAGTCCGCCTCACATGATCCAACTTTAAAATATTAGGGTTGTTTTGGGTTCTTGCGACATACCATATATCTTGGACCTCATATTTAAAGATTTGGCAAGATAATTTGCTTCGGCCCCTTTGTTGCCAACCTGCTAGTTTTGTGCTTAGCTATGTTTTGTTTAATTGGTGCTTTTGTTTCTTAAATCGATTTTATTCATACAAAGGACATGATAAATGAATGTAATTTTTTGTAAGAACCTACCGGCTCTTTGAAATAATTAGAAGATAAAATCATTTTCAATCGTTTAACGTGAGCGGTGCGACCAGATTATAATAATAAAAATACACAGAGGTACCTATGCAAATCTCTAATGCCTACTAATAAACCATAATTTTTTTTTTGTTATCAATCCTACTAACTGAAATTATAATAATTTATCTGAAAACATGTAAAAAAATTGAATAAAAAATTGATATAACCTTATACAGATAGAAATTGACGCACTATAGAAATTCTACAAAAAATACCCAAATTGGGGCAAAGAAAAAAAATGAGACTTTAATGACTAGGCAACATCAATGACTTTACCAAATAGCGCAAGCATAATCCCTTTAAATGTAAACGTATGAAGTAGAATTATAACCGCGCTGACAAGCCCTCGACGCGCTCATGAGCGGGCAAGGTGTTCCCTCTCTAATCCTCGTGTAGAGCCCAGCATCACGTTAGATCGCTCGGAGCTTTCGCCCACTTTATGACACTTGCATAAACGTAAAATCAACAAAGGTTAATTTTAACTGTCAACGGATTAACGCCATGTTCAAATGTTTCGGACAGATTAACGATTGCAATATATTCGTTACGCACGTGTATTTCATTTGTCACTCCTAAGTCTTAGCTCTTAGCGGATGAACAACGATACTTATAACAATGCATTGATCAACGATCTAGATTTACTATGGGTCTGCCCAAAGTTACTTCGCTTTGTTAATATTATGTAAAATATTGCGTATCGTTTACAATGAGATTGTTGTGTTCTTAACATGCATACCAATTTTCAACTTTCTGGGAATTTATGCAAAGGTCGATGTCAATTTGGACAGGACTCTATTCTAACACTTATAAGACAAATTATATTACGTGCATTACACACATAATACGAAAAATATATATACGTTTTTATTCTTATTCATCAAAATTAGTATTTTTCATCAATTCCTTTAAAATGTGTATTTGACAATAAATAAATGAGTAAGGACAACCATCTTATCATGTAGGTATACTTTGATTTAGTTATAGCCAACCTTACAAAGATTGATGAATTGTGAATCAAGTTTTATTGTTTCGTGGACGGAACTATTAAATTAAAAGTGCATTTTTTTTTAACAGGATTCAAAACATACAAGAGTTTTGAATACGGCAGCATCACACCGTGTTTCTACGCGCACACAGTGCATGCGTAGCGTTTCGTGGCGTGGAATAATGTACCGTGTGTTGGGGATAATATTTCTGTACATAAAAGCTTATATAATATGCCACCATGATTTACGCTTCCACTTAACCCCATCATCATATAAGGGGATGTTCCCTTACAAAACAACAATTAACCCAACCCTTTCACTATCGAAAGGGCACGCCCTATGTAAAGCTGCATCGCGTAGATGACGCCACCGATTTATTTATACCCTAACCCTTTCACCCAATCGAAATGCGTCGCGCGATGTTAAAAAAATAAATAAACTGCGCCGCGTCGATAAAAAACTTAAAAGAAGACGCGAGGCGGCGCGCGCGCGGTTTCAGTAGGGGTCTAATAATAACCCTTTCACGGTGGTAGGGTTAACAGCCAATCCCGTGCAAGGCGGGGCTCTAACTGAATGCTGTGTGTTTTTTATTGCTTCTGATTAAGATTATGGATTTCGTTTTTTGTTGGATATTGAATGACGAGATCACGAAACCTGTTCTTAAGATTAAACTTGTATGGTTGTTTGAGAACAAACGGTTTTGAATAAAAAACGGCTGATCATCTTACATTTTTTATTCATATTATGCCTACTATATATTACTGCATGTCTGCGATATGCTTAGTAGGTACTATAATGTAGCAGTGCCCCACCTACAGACACAATATTTGGATGTTGTAAACGCAATGACCTCGCGGTGGTGTGGTGTATCGTGGTGGTATAAAATGTTCCCGCATGCGACCACAAATGAATTAAGTACCGTCACCCTCTCCCATCAATTGAACACAACCGGCCATATTAGTTTAGTACAACCGCCAAGAAAAGTGCTCATCATGTATCCAAAGAGTTACCCATATGATTTTATCTAATCAACGTACACTACTATCTGCTCTAAATTTATTTAGTTGACACAAACTTAGAGTAGACAAATAACTAAATAAATTACCACACAGGTGCAAATTTTATTGTTCTTGTCATAATGTAAAGAAATGTTCAGAGTAATATCTTTATTAAATAGTTAAATTAAAGGTTTGATAAGTGTAACCATTATTATATCTAGACATTAAATTATTACGAAATGAAACACGACAATGAACACTAGCACCGTTTTTCTTTAGGCCCGTCATGATTTTCCTTAAGCCGTTAAGAGCCATGTTCACTATCTAGATTGAAAACAGAATTAAAATTCTTACATTTCAATTAAGAATATAAATTATAATTATACTTCTGTTTTAATATATCTATTGTCATTATGACATAATTGTCATTTTAAATCGTGACTGTTCTGTAATTTCAAAACATTTTTGTTTTCCGCTGTACTTCAATTTGAGAACACATATTTACAAATTATCACTTATTCCATTTATGGAGATACATGTATTATTATCATTGACACGATATCCTTGTTAGAGCCATTAAAGGTATTATAAACTTTGATCTCGAATTGCGTTCATATAACTTAAGATTGCGTTGATAACCCTGTTTAGAGAAATCCATGAAATATGTCTTCAGGAACGTAGAGTGCCGCATGTCACCTTCGCACGGCACGTACCAACAGTAACGGAAGGGGGATTATTCAACAAATTACTTTAATTACGTCACAAACAATGTCCGGCAACTTGATTGAATTAAAACTGTTACAAACATCGAGCCAACAAAACTACGTTGAATGAGTAATGTATTAGCGACATGTCATGGGCTCATGATACTCCCAGAACAACAATAACTGTATGGAGCATAAATTGTCCCCTATGAGTGCAGGCCAATTACGAATGAGTTTTGGACGAATTTTCCTTTTTTTGGTGAAATAATGAGGTGCCTTTTAAAACGCCATAAAGCGGTGTTCGGGCGGCGCACTGATAGGGGCGTATTCACACTGTAGTGGTCGCTATGAGGGCGATTGTTTCTTCCTAATTGGTTAAGTAGTACGACCTAATTGTCGCTGGACACGACACCTTCTGCCTGCTGCCTAATTGCCTCTCCCGCGATTATTTAATTTATATTTAACATTCTTTTCGTTTTAGGAATAGCATGATGGTACATTCAAGTAAATAGAATTCACTACATTAAACTTCTTCTACATCTTGTAGGAACTGCTTAAATTTTACTTATAATAACACTTTTGACATCAAAGTATTGTTACAACTGAAGTTTTACTAGCATTTCTGTTGCGAGATGCTGTCACTATATAGGTAGGTACTATTACACCGGGAAAAAAGACATCGTAGAGTAGCGTAGTAAAATGTGTAGTTGAATGAAAAATATGGCTATTTAAAGCACCATAATTCATAGCTATTATAATAAAGAACAGTAATCGTTCGTGTAAACAAATTAAGCATAAACGAATGACGGACGCGCGGTTTTACGTCGGTTAGGCCAGTTTATCACTGTTGTAATCCGACGCGCATTAGTCAAATTAACACGGCATAAAGTTTGGCGTGCCCAGTGATTAGTTAGCGGACGCCGCGGGTGTGACTCTGCCTAATTGACCTAAAAGTACTGGACACGAATCGGTCGAAATTACAAGCCGCGAGGGCTGTCTGTGGATCTCGGAAACTGTTATTTTGTAAGTAGACAATTTTTTTATATTTTTCCAATAACCAAAAAACTACTACTAATAATTACACGCTAAGACGCTGCGCAGAAAAGCTTAAATTAAAAGTAGAAGTCAAATTCCATTATCAGTCTAACTTTGCTATGTATGTGTGAGTCACGCAGTTATTACAATCTAAAAAGAGGTTTTCTATTCATACAAATTAATATTGACTCACTTGGCTAAACTACATACGTAGCATAACATAAACATCATGACAGCTTTTGAATATTATCACGAAACGTCTACAACGATGCTACGCGTACAATAATAGTTGAGTAATCTTATCAGTGACTACCGTATAACAAGCTTGATAGCCCTGTTGGAAGCCGGCATGGTAATGTGGCGGATTGATAGGCCCTCGCCCACTAACCCTAATCAAATTAATGGCAACTGAATTCTGATTAACGCCAGTGGTCGCGCCATACATTTCTATAGCGAAGCCGCGACTGCCGGGCGTGGCCGATTTATCGCACCTTTTAGCCCATTTAAATAGCTATCATTGGAATACAGTATTCGTATTATTCATTGCTGTTAAAATAATTGATAATTCTTCGAATCTAGGTTCGGTTATGGAAACTTATTGTACACTATCTGATATATGGGCCTCTTTCTTCGATGTTTTTTGAAGTAAAAAATAAATTAGGATCATACTAGAAAACATTAACTATGTACATATTTATTCATGTTAAGTTTTTCAAACTGGTGTCGTGCCTACGATCCATGACTTATTAAACTGGAGTCGAATTAATTGTGCTAGCAGTAGATACTTAAGTGTTATTATAATTTTAACTTATAATTATCTTATTCACTAATCTTTATTCGGTAAACGTAAAAAGTTTGACAGACTTTTATCAAATTTCACTTAACCTCACTAGAAGTATACTTTTAATGGACTTTGAAATTGTTTCATCAGATCGGGGTGAGAGACCAGACCGTTGCGGGCTTAATGCGCAAGTTGTTACAGAGAAACAATGTTCTGAGACAATGAGCAGTATACAGGCACCCTCACTAGTGTCCGCAGACCCCGGATTGCGCTACCCGATAGCTTTACGCGCGTAATGGTGGCCGCGTCACATCGCCAGCTTTCCTTCTCTAAACTTTGTTTGACATAATTAAAATCCATCTCAGCGAACGTCACGCGGACACATCCGACGTGTAATTTTCCTTTCAAAGAGAACTTCCGTTTTAGCTCCTCCCCCGCCTAATGAAAGATTACTTTCCTCCGCCTAAAAAGGCTTTTAAGCAACGCCAACGAAATGACCGAAGTTTTATACTTTAATGACTTAGTGCAAAATTTGCCGATTCCCGAAGAAATTTTAAACTTAGATTAAGATTTCGATGTTTGAAACTGCGAGATGTTTTCGAGAGAAATTTGCAAAGCTTACTTTGAGTGAGAAGTATGAATTTTAAGCAATCTAGTCTAATTGCTTTTTAATTGCTTTTTATGAAAAGAGACTCGTGACGAATATTAAAAGATGTTTGCTTTATATTAGGTATACTTATTTTAATCAGAGATTCTTATAACAAGAAAACTTTAACAATCAGTATTTAGACTACACTAAAATGTTAATGTCAAATACCTAAAACAAAAACGAAATTGTCTAGGGTAACTATTCCATCCAGTTGCAAAGAGCAAGCAAGCGATCCAATGCGACGATGCGTAACGACTGGAAAAGTAATTATAAAGGAATGGGAATAAGCAATAACAATTTATTTGGAACAAGAAAAAGGAGTGCCCGGAGTTGGAAGTAGGAACAATAAGATCAGCCGGGTATAGAACTATAACGAGACACCGGCGGTCCACGGACGCACTTATTAATTGCGAGCTCCCTTCGCGTGGCCGCATGGAGGGCGCAAAAACGCGTCCTCCCGAGCCCTGTCAGCGAGGGAAAAAATCAGTGAGCGATCGTCCCCTCGCGGCCGAGTCCATCATATTGATTGAGGGAGGGACTACCATTGGTCAGCGTCCCCCGCGCCCGTTCATTTATTATAGACACTGTGATGCTGCCTACCGGACCACCGACTCCGGGCGATACTGGCATTCTTGCCAATTCATTGTAATGCATCCTTGTAAGTTTTCAATATTTATATTTATAGCGATTGGTAACCACAAAACAAAATTAATGATTTTAAGATCCGTTTCATTCCAATAAAGATATATACAATATTAATTTGACTCTTAAATGTTTAAATATGAACCAATTGTTATCCAAATTTCGAAAAGGTATAATGACACTAATTTTAAGAAAATCTTCAACATAATAAACGACCTTAATTTCTCGACGCAGATAGATTGATACAAATTACGCAAAGCCACCTACGCAACTTTTAAATGGGCTACAAAGACATCGTTTAAGAGATAAGTTAGAGATGACACGGGTAAGCGAAGTTGACTCCCAACAGAATTACAATCTAACAGATAACATTTTTACATTAAGATGTCTGAAGGAAGCCGTCATCGACGACGATAACGAGACATCTAAGATTCGTGAAGTGTCCCGAGTCTCTCCGGAAACGAACTGCGGCCGCGACTCTATTACAAATCCGAAGAAAATAAAAGCGTCGGGGGTGAAGGGAAAGTTTTATTCTCCTTAAAATATGTAGAGAAAGTGAAAAGTAAGAGAGGGTGGCGGTGGGGGCCGCGCTCCCGCCAGCGGTCAGCGAAGGGATGATGGATCACCGCGCGCCGTGCCAACCGACCTTCTCTTCGGTTCTCAATTACACCAACACATAACAACTCATTTCGGATGATATGTTTGTGTGTATTTATACTTGCGCCCGTTGTATGTATGTACGTCGATATTTCGTGATGTAAGCCACACATTTTCTATTATCAATGCGATTACAAGGTGTCTCACAATGACGGACAAGCTCCTTTCAAAATGAAGTAGCGTAATTGCCAACAGTTTGTCATAAAACCATAACTCCCGTACATATAATGTGAAACATAATCACAAAAAAGTAAACCGATTCCGCGACGCTTGCGTGACATTGCAAACTCCATCGTACACACGGTCTCGAACTCGTTCATACGCCTAGTGAAGTTAGTGCATCGTGCGAGCGTGTGAGTGTGTGTCGTATGTGTCGTGTGTGGGGTTCAGTGATGCGGTAGCCGGGTCGGTGTGGGCGCCCCCGCCCCGGCGCGTTGCTAGGCAACCGTTTGTTTTCGCGCCGACACTGGGCGGGATAGAAGGGGTAGGCTCATGATTGATCAGCCTATCCCGCCACCGAATGCCTACAGCTACATATTTTCTTGCGGATAACAAGCTCTTATGTTTATACCAAGTTTGGTGAAAATTGAGATAAATCATATCTAATCTTTAAAACTCTATAGAGATATTTTAAGAAGAAATAATAGTCATATAAAAATCGTGCTTAATTTCTACTGCCTGTCTAGTTTTTTACTAGACGTTATATAAAATATTATTATTTATACAAAATAATACATAAGCTTCGATATAAGCCTTTGTGAATACATACATATTCACAAAACGTACGTATTACTTGTAATACGGAACAATATACCACAATAAACAGCCTCATCTGTACGAAAATAAACTAAGTTGGTATTGGTACTTAGCAGTACACAGATACGAAGAGACTCTCAATTATCTGAGAGGACTTAGTGAGTCCTTGGCAACGACAATTATTTTACCGCTGCCCGGTAAAATGGGCTTCTTGGTAACCAACCTATTTGGAATACTTACGAGCCATATTTTAAGGATTTTTTGTTGAACCTTTTATGTCTACCACATTATTTGTAAATGTGCAAATTGCTACAGTTTACTCGTCGGTTATTAAACAATTATGAACTTGGTAGTTCATCTCAGAAACTGCATGGCATTTTTAACATTGCATCGTTTTATAAACTGTATACGATAAATGAAATAAAACATAGTAGATTAAAATACATAAATAATTACGTGCGCACACGATTTACCGACAGTGAATATAACATTGTATTTATTATTGATTATACGCTTTACTGCTATCGAAGAAGTATTTAATTTATATCCAAACATATTTTTAAGGCTACAACACGTTGTGTTATAAAATCCATGAGACGATAATATTTTCGAATGCTTTCTTTATAGAAATCTGTCCAAACGCAGCCGGTATTTTACAGCAACCGGTATTATACCTTGTCAGAACTCTAACTATCTCATATTATGGAGCCGATTGGGGTAGTTGAAGGTCACATAGATACGTCACTTTTGTCCCGTTTGAATCACCAATCTAGCTAACCCCAGTTAAATATTATAAGGAAATATTACTACTACGGCTAGTTTTAGATAGCTACGTACAAGAAAAATATTAAATTTGCAAAATTATATGGAGACGCATCAGGCAAGGCGTCTTCTTTGCTTGTCTTTCTTGCAGAACAATGCTTGCTACTTTATAATGACATTTCTAAAGAAACAATGCGTTTCAAAAAAATTGGGTCCATGTTTTATGCGCCATATATTTGCTAATTTAGTTCCAGTGTCGTTTTAAAGGCAATTTAAAGCAAAAATATTTAAAACTGCTCCTTTTCAAAATCACCTCTCTTTGTTGTCACTGTTAGATGTTTTACTTGACAAAAGAGTTTGTGCCAATATTTAAATTCGAAGAAGTGCAACGCACAGTTTGCATAACCGTTTTGAGAGCCACAAGTCTTATTATGCAGAACAACAGCTGACTCAGCATCACGTTCGTTGCTTTGTAGCAGGAAATACAGCTTTCAAATTTAGAAAAAAATAATACCTTCTAATTGTACACTCAATTATACAATATTAATTTAAAAGAAAAAAAGACTGACTCACCCTATAATTACATTTCAAAAGTCAAAGTAGAAAATGAGACTGAAATTAATTTACATTACTCGTCGTCGGCTTGAAAAAGAAGGGAAAACTAATAAGCTGTAATTACAACTCGCCTAATTGCAGCAGTTGACATCCTTTAGCCGAAAAAACTACTACTCTAATCGAATTTAATGATAGGGTTACTGTAGGTCGGCCAGACGACAAATACTTTAGGACGAATTCGTAATGGCTAGTAGCGATTATCGAGTCTACTAATATATTTAAACAAAAAGGTCCTCATGGCGGAATTTTCTAAGATTCATTAAGTTCGCTGCAAATACCGGACAAAGAGTCAAATATGGGCCATTGTAATCTAAGTTAGTCACTTGAAAAAATGTAATAAAGCGGACATATTTCAATGCATATCTTATGAAGGAATTCCTCTCGTAGGTGGTGAGGTGCGGGGAGCGGGCGGACGGACGCGTGCCGCTCCAAATTACTGCTATTATTTTATAATCCCTCCTAGTTACGTTTTGAATATTAATGACATTCCACAGCTTTCCTTCAAGCGATCCATTCTAAGCAAATTTCTTTTAATGTCACGTGCTTCCGACCATGGCTATACTACCAAGGGGCCTTGGAGGTAGGTATTATGTATGATATCTTCATTAAGGTTGACCTGAAATTTATAGATTTTCTATTTAAAACACAGTCACACGAAATAGATTCCCATCAACTCCAAAGGCAACTACAGAATAAATTCGGCTCCGGTTGATGATCACCCTAAGAACGTCTAATTGATAAAACCCCTTGACGTTCAAACTGAGAATGATATTATCTGCCCATACACGCAACGGTCTGTTAAATTATGCTAACAAAGTTATAAATGAACATTCACAATTATTAGACGCTAAGCCCGCGGGAGGACTGGCTAATTAATACATTCACCTACCGCGGTTCGACGGAAACTTAAAAAACGTGACCCTAACGGCTGCAATAAGGTGGATTTGACTTTTTATTGAGACGTATAAAAAACGCACACGCGCCTTCGAAATCCGATTAAAAAAGGGGTAGACGCGCGTCTCAAGAAAAAAACTATGGATCGTATAACCCTAATTCGAAAGGATACTGATAGAGCTATTTGAGCGCCGTTAACGTTCAAACAGGCGATTGTTTCGATATCAATTAATTGGATCGTGTTTAATCGATAATCTTTCCGAAAAGCAATGTGTCTTTACATCTGCCTTTTTAATATATGGTAAAATATTTTTTTAGTTTTTTATAATTTTCCTATAATTTAGATTATTTTACTTATATTAGCAAACACAACAAGGGATATGAGTGAAGTCGCAACGTCTACAAACAAATTGTGTTCCCGGTGACGTCAGAAGTTGTAGCATTAATAGGTGACGCAGATCGCGCTTTTGGTTAAGCTGTTGTTAAGTTTACACCAGAAATAACATTAAAAAAGCACCATAGTTATTCACGAGACACTTATCCAAGTTACTATCATTACTAGTGGACTCACTGTCATTTTCTACTGTTTATAAAAAACCCCTTTTTGTAGGGGTACATTAACGCAATATGTTGTTTTATCAAATTCAATAATCCCGACCAACAGGTGTCGTTGTAAAAAACGAACCGTGTCCAAGGAAAGTTGTTTCGGGCCTCAACTGTCGCACCTATCTGATATTTTTTCAGTCCTAAAAAAACTAACCCGATACAATATTCGTAACCGTTATTAATATTCACTTAACAATATAAGGAAACATGTTTGTGTTTTTGTTCTGTTGTATGTTCTTATTTAGAAAAAAATCTTCTTTTACGATGACTTATTTGCTATCAGGTGGTAGGAACATCAATAAACGTAGTCCTAGCTAGGTCTTCTCATTGTTGACAACTATTCATTATTTTGTTATTTTGTATGAGCTAATTAGATTAATATAAATTACCATTTTTTTCAAAAAGTTCAGAACCCAGACATAGGTCATCCATCATAAAAACTAAACATTCAGATTAATCTAAATAACCAAAGTCTTATCTAAATCAGAAAAAAAAAAACAATGACAAAAATGCGTATACTCAATTATAATAAACTTTTTAGGGCCGCGTGTGTCACCGAAAAAAAGGGTTGAATGAAGAAATATCTGAAAGTGAAACTTTACGCTCGCTCACCTGATGCGTCTGCGCACGTTTTTCGAAGCTTTTTATGAGAGGAATGTGCATATGTTTTAAGTCGAGCTCAATTACGAACGCGTCCGGGCCACAAGTGCGCGAGCGCACAAAAAAGTCACAATAGAAGGGTTGGGGAAGAGTTGTAAAGGAATAATGTCCGTGTAAACATCGTGTAATTGCACACAACAGGTAAAAGGGTTCGCTTTAATATAACTTCTCTATGCTCAGTTTACCGCGGCTCGTTATAGCTTTGGGATAGTAGACTAATACAAAAAATACATAATTTGCATCACACTTATAATATAGTTGTTTTACAAAAATGTTATGTAGCATTTCATAGAAGGGAAAAGATTTTCTCGGATGAACTAGATGTATAATTTATCGCTGCATACGACTTTGAAGTCATTATAAAAACCTTGGAACTTGATACCTAACCCCTGTCACCCGACAAGCGATGTTTTTGTCATGTATATCTTTTCAATATTATACCAGTTATTTTAGAAAAGATATTTACCATCCGTACCTACACATGTGGGCGTAAACACTACCTACAAATTGTTGGAAATTTCATTTAAGATATGAAAAATAATATAATGAGCACTTTATATGGAAGTATTACGTATCTTATTCTAAAAACGTAACAGATTATTTCTTAAAAATACATAACCACTTGTTTAGAAATCTTGAAGTAGGTCCCGAACACAATAAAAGTTCCGCAATACATTCCCTCTATTAGCGGTTTCAAGGGCCATTATAGTAATTCGGTGTGTCTATAGTCGCTGTCATAGAAACTGGAACATAAATCGAACAGCGACAATAAATAAAAAAGCATAAAAAGCTACCTCGACAATCAATCCGTACCCTTTTATTGTAAAACTGATAAAGGAATGAACAGACTAGTTGTCCGCGAAGCTAATTTATAAATAATTGAGATTTCATTTTTTTCACAGTTTTGGGGTAAAAATGTGTGATAACGATCAGTTCTTTTATTTGCTCTGTTTGTGTCCAAAACCCTTTATGTAAGATTTAGGATCTGTTGCATTGCTAATAAATGACGCAGCCTGCCCAATACCCCTGCACCTTTTGTTTATGTACATAGGTATATTAACTATCTACATACTACGTGCATCTTCAATTATTATTACATTTAACTTTTACTTGCTAGATATGACCTTCTGCGTGCCTGTGTGTCTCAGAGTCATTAAATACTGGGTTGTTTTCTATTAAAAAATAATTGCCCCCAAGTCTTTTATGTTCTCCAGTCAGTTTTATGACGAAAATCAGGAAATCGCAACGGTAATAAGATCTTGTAATTATGATCCATTCCTCAATAACAATTAAAGTATTTCAGTTATAATTTTAATAATAAAAGATCCTAATTCCCAACTGTCGATTCTAAAAAAGGATTTTTTTGTATAATAACGGCAATCGATATACGTAAAGCAGTGATTACTAGTTTCAAAAGCACCCCTTTCTGACCCACTTTTTACCAGTTTTTAACAATTTTGGTGTTCCCTCTTCAAAGCTCCCTTTGAAAGACCGGGCGTGAACGAGTTGATGATATTACATTTTTTGTGAAGAAAGGAAATTTACGAACAATCTAGTGTATTAACAACAAAAACAGCGGAGTTGTACGCATTGTGAGAGTTTTTTGCAAGTTCGCGTGCGCTTGCGCGTCGGCGGCCATCCGTGCGAACCCTTCCCTGCGCGCGGATTGAGTCCGGAACCCTTCCTATGTGCGCGAGGGTGCCGTACATGTCGCGACCGCGCTGCTGCAACGCCACAACGTCTCCTTTGGGAGCCGCCACATACGACCTTTCTCCCCGCACCCGCTCCGCTACAATTCGCATGTGTGCCACCCGACAGCTGCATCAGTTTTTATATACGCTCTCATATTTTTTCACAATGGTGTGGCGCAGCGCACCCTTGAAACAGTTTGCGTAATCGATGACAAAACTAAATATTCCACCCGATGATTTCCGTATTTTTGGAATTCTAAATCGTTCGTCGAAAACTGACGGGTTCGAAAAATAAGTCCATTGTGACAAAAACAACGGATCAATGAATGAAATGTTTTATTTAGATTATAAATGTAAAATTATACAGATTCCACAGTTAATAATGGTGTTGTCTAAAGTTTGAGATGCTACTGTATCTGATTATTGGTAAATCGATTAGTTGTCAAATAAACTAAGTAAGGTTTTTTACGCAATTCTAATATGTGTAAATTTCTGACGCATATCGCTACATCCTATCGCTTTCCGAGAATTGATCTGTATTTTAATCATTTATACGATCTTGGCAGGTAGACAAGCACCATATCAGTTATAAAAAGATTATTTGCAATTAAAATAGGAAATAAATTGGCTCTACAACATAAACAATATAGGAACCGCTTAGGTATAAACCTAAAGGTTCAGAGCAAAGTTTTTAGCTTATTTCAGAATTACTTAAAATAATGTTTTATTTTACCTAAACCACTGTTTTACTTAGTTTTTACTTTTTTTATTATATTGGAAAAACTAGAATATTCTAGACTATTAATACAACACCCTTGCGTTATTTATCTGCGCCATCACTGCTACGTACTCTCACAAAAATAAATTATTATAATCACAACCGAACTCTTTGTGCGTATGTAAGGATTGAGCTTTATATAAGTCACCCCATGTGAGTTCACAATGAAGGCTGGTACTATTGATTATGCAAAGCAAGGAGCGAGGATGCAATTGTCCGCTTTTTGCGCCAAGGGACGAGCGCGGCCGGACGCAGGGGATGGCCGCCGAGCACCCCTATGTCTTACTCACGTACACATGCATGAGCGTATACAGCCCTGTACTATCATTTTGTAATAAGAATATAACGTCCAAGCACGTTGACTTGAAAACAACAAATATATTTATTAAAGAGACATGATATCCAACCAGGCAGAGGTAATTTACTAGGAGAGTCAAATTTAATGATATATTTACGAACTATATGGTCCAACGGAGAAAAATACAGAAAAATCATATTCGTCCCAAATATATGAGCAGAAAATCACAAGAGCCGTCAATATAGGAATCCTTTACGAATTCCCCATCTCACCTTACAAATTAAATGGCGACATCAAAGATACGACGTCCACGACATCGGACAGACAGCAAACGTAACATGAAAAATGGGCTCCCAAGAAACTATCGATTGAAAAGACACAATTAAAGTTAGAGTTAGGCGAGTACGCCGTTTGTTGTTCTGTTCCACGCTCGTGTGTGTAACCCCACGAAACTTTCATCTCTGGAGAGCGTGTGTGGGTGGGAGGGGCTGCCTCCCTCCGAAGGGAGTAAAAAGTAGTTGTGACTTGTTCACCTCTTTCGGTGTCGCCCACCGCGGCTGGATTTACTCGTGAGCTTTTTACTGCCCAATTTTATTATATACCTACACGGTTTAAATCGGTAACCAGTTACGTAGGTACGTGATTTAGTTTATTAGGTAAGGTATATATTTTTTTATAATACAAGTAGGATGCAACCGTCGTAGTTATGTTGAAAATCTAGAAAAAGAAATAGATTTATCTATTTTTGTATTATAACTAATATTAATGCATGTTCTTTTATTCAAATAACAACTAACTTAGTGATTAATTGAATTATGATGATAAGCAAGGATTTGAAATTCAGACTGTATAATATTATTTGGTTGTAACTAAATTCTTCTTCAAATAAACTTGTATGTAGGTTTTATTCTCTTTTATGAATTAATCTTGAGAATTGCAGTAACATGCCCCTGAAAAAACTTAAGTGTCTTGATTTTCAGATAGAAGATGTTTCTGTCAACTTCTTATCATTAACGGTATTGCGGTTTAGTCATACAGCGAGTTATAGGTACAACCAATATTCTAGGGCTTTCGCCCGACTTTGCTACAATAAGTAAGCTGTTGAGTAAAATTTAAAAATCTTTTTACATAAGAAACTTTCATGTATTACATCGATAAGCAAATTCAATATGTAATAGCTGGCGTGGGTTGAGAGCAAAATAGAAAAGAATACATTAAATCTTTGACAAACCATTATTGGCATGTCACGTCATTTCGAAGATTGTGACGCAAAGCCTTTACGTAAACATAAACAAAAGACAACTAAAATAATGTTTACCTGTGATGTTACGGAGTTAGTGACGCCCGCGGCTAGTGATGTGACACAAAACATAACAGCCAAAGGGTTTGTGCGTGCAGACGCGTGTCGGGTGCCAAGACGATGCCTATCTGTCACTCCACCCCGTGTCTCACCGCCTCTCACCGCGTGGCACACACCACGCCATAAAAAATCCCTTCCACACATAAAATCGAACTCGTGCCCATCCGACACGCAACAATTGGATTCGACTGCGGGGACACGTTTTCTACTTAAAAAGTAAATTTTATTTTTTAAAAATACTCTTCCCCTGTACTACTGTTGGTTTAAAAAAGCCATAATACGTCCCTGACGATGAGCGCGCGCCGGCTGAAGATTTGACGCGCTCGCGCATGTGTTTATAATCGTCCCCTCGTAATTTAACATTTTTTCACAAAATTTTAAACCATACAGTACACCGGTTACGGCGTTCATTGCAACTAACATAAAAAATACGAATTGTTAATGTATCGAGCGGACATCAATAGAATGAAAAAATAAGTGGAGCCGCAGTTTTTCACGTGATCTTGGATGTCCGGGCGGCTGGACGTTATGGGCTCGGTAAGGGCGCAACGGTTTTTGTGTGACCCCCAATTTACAACACAAGAAGGGACATGACATCGTCTCCCCGTTGTACCTTGACATCTTGGCGGGCAAGGAATGTAATGTAAATTTAGTACAAAAACGGGAATTTAAATAAGTGAAGTGGCCCGAGAACTAGCCAGGGACCCTTCGCATAAAAGCGGTCATTATTAATACCGGCCTCTAACGACAAAAACATACATGTATGCTGGTGACAATGATAACTTGCGTGTCCACTAGTTCACCTTTTTTATACCTATAGTCTTGCAAATTATAAGGTGCACGAACGAATAATAAAACAGAGATGACTGGCTTAGAAGAGCGTGTTTCAGATCAAGCAGATAACTTACGTTATTAATATTTTTAATGTCCGTATTGATCGGTTGACGGAGTCGGAGCTACACCACGTGGACGACCTCGGACAGGAAATTAACATGATGTGAGTTTTCCTTCTGCTCGAGATATGTTAGGCAATAAATAAGATTGGCAAAAGCAGACCAGTGGTGCGTGTCACTTGTACTGGCCGGAAAAAGAGTAAAAAAACATCACGGGCGTACCTACTATAGCTATACCACCTACTGACGGGATAAATATTAATGCTTTTAGGTATATCAGTAGAAAAATCATATCGTACCAAACCACGAATACCGTACTATACCTACTCAGGCTCCACAAGACCAGTAAATTGTTAAATGTGTTCAGAATATTCAAATTTTGGATGAACTCCCTAATTTTGATATTGAATGCATTTTTTAAATCTTAGCCTACTCTTGATACTGCTCATTCAAACAGAGGAAACCATTAAATATATCACCCAAAAATTTTTATCTTTATTACCAAAAACAAACACACATTCAACGAAACTTGAACATGTTTTGAATTACGAATCACTTATAAAGATCGCGTATGAACCATTTTGTTTGATATTGACAGCCGAACTCTACAGGGAAAGTGCTGGAAACTTAACTAGGTATTTGTGTGCGGCTGTTTAGTGTGTGGTCGCAACACAGAAAGCACAGAAAAGCTCTACTTCGGACCGTTATACATACTTACAAGAGATTAAAGAATATACTGTCTAAAATAATACCTAAGAACCAGTTTACCAACAAAATCGGCAATATCATGTTAGAAGGCATTGCTGCAGTCTGTGATGACCAGGATCTTGGATCACATTAAAGGTTTCTTTCTCTCCGGGCCAGTTCAACCAATTTGATTTTTTACATCTTTGCGCACAAAGTACTGTTGACATAATTATTTGTCCTGTACTTCTGTCGTATTCACATACGCAGGGCAGGTCGGGGGTGGACGCTAGACGGACGGTCGCCGTGGACACATGCCTCCCGCGCCTTCCTCAGATGTAATGTCTTGCAGAATCCAAACGGAGAGTAAGTAATGCTAGATTTTAATATAAGTTATAACTGCCTTCATTAATTTTTTACCTAAAGGAATTATTATGTTTCACGCAGCATCGAGATTCTGTAAATCATCACAACCCTGCAACTGCATTTCTTTAAGAATTGTAATTTCTGGCTAATGTCTCGATAATTTACTGTTGAAAAAATAACCTAAAACTTATCAAAAATAACCTGTTCCTATGATTGCCATTGTCTTCACTTTTGTTTTTCTATGTGGATCACAGTTTCAGAAAATCGGTAACTGCGTGCAATTAGAGTGGCCGGTGAGGGCTGCGCCATCGTCCGGGGAGAACAATGATATCAAAGTGTCGTTTCGCGGGTGTATACATAAAATGTGTCCCTTCGGACACACCATGTCTCTCTGTAGACGATAATTTTTGCGATTTGTATGATAATGGAGCATAATTTCCTCAGAAATAATAACACTATTGCGTAGATCTCCACAGCAGCCAAACTTGACTACATGAGAGCATTTACTTAGAGGAGTAATAGTAGGGACCTACATCAATAGCTAAGCACATACATAGCTACAGTGACGAGGGTTAGTCGCCGTAACCCTTTAATGCGGTGGGTATGAGGGCCGGGCGGAGGGCGGGCAGCGGAAGGGTTGCCGCCCGCGACCTGCCCGGCGGCTGGGCGGCGCCCCCTCTCTCCCCTCTCACTTTTACGACGAGCTTTTTTATCGTGCGTGCTGTCGTTTTTCCTTTTCTATTTTTTATGTTTATTTCCCCGAAACCATAAATTATGTTTGAAAGAAGGGAACACTCGGACGTTCGACAGGAACCGGGGTGACGTCAACTAAGTTTTCTGTTCTCCGCTTTTCTGTTTTTTTATGGTCTCTCGTGTGTAATGTGTGTAGGGGTGAGTGCAACGTTGCCATGACGACTGCATAGCGGGGGCGATCTGCCACCGCGACGGGCGCTGCGGCACTCGATCGCCGATCGCCGATCACCGATACATGTAACCGTTATAAATAAACACGTAGATATTTGTTGTAACGCGAGCCGTGACCGCAAACACGCTTGTCTGTATTCATTCGATCCTTGTTTGTGGACAAACTAGCGAGATGGACGCCGCGCCACTGTTTACATTATCAGTAGGTACCTACTCTTCCGAGTAATTTTAGCAGAGCAGCAACGATCGTCTCTCACGTACCTACGTCGAGACACATTCGTCAATAAAGTCGTAAAAGGTACTACATACACATAAAATATAAACACATGTTTAACATTTCAGAATAAAAGTAGTTCCATAAACTGCTTTATCTCACTGGTCCCCGTTTAATTTATAGTTTCATATGGAATGTTATTCATAAGACGTTACTGGTGCAGGCCCACATATTCCATTATCAATCAACCGCAAAAAGCGAACAAAGCCGATGTTGTATCCAGTTAATTGCTTACCCTTGCCACGCGACAAAAAAATGCGCCATATTGCGTCCAGCGCACACTAACCACCGCGAAAGAGAAATTTACGAATAAAGCCCCGATGGTTACACGCTGCATTTAAAATTAGAACCCTTTAGGGCGCCACACCGCCAGACAATGGACCGAATGGCAAATTGCCGGCAGGTAGCAATAGCGAATATGTCGAAATGGAGTCCCAATAATTACTAAGGGCTCTAGTTTAATAAATGGCTCTTTTTCTAAATTATGAAGGGCTGATCGCGCCATACGGACATACCTGCCGCGAACCCTTCGTCCTTCACATAATGAGTTACCTATAACTCTTCATTGCTTTTATTTGCAGGATTTTTTATGTGTGGTGAGGTTGGCGAACGGCAACCCAATTTGATCGTTTAGAAAGTAGCCGCGGGCCATACCACGCTACACAATTATAACGAGTAAGGCTCTGTTCTAGCTTTTATAACAAAATGTCGTATCGATACACAGAACAGAAGTACAATTCAGTTTATATGAAATCCTTCGCATGTCATGATCACAGTAGTCTTGCGTCTAAACCCATTCACTTTGATACAACACAAGTAAATAACATTCGCTACTGACAAAAAAGGAGATCCTTAGAAATGGGTTTTACATTGTTTGGATAAAACAAGCTCACGATACGTAATTGTATGACAACAAACCCTTTAGCCCGGAGGCAACAGACTGTGTCGCGATGACTTGTAATTCCGATGTTTTCACTGTTAAAATCGTATTTCCTGAAGGCCACATTGATCTTAGCCAGCGAAGCGAACACGAGAGTATTTCTGATGTGCGGGACAAAGCCCATCTCCCAAACAATACCTTCGGAGACTATTTAAAACGAATCCCTTGACGACACCTACGCACACAGCATTTAGATGGTCTGTGGTCCAAAGTATAAACTTTAAGGTTGCAATTGAATTGAATTTACTCTCCATTAACTTCTCTTGTAGAATATTCTTAATTATCCATACTTTGACAATAAACTACTACATGGAACTGTGTAATACTACACTATGTAAAACTACTCATTTCCACACTTCCAACTTATTCCAATCAAACAAATAAACCGCAAATAGGGTCAGCAACTGAAAACAAAATATAGTATTCAATATCGATTACTAAGTTGTACTGTCTAATAAAAAGGGACGTTTCCTTTTCTGAAATGAACGATTTCAAAAGCCTCATTCTTATTTCTTATCTAGCTGGGCCTTTTGATATAGCTTTGGCACCGCAGCAGTTTCCTAAGTGATTTTCTAAGTCTTATAACTTGCGCCACACGAGCCGGATGCTCGCAGAACGCTCCGATGAGTTTACCCGACTAACTATCGGCAATCCTTTACTAGTGCAAGCCTTTCACGAGCGATAGACCAGAAACATTATTAATATTGTCAAATATTTTGGCGGCTTACACAATGCACCCTTTATCCCTCTATCCCCAATTAGACTGAAGAGAATATTGTCGCTGAAGTTTCTAACGATTTATCGCTTGTCGTGGATTAAAACGTTCTTTGTGGTCGAAAAGAATAGGGGCACAAGTAAAAAAGTTGTCTGATAACCATTACAAAGATATTTGTTAGTTGTTATGAAGAGTAGCGGACAACGAACCGCTACGTGCCCGCGCTACAAGGTCGTTCTTACATAATTTGTATTATTGTCGAAGAATTATAACAATCAATATCCACAGAGATGTCTGTCTGGATATAAATTATCTGTGTCTATGATATCTTTGTACAAATTTTTCGTGGTGTTATTGAAAATCACATAGATATTAACTAGTAAATGTTTTGTTTATTAGGTAGATAGCTGAGGCAGTTGAATATATAAATGTAGGGAAACCTGTTGTACAGACGCCAGCAGGTCAACCTACTCTAATCTGTTCAAATTTTACCAAACGAATATTAACCTTCCGGTATTGTGATAAGGTTGAAATCTATTAAACTTTGACAGATCACAGTCTAAAACTATTATAAATTCACAGTTTTGTTAAAATTGAAGAAGTGCTGCATCTCGGCCTCTGTAAAGTTAGTTACCTTATAAAAAAGATATTAAAAGGTATTATATTTTTTTAAGTTTTTTTTTTAATCTAGCCTGTGTGCAACAGGCTCATATTAGGGAACCATAAACGTGTTTGCTTTTCGTCATCATCATCTAAGCTTTAAGACTCCGTTGCTGACATAGAAAAATATTGCTTAGTTAATGACAAAAAGCTTACCTACTACCTACTCGTAAAGAGTTAAACGATGAATGCAGAAATGTAGAAATACTAAACTTTCAAAAAAAAACTGAGTACGTCACCTCGAACGCCTTGTTATGATTAATGCAAATAAATGGAAAGGAATTTTAGGACAGAAACGGACTGAAGAGGTTACCACCTATTGCAAAAATTTTTAGTCATGCGTATCATGTAGTCCTGAGCACTGTGCTTGCTCTATGTTCTGAACATTACATAACGCAGAAAACTCCATATAGAACGCTCTAGTTACTCTAAACTGATTCGAAAACAAAGTCAACAAAGAATCGGCCTCAAAAGAATATGGCATAGTATTGAAAAAATGCGGGCAACGCCGCGGGAAGCCACACTAATACCGTACCATAATGTAATATTACTCAATTGTTAACTTTTTCATGTCGCACTGGTCTGACCAGCCGAAATCTGGACACAAATACTATTCATTAATACATGTCAAGTAGCGAGACACTGAACTAAGATCACATCATTAATATTGAGTAGAGTGTACCTACGTACGAGTAGGCGTTGGTGGAAAAGGATAAATTTCATGGAGAGGTGCTTTCACCCTTTATGGCTCCAATCTATTTGTCAGAGAAAAGGAAACACGAAGCAACTAAAGAAAGGATCGGTTCTTCAGCACCGACCTTATTACGTCCCTAATGTACGTACCGCGTACATTATTGCCTCTAATGATGCCGAAGTCGATTTCATGCTTGTCTTTACATTGTAGATAATACTACGAGTATATCTAACGACATAATTGTCAGTTGAATTCAGTCAGCAGTAATTATCACACAATTGTTGCTTGAATAAATTAAATCCAACAGCGATATTTAATTAATTTTGTTAAATCATTAACAATTGGAATCATCAAAACCGCTACATACCGTCACATTTGCGCGATTGCAATTGTGTTAACCTTAAGTTATGGTTTTATTGTCAAAATAATAACGAAACGAACTATTTTGCGATTGTTGTTAATTTCAAATAGAAAGATACTGAAAAATATTTGTACAGGTATAGATATAGAATGGCAAGATATCCTTTTCTATAATAAATTAAATAAAGTGTCCATCAACAAAGCGCGGGCGCAGCGTATGCAGGCTACAAAGCGGAGCTGCTTCGGTCAACCCATTAGCAAGCGCGCCGCGGGGGCTCATGATCACTTTGCTCACTTTAATTTATGTACTTTGTACCATTGTCCAACAACAAAGCATACGTTTTATAGCATTTGGCTGCCGGACACCCAGATTAACATCTATGCTTGGTTTCGCCTTTCTCTCGTTTTGTGCAACACAATGGATAACCGGGTAGCCACCTGGCAATAATGGCTTCAACGCTGCAAAGGAACTGCCTGCTTATTTTTCATAATACTTACATATAAAAAAAGCTATTATCGAAGCGCAACACATAGTAAAATAAGTCAATTTATCTCGATTTATCAATATAATCAAATTTATAACTAAAAGTTACATAATTTATGAAAAGAAAAATGCATAATAACTAAGTTACAATAAACTAATAGCTATTTATTTTTAGAATAAACAATAGTAATTAAACATGATTGTTCAAGGGCTGTACTGATCTTGAAGTTAAATATAAAATACTTATCGAGAAAAAAATAATAACGAGATTTTAAAGAAGTTTTTTTCCTGTTGCAAAGACATTGGCACAATGGCAATAATATGCCTATGTCAATATGTAATTGCGAACTCCTCTGTACATGGGTACATTTAAGTGCTAGGTATACATGAAGTCTGACTTTCCATAAAATCCCAAGTCGCGAAGGATATTAATCAGGCAATTATCTCACGTTTTAAACTGTCCCAACTACCTACACACAGACTTTAATTTCTCATATCTTTGTGTCATGACCTATTTAAAATGCAACTACTCATTCTCTATACGAGCATCGCCATCATCGGAGACTGCATTCCTAGGATTATTCACCAGATCACCGTGCACTCTGACACGATACACACACGTATATACAGGGTGGCCCCAGTTCGTCAGCACTCTTATCCTGAGGATGTTATGCCCCTTAGGACTTGGAAATAGAACCTCGAAGTACTGGATTGGTTTGCCATCTTTGTCGTACTCAAAACTGCCGTAATCGTGAGGGTATGGATCGTAGCGATTTTCTAGTCCTTCCACTTGAAATAGCCGCGGAGCTGACGATATTTCTCTGGAAAAAGTTATTGTATCTTTTTAATGTCATTCCCGAAGACTATAAGAATCTTTATCATAACTAGGCGGCTAATGTTTACGAATGTACCTGAAGAGTATATCTGATTGCTTAAACGCGCTTATCTAAAGAAGTAATGTTCCGATTTAAAAAAAAACGCGTTCAGACTCTATATGATAAATATAGCAGAAGTAATGAGAATCGTCCAAAATAGTCATAGATATATATTTTCACGCTTGCTCTCCGAATCACCAGTTGTACGAGTATACGCACATGAAATGGGCTTTATCATTCAAAGATAATCAGGTACGTGATTTTTGTGAGATAGACTGAAACAGAATTAAAGTCTTACCTAGTAGGTGAAATATGAGGCGGTATGTGCTCAACGCTGATACCCGTTATTCGAACAGTGCCCAGCAGTCGTATGGTAGCTTCACCTCTTGATCCCTTGAAGGCCCAGCACTCTCCAGGCAATGTCCCGGGGCGTATCATGGCGCGGGCGCCGAGGCACTCGCGACACAACCAGGCGGTCAGCATGTGGAGCGCCCAGCCAACAGGCGACTCGTATATGATGTGCTCCACAGAGTCACCAGTGTCCAGTATTCGGGCACCAGCTGATTCGAGCGCGTAGTCTGCTAGCTGTTCATGGGTAGAAGATAACCCTTGACTCATATAACGTTGCTTTAATTGTTTGCTACCCTTAAAAACTAGGATTGAATCGGACCTACTTAATAATCAAAAGCATGAAATTAAATATGATTTATTATTCTTTATTTTCATAAATGTAGACAGGTAGTTCATTTATTCTGTGTAAAAAAAAACGTATAATACTCATATCAAGTGTAGCAATTCTCAATGAGATGGCCGCACGGGAGGTGGTCAATTGAAAAAAAAATTGCAAACAGCAGTTCGTAGATGACACTATTTTTAATTTAATTCGATTCATTTCGGCACGGGTAGAGCAACTAGTAAGGGCAACGGTAAGTGGTATTTATTTGCGAAAAAAAATATGTATTATTTCATAAGTAATGTGGCCATCTTACTCGGACAGTCGGGAAAGATGTCCTGGATGGCAGATGGATTACTTTTTTTAAGTTTAGTATTAAATGGAAAGCGTTCTTTAAGCTGACATCGGAAATGTAGGTATAACACAAGAGAAATAAATAAAGTTTATGTTATATACCTACTAATTCAATATTTTATTCATCATAATAAAGTTACTAGAGCGATCTCTCCTTGAACTACCTTTCCTACACATAACACGGTAATATCGTAGAATGAATAAGAAAAAATAATGGAAAAAAAATTCAAAGATTATAGAATTATTACTGTATCTACTTGTTTATACGACGGTGATGATGAAGTCCAGAAACAGTATTTAAACGGAAACATTTGTTAGAGAAAAATTATGAAGGGATGATTGACAAAGAGGTTGCCGGAATAAACAAAGTGTATCCGACGGGGTAGTAACGTCGTACGTTTTATGGGCTAACGCATTTCTAAACAATCCGCTAGCTGAGAAAAAAGGGGTATACCTACCTATTTATTTAAATACCTTTAATATAAAGTATTTATTACTTGGATAGTAATTATTTTATCCTCAAACAAGGTTTGCATTTAATTTGAGGACAAGTTTGTTTTCGTTTGGATCTGAATGTCTCTGTATTCCTGGATACGTTGCTGTTAGGTGTAACTAGCTAGTTTGCATTCAGATATCTTAACACAACTCACCTGTCTATCATAATCAGGCGCATCGCCAACCTGGCGATTGTTGCGCATACGCATTACGGGATCTACGAGCGCCTCCTTAGCGCGGCCGGCTGCTGCCGCCACAGCAGGCAACACGGACGAAATGCGTTCCATCTCAGTTTGCAGACGCTCATGTTTGCGGTTCACCTTCAATTTGTTGTTAAAATAAGAATATTTTTTACAATGACACATGGAATGGTTACCAAAACCAAAAACTGATATTCAGTTATAGGTAGGTCCCTAAAAGAAAAATTTACAATTTCAAGCACATAGTCTACAGTGAATTTGCCAATGGGGATATTGTTGCCTGACCGAGTGTGGTGGTCCATAATTATCTCCCCTACTTTTTGTTAAACCATTTGCTAAAAAGATTCTCAGTTCGTCTATAGGAAAGTTTTTTTTATAAAGCCTACTGAATGATGCTACCTATTACGATACTAATACTAGACTACCAATCATCCAAAGCTTTGGTAGCTTTTGATTCACTGTACCTATTTATACTTTACTAGCGGTCGCCCGCGGCTCCGCCCGCGTGGATGTCGGTTTTCGCGACAAAAAGTAGTCTATGTATTATTCTGATGTATAAGCTATATTGTGGTAAAGTTTCATTCAAATTCATTCAGTAGTTTTTACGTGAAAGAGTAACAAACATCCATACATCCATACTTACAAACTTTCGCCTTTATAATAGTAGTAGGATAACGTTATTTTTTTCAAATCACAACTAGCGCCATCTACTTTATTATATGGAGATGTGATGGGAAGCCCGTAGCGGACAGCTAAGGGTAGCTAACTCCCTAATCAAAGCGTACAAGTAACGTCATCTATCTTACTATTAAGAAACGGTAGAAGAGTGCTCTTTTCCAATAGGAAAATCTGAAAACTGCGCTCCTTAAATAATCGATACAATGCTTTTAACATTCTACTTCGAAATCAAGATATTTTTGAGGTATTGTTAGTTCCAATTCGAATAATCTACTTCTATTTTAACGGCAAAAAAATCTTATGAGCATATGCAACCTCTGAGAGTCCTCTGGTCAACTGCATAACAACGTATTTGATGTCAGAGAAGTCTCCATCCAACGTCTCTTGTGTAGGTCCCCAAAAATATGCGTAGATGTGTAGACCCAGTAGCAGAGATAGCGCAATGCAGACAAATGAACGAAACACGTTTCGAAAACATCCTTCAGTTCTGTGTCCATAATCCATGAACTAAACTAAAGAATGGATTTTTGATTTAAACTTTAATTTCTTATTGACACTGACACGTGATAACATCCACAGAGAACTAGACCAAAAGGAATGTGAAAGAGTGGATTTTTTTTTAATATATTGGAGAAGATTAAGGCTTTAGCTACATCACCTATATATATCTTAAAGCTATATTGGGGTCGGCTTCCAGTCTAACCGGATGCACTAGTGTTTCACATGGCGCGACTGCCCGATGAAGACAGATACCTGAAGGCAAAAAATCTGTTTCCAGGTATTCTGGAGCGTCCCGAGTAACTTATATCTTTCAGGGCCCTCACCTATCTCCATGACAATTATAACTCAATTGGTTCAGTTGTTTTGCAATTAAACTAACGATTTTATCGTCCTACTATTGGGCACAGGCCACCTCTCACACTAAGATTGAGCGTTAATCACCACGCTTGCTCAATGAGGGTTGGTGATTTCAGACTTCATAGTCCAGGTTTCCTCAAGATGTTTTCCTTCACTTTAAATGTGTCATTGGTGTCCAAGATATACTTAGAAATTACATTTAACTTAAGAAAAGTTACATTGGTACTTGCCTGGTTTGGAATCAAACCCGCAGGCACTCGTACTTGAGAGGCTGGTGCATTAACCACTAGGCCACCACGACTTAGTAGTAGTCGCTTTTATAGTGGTTTGTATTTAAAATATTTATTGATACTTGTGGACCCCAACATGGGTTTTTATTACTATCATCTTGGTTTTAGTTCAACCGCAACTTTATAGCCAACTGATAACTTAAAAGGGGTTATTGAATAAATAAGAACCTCTTGGAATTTTAAGTTATTTATTAATACAAAATGGCTACAAACAGATGTTCATATAAACGGTAACCACACTGAAGATGTTAAGACAGTTCCAAATTGAGTAGATCTTTAATTTCTATTGGATTGTATTTCCGTAAAAAGTTGTTTTGAATACAATGGTGCCTGCAAATGTTCTTGCTGTCAACATTCAACAAAGAATATTGTGAGCATATGTAAATATTACATAGATATTATAAGACTTTTCAGAGAGAAAATGGGCACCATACAAATGGAAGTTACTACAATCTGTTCCAAATTACGCCTTCTGGTTTTGCGTGGCATACTCAATCTGAGCTGCGGCCACAGACTTCATAGCTTCGTGTGCGGAGTGCACGTTGCCGCGCCACGCGACCAGCACGTCCCGGAGTTGCTGCCACTGCGCGCGTCCGAACGTGCGGTGCATTGTGCTTGACACGCGAACTATGCGCTCTGCTTGGTCCATGCGAGCGCGGACTAAACGGGTCTTTAGGACTGAAAAAGATTAAATTATTGGTATTTGGTGTAAATAGGACTAGTTTCTAAAATATGCTCGTTTAAAAGAATATTTTAGAACCAAATCAACATGGTGATCTACTCACTACACATTCTCTATAGGGCTCTATGCTCGCTAAAATTTTTGTATAGTAAGATTAATATATTTTACCTTCAATGATGAAAGCTTCAACATCTTTCTCTTCAATTTGCAGTTCTGATATAATTTCATCATAGGTTATTTCAGGGTTGACCTCAGCCATTTGCATGAAGGACAGTATCCTCATTTTCTTGACATTTTGTTCATGATCTAGACCTGAAAACCAAGCAAAATATATATATTCCTAATTCATGCATTAGCAAAGATCCTTATACTATCTATGTTACTTGAAGTTATACAACAACTGACTAGATTGAAAATTACACATACCTTGGGACTGCACAAATTCTTTATGATTCTGGTAGAAGGTCTGATAGCTTGACAACTTCTCTGATACGAAAATTGTAAGGAGGTCATGAATAAGTTCTCCTTCAAGGAATCTTACAGGTTTGAGAGATAGTAGAGGGTCCAACAGGAATGTAGTGGGATCAGCTAGAGCAGTGGAGATGCATTTGATAGCATCCTCTCTGGCATAGGATGCATTCTCATCAGTGTATGTACCCAGGAGTTCAATCATTACTTTTGAAGCCAATTCACTGTAAAAATACCATTATACTTATTAGTTTTAGTTATTAAACATATTGAACCAATTGGATATTGTCTTTTTGTAAGTCTAACTAGAACAGGATAGAAAGGAAACAAACAATCATGAAACAAATATTTGATGCTTTACTTAAAAAAGAAATAGTTTCAACTACAATAAAAGAATACAATACTTTGCTGGCTAATCTAATTCCTCAAATAATTTTAACAGATAGATAGCTTATTACTTATACTACTACTATTAGATTAGCTATAAACAAAAGTTACCTGTTCTGATCTTTTAAAACTTGGTGTAGAAGCCTGTATAGTTTCTGCATTTGTTCATTAGTGGGTGGGCAGCCAGAGAACTCTCTCTTGAGTTGTTCAACACTGGTGAAGACCTCACGCACATAGCCAACACGTGCTGCCAGCTCGATTACATGGTAGTATACATGATAACGGAGTGGGGAATTTGCTTCCAAGTTGTTGTAGAGACGCCATAGTCTGTAATGTGAAGTGCATCCATATGTTTTGACAACCATTGTTAAAAGAGCATACAGTTAATTAGTTGACTTAGCTTAGACTTCAACCAATGTTTGTACTTTGTCCAATGTTTAGTACAAAAAATGAAATAACTTACGATTGCAGCACAACCATGCCAAGTTTGGGCCCAGGTGCTTTTGTAAGCCTTTGGCTAAAAGCCAGAATCAAATTTTCTCCCCTTTCTAAAGGAATCTGCAATAACAATTATACATTCAACAGACAGTATCAAAAGAGAATACGGAAAATTAAAAGGGTATATTTGCTTTAAGCAAATCTTTATTATTTTGTAATAATGATTGACAGATTTTCATATATCAATAGATCAATAAATTATTATAAATACAATACTAATCAAATAAAAACATTTAGATTATGGTGAACTCAAAGTGTGCAAAGGGGCTTAAAATAGTATATTTACTAATAACTCATACATATTACTATAACTATGCTTGAAAACATTTTCAATTTTAAAAAGAACAAAAAAGTTACTTTGAGTGATACTTTCAACATAATTCAAGTTCTAATAAAAGATTGTTTTGGGGAATAGATTGAACGTCAATTACTGTACTCACAGACACCATGATGGAGACGATACTGTTGAGTATAGCTTCAATTTCGGATTCATTTGGCTCCTTGAAACATACATCACAAACACCCACAATTTTGTGCAAGTCGTCCTCTATTCCTTTCGGCGACTTCTCTTCCGCTATCTCTGCACCGAGACTCTTGAAGTATTTCCTAAGTTCCAGAGCCTGAAAGCAACGATGTTTATAAGCTAGGCACTGAAAGTCCTGATCTCACGATTAGGTTATGTTGACTAAAACTTACTTGATCTTCTAGAGATATATCCATAAAAACTGCAGGGCCTTGCATCTTGAATGTTGCTTATTTCGTATGTACCTTTAAATTCAATAAAATTCCTGCTACGAAGAAGATAATACATAAAAATGCATGTGCCACACACAAGCACCACAAATGACACGGCACAGAGGACCACAGACTACAAAGGAGTGAATCTGACAGCTCCTCCACAGGCTATTTAGATTTAGGTTGTGCTTTTGCCTTAGCTTTTGCGGTTTTTGTGTGCCCTAGAGGTGCGCAAAAATGGTACCAAAAACAACAAATGCAATTTGTCATGAACAAAATAGAATTGTCAAATGTCAAGATGATGGTGGTGTGACGTTTGTCATTGTAACGTGCTGTTTATTTTTGCGACTAAAGCAATTTTCCATAATGAAATAAGTTTTATTGGCCTGTTCTGTATAAGTTTATACTTTCATTACAAATACGTATTATATAAGCTTTGCAACATGAGTAATTTTCATAAAACAAGTGATTCTCGCGTAACTATAAGTGGCACAAAAGTAAAAAACAGTTTACCGATAATTTCGTCTGGTATTCCATCGTTGGACCATGTTATTGGTAGGTAAACTAACTAATAACTCTATTACAAATAAACTGAGAATTATAAATAACAAGAATAAACTAGTAATATAAAATTAACGTCCTACAAACATCCTGTCGTCGACTAGCCAATTTAATAGGAACTTATTGTTAATTCGATATTTAGTTTGGACATATATCACATACCAACGCTATATACTTATTATAAAATAGTTATCAATTTTATATAACAAATAAAAAAAAATAACTTTATATCTTTAAAAAATATATATAACCTAAATTGTATACCAATTTGTATTTCTTTCAGGTGGTGGCTTACCAGCTGGAAGCATTTTTGCTGTTGGTAAATATTATAAATCCTACCTTCAGTGTAAATAGGTAGATTTTGTAACTAAACTCAAATAAATTAAAACAGAAAATTGCTTATGTTACAGAGGAAGATGTCCTAGCAAACTACAGCAAAATCCTTTTAAAATATTTCTTATCTGAAGGAGTTGCGTGTAAGCATGACATCCTCATTGCATCAGCAGATGACAATCCAGAGAATATTGTGAGTAAACATTATATTCTAAATCAATTCTTATGTTTCAACATTATGCTTATCTCTTAGCTCTTCAGTTTTTAAATATGTACAGACGCCAGGCCAGCACTATCAAATTTTACCTATTGAATATCTTCTCATTGAAAACCTTTTTGTATTGTTATAAGGTTGAAAATGTATTAAAGAAATTTGACAGATGTATATGTGCTGGCGTCTGAATATCCCTTTCCCATTACCATATGCTGTATGTAGCTCAAAAACACAAAAATAGTACTTTTTATAAATTCATTATACAACCTGAATCCACTCTTAAGAAGAAAAATACAGTATCTATTCAACTTATTTGTATACAAATTTTATTGTTAATTAAAATCAAATATTGAAATTGCAGGCAAAAGAATTACCACTACCTACCTCAGTTCCACAAGATGATGAAATAACATCTACAGCTGGCGACATTGACAGAATGAAAATAGCATGGAGATATGAAGGGCTCAGTCAGGTGGAGTCATCATTTGGTAGCAATACTAATTTTGGGCACCATTTTGATCTTAGCAAACATATTGATGCTAACACTATTGATAATTGCAATATTAAATATTGTAATTTGGATATCAACAGTCAAAAAGCCAATGGTAAGTTAAACAAACTAAATTGCAGTCATATCTGGATAATCCAATAGTTCTGCATTTAATACATATAAGTATCAATACCATATCCAACAAGTAACAACAGAATTAAATAAAAAGTAGAATGTTAGGTACTCATTATTTGGTAACTTGGGGTACTGAATGTATTTTTTTTTTTTTCTTTAAATGAATGGAGAAGGCCTTTGTTCAGCAATGGATGTTCATGTGACTGAAATACATATGGATGAAACTGGAGTATTAATGATGATTATGAGAGTAATAATTATTGATTTAACCCTTTTTCAGGATTCAAAAACAGTTTGTATCATAACTTACTAACTAGCATCAAAGAATTAGTTTCTAAGGAAGAGTATCAAAGTAGTGTTAAAAACAATAACAGCAATATCTTAAGGATTGGTATCCACTCCTTGGGTTCTCCAGTGTGGATGGCAATGGATTGTGATGATGAAGCCAGCGGGAATTATGGACAGGATCTTATTAAGTTCATGTATTGTTTACGAGTTCTATTGAGGGACTCTAACGCTGTTGCATTTATTACCATTCCTGCACATTTGTTTGATGTATGTATATCTATGTTTAACTCTTATTGCTCTAGCAATACTTAAATGCGCAAGTTAAGAAACTGTTATTATACTTATTTCAGGATGATCACATAATGAAGAGGCTTTTGTACTCAATTGACAATGCAGTCAGAATTGAATCATTTGCTGGCTCAAGTCGTGAAACAAACCCAGTGTACAAGGATTACCATGGATTGTTCCATATCGCCAAGTTATCAGCCATTTACTCACTGGTTCCTTATGTGCCGCCCAGTCTTGATATGGCATTCAAACTGAAGAGGAAGAAGTTTGTTATAGAAAAGCTTCATTTGCCTCCAGGTACACTTTGCTTTTTTGAATTTAAGTAAATATGTTGTAAACAAATTCTCATTCTCATTTTTTACTATTAATATCTTTTGGGAGTATATTGGCTGCTTAAGGTTATACTTTCTTGCACATTGTTACCTTAATTCAAACTATTGTATAGTATGAATGTGTATGTAGATCCTTATAGTAAAAGTTTTATGATTGTGTTTCAGAACTTCAAGAAACAAAGGAACGGGAACAAGATGACATCACAGGCGTACCAAATGTTAACTGTGGTGGATTCAAGAAGAAAGACATCGATTTTTAAACGACATACATAGTCTATTGTTTGCTACATATGTATTAAAAACTGTAAATAAAATTTATTTACAAGCATGAACTGTTTTATGGCTTTTTAATTGAAACCTTGGTTATTTGTTCCTTTTTTTATTGAATGTTACTACGAGGTATGTCGCAATAACCGCAACCAGTATTACCATAACGAACCTGTAACTCCACTGGTCAAACGCTGAGGCATGCATGAGCGATTCCTGCATTAATTTTAAACAAAAATGCCTTAATACTCAGTCACCCCACCTGTTCACTAGAGCGTATCTCCCTAAAACCGGCGAATCTATTCATCGCCCGTTTGTTTATTCACATACTCACATTAGGTGTAACTATATCAGCCACATTTTTTCGCGTCAGATAACCTGTAGAATTTGGTGCCTTTTTTATCAAATAATACTCTTAATTTTAATATACCATGTGTAAAAACGACAGTGCTAAAGTGCTATTTGGATGTTTCAATACAATATTTTTTGTAAGTATTTCTACATATTTCATTATAGTTAGATACCTGCTGTGAAATTTTCGTGTAAACCTGTGCGCTGTTTTTTAAAGCGAGGATCAATTATAATTAAATGCTACCTGTACCTGTGAAACTAAATCATTATATTTGTCTTTTAGGCATGTGGATTTTTGGAAGTAATATGTGGTTTCCTCTTGCTGTGTGACTCTAAAAGAATACTGTTGTCTCGTCTACTGGCGGCTCCTGATGACGACTTCTTGACTCACCCTCCGTTCTACTATCTGGCCCTCGCCCTGTTGGCCGCCGGATTGGCTACATGTGCGACAGGAGCCTTGGGTTGCTGGGCCACTTATATGCCAAGCTATGCCGTTCTTACTATTGTAAGTTCTCAATTCTCTTATTATCTTATTTTTTTTTATATGGTATTAAATTAACAGTTAACCTTATAAGCTTACCTACGATTGTATACGTAGTGTGTAAGTAAACAGTTCAATGACCGATATATGCAATGCGGCATTGCGCCCAAACTATTATTTTGTAGTGACGCTGAAACTTACGCAACGAAATATTTTGTGTAATAAAAGAAACAGCACAACCGTTTACCGACTTGCAAAAAAGCAGAAGTTTCTTCAAACCCGTTGTTTTGCAATCCGATTGATAACATGATTTTAATTAGGTGCCTTACACGATAATTTTATTTATACGTCCTGTACATAGCATTAACTCTATAGTCCAAGAGTCCATTTGGATGATGATATGAAAAACCTTAAAGTTTAAGAAACCTGTAGACGCCGTATGGTTTAAGTTATCTGGAAGTTAAATGTGGCGATTACTGTTTCAGTACTTCTTGATAGCGTTAGCAATGCTCCTGTGTGAGTGCGCGGGCGGAGTGCTGGCCGCGATGTGGCCGCGCTGCCTAGGCCTGCAGAGCTCGCGCGGCGGCGCTGTAGGAGCCCTGCAGACCTACTACGCCTTACCCGACTTCGAACACTTCACTGCGGCCGTGGACTTAGCGCAAACTGAAGTAAGATTGATACTTGTTATTGAACTTCCTGTTTTATAATTATACACATATTGGGACTGTAGAGGTTTCTACGAGAAGAAAATCTTCAAAGTAATCAGATAAAGGATATCTTTAAGAGCTTCCCTTGAGGGTATAAGCTAGCGTCATACAAAATTTTTTGATTATTTTCCTAGAACAACTATTATGAGGCTGACCAAAAGCCTATATCTCGTCTTCAGCTGCAGTGCTGTGGTATGACCGACGCACGCAACTACGACATGTCCATCTGGCAGCTGAGGCGACTGGGCCCGCGCGGCATGTCGGTGCCGCTCAGCTGCTGTGTGCAGTACGAAGACAACGTGTCTTACCTCAACCCCGCGCCAGTGAACGCGTCGAGGTGCCAGGAAATACAGCCTAACCCGACGTTTAGATACGTCCCGGTAAGTAATGTTTAAGTATACGTTTATAATGTAACCAAAAGTCCTTTAGACAATAATAATTTTAAAAATTAGACAAATATACAATATGATATGTATTTTAATGATAGGCGATAGCTAGGAAAAGTAACTATATGGATTGGCCGTAACTCGTGAAGTCGTGACCTATCCTTAAATCCGACTGTTAAACTATACTCCATTTCATTAGACATTTAAACTACATTCACGCAACAAATAAACATCTGTTTCAATTATTTAGGTTATTGTTATTATGTTTTACATTGATTTTTAGATGTATTTTATTTCTAAACTGATGGATTTATTTTTAGTTATATGCCTACTCAAAGTAGGCATAAATTAAGTTATAATATTTTATCGTAGTCCAACTCTTTTGTTTGTTTCAGGGGTGCCTGGGACCATTAGAAGACTGGTATCAACAACAATACTTAATCTTAATGCTTGGTTTATTTGTTGTTGCGCTCTTCAAACTGGGAGTACTGCTCAGTACGATATTTTCGTGCATTCGTCTCAGGAGACGTAAGCAAATATTACAAGCATTCTCACTGAAGTCTTTAGATAGTAACACGAACGAGAACGTTTACGAATGTAAGCTAAGCGCGGCACACGACGAACCGATTACTGCGAAGTACATTCAACCGAATAACTTCTACAGCCCAAGAATACGTAACCCTAGGATTTTTCACAACAAACCAAATGAGGTTGTATGAGAATTAGCCACGGAGATAAATGCTTTAGAGAGGAAGTTGGAAAAGTTTTCAGATTATTTGTATAAGCACCAAGCTGACTCTATCATGTGGTGATCAGATTATCAGCTGAAATATAAAATGTGTTGCCAGCTCTATCTCGATTTTTGGAGATGTCTGTCAAAAATAATAAAGTACGAGATGTGTGCCATAACTTGTCCAGGAATATTTACTATTTTATTAGAGTAAAACATTCCTTCCATTACATTTCTTTTCTAAAGTATTTTCTCCGGTTATAAACTATGTTATAACTTCGGGTTCACTTAGTTTATAAGGTTATAAATAAATAAAACACATTCACTCAATATGCAATATTATTTTCAAAAGAACGTTCAAAAATTGGTCCTAAAGTTAAAACATTATTAACAATGGCTCTGGAATGTTTCTATCATTCACAATAGTTGGATTTACAGCTGTAAACTATAGCAGAGAGCGAAACCTTCATTCGGTTGGATTGTTTTTGGATAATGATTTGTATTTGATTTCATACCCATCTCTGGTATACATTGATCAAAAATTCCTAAGTTGTTTAACAACGGTTTTATATTTACACTACTATATAATAACGAAATGGGTGAATATGCATTCTCAAATACATATAAAGTTATAAAAAGAAAATGCACTTATCAAGAACATGCTACACATTCGTTGAAAAAGTAAATAATAATGAAACCAACAATCTATTAATTCCAGAATCTCTCAAACCCCCAAACTAAAATGATACCATGAGATCCTTAACAATAACAATAATCTATGTATAATAATTGATACTATTTATAACTCTATTGACCATTGAGACCGACATCACAGTATAATCTACAATCATCTTAGGTACAGGAATGATCTTATAATATTCTTAGTTCATAAAAATTTACATTTTGCACTATTTTAATGAAAGGGGTTGTCCCCGAGTCTGACAAACCAACAAAATGTGTTGTGGAATACCTATTCTCGTATGTCAATTCGAACGTTGAGAGGATGTCAGTGGCTGGGCCATTTCTGTAGTAACATAAGTAAAGCCGCACATTGGCCAAGTTTTAGCAGACGACAATGTAACTTAAAATTAAGTTGCGTAATACGAGAACCGAGGTGATTAGCCACGTTTTTGGTATCAGGCAACACGCAATAGCAACAGTGTGTACAGGCGGATGTCGGAAATATTTGCTGTCTATCGCAATCTTGCCATAATAATTAAAGCAATAAGTTGTTTCCTAAGCGACTAGCCACCAGTGATCCTCTAGCTTACCTCTTCACTAAAGGTCGCTTTAGCTACCTTGAGCTAATCACCTCGATTTATATTAAAACCTATATTTTAAAATAATAGTCGGTATCTATTGCCCCATTTGTATCATTTGATTTTTCATAAATAAATTCATTAACGTAAATAAAATATTGTCTTTTGTGCTTTCACCTTATAAACTACTATAAAATCTGCAATAAATATACATTAGCCTACTCTGCAGCTAAATAATAATTATCATAAGAAGAATAGAATGTCAGTTTCGTGGATACTCTGAGACTGTTGGTAGAATAATATTTAGCTTATGTTTATTATTACAAACATTTAAAAATTAAAATATTTACAAAGGAATTATTAACAATAGTAAAAACTATAAACACTACGAAATTGATATTTTTCATAATAAATAGTCTACAAAAACAACGTGGTCCAAAAATGTAAAGTGGCTTACTGTCGGTCACTTACGGTATAAGTAGGTTCTACTGGCCAAGCTCCACTCGGGCCTTAAATTCCTGTGTTATAACTTTGGTCATCATTTGTTCCATATTGGTCGTACATTTGTATTTTAGAAGGTATAATAAACACATTATGTAGACAAAACCCGAATATGATAAACTCTAATTGACTTTAAAGTGGGTCAATT
This sequence comes from Heliothis peltigera, assembly GCA_958496145.1. Classification (NCBI taxonomy): domain Eukaryota; kingdom Metazoa; phylum Arthropoda; class Insecta; order Lepidoptera; family Noctuidae; genus Heliothis; species Heliothis peltigera. Next base: position 7,722,220 of record OY292327.1, read on the forward strand.
AGTAATTATATTACTCTAAAAACGCACACATATAGCTGTGTAATAATTTAAAGGATGTCATTCAAAAAGGAGTTGTCTAAGGAGTTTAGTAGCTCCTGTGCGGTGAGATTGCTGGCGTCCGTGGAAGGCATATTGTCGAGGAAGTCAAGGTTGAAGTCTGTGGTTTGTCCTGTGAAGGAAGACGTGTTGTGGAGCGAGGGGAAGGAATGCTGCGAAACGTTTCCGTTCTGGCTTTGCATGGGCCCATTCTGCGACATCATGGAGTTCTGTTGCATGTTGTTTTGCGGATGCATCGGTCCCTGTCCCTGCATAGGCCCATTCTGCATGGGACTGCCCTGGTGGCCCATGCCCATGCCACCTTGTTGCATCGACATGCTCTGAGACTGGCTCATGTGAATATTTGGCATCTATAAAAAAACATAAACAGTTAATACTTTCCTAAAATATTAGATTTTTTTGGTCAAGATTGATAAATAAAATAAATCTTACCTGTCCTTGCACACTCATCATCTGGTTTTGTTGCATAATAAGATGAGACATGGGCGACTGTTGTTGATTGGACGCCCTGCAACATACACATAAAAAATAACGACCACACATAAAAATATCTTACAATAAAATTTAAATTGTTTATATGTAGCTCTTGTAATGATCATTTTTGTAGGTGGGCAATACTGACCGCTGTTGCTGTTGTTGGTGTTGCAAGAGCTGTTGCTGTTGCAACCGCGCCTGTTGTAGCTGCATCTGTTGCTGCTGTTGTTGCGTCATGCCACCCATTGTTCCCATACTGAAGCCTGAAATAGATAACCATAATCTATATGTATTAAAGAAAGTTGTGTTAGTTACACTATAATTTATTACTTTCTTCACTATTCAGAACTGAATCGTCTGACCTGGTTTAGATGAAAATTTTTGGAGAGTTTGCTTTAAACCAAGAAACAGATATAGGATATACAGGTAGGGACGAAGTTCCCTAGGGACTGGGGTGGGAGCTATTTTTTTTTTCAGTATAAATTACACATAAATAATAAATTACTGGCTCTGCCACTTATGGCTTTTCATTGAGCTCTTCCGGAAAAAGTCTACTTCCTTTATTTTTATGGCTTGTAAAAGGGTCGTTTATTGTTATTTCGTACGACTGAACAGCTTACTCAATGGCTCTGTAAACTCCTGGTTTGTAAATAATGCAGCTAAAGTTATGATCGATGTGTTACCTTGGTGATGATGCGGGAACTGCTGCCTGGAGGCCTGCTGCTGCATGATGACGTGGCGCCACTCGGGCGCGTACTGGCGCGCGTGGTGGAAGGCGCGCGGCGCGGGCGGCCGGCGCACGCCCAGCGGCGGCGCGCCCGCCGGCCCCGCGCCCGGCCCCGCGAACCGCGCCTTGTACTCCGGCGGCGGCGGGCGCATCTGTTGCTGTTGCGCGCGCAGCATCTGTTGTTGTTGCTGCTGCAGCATCTTAGCTTGCTGTTCGCGTGATATGCCAGCTGCTGCGACGCCTAGAAAAGAAAAGTATAAGTTTGATGATCATGGTCACTGACAACTAAATCAGTAGGTCAAACTTGAGCAAACTCTAAGGATTGATCGCCATCCATCACCTTTATCAGCCTAGTTTCTTTTCTTACAAATCATTTGGCATTTGTTTCCTCTCTGAGTATTTCATTGAAAGCAACTGCCTATCTTCAACTTCAGTCTGTCATGACATTTCCCCTTTATTATATTTGCCCACTGACATTGCGTATTGATGAGCTATGAATTCCTGGTTACTGACCGAGTGGCGGGCCGCCTTGTTGCGACTGCTGCTGTTGCGGAGCGCCCTGCGGCCGCGCGCGCATCGCTTGCGAAAAGTTAATGCTCTGCGACTGAGACACCGAGTACGTATCACATCCGCTACCTGCAAACATCAACATACATTACTCAATAATTATGTTTTAAATGAATTTACGACCATGTCGAACAGTTATCAAACTGTTGCTAACTTTTATAGCCGATCATGTTTACGGTCATTCAATTCATGTGGTCGAATTCAGGTGATCCAAGTGTTCTCGCTTGCATACAGAAATTAATAAACTAAAGCTCCTGTAGTAAACTAAGAAAGAAGCTCATACAACGCACCCATTTGGCAATCAAGATCGGAATGTCGTGATGGTTTATCATCTCATCTCTTTGATACATACGCGTCATCGACGACGAAAAAAATTAATCAAAATCAAACAACGACGAGGAAAAAAATTAACACTACAGGTAGAAGAGTCGAAAGCAAAAAAAAAATCCAAAAATAATAATTTTAATAAAGTATCTACCTACTGCTGTCCATTTAAATGATGGAATTCTCAAAATAACTACTCATTGAACTCCAAAACATACAAATAAACCAACGACCAGAATAATCAATACTAAAGCTCGAAATATGTACCCAAACACCCACTCAAGAATGTTAATAAATGTAGATGTATGGATGTGTATGTGAGTGCATCATATTGCAAGTGCATAGCGCAGTTCGCGTAGTGCGTAGGTAATAAACACGTCAATCTAATGTCATCCTCATCCGAGGTGCGCAAGTTGGCGCATTCTCGCAGAGCGTCAACCTCGGCCCTCCGCCCCTCGACCACTCACCACGCGGATATTGGAAAATACATCTACAGAAGCTTCAACCACGTAGCGGCCGAGTAATATTTTAATTCATGCTTATTCATTCTGATAAGACGAATAATCTTTCTTGCACCGAAAACAAGAATAGCTTTAATCTAATACTCGATTATTATCAACGTTATTAGATAAATATTAGGGAAAATCAAAAACGAATATAGTATTCATTAATTAATAATAAAATATTCCCAAAGCTTTCCCATCCTGACTGTTATCAACTGCTAGTTTACCTTTACTTTTCCTGAGAAAAACTATCCTATTTCAATCCCAAATTCAATCAAATTCTCATCCGTTTTATCGTGACAGTCAGAAGTAGTAACTATCACATTTATAATTAGTTTGATAGGAATTTTACCAAGCTCTGTTATGGGTATACTCATTGTATCACAAAACGTGCCAGTAATCCTTCTGCTCGTTCTAATTTTACAGTGGCGCCACATATGTACACCACCACCACCTTACATTTACACACACGCTATCACTTAACACAACAGCATAAAGATGTAAATAGTTTGATAGGGCTACACACCAAGAACCGAGTGCTTGTAACTTATGTACAATGTGTCCAAAGCGCATGTGTATTATATTATGAAAAATAAACTTAGCACGCGAAGTTTCATTGTTTTTTAATACTTTATTTACACCTGGTTGTTTTACTAGGTAGCTATCGATTGTTACAAGTTGTAAAGTTATGTACGGTAACTTAAATTTTTACTTTGTAAATGTAAGAAAAAGGTCTGTCAAAAATCCGTTCATGTTATAAAAGGCTGATTGGGATATTTCAAAAGAACCTAGTTTTCTCTTGAGGCAGACGAATACTCTAACATGATAAAATCTTCTTGGATTTGAACATCTAAAGAAATTCTAAGTTCTAGTTTATGTTCTGATAATAAATCAGTTGATAATATTTTAATAATACTATGTATAACGAATATAAACAACACACACTCAATGACTCTATCTTCAGTATGGGCCGGAATTGAATCATCGTTTTAACATATCATTAGAATGACTCCGCGATAAAGTATAAAATAGGGCGTAAAGTAGATACGATACTCTAATAAAATTGAGACAAATGCCATGAATTTGGTAATTGTAGGAAATGATTGGATAAAAAAATATTTTTAATTTACCGAATTGAATCCTCAGTCTTTTTTTTCACATAGTCTGCCTTTGTCGCAAACAAAGAATTTTAAATAAACCGAGTTTCCAAGCCGAGTTCGTCCCGTATGGGGTATGACCGCCGCGAATTGATCGATCTGCGAAGGTCATACCTCTCAGGGGTTTTTCGTTCGCTTTGTTGTGAACATTTACCTTGATGGTGTTGCGGTGACGGCGTGCCTTGGTTGTGGAAACTGGCGTACATGCCCTGCTGTGCTGCCACGGAGACATGTCCTCCGCCGCCGCCGCCGCTCACTTGCATGTGCTGCGCTGCTGAAACCTAATACAAAAACATCTTTTTTTAAGACAAACTTACTCGAAAACAGATATTTGGACCTTTAAGCAGATCTTGACTATTTTCATAGACACAGATAATAAACAAACACTTATGTATTTAAAGAGATTTTTTGGATAGACTCCGATTTCTTTAAAATAATAACGAATCTATCCATCGAGAAAACTATTCAATTGTTTGAAATAAGTGACTGCTATCAGTAACCCCCAAATAAAATAGCTTTTTTATGTTTTATTCTCTTAGGTCTTGTAATGTTGGCTACTCATATTCATTATAACACTGTTACAGCTGCTGGGTTCGTAACAGCCAGTCTACCGTGCAATGAAAAAAACTAATTTAGATTACCTAACACGTGAGTTTATTGATTTTCGAGTCACATTTATTACTTTCATACAAGTCCATGATTTTAAATACTTTGTAAACCAGTAACCCTAAGTTCCTTCATACCCATGGGGATTTCAAGAAACCCTTTCGAGATTATTAATTTCCTAATTTTGAAGCTACAATCAACTTGATCTTCACATTTAGCGAAATTAGGACTCGTTTCGTCCGTGGAGTCAACTGAGGACGTAATGGAATTTCTAGTTTCCTTCACAACATATATCTTTACTTTAAAATATTACATAGTTTGTGTTAGAATGATACATTTATCGCTAAACTGCTTCACTTATAGCGACATCAATAATCACAGCATCGACATGCATCCTGTAAATACTTGTGTAAATTGAATACCCAAAGAGCTATAATTATAACAATAGGGTTTATGTTACATAATAATTAGGCATGTGTATGAAATATTGATTTTCCACGGCGCCGCGTTTCGTAATCGTTTTCCATTGCTAGTTCTCTCTTAGGTGAACTCGATTCAGCATAGATTTTACAATGGCATAGCAACAAGCCTCTCAAATAGTTTGGAAGCAGTATAACGCTTGGAAATTTTTCAGTTAGATTGAACCTTCAAATGAAGTCAAGCATAATCTTATGCCGTTTGTCTGTGAATACACTTATTGATGGGAAACCTTCACAGCTGCAACTTCACCACTCAAGCGGAAAAGCTTAACATGCAATGCGCAATAACCTATCTTATTCCATTACAGTTCACATACGCTGTACACTCAGCTCAAGATATCATTATGAAAATGATTGTAAGTCAGTATCTTGAAAGAAAAATAAACGTATTGTTTGGTAATTAAAACGTAGAGCCCAATAATGGAATTAATACTACGGTCGAAAAAGTCAAATGGAGGCAAGTACTAAGTGAAATCAAATTGGGCCCAATCTGGATAAGTTCAATGTGTATCAAACATTTAGTACGTCACATTAAAATTATACTAACCAGGTAAACTAGCAAAAAGGGTACCCAAAAAATACAGTGCGAAATGACCTAACTCATCTATCTTTTATGATCCCTCATGAGCATTCGCCTACTGTGAGTACTTATAGAGGTCATATGAGACTTTGCATGTTACGCTCCAAGTCTGACGAACATTTGTTGCTCAGAATCGCTTATCCATTATTCACTGCAGCTATTACTGGCTGATCATTATAGGTTGCGCACCGTGATGCTCCAATCTTCTTCCTGATGTTACGACAAATCTATAACGTTGTATCGCGGGCGAATGTTCTTGGAAGGGAATAATTTAAGAGTAATGTTTTCAGAGTCTAGCAGCAAATATGACTATAATTCCACATCAACACAGAACTACATAAACTTAACTGAAATAATACCTAAAGCCAACGCTAAAACTCAAAAATAATAGCCAAATAATGTTGTATAAGAATTATTTTTTGAAGGAGATCAGTTTTAAAGAAATACGCTTGGAATATCAATTAAAGAAGTGAAGGTGGCAGAAGTGGATAGAGAGATGGATTAATGAGTTTATGACACAACATTGGAGCGGTAAGCAGCGATGACAGCTGCCATTCTGGCGGAGGTGAACACACGTCACCGTCGCGCTCAAGCCTCGACGCACGGCAAACCTGTTTGGAACGGTTCGTCCGCCTGCACCCGCAATTTTTGTTGTTCTCCAACAATATCATATCGTTCTAAGTCCACTAACCCGTATGCTGTTTGCACTATTGTCAAGCCAGACGACCTAACGGCATCGCTCTTATCCATCCGTACATCATTTTTTCGTATGACCCAAACCTGAGAATTGTTATCAAGAACGCAGGTAGAAACACTGTGTTGGGTTACATTTGAATGATTTAGACCGAACCACTCTACAACATTTATTCAATTTTATTTTACTTTTAAATCAGCAAAAGTTTTTTACTAATTTATTTCTTTTCAAATTCACTACACTATTTAGGCTAGCGAAAAAATTTGATAAACTCGTAGCAAACTATTCTGTAAAGAGCAAATCAGTGTTCGTAAAATTACAAGTATGTTGCATTTTTTTAATCATTAAGTGATAACAATAGAATCAAAACAATCCATAGGATTATTTCAAAAGTTTAGACAATGACATAACAGCGTTGTCATTTTATGTGCCTAACTTTGACATCATTTGAAATCAACATCATAAGTATAGAAATAAATTCTACAGGTCTGATACTGCGATGAAACCTTCACCACGTCCTCTAAAACTTCTCAGAATTGCATTAAAACGTTAAAGTGACATCATGGCACGATGATAGGGAAATAGGAAAAACATTAGCTTCATCGCAAAGAATTTTCCGTTAAAACAGAATACCCCTATATGTATAGGTTTTGCTTTTTTATGACGTGTCAAGACGAAATTGCTTGCCAAAAATAAATAGGGTTTTAACCAAAAAAATAGATTAAAATTTTTATATGGACTGAAACCGACCTGTCTTTCGCCTGAACGCGCCCCCCAAACACTGTTTAAAAAAGAAAACAACTTCAACACTGATCATAATCATGATTTCATCTGTTGTCCACTTTGAATTAAGTTATTTTTCGAAAAAATAATTTACTTAAAAGCTAAATCCGTCGGCGTTTACTCGACTTTTCCTTTACGCTGTAGTTATATATGTTAATAAGGGTACACTTTAAATATAGATCTTTGATATTGCTTTAAAGGCCAAAGGATGTCGTTGGGAAGGGAGCCTCGGGTATGACGTCACGAGCCCCTGGGTTCGTCACCGGTATCGCTGGCTGCGGAAATAGATCGGCCCACGCGCTTTCATCACTTACACCCACGTACTAATACAGACAGAAAACTTCAGTTTCTACATGTGATTCTTTATTAAATTAATTGTAATATAGCGTTGACTATTAGGAGCGGAAATTTAAAGGAAAAACCAATAAGACCGAATGTAACAAAAAAAATATCGATGACTTTTAAGTGTCTAGTTCTTTGCAAATTATTTTAACTGAAATCTTAAAATGATAATCTGAATATGAAGGCCATTTTAGTATTAAAGACATCTATAATATTCAAATACAAGGAGTATTTTGTTGACATAAGAGCTTTTTGAATGTATCTATACATGTTGTTAAGGCGACATTGTGTTTGAGAGAGAAGGGCTTATAATTACGGGAGAGGCGAGGTGTCGGGCGGGTGCGACACGTGGCTCGATTACTCCCGGTCTCGGTACAGGAAGCTATCGGGCCCTACTCTTTTTATTCCATTCATTCTCTAGTGTCATCGGCCGTGTCGCCGTCACGACTTTCGAAACAACTGAGATTTAAATGTATCACATATTGTTCTAACAACACATGAAACCAGATTCTGCGGCTGTCGACTCATGAATACTCTGACCTTGTTTTGAGTGGGTATGTTATGTCATAAAACCATTTGAAGTTATATACAAAAATACACTGAATAAGGTCACTTTAAGCAATTTTTTGTGCATATCCTTTATGGACTGGAAATTTATTGGCAGAAAAATCTGTTGATCAGTAGACGTTGTTATTCAATAAGTTTTTTATTTGAATTTAGAGACGGTAAATCAGAACTTGACTTGAGTATTTATACGACTTGGGTGCCTGTTTAGGTACGGCTAATACGTAGCTACACTGGCCGCCATCGGTGTAGATCTAGTAGGTTATCTCTAGAGATAAATTCATGATGAGGTCATGATTCAAGTCGCAGGTCCGTGAAATGTTTAATTACCCCGCCATTCTCGCCGAGGCACCGTGTGGCAATCATGCCTATACACTATGGCCGTCACGCCATTGATCGTTGAGAGGCTGAGCAAAGACACACTTTTACCATAGCATGTATTTTAATTCTGATAAACGATTACTTACATTTTTTTTAAATCTTTTATATCAAAACACAAAAACGGTGAAATTGGATCAATTTTATATCGTTATTCACTGACAGATACACTTTTCGGGCTTTTAGTCTAGAGGTAGCGATTAGATGCTCATTTGTCTATGTAGCATCATAGCTCCAAAACGGTTAGAACGACTTCAATGCGGTTGTTTACTTCAACTGAAAGCAAAGTTTGGTGAAAAAATCCAGTTGAGCATTCGAACTATAGAAAGAAAACTCCGAGAGATTTCCTCAGTGCAGGCTAACGTCAGAGATGATATGAATTCAATCTTCTAATAATTTAGCACAGTGTTTCATTTTTAAATTATTATATCACTGATATCAGATGATTTTTCGTTAGCTACAAATAAAATCAAAACTAGGATACGAATAATAAAAAAGCTGCTGAATAAAAATAAGATTAGAATTCTCCTGAATAGCATTGATGCATGGGGAAACTCGCGTTTTGTAGCGTCGCATAAGTTCTTCTGAAGGACTCAATCGAGACGTTTGTTTGTACTTATCCTACTGTACATTAATAATGTTCTATAATATTAGTGTATGTACCCTCCTGACTTGTTTACAGTGGACGGCCTTTAAGTAAAACATGTGGCTTTCGATACATCTGCTTATTCGCAACACGTACTTGTTAATAAAACTTAGGTACATAGTTACATGTTATTTGATGTATATAATATTAATATCTACGATGGTGTCGGGAAGTGCTATTAACATTCCTAGAGTTTGTACAAAATTAAAAAAATAAAGAGATTAAAACTAAGTACTGAAGGTGTCAAGTAATTACGCTTTAGTCAATGAATACTCTAGTCCATTATCATTTACGGTACGCAGTCTATAATATTTAAATGAATGATTAGTGCCATTTGTACTAAGTAGCTAGGGTACGTGTTATACAACTAGAGATATAGTCGCACAGACGTCACTTCGCCTCCAACTATCCATGGACCGTGGTAGGTAAGTGTAGGCGAGCGGCGGCGAGCAGCGCGCGCACGCCCTACCCGGTCGATACTACACCAGTCTCCATGTTTTTTATGTCTTTTCACGTCACGAATTGTTCAACAAAAATATATCTAATAATTAACTAAAGGAAAGCAAGTTAAGGGTATTTAATAACGTAAAGAAGAAACGCGATAATTCTACAATATTCATATTAGCGACTTCGGTTTTAGCGCACCATGAAACGTCATCTAATATGTTCGCGGGAAAGCGCCGACACTCTTAATTTTAGAAATTTGGCGCCATGTTAAACATAGGTTTTTTTACTCTTAAGATTAACAGATTATTTAATGAAACTGTTTTTTATACTCCAACATAAATTACATATTGTATTATACGTTTTGAATATTTTGCGGTAGTACGTGGAAATTGTACAATCGCAGTTGGTGGACTCCTAGCTATGCAACGGTTAGCGTAGTTAGTTTGAAATAACATGACTTTTTATTTCAATTTTTTTGAATCTCTTGATGAAGTATTTTAATCCTTAATAATATTCTAAATGCGAATATAACTTAATATCGTCTGCGAATAAGACTAACATAATAAAACGCCTGAACCTATGTGATTGAAATTTTATATGCATTTATCTGGGAAGTAGTTACCTCAGAGTGCGAATTCACTAAACAAATAGGATCAATGACTACTATATACTAGCTGCTTGTAGTTCCTGAAATAAGCGCATTCAAGCAAACAAACTAACTCTTCGACTTTAGAATAATATTAGTAGGGCATAAATACGAAAGGTTTGTTTATTTGTATTGAATAGGCTCCGAAAGCTCTGAACCAATTTGAAAAATTCCTTCACTCTTGGCAAGCTACACTATCCCCGGGTGACACAGGCTATATGTATTTTATAGGCGCAGTTGAAACAGCTAGTGTTATATGAACATATCTTACCTGCAGATTGTGATGTGGCTGAGTCAAATGTAGCTGCTGCTGTTGCGACATGTGCAGATGTTCCATGGGCGGCGGAGCAGGCCGCGGCCGGTATCCGCCATAGCCGCGATAGCGCGCCCAGTCCCCGCCCGCCGCTTGCTGGTGCTGCTCAGCCATGTGCTTCAGGGTCTGAGCCGCCGGCGACATCTCTCCGCCACCATACGGCCGAGGAGCTGGTTCACCCTCCGGTGGTTCCAGCAACCCTATTCCACCGCCATTCAGTTTACCACCGTCAATATCGAAGTCCTTCATAAATTCTGGATATTCCGATATTTCCGTGATAAGATCTTCGAACGTGTCATCTCCATCTTCCTCGCCGATCAGATCGGCTAATCCAGGGAAAGCTGAAGCCGCGTCACGTTCAAGAGCCGCTGCACACTCATCCAATCCGACGAAATCGTCATCAGCCACTTCAGATTTGCACTCGGCTTTGCATTCACGCTCGCAATCAAGCGGAGTAGGCACCCGCGGCGGTGCTTGTGGTAAGGGGGGTGAACTAGACGTCTTAACGGCATTTGCGAGTGCCTTCACCGTAACGTTAGTAGAAATTTGCTGAGGTTGCGAATCCGCTGCAGAAGTTGTGAACTCCAATTGTTGGACGATTTCTACAGAGAACTTGGTGAGAGCTTCGCCCCCAACACCGCCCCCGCCTCCTCCTCCACCACATTGAATTTTTGCTGGAGGTTCATAGTCACCGCATCCGAATTTTTGTTGCTAAAACAAAAGAAAATTGATGTTAATCCACCAAGTAAACAAATTGTGACACAACTGTCAAACATTATTCATTACTATAATTATATCACATTACAACCCTGCAATAAGTAGTTTCTATGAGATGCCACTGTCGCGACATTTTTCTCATATCACTGACTCGTTGTTTACACGGATTATGCCCTGGATTTGTGTACAAATAATCTTATCAAGTCGATTTAATTTATTATGCCGGGCATATACCTACGTAAACGTAACGTAAACACTGCGTATTCTGGGCATATTATACCCAACTGCATGCATGTTTTAACGCCAAACCGCACGGTCAGATCAAATTAAAATAAATGACAAAACAATTATTTAGGGACATGAAACAATGAGTTAGTACAAATTGCTACAAATGAATGAGTACCTGATACTTCTTGACAATTCTGAGCTAGACGTTGGTAGGTAAATGGTTTAATCAAGTGCGTGGCCGTCACGTGTTCGCATACGATAGCAGATTAAAATAATTGTGTTCATGACAGTCTAATGAATCTCCGGCAGACATCCTACATTTCTGGTAAGTTCTATTTGTCATTTACATAAATAATGCTAGAATTTTGCTTAATCAATGGCTATTTAGATAATAGCAAATTTCACATGATTATAAGAAAACTATGTTTGATAAATTCTCAAATCGTATCAAAATATTTAATCGTAATCTATTTTAATCATAAAGTATGTATGTAACTCCTTTCTAAATTCGACAAAGGCAATTTAATATTATTGAAGACGATCTATTAGGTACAAAATATTTATGTAAAATGTAGAAAAGTACTATAACTCTATTACAAAGTATCAAGGCAAGTACAAACTTATGTCTTGCCTAATTAGCAGATAACACTTGACCATTCGCCAGATCGAATTTCTTCAGTAATGAGTGCAAGTTGAAGATCACGCCACGGAGTGTTCTAATTGCATTATCATGATAACGCCATACAACGATTTACATATTGAGCATCGCTGAATATTTCAATACAGCGGACTATGGGAGCGGTTCACAGTAGCGTGGCGCCAAAGTCTAATCTATAGTCTGCCCTCGGAAGATTTTAAATCACAGAAATAAATTAAGTTCTCAAAAAACCCTTTTACACGTCTTGTCAGGAGGATTCTATCCTATCAGTACGAATTGATGGGGGATAGGAATGGCTACTGAAAGCCTTATTACCAATGTTACCAATGTTCCACGGACTATAAAGCAGGACCTTTAATCGGCATTCAGTCAGCTTAAGATTGTCAATATAGGCACTCGTGGTTTACTCAATGATTTCAGGTTCTATGAACGCAGGTCAATATTTAAGAAATCTTGCAAGGACGAGCTGGACGGTCTATTCTTTTGAATAACAAACAGCAAGTTCAGCTTGAGGACATGGATCTGGGTCTTAATATTGAAAACTAACACTTGGTTGAACACCTAACTTGGATGTAAATTGAAAACCCTTGTTGGAAAACATTCCAATATTTTCTACAATAGTTAATTATAGCAACTATCGGTACCACAATGTAATACGCAGTACGTAGTTACTTAATAAAATGTGTCAGAAAACCGCGCAGGCGCAGGCGCTCGGAGGTCGTCGCGGTGAGCGGCGCGAGACAATGCGAGGCGTTTGTTGTGAAACTCGCGTAGTTTGCACAACCGCAGACCGCCCTACCGTACGTACACTTACATGATCTAGCGCAGGTAAACCGACTGGCCATGCTATCAGGAAGATCTTTGACTCCGTTAGGGAAGAGCCAAATGATACAGCCTTCACAAACATCATTTAGTCACAGTATTTGATAGTTCTTTTCATTTCAAACAGACTAAAGACACGTTTCTCGGTTTGTTATGAAGGTCGTTTTCCAAAGTGTCGAAAACAAGTTTGATTGAGTATATAATTGCACTAATTTGTTTGATCGTTAGCTATAATGTTACGATAGTTGTGTGTCGCGTGCTGAGTAAAGTGAAGCACTCGGAGGCATGGGATGCGGTGCCAGAGGGTCAAGTCAATTGACGTCTGGCAACATCCGGTGTGCGATGCGGCGCTTACACAGCACGTGCTGCCACTAATTATCTCCCCATCTCGATCTACTGGTGCTCCATGAATAGTGAATAACGTTTTAGAACTATATAGAGAACTATAAATCAGTACATCAATATCCACGGTGTTTGACAACTAACTTGTTACGTGTTTCTACACGTGCATCATCTGGTGCATTTCTATGCACCAGATTGGGAGAGTTAACTGAATAGGTGAAAAATGGGAATCACATTTATGGAGGTTGAGTTAAATCGCAATCTTCGTAAAAACTAGGTAGTAATTGTAATAGAACAATACAATCACGTGTAAAGCGCAGACACGTGACCCGTAACAGTAATGAGGAAGTAATCTTACATAACACGAAGCTAAAACGTCAGATAAGTAGGTAATAGACGTAACTAGAATTTAAGAATATCTAGGGAATGAAATCGATCAGTTTAGATGGAGATGAAGAAAGAATGTGGCGTATGAATAAATCATCGTATTGTAATCAGATTTATCGGTAGCGTGCATTTCATGATAGCGTTTCAAATGCATTTCTTTAACTACGGTATTGTGCCCAAATATTTTATGACGGGTAACGGGAATATCAAGTGAAAATAGACGGGCGTAGATTTAAGAAGTGAACGCAACCGGTTTTTAAAGTTGTTTATCTTGTTTTTGTTCACATTGTTTAATATGTCACTTATTAGATTTTGCATTACCGATTTTTGGTGCCTTCACACGAATGGGTATATTAATAAGAACAAAACTTGCTCATAAACCATGTTAGGAGATCAGCGATTACGGTAAAGTAAAATCGGAAATGGTCAAATGAGACTGACTCTTATCGACTACACCCATCCTTCCCCTCTATGTTGCAGGCCACAGTTTACTCTTTCCTTCGGAATATTCCGCAGGATCAAAGGAAGATCTTTCGTGTTGTGGAATGCACGTTACGTTTTTGTTTACGACTGTCTTTTGAAGGTTTTTGACAATTACGGATAATCAGAAATAGGAGCTCGAAATCTGACAACTAGCCCTGACATAGATCATGAGGTATTACCATTACTCATTAAAGTACTATTACTTACTCCTCGTTAAGTGGGTTGTGTAGACAGATAGACAGTCGTTCTATGGAAAAACACTGATTCACATTTGCAGGTGTAAGCGTGCCCCAAAAAGGTGATGCGAATAAAAGGCAGATGTTAGATGTTGAAAATAAAAACTATACAAGTTTTGCTGATTAGAAAATAAATGACCAATAATGAGATTAAAGGAAATTATAACATAGTCACTTACCACGTGGACGACACTGCTATGCAGGTTGCCGCTAATTGCTGGCAAGTCTGGCTTGCGATCACTCTTTTTTGCCTGCCGTTTAGCCTTCCCTTCGAGAAAACGCTTTTGTAGGGCGGTAGTCTCCAAATTTTGCTGTTCACATGCGCCTGTGAACGATTGGTCGAACCGCGGCACACACTCCGATTGGCGTCGCCGGTACGTTTCTATCCTTCGTCTGAAACAAATTAAATGAAAAGGTTGTTTTACTACTGTAATAAAAATGAAGTTGAACATAAGAGATTTCTTCTGTCTTACGATATATTAAGATTTTTAGTCTATTAACAAAATAAGAGTCAACGAAGAAAAATCTTTAATATTTCTATCTATCTATCGAATCCTACAAAATCTTAAACAACGATTTCGATAAACGGCAATGATGAACTCCCATAAAGAACCCCCCGCACTTAACAAACTGCCGATATTATGCTTGTCCTGAGTCACCTGTTACGACACCCACAGGAAATTGTGTTGTTAAGTGCTGTATTGTATGTATCACAGTTCACGGAATACAGACAAATATATACAGCTCAATACTAGAATTGGTACTCTTCATTCCAAAACAATTTTAACAAAAAGATGCAACAAAATGAGTACTGATGAATATACAAACGTATCTTAGGAGTAGCATACTGAACCCAATACTTGCATTAACGTAAGTTCATGAGTACCTATGTGTGATCATTACATAATGTGATTATTAATTTTTAATAACAAAGAAACAATTGCCGCAGTAGTATCCAATAAGTGAAGGAACAGTAGGTGTACCTAACAAACAATATTTCAAGCGATGCCGTGATGCTCAGTCAGCCGCAACTCCCGAGCGTCACCTTGAGCAAATGTTAATGCGGACAGTCTGTCGGCTATATAAAAAAATCATTACAAGCTTTTCATTTATTCATCAGTATTATTCTGTGGCGACGAAATTCTCAAGGCCACTGTCGTCCCCTGCTTGAAATCATTTTCAAAGACTACTTTATATCCAAAACAGCATTTGCATACTTGCCAATTGAATTCACAATCCCTCATGTTAATAATAGATATTGCTAATCAAATGGAATTTCCCTATCAAACAAACTAATAATATGAGCGGGTACAGACAAATCATTTGCTTTAATATAAAGGACAGAGTTCCACCCAACTTCCATCTCAATAGGGAAATGGAAATTCCCCCATCACAATAAAAAGTATTTTTTAACCCCTGACACAAAAGAGGTTTTACGCCACCGTAGCACTTAAACGGATGAACCGATTTGGATGCAGTTTTTTGGTTGAAAGCTGGTTTTCCTGCGGTGGTTGTTACACATGTTTAAAATTATAAGCTGTTTCGCTGGCATTGGTAGGGATTTTAGAAACAAAATAGAATAAAGATGTTATGTCGTGATTAGATCAGTTTCGATTCGTTGTTTAAAAATGTTAAAATGAAAATTAAATTACAAAAAGCTGACATTGAAAATGTTAAAAATAATACGAGGCGCTAAACTTTCACATCGTGGTACCGATTCTGCTGTCATCCATCAGGGTTTTGCTTTATAAATAAACTCCAGTAGTAGAACTACGGAACTATGATATGTGGGATTCAAACAACATCACTGCACAATTGGATTCGACCTGAGGGATTGAGATCAGGTCGAGGGATTGAAGGGGGCCGAGACGGGAATGGCGTCGAAGCGCAGCAGCGGAGCACCAGCTCGAAAACAACATTTATAATCAACTTCATCCATAAAAAGAGAAAACTTGTATTTCCTATTCATGTGTTGTATTATTCCAAAATGTCTTACCGTTTTCAGTAGATACGTCATACAAAATAGTTCGTAACGATATCAAAACAACAATAAATAGGTAGCAATTGGTTTGGTTATGTAAGGGAATCTATTATCTATGTGCAAGCATTTATTACAACAGCAGTAAGAGCATTAGTGAGTGGTGTACGTCACTGTGCCGATATCAGTCTATTACATTACACGAACGTATATATCATCAGCTACTGATGTTGATGTACTGATCTGCGTACAAAACCATTCCTACGAGGTTCGGTATTAAGTCAGTGACAATTAATATTATGCTGAGGCATGATCGTGTGTCATAGCCGTAATCTCAGTTTGTAGGTACAGTTACCCGTTTGAAGCTGGAGGTCTACATTTACTCACACTAAAGATTTCTAGCAATCTACGTTAAATTGATGATGATGTCCATGTATCTACTTCTATGTATAAGTTCCCGATGGTTGCTCTATTAAATAAAAATATGTAGTTATTGACCTATTTCATTGCGACAGTCGCATTTGTGTAATATTTAATCTATAACAAGTAGATAAAGATATAACATTACGTATGTTTTTTTTTTTATATTCCAACATTGGTTGGTTTACAGATCTTCAGATCTCTGAAGCAATGTAGTGCAAAAATTGCTTCATAAAGATGTACTTACGTCCCATTCGGATCATTTATTGATCAATATACATAATCGTAATGATTACATCAATAATGTTCATTTAAAGGTTTTATTTGGGTGTGGTATGTAAAGTGGAACTTATGAAGTTACGAAACTGTATGTAAACAGATCTATGCATATTTGTAGCAGAGGCAATAATATACTGTCTAGTGTTTAACTAATACGTCACGGATAAAATATACATAATACAATGGTGCAACTGCGGATAAATACTTAGCAATAACAGCATTTAGTAAACGCTATTACGAGTAATGTTCTATGAGTGTGAATCCAGATTTTGGGAGATTTTGGGAAGAGTGCGATTTGTTTCTCAAGGGCTGAGCAGACAATTATGTTGACTGTATCATAAATTCATATTTTGTCTTTTTTGTTTAAAATAAAAACCTTTTTCCATTTGCTAAATTATCATTGAAGATAATGTTGTCGACTATAAATTAATTAAAGTTAATTGTCCATCAATACTTTTTAGAAAATTTCTTCTTTTATTGAATTGGGTATTTTTTATTAAATATTTTTTTATAAACAACACTTTTTCATTACATATTACTGTTATTTTCATAGCAAACCGTGACACGGCGCGGCGGGGCAAATACGTAAGTAATTCACCTAACTTATAACACGCTCGAATAAAATCAGGAAGACTAGGAATAACCAATCACGATTCAGTGCGAGGAGTCTACGTAATACGCTGTTACTCAGAACTCGAAAGTCAACTGTATCGTAAGTGAAAACCACTGACTATAGCTATACTACACCACTTTCACGAATATTACCATTTCAAACTAAACATAGTATTTAAAATTTTGGCTCGATTTAGCACGATAATTAGTTGGGCAAACATCTGCCTTCATTAAGTAGAACAGATAAGTATTATTATATTGTAGCAAGAATGATCCTTAGCTATTAGCGGCATCTGACAAACTTTGCGTTATACTTATGCGATGTATCAAGTCGCGGTAACAGCAGGGTTACCAAAACTCACGCAATAATCGTATCCAGAAAAAAAAAATAAGACCTAGTTTAGTAAAACAGTGCGTCATGGCGGTCGAGCCGCTCCAAAGACTGTGCATCAGTCATCAGTTAACTAAAATAAGAACAAATTACTTCATCACTTTGTGGCTTAAGTGTGGTATGTACACACACATATAATCCAGCTGAATCCCGAGCATCTGGCATCCCTAGTGCAATGTCGCACACGCCGCAGTGTGGCAGTACACTGTGTAAACTTGTAGGTGTTTTGTTTAGTTCATTGACCAGCCGGTTGCCGCGGCTGTACGCTACGCAAACAACGCCTTCGATAAGTCCCGATTGTGTGTCACGCTATGTCACTCACATTGTACCCGAAATCTCAACGTCAACCTGTGACGAAAACAAACTTGTTCAAATGGGTAACATAAGATCAAATATTTACATAAAATAATAACATTATTATCGTGCTAACTTGGCAGCAAATTAGCACATCCATAATATTATGGTACCGTCTTTGTTAGATATGCTTCTAAATTTTTGATCGACGAAATCAGTGACAAAATTCGAAAGAAGTGTGCATATGCGAGTTGAAGTTATCTTTTCGCTCCTTTCTATGCCTGAGGCTTGTGCTGGACCAGGCCCTTTAAATTGTCTTTCCACATCCATATTATATTTTTATTGATTCTCGTTTTCGGAGTTTCTACACCTAAGAAAACCTTTAAAGGAACGTGGCCAGATTTCAGGCTGGGAGTGGTATTTTTTGATTCAGTGGCTGAATCTTTGTAGTGCGAGTCGTATTTAACAACCTATATGACCAGTTTTTTCAAATAAGAATTATATTATTTTTTAAGGTTTTTTAAAGGGTCTTAAATTCCTCTTTAGTAAATGGATGATATTTCGCTACTCTACTCTTAGAACTCGTAATTCCTAAGGCTATTACTAACCTACCAAACGGTCGAGAATTTTGCATACTTACCTACCCCGAGTACACGACTATGGGTGTCCTGAATGCATTTCAATTAATGCGAACACGGACTACACACACTGCTACTATGAAATCAAGGTGTATATTTGAACACAGACAACAACTTGAATGGGGCCATTGAATATCTTATTGCTAACCCAAAACAATATAAATATACTTTGTTTTCGAACTTTGATCAATAGTGCCAAGTGTCCTTCGCCTATTTTATAGTACTTCTACGCTTTAATTGCAATTTCAAGGGCGAGTTGTAAGTTTAATGCGCTGCAAACCAGATTCATTAACAGTCATGTCCACAAGAATAGTGATCTTCGTGTTTATTAAAATTGATGATATGTATTGGGGGCTGTTCTTGGGGCTAAATCGTAAGCCATAGACTTATTTAATAAATTCGTAATTCATGCCTTTTTGGTAACTTTGCCTTAATATGTAAGTATATATACATACATACATAGAATGTTATACTTACAATCATGATTAGGAGTCCGTCTCGCCTATCAGGGTGTATCCCTACAAATGAGCCCATTAACTCGGGGGATCGTCCCTCCGAGCCACGGTGCCAATATCGATCCCAAGCGAACAACCAACGTAATGCATGTACGAGCCCTCATAGCTTAGACCAAATTCTCATTTGGCCCTTATGCAACATTCTTGACTTAGACTACTTTTACAATGATACATTGCGCGCGTGTTTGTGTTCGTAAAGAGAATACGTAATGTTGCGTTACAAGTAATCACGACAAAAGCGACTTTGTCGTCACCTACCATCTTACATAGTTATACTAACTCTCTTTTTCACGAATGAGCAAGTGTGAAAGTATAACATATTTTTGTTGACTATGAACGACCACTTCAGTTATTAATTAACATTGTTGAGTTGAAAGCACGTAATCCAATACTTGAGATAAAAGGTATAAATCCGAACAGACCTATCTTCTTTAAATCATCTAAAGATACCAATTTCGTGGAAACAAGAGATATTTCTAATGAATTAGCGACACATTATCAAATTTTAATGATGTTACTTAGACCCAACCTGCTTGTTTGGCTCAACGTGACAGATCAAATGTCAAGAATTGAACACATCGATTGACTGCATTTGAGTGTCTCCAGTTTGCTATAACTAGCTCTGCTCCTAAGACTCGCTCAACCTTCTGCGCCTTAAATAGGTGCCTTCCGAATTTGTCTCGTCGAAGACTACTTTCCTACAATTCCGCATCTGCAATAAGCCAGTTGCAGCGAAAAGTAGACTCTCTACTTTCTAAAACATTATTAAAGGATCTCTAAAATTGTAACTGAGTAATCTTAGTATGGCTCGATGTATCACATTACAAGTTGGCTGCAATGTAAATAAAACACAGCGCAGCGTTTATGCACCGCCAACTGGCTATTCAGTACCGTTAGATACACACCGAGACCCCGACATAATTTCACTGAGTGCAAACCGCGATGCACTAACCTCTTCAAACATATACTATACAACACTAGTAAGGCGCTACTCTACCTACTCTGGAATTTCTCAGTCCAGTTTTATAGCATATACAATTGTGCCTACATAAGTGTGACTGTTTTGACTTGACCGACGTTATTACTTAGTTTATCAACAGCGACTATCGTTTGCGCTTAAAAGTCGGATTTAACTTAGCCAAGCAATGAGTATGGAGGTATTTTCGGATTATGCAACTACTGCACGGTGCATTATATGACGAAAATTTTGATTTATTTGCAGTCCAGGAAATAACTAGTTGCGGCATGCGGTAGGAAGATGTTATGCTGCTGTATTTGCGATCAATACTGATAGGAGAAGGGTTACTTAGATTCCCTACAAATATAGAAAATACCCATAAAAGATTCGCTCGGCGTTTTGTTTCCGCTTCGGACGGGTGACATAAGGGATGAAAAAAAGGAGAGTCTGCCACTGAACTTATGGTAATGAACATTACCGTTATAAAACCATCATATTATGTAACGGGTGTCATCATTAGCATGTGTTTTGCATTTGATGAAGCCAATGCTTGAGGCACATTAACTTATTCCCAGGAGCTAAAAAAGACAGTTCTGATGCGACGCTATTTGAAGTGGTAGATGTTCGAAAGCCACAGGGGCTTACGGGCAAATCGTGGGACAGCGATAAATATTTACTATTTAAATACATTATTGTATTCCATGTTCATCGATTCTACCCAATATTAAATGAAGGCCCCCACTGTCGCCCACAGGTAAAATGAAAAACGCGACACAACCGATACGTGGACAGACGACAAAATCAAATAATACGCTGCGTTCCATTTGAGAAAAATATATTATCAATGCATTCACTAGAGTGCTGGTTGCATTAGTTTCTAAAATATGTAAACCAGCAGTACTAGCTATTACTTACGAAGGTAAGACGACTTTCATTACCTTTCTAACCATATTTCTTAACGACTGATGTAGTACAAGTACTTACAAAGTTTTCACTATTATTAGTTACGAGATTTACTGATAAAGGCGTACATATATTTTAATGCTGCGTTATTTTCCCTTGTAAAGGAAAATGAAACAAAACAATGAGCGCTATCAACAGGAAGTTTATCAGTAGCGCTAGTAGCAATGTTACACTAAAATCAGTTTATTCAGACGATAGTACCGTAGGTAATATGTGTTACAAAAGACTAGGTAAAAGGTATCGGCTGGGTAAAAGCCTCACTGGACGAACGATCGGTGCTTTAATGGGTAACCATCTATATCATAAGGGATACTCCATTTTTTTTTCTGGTTACCTTAAATTGTGGTTGTGAGACTTTAAGCCAGAAAGTAGAGGTAAACGGCGCCATTGTCATTAGGTTAAAGATCTGATGACGATCCTAAGGAGTCAGGTGCTACTCTCGAAATTTGTATGCACATATCAAGTAAACTTGATATTCAGGTGTAAGTCAATTACACTATAAAACAATAATGGTTTCGAGCTGACCTGATGGTGATGATGATGACGGAAAATCGGGTGAACTCCTCAACGGTATGTAGCTACTACCTTGTGTATGAGCTTATTTAAATCGTATTGACAAGAACTTTACACTGAGATGGTTTTTGTTTTGCGGGTTTGATGATGAAGACCAAATAAGTCTAGGTCTAGGGAGCTCTTTACCGAGCTATGGCAGCTACCATGTGTTTGAGCTAATTTTGTTTGTGTTAATGAGCTGTTTTTAGAAGTCGGTCTATATTTTTTTCATATACAGATTTTTTTATTGCAAAATTCTATAGCCGATGTTTTAGCTGTGGATGTGGATTAGTGTTTCTTCCCGAAAAATCATAATAAACATATTGAACAAAATTCATATGACTCTTGAGCTTGTGTAGGTCAAGATGGTTTATGTCCTTGATTTGGACTTTGAGGTCAAATTGTTGCTCTTGGCATTGACTTATTAACAACCAGCTGCTCTTTGAGTCTTCAAAAATTGCGATCAGTTTCAATGGTTTGGATGTTTTTCAGCAGTAATCTAAGCATTGGTATGTTAATCATATTTCTTGATAGGCAAACCTAGTATGAGCTGAGTTGACTTATTGCTATGACACTATTGCTATCAAATTGCAACATATAAAACCTTAAAGCGTAACCTGACAGTGAAGGTAGTAAGTACACTGACCAATCACTTCAGTTCACTTATGTTCAACATAAACAAGTTTCATATATCTCTATCCAATGTAACAATAACAGCTTCATCTGTACTGTTATTGTTATCATTCTGAATAACTACCACAACAATACCGTTTTACACTAGCCTATGAGCTATACCTGCATTGGAAAATATATGATTAAGACTTAATCCAGTTGCTACACTGAAGACTGACCTGTAGCTGTCAGAATTCATGCTTTATGATAATGTAGCGGTTCTCAGCCTTGCCAACAGATTTTACATGCTTACATAATTCAATATGATTATAATATGGGTGAAATAGCTTATCAGTCACAATAAATTTTAGGTATACAAAATGAGTCATATATGATAATAATCTGAAATGTTAAATGGCAACTTTATATTTAAAATTAATTAATAAGAGTAGTATCAATCAGACATTAAGTGAAACATATTTATTTTTAAATGGAATTTTTATTAGATGATTAATTATTTCCCAGAAAGGTAAAAATCGTATGAATGAGGAGCTACCTCATTCATTACAAAAGAGGTAAAGTAATTATCTTGTAATACCAGCATACTCCACAATGATATTAAAATACTTGCCAAACACCAATATTCCAATGAGAAGATAATACTGTCCATTTAATGATAACCATTATAGTTTCAACATGTAAACTCACCTGAGGCGATCAACAACAGCTTGTCTTTTTGGTGGCAAGATCATTTCCTCCATGGGCTGCAGCATGTTGGGCGGGTGTTGCGCGGGCGCGGCGCCGGGCAGCAGGCCGCCCGCCCCGCCGCCTCCGACCAGGTGCTCCACGGTGCCTGCTCACTATTCAACTCTTCTCCATCATATCCCCCTCAAGTCCTTAAGCTACCTTAATCTTTATTCAAGTGCTGCACCGCAACTGCGACAGCACTATCACAAAATACACACGATTCGTCCTGAACATCCTCAACATAACATTCATGTTGTCACTAGTTTCAAGTCTCCGTTGCACCACAGGTTTTAAAAAGTATTTAAATAAGTCTGCTTCGAACAATCATTACACCACTATAGCTCAGACGTCAATCAAAAATTATATAAATAAAGAAACACGTCAAATGATAAAAATGTTTTGGAACAAGTTATGTAGTCAATATCTCGAAAACAGTTTTCAACTATATTCAGTCATAAATGCGATATTTTTACTGAACACTATAGGTGCACAAGATCACTTAGGACAGGATTTAACAGTATTATGTCCCTATTTAAAATCTTTCATAACAATTTACGAAATTCTTTAACTTTGCCTTAGCATGAATGAATGACCAAACATCAACTAAAAAAAGCTATGAATTTCTCTGACATGTCACTGACTGACGCTTGCTTCACCCACCGCGTTTCGGGTGTTCAGGATTGCTTTCGTTATACTTCAAGCGTGTTAAATAGTAAGTGATTCGTCTAAGCTAAGTGTACAAAATTTTTATCGAGGAAGGCTATAGGCTACTTTTTTATATTATCATACTTATTGATAATATATACCATTTCTTACGGACAAGCGAAATTAGAACACAACTGGGATTAAATAAGCCTCAAAATTTCTTAATAAATATAATTATTTTTTGAACTAAACATTTTTAGAAAGTGTTTAATATTTGCACTGAACTCCACCTTTATACAGGCTGTTCCAAAATACCCGTCAAGCCTAAAAGGAATTACATTGCCGCTAATAAATTAACTCATGTCTCATCATTGTTACTTTAGTACCTTATCTAGTTTTATACTCCAGCTACGGTGTTGGGCTTAGATTGTGTTGGGCGATACCAAGAAAGAGATAAAGTACTTGGTTGTAGTCTCTACCACAAGATTTGCTCTTTGGAATATGAACATCACGATTTCATTAAAACTTCTTTGG
The DNA here is from genome assembly GCA_958496145.1 of Heliothis peltigera. NCBI lineage: Eukaryota > Metazoa > Arthropoda > Insecta > Lepidoptera > Noctuidae > Heliothis > Heliothis peltigera. The sequence continues at coordinate 7,746,518 of OY292327.1, forward strand.
TGCGTTCGCTGTCATGTCACGCAATTAACGTCAAATCTATAAATGTCAATTGCAGTTATCAAAGTCTTGTAAAAACAATTGCTAGTAATATCTAAACCAAAAATCCGGAGAATTATACGAATATACATACATCTCCTTAAGATATAGTGGATAATAATATCTTTTACATAATAAATCAACCTACATTTGATCACTAAAATATATATTACTAGTATATTATATTCAAATAATGTCTGCTTTTAGATTAAAATTTGGTTATTCCACACTATGTGCGAGGAGGTTATTTCTGCAGTCCTTAAATAATACCAAATATCTTTCTGCCTCCAACAAAGTCTCAAACCAGAATGGTATGTCTACCTCAGTAATGTCTCTAAAAAATATATTGCGGCTAACTTTGTCAGCTTCATGTTTTATTGAAGGTTTTTAATACCGGTTGTTGGACAGGCCGATCGTAATTTTTTAACAAATCTTTGCTGCAAATAGAGCTTTGTAGTTAACTGGATATTCTGAGCCTACCCTTTACGATGTAGGGAAGATGCTATTTTATCTCTTTATACAATATGCTTTCATTTTTTTATACCTACAGGGTTGCTTCTGTCGAACAGCCAATCTAACAGATATTATAGTGTAGCAACTGAAGAAGTTCAGAAGGATGCTGCAAAAAGTTCTCCTGCCCGTGATTCAAAAGAAATATTGAAGGGACAATCAGAGAAGAGAGAATTTCAAGCAGAGACTCGCATGTTATTGGATATTGTAGCAAGATCTCTGTATTCTGACAAAGAGGTTAGTATAGGCGACATTGCTTCTTATCTGAAATCATTAAATCCTCACAAAATGTTTGCTGTCAAGATATTAATATGCAAGATATTAATGAGCTATACATAATTTTTCCCTTAATTATGTAATCTATACTTATTTTATAATCATTAGATAGTAAATTTAGGCTACTTTTTAGCCTGGTGCATGGAGTATTTTCCATGGGATGCAGGTGAGATAGAGGTTAGATTTATATAAAATTTATTTCTATTACAGGTTTTTATTCGGGAATTAATTTCAAATGCCAGTGATGCATTGGAGAAGTTCCGATACCTCACCGTCAGCTCTGCAGACACTGTCAAGCTACTTGAGATAGACAGGCCACTTGAAATAAGACTTTCAACAGATAAGCAAAATAGAACAATCACCTTTCAGGTATTTCAAATGCTTATCTAAAAATCTGTGATTACAAGCTGGTGGTAAAAAAAATTATAAGTAACCTAATGTTTTTAACAGGACACTGGTATTGGTATGACAAAACAAGAGCTAACCGACAACCTAGGAACAATAGCTCGTTCAGGATCTAAGTCTTTCATAGAAGAGATCAAGAAACAGGGAGCTGACCAAGCCAACTCAATAATAGGACAGTTTGGTGTAGGATTCTACTCTGCTTTCATGGTTGCTGACAAAATTGAAGTATTTACCAGAAGTAGCATAGAAGGATCACCAGGTTACAAGTGGACCTCGGATGGGTAAGGTCTATATACTCTGAAAGTTCATCCTGAACATAGGAAAACATCTAAATATTTCATTTTTCTTTCTTTTAGATCTGGAACATATGAAATTCAAGAAGCAGAGGGGGTACCTATTGGAACTAAATTAATTGTTCACTTAAAAACAGACTGCAGAGAATATGCTGATGATGATACAGTCAAAAGTATGTTTTATTTAATATTATTTATAATTTTCTCTTTTACATATCTGGTACTTATTATGAACCTATAGATGTACATCCATTTAAAAAAAAAATATCTGTATATGGCCTGTATCACCTTTAAATAGCAGTCATCTAGTTACCATAACTACTTATAATAATAATGATCATGGAATTTTCTGGAAGATTGTTATACTCTGCTCTAAAGTTGGTCAAACTGACTGAATTTATTGTTGCAGATATTATCAAAAAGTACAGCAACTTTGTCAGCAGTCCTATTTTCTTAAATGATGAACAAGTGAACCAGATTAAGGTTAGTATTTGGTACATAAAAATACATTGATATTTATTTTATGTGACTGACCATAAGTCATGCATTTCAGCCTCTATGGTTGATGGAGCCTAAAGAAGTTACCCAGGAACAACATATAGAGTTCTACAAATTCATCAGTCAGTCCTATGATAAGCCCAGGTACACATTACATTACAAAACAGATGTTCCTCTCAGCATAAGGGCAATACTGTATGTACCTGAAGGCAAGCCAGGATTGTTTGAACTCTCACGGGATTCTGATGTGGGCGTGGCATTGTATTCACGGAAGATCCTTATCAAAAGCAAGGCTGATAACATATTGCCAAAATGGTTAAGATTTGTCAAAGGTTTGTAAATTATTCCGTTATTAGTTTTAGCTGGCATTTGTTTGAAATTTTTGATTATTTCTATATAGTAGTGTAATAACTACCACTTCTAATATATTTGTTGTTGTTATGTTTTCGTAGGTGTGGTGGATTCCGAAGACATTCCATTAAATCTAAGCAGAGAGCTGTTGCAAAATAGTGCTCTTATAGTGTAAGTAAATTAGCTTAAATTATGTTTTTTTTTGCCCATAGTCACCCATGTTCTGTTCTACGAAAGTTTAATGTAAATTGTTCAACAGATAAAAAAAATGTCATCACGACTACCCCGATGGCGCAATGGTTACCACGCCGGACTAAGGGTCCCGGGTTCGATTCCCGGTATGGTCGACATTTGTGTGATGAGCATGATTGTTGGCTGTGGTCTGGGTGTTATATGTATTTATAAATATATATGTGTAAAGTATATGTAGTTTATCAGTTGTGTTAACACCCATAACAAGCTAATCAATAGCTTACCATGGGGCTAACCAACCGTGAGTGAAGAAGATGTCCCAATATATTATATTATTATATCATGTACAAAATATGATTAATAAGATTTTTTTCTTGCAGTAAACTAAAGACAGTGCTCACAAATCGTTTCCTTAAGTTCATGATTGATATGTCAAATAAAAATGCTGTTGAGTACGAGGCTTTCTACAAGGAGTATTCTATATTTTTAAAGGAAGGAATTGTTACTAGTCAAAGTCCCATTGAAAAGGTGAGTTAGACTCCACATTACTGAGAATCTTGAAACCAAAATACCAATTTATTTATTCAGTATGTCATAAGCTAACAGAATACTTTCCAAAGCACTTATTCAAAGTATTATTAAAATTCGGAAAGGCCTTATGTGGCCTTATCTAAAATTAATTTAAATTCAGTATACAAATGTAACTTTTCCTTAGTTTTAAGTTCTTTAACGGGGTAAAGGTGAAAGAAAGCATTCTGAGGAAACCTGGGTTTAAGTCTCAAATCGACAATTTGCTTTGAGCAAGCGTGGTGACAATTAAAAGGCTAATGATGATGATTCTTTAAATTTTGAGTTTATTATTTTAGCTGATGTTTTCCTACATTGTCGCTGAGGAGAGCTAATCCATAATTATTTTTATATACATATATATTCGGATTGATGATGATGATTGAGATGGATTTTATACATATTATGGATTAGTATAACGTATAACTTATTTTTTAATTTTTTTTTTTCATTTTCCTCTTAGGAGGAAATAGCTAAACTGCTACGTTTTGAATCTTCTAAACTTCCGGGCGGACAAAGGACATCTCTTAGTGAATATTCCGCTCGTCAAAAAGAAGATCAAAGAACAATTTACTACTTAGCTGCTCCCAGGTTTGTTATTATGATCATTCGCGACTTAGTTTAAAGAATTTAGAAAATGCTAGGCAATTGCGTGGTTACGTAGACATGCGGCCGCGTGCGTTGAGCGGGTATTCTTTTGCTTTAGTCTTGATTATATTATATTGTTTTATCTGAATGAAACAAACAATGCAAAAGGTGATCTGCAGCTTCTGAAACTTTTTTTTGTGACCGTATTGAATATTCAATTTCTATCATAACATTCTTTAGAAGTATCATGAATTGTTGGCCTGTTTTGTGTGTCTCTTATAATTTAAAATCGAAGGAACTTTCGTGGTTAAAGATATCGAATATTACTTTGAGGTATGATCTTATCTCTGATCTCCTTGACTCAATAATTTTATTATCAAGTCAGCTTAGGCAAATAATATATATTTATATTTCCCGCTCCGGCCGTATTTTCAATTGTATTTTTCTTGATTATTGCAGTCGTGAATTGGCTGAAACTTCTCCATACTACGAGTCTCTCAAAAAGCGTGATGTTGAAGTCTTATTCTGCTACGAAATGTACGACGAACTGGTACTACTGGAACTGAAAGAGTTTCATAATAGGAAGCTGGTTTCCATAGAGAATGATATGCAATCCAAAGCCAAGGAGGAGACTGATGACATTATTGGTTCGTAATTTCAATTGGGTATATAGATCAATACTGAAATCAAAACTACTTGAGATTATATAATGCCTATACCCATTATTTTAAATAATATCTAAATAAAAATTAACTGGGCATTTTTTCTTTAATATCACAGGAAGCGACTCTCTTCAACAACCGCAAGTGGACGAAGTTGTGTCATATTTGAAGTCACATCTAGCCGGCAAAGTATTCGATGTAAAAACAACAGTCAAATTGGAAACCCATCCATGTGTTATCACTGTACAAGAAATGGCAGCAGCTCGACACTTTATACGCACCCAAGCGCAAAACCTCAGTGAAGAAAACAGATTCGCGCTGCTAAGGCCGCATCTAGAAATTAACGTCAAGTGAGTGATCTTTAAAAATAATCAGAAAATACATTTCTAGTAAATAATACATAATTATGTACAAGTAGTGTACCACTACTACCTATAGGAATTGCTAGAAAAAGAACTTGATTACAATTTTCCAGGCACCCAATCATCAAGAAGCTTCACAAATTGCTGTCAACTGATCCAGATTTGGCAAAAATGGTGTCAGAACAACTGTTCTCCAATGCTATGGTGACAGCAGGACTTATACTGGACCCGAGAAGTCTGATCACACACATTAATGATCTTTTAGTTAAAGCTTTAGAAAAACATTAATACATTTTGTTTTAATATTTTTAACATGTTAAAGTAATTATAATATACATTTATGGGTTATTTACTATTTCATTCAATAAAAGTTTTTTATTTATTTATTTACTAGTCCTAGTCTAGGCTGTCATTGAACATCCTTGGCAGTCGGTACGGGTAGTCAGAAGCCAAGTCTGACGCCGGTCTAGCCAAAGGGTATTGGGTTGCCCAGGTAACTGGGTTGAGGAGGTCAGATAGGCAGTCGCTCCTTGTAAAACACTGGTACTCGGCTGAATCCGGTTAGACTGGAAGCCGACCCCAACATAGTTGGGAAAAGGCTCGGGATATGATGATTTACTAGTCCTAGTCTGCGGTTTCGCCCTCAACGACACACCCTCGATATGCTGGTTTTTTTTTTAATGAATAAAATGTGTTTCTTTCTGGACCCCGAAATTCGTTGCTGTATTTTTCAGTGTCAAACCCCTTTTGAAGAAATATGTGGTGGTATAAAGATAAAACAATAAATACTGAGCTGTGGATAAAATCAAACGCGTGGGCCTTGCGCAAGGCGCAAAATCCAATTTTTCTCATCGATCTAGTTCATTCAGTGCCTGGCTAGCCTATTCTACTACCAGTACAAGAACAAAATTTGATATTGTTAGTTAATGGGGTCCCGTTTTAGACTTTGTAACTTGTAACCTCGAAGACAACGTCAAATAAATAGATAGAACCGAATTTTTAGGAAGCTGATTTAAAAGGACGCCAAAGGAAACGCCCAGAGCGCTGAGGTGGGTGCGGTAGGTTTTTAAATTGAGCAATCATTAAATCGAAAGATGTGCCAGGTGCCCATTGATTTGTTTAGTTTGAGTGCGTAGATGTTTGACTGCCTCGTCGGTCTAGTAGTCGCAAGGCGCGACTGCTGTGCACGGGGTCTCGGGTTCGATTCCCGGGTCAGGGCGAAATCGCTTTGTGGGTTTTCAGAAACTTTCATAAAAGCAGCCTGGAGTCTGGAAGTTGTACTGGAAGCTGCGCCTGATCTCTCTCCGGTCGTGTCTGATCGCCGTCCCATCGGACTATGAGAGAGAGGGAATAGAGATTGCACCTGTATCTGCGCGAATGCTTGTGGACTATAATATGTCCTGCGCAGCTGGCTGATCTCCATAAAAGAGAACGGCCGCCGTAACCGACAATCGGCCTGGATGCCATATTATCATCACGCAAAAACTACTGAATTGATTTTGATGAAACTTTGTAGAAAAATAGATTTTACAACAGAATAATATAGGCCACTTTTTATCCGGATGCGGAAAGTAAGTCGCAGATGAAAACATTAGCTTCCGCTAATCTCAAGTAAAATGATACTGGATTTGTAAATCTTATTGAAGTTTCTACTTCATTAATCTAAGCTTTCTACATTTTCCACAGTCCGTTAAACTTACCCTGAGAAACGTATCGAAAACATAATATTTAGAGAACGTATCCAAATTCAACTTTGATCAACCCAAACTTATAAATCTGAACGCATTTCCACGAACGAATCACAAAAACATAAGATATAACGAAAACGGAACGCAATGTTTCGGTAAGTACGCATTGCTTGATATTTTGATCATAGAGTAAAGAGTAACTTAGCTTGCTATATTATATTAATCTGTGGATTATACTTGCGGATGCGGCGTTATTTTGCGAAGCGGCATATTGTTTTAAATTATTGTGTGTAGTTGTGTATTAAAAATCTTATTCTTGGTGAGATAGTGAGGTAATTACACTTTTGATGCTATTATATGACAGTATTGTAGGTATTTTATTTCATGATGTTTTATTTTATGGTATAGCTAACTATCGCTTGTGTCTCGTTCTCCGTGGGTGAGTTTTTGTTTAGCAGATCATGTCGCCCATCGTCAGTCATTTTCTAAGGTCCTTGGAAAATATTAACGCTGTCTGGCTATGATAAAGAGCGGGTCTAGCGGAACAAGTCTTTGTTTTAAAATAAACTAACTACGAAATTACGCAGGTGTGAGCACAATGGATATAAACAAGGCCGATTATGAGGAGGATAATAAAACTCTGGACAAGAAGCAGATAGAAGCTGAAGAGAAGGAGGTCATGCTCAAAGCTGAGGAAATCGAGTCTTTAGATTCGAAAGGTGATGACGGGCCTGTGAAGACTGCACTGTCTGGCGACCTGACGGAACAAGGCCGAGAAGTGAAACCCAAATTTATACCGATAGGCGCCATCAAAATGCCCGGTTTCTTCACTAAGAACTCAGATAAAGATAAGTCAAAGGTAAGTTAAGATATTTTATTTACTAATTTTATTGTTATATTTTGATGGTTGTCGAAATCGTATTCATATTATAATCTACTCTCGCTAATTCGAAACTGAAAGGCGGTCTTTTATTATCAGCAATCATCACACATTTATTTATACTTAGAAAAACAGGGAAAGAGTAATCACAATCAATATAAAAATGAAATTAGTGAGTAAACTAAACATACAACTAATGGTTGAACTCAAAATACACATGGAGACATGGACAACATTGGGATAAGAATATTTATTTGCTTGGCAGAACTTTGATTTTACTTACTTCCATTTACAAAGATATAGAGACCAACATCTCATTAGAATTATTGTTAGTTCTATATTATATAATGATAATAATGTGATGTACTGCATTGTATCATTTTTTATTTGTTGTAGGATGAAGAAGCTACTATTGAGAAGGAAAGTGACAATGAAAAGGCCGATGAGAGTTCCAAAGTAAAAGAGAATAAATTTCAATTTCTTCAAAAGTTTACCAAATTCTTGCAACATTCGGAAAATGATAATGGTAAGCAACATGTTTAAGTATATAAATATGCAATATATGGCTGTTCTTAAAAATATGCTAAATATTCTACAACAGTTTTGCATGTCTTTCTTTAATTTCGATTTAAGTAAGATCTCATATTGGAATATTATTTCAGAGGACAAAAAAGAACAGAAAAAAGGCTTATTCAACATTAGGTATCCAAGAGTTTTCCAAAAACGTGGTAGTGCACCAAACAATGCAGATGCTACTCTTGCCTCTATGGAAACTTTGGATGATAAGCTTGACACACCCAATGATGGCATGGAAACCGTGAAATTGGAGCCTGTTGTAAGTGTAACTAAATCATAATTTCTATCTTCTTACTCAAAACTCAAAAATACAATTTTTATAAGGAATCTAATATACACTTGCTAGATTCTCAGAAAGACTTATTTTAGGGGTCAGCACCCAATGGGTAAAACAGGATCCTGCCACTAGGACTTCTCAGTCCATCTGTCACCAGATAGTATCATGAACCCTGTGATAGATAGAAAATTGAAAACATCACAGATGATGTACTTCTGTTTCCGCTATAACAATAAATAAGTACGGAAACTAGAAAAAAGTATATATTTTAGGTGGTTTAGGTTTGGGCTCCCATACAAATAAAAAATATTTTTAGGGATAATCTCTGATCTTTGCAATGAGCTTTAGTGGGTTCCAAATACATACTTCCAATTTGTCTTTGTCAGAACATCTATATACTATTCCTATGTTACAGTGAACTGCTTAATTAAAAGTCCCTTTTTAACATCATAGGAAAATCAATAATTTGAAAAGCTTCCCTTCTCTCTTTTTATTTCTCTTTTTATTTTACCCATCCTACAACTGTGCATATTCTTTTTATTACTGTTATTGCCCCTTGTTAAACTTTAATAAAAGCATAGTATTCTAAAGTATAATTGGTATTTTGTAGGAAGTAGAAGAAGGTAAAGTGGCCACAAAGCTTCCATTGAAAGAAAGGATTCGCCAGAAGAAATTTATTATAGGTAAGGATTTTACTATTATTTATACTATAGATGGTGGGATGACCTTGACGCCTTCCACAGTGATTGGTGGGCATGCGCTCAAGACCGGGAGGTGTGGAAACAAAGTGGGGAGGCCTTTGCCCAGCAGTGGGACAACACAGGCTAATAAAAAAATAGGATTTTACATTTGTACAAACTGTGTTCTTTGAATCCTATACTATTATAAAGGCGAAAGTTTGTAAGTATGGATGTACGGATGTTTGTTACTCTTTCACGTAAAAACTACTGAATGGATTTGAATGAAACTTTACCACAATATAGCTTATACATCAGAATAACATATAGGCTACTTTTTATCCGGGTATGGAAAGTACTTCCCTCTGAAAGCGGGTGAAACCGCTGGCGGAAGCTAGTTTTCTTATAAATATGAAATAAATATTAGTTAAAACAATTAATGAAAATATATTTTTTTTACAACAGATGACATTGTCGTAGTTGGAATTGTGGTTCTAGTCTTGGTAGCAGTTATTGTGGGTATAATAATTGGAGCTCATGCTGGCCCTCCAGCAGAACGTCCTTTACGCCTTGGCCGCTTCATTACTACTTTCACCAGCTGTGGACCTGTTGAGGGGTATGTATATACATATTGCACTCTTGTAGGTTTTTTGTTGAGTACAAAATTTTTATAATTCTTTTTCTATTTTAGAATTCTTGATGAAGGAGTATACAAGTTTTATAGTATTCCATATGCCCTGCCTCCAGTCGAAGACAGAAGATTTACTTACGCTCAATCCTTGAACCTATCCACATGCTGGAACGGAACCTATGATGCAAGGACAAAAGGCCCTCTCTGCTTACAATTTTTAGAAAATGCTACAATTACTGGTGATGAAGACTGTTTGACACTCGATGTTGTTACTCCACACGTAAGATACGACTCGCCCTTGCCAGTTGTTGTCCTTATTGGAGCGAATACTTTAGCTGGAGGAATAAGTCCTGCTCAACCTTCCGCTTTATACTCTCGTACCAAAGAAGTCGTTTTCGTGCGTCCGAATTTCAGGTTAGGTCCTTTCGGATTTTTATCCTTAGATATCTTATCAAAAAGTAGGTACCCACATACTTCAGGCAACTATGGACTCAGTGATTTATTGGTAGCATTAAAATGGGTTAATTTGAATATAAAACATTTTGGTGGGGATCCACAATCTGTAACTTTATTGGGTCATCGAGCTGGCGCTACATTGACTGCCTCTTTGACTACAATTGGCGCAGCTACTAAGCTATACTCTCGAGTGTGGTTATCGTCTTCTTCCGTCATTTTTCCGGGCGAACCATTAGAACAATCCCAAAAACTGAATAAGGGTTTCAAAGAAATGACTAAATGCAATGACGCACATTGTTTGCGTCAAATTTCGACAACTGAAATTCTAACCCCAGACATTTGGTTAGAAAATTATATCGGAAATCTACCTTCTAGTGATGAATCTAAGCATTCCTTATTAGTTTTAGACGGGGAATTGCTTAGAGTCCATGCTTATGAAAGTTGGGATGTTCAGAAAGAGAGTAAGAAGGACAAAGTTTTTAAACCAATGGTATTTGGTACAACTCAACATTCTAGTCACTCAGATCTCCTGAAGAAAAAGTATTTAAATTGGACAGCTGACATTGTTGAAAAGATTGTTAACGATAGTGTGATAGGCGAAAAGAACTTGACTTCTTCAGTATTTACTCATGTCAACAAAACTTATGAGGGTTTGATAGAATTGATTTCAGCCATCCGAACACTGTGTCCTTTGGTAAGTCTCGCTAGATTACGTCTTGCAGTTCCAATGTATGTAGTCCTTGGATCTGGCGCTGGAGGAGGTGCCGGTGGTTCAGGCATTGCTGGCATAAATGCTGATATAGAAGCCATTCTTGGCACCTTTGACTCGGAAATGCCAGAACAGCGTCGATACATGGCAGCTATGCAGCAGCTATTTTATTATTATGTATGGCATGGTCACTTGCCAGGCCCTGAGAGTGGTTTAATCCAAGTAGGTCAAGATTTGCTGCCACTTTCTGGCTTGCCACTTTGTGACTTGCTGATCAGGGAAGACATTGTACCTCGGTATGCACATATTGACTAATCTTTTATATCCTGTAAGTAATTCTTAAGATTTTGTTATGACTTTTTATATCACAATATACTTGCCCCACTATTTTATACACATTTAATTTATAGTCATTGTGTATGTGTCATAGGTATTAACGAATAGTTAGTAATGTGTACTCAAAATCAGGATAATTCGAAAATGGTATTTTGTAAGTTCGTCATTCATTGCTTATTTATGAAAATCCTATAGTACAAAACGTCTAAAATAATTTCTTTACCCTTGACATAATAATGTTTCAGGTAAGAATATTATATGTAACAGTGGTTTAGACGATAGATTTAATATTAAGCATAACATTTTGTGAGACTGATGAAACACTGATCTCATCTGATCATGAAGTCTCTTTTTTGTACTCATTTTAGTGATGTATTAAAATTATCTCAGTTACCTTTATTTTTAGACATTTTTTTTCTACTTTTATATGAAAAAGTAATGTTTTATACGTGTATTTATATAAAAATATAAAAGGCCCTTGATCTTGAGGGTTTATAGTATGTGGAAAGCCTAAAACATGTTTATACTACGAGTATTACACAAATTGAACTAAGTTAAGCTTTAAAAATCATTCAAAGACTGATATACTTCCAAATTCAACAACATCTGTTTAGTATTTGTAGTTTTAATTTTATATGAAAATATTGGACTTGTATTGGCGTAGGAAATAATGGCATTGGAATATTACCAAATAAAATAGGTAACGCTAAAAACTTGCCCTTCGAATAGAAAATGAAATGTAAAATTCTCAAGATCAATGTCCTAATTTGTAACTTTGCTAAGGTAAATTGTATTATGCTGCCGAAGTGAGAATAGACGTAGATTTTGTGTGAAATAATTTTACTTGTACGCTTTTATACAAGCTGTTGTTTTGCATCCTCGTCAAATTCAAGGACGTAATTATGCTAATGATTCTCGATCCAAATCAACAATAAAATAGGTAGGTCATTTTTTTTATTTTTTTTCCTATCCGTAAGTGTGAACTAGGCGTATTTAAAGGCGGCGCGTCTGTAACTAGCCCTATAATCGCGCGTCCACACGCACACAAACGCAAACATTCATACACAATGCATACGCAACGATCATTCACAAAAATCGTAGGTAGTCAATGCCACCCCAACCAACCACGGCGCGGGCGCTCTCCCGCGCATGCGTCTTGCCACCACAGCTTGCCACGATCCCGCACGCGGCCCCTCGCACCCGAACCAACAGTGTGTTTGATGTCGCCGCAGCGAGTGCGTGTTTTGCAAATTCCGCTCCTTTGTGAAGCCATAGCCGAAAGTGCAAGTTGGCGGACAATTACTCTAATGTCGAGTTGGTGGAAATGTATTTCGCCTGTATGCCATCAGTGGAAAGCCATTCGGATGTTCACGGAAATGTTTCGCAACATTTTTATACTAAGTAGATCGGGATAAGTGTTATTGCCGATCCTAAGCCCGTTAGGTAGGAAGGAAAATTTAAAATCAACCAATTTAATCCACAAATAAAAACAAAATCACTACGAAAAGTTTAGCTAAACGATAGGAATAAAGCAAAACTTAAATTTTATTAATCAGCTGATCGCAAGTCAGTGAACTTTATACGGCGTCTAGTGTTATTGTCATTAGTAAGATTCCCTATTATACTCGTACTGATGCTTAAAATGAGTTAATTACAGCAAACTAAAATGTGGGTGATTTTCGAAATAAAATTAGGTAAAATTATTGCTACCGGTCGTCGCAAAGGTCATTACTCGCACTCAGCTGTTTGTCGTTGCGTGCGTAGAGTGCGTAGCCTGCGTAGTTGGGTGATTCGCTTAGTTTTGTATTAAGGTTTCAATTCTGAAAATCTGTTAAATTTCAACAACAAAAAAAAGCGGCGCTTATTTGTTATTTCCCGGTACAGTACTTTCAATTGATTATTTATGTCTTTTATGACAGCCACCTGAAATTTGACGAGGATGCAAAACAACAGCTTGTATAGTAAGTAATATTACTAGACTGTCTAGCCAAACGCATCACATTGTGTCCCACCTAAACTATTGAGCTTCTTTTATGCTTGTTGTATAATATACTCGTTTTTTTTTTCCTATTGTGAAGAGACAACCATCACCTTTGTGTTATATAGATTTTTGATTTACCAAAGACCGAGGGGACGAATATAATGGTAGTGATTCGATAACAAAAACTCGTACGTTATGATGACAAGAATCAACTTAAACTGCCTAAGTATTCCGATATTCAACAGTAGAGAATTCATTCGGTTTAAAAATTCTACAATAACTTTAGTACTTATTTATATTGTCTCAAAATAATTGTGATTTTACAAAGTCTGAGGAACCCAAAGAAATGTTAAACAATTTACAGCATTTTTTGCTATATTGATAAGTTATTTATGTTATTTTATGATTGTATTACGCATGAATCTCAATAACGATTCAATCTTGCGTGTTGTATTTCCAAAATGCCGTATGAAATTAAGTTATTATTGCACTCGCGCTAACTGTAGCATTGTATGACTTTGTGTAATTTTGTAAATTGATCCAAATAAATTGATGTAAGACTGACTCATCTTTTATTGCGGCCAAATAAATATGTATAATTTTATATAAAATGAGACAATAATCGTCATAAAAAGCTTGTACATAGTACATTGTCTATCAGTGGTCGAAATTCGGTCTATTTTTTATTGATTAATTGAACAACATAGGCAGTCGTTACTGGCTGGTTAGGTAACTGGCTTGAGGTAGTCAGCTATGCAGTTGTTCCTTGTAATATGCTGGCCCTCGGCTGCATGCGTTTCGACTGGCAGCCAACTCCACAAAGTTGGGGAAAAGGCTGGGCAGATGAATCTCTGTTCAGGTTCTAATAAAACAGTTACATTCAAAGATGACATTTTCTTACAGTCTGATAATTCCGAAAGTATCATCAAAATGGTCGTAGATCCAGAGTAGTTACAGTATTTTGTAGGGAATTATGAAACTGAATCAATACTTTTGTTAACAAAACAAAGTCACTTCAATCATTCGTTACCTATTGTAAGTGTTAGATAAATAGTATGAAGGAGAGTAATATAAACCAAGTTCTTTGAGTAATAATTTATTATTTTCACACCATAATAAATAGTTGTATAGAAACGCGATAGACAGTTCCGGCCGGAATCATAAAATATTTAGGAAAAAAATAAACAAACCGAGAGAAACATTCAAACATTATATAAATAATAATCAAAGAATTACAATTAGTATAAAATATAGTTTTTGATAGTGGAACATGTAACATGATTTTGGTAATTAACAATTTAAGTACACCTCACAACAAACACAAATTGATGCTTTGTGAATAACAATCGTCACCTCTAAGAAAGTCACAGAACTAAGAGACCTGCTCTATAATTAAATAAATCGAAACATGTGTGATATCAATGATTCCTTTCCCTTAGAGGGGAAATAATAGTTTGTAAATTTTCTTTTCCGATCTTAGTGGATTTTCGCATGACTGAAGGTGACTTAGGCTTGTATTGGAATTGTTCAGAATCCTTCTTCAACTTGTCTATAATTGACGACTGCTTTGCGACCGTCATAGTCAATTCTTCGTTTTCTTGACGAAGGAGGGACAACTCGACAACTAGGGATTGCTGGTCTTGAATCTGAAATAAAAAGCGAAATTTTCGGACTTCATTCTAACTACAAAAGGGCATACATTTGAAATTAAAGTTGATTTGTTTACCTGCTGTTGAAGGCATTGATTTTCAGCCTCGAGTCGGTTGATTTCTGCAGCAGCCTGCGCCAAGAGCACACGTGACTGTTCTGCTGCAACAGTCGCCTGCCCTGCGTGCTCAGTAGCTAGCTCACACAGCTTCCGCTTCTTCTCGACCTAAACACATTTGTATTGATTAGATATTTTAGACATAATATAGATATTAGTTACAGAATCTTAGTGAAACGATTGACTGACCTCTTCACGAAGTAACTGAATTTGTGAATTTGACTCCTTTTTTAAAAGCTCCACATCTTCAATGAGCTCGTTTTTGATAGAACCCAGTTCTCTATATGCTTCTTTTTCAACATTCTGAAGGCTTTCTATCAGGGATACATTATGTTCCATAATGCGATTGTGCTCCTTAGCTAAAGCTGCTTTAGATTTTAGAATGTTCACTAAAGCCTCCTTGTATTCATTACACTCCATAGCAGTATTGTTAAGAGTTGTTTTATAATTGGCAAGCTCAGTTTCCAAAATTTCCTTTGTATTTGTTAGAGTTTCAATTTTATCTTCCAAATGCTCAAGTTCATTATCAGATTCTCTCAATCGCATTGTTAATACTTCAACAATATCTCTTGTTACAGACAGAGAAGTTTCAAATTTATTCTTATCTTTAACAGCCTTATCCACATCAACTGTTAATTTGTTAATTTCATTTTCAAAATCAATGAGTTTCCTTTTAGATTCCTCTTTTATGTCATCCCTTTCTTTCATAAGGTTCAGTTTATCTTTAGACAAAGTTTCGTTTTCAGTTTTCAGAATGTTTATTTCCTTCTGAAGAGAATTTTTGTCCTCATTTGTTAAAGTAATTTTATATTTTAGATCCTTAATTTCGTTTTCTAGATATTGCAATTTGTTCTGCTGTTGAGTGTAGTGATCATGAATATTTCTGGTACGTTCTTCAAACTGTATCTCACACAAGCGTAACTTTTCACATGTTGCTTCGTCAATCTGTTCCAATTTAGCTTTCATCTCATTGTCCTTATTGAACAGCTCCTGCTGGAGTTCCTGAACAGCTTCATATTTTTCTTTAAGCATTTGATTCTTAATTGTATCCATTAATGTTTTATAATTAGTTTTCATATTTTCTTGTTCCAATTTAGATTTATTTATGATTGCTTGTTTTTCATCTTCCAACTTCGTTTTTAGAGTTTCCAATTCTATTTTATACTCACGCCGAATGCTCTCATTAGCTTCTAAAGCGAGTGAGTGGTGGCCTTTCACCATTTCAAGTCTTTGACGTGTTTCCTCCAATTCTGTTTCTGCATTAGTTAACTTCTGCTGTAAATCCTGACATAAACTATCCCTTATAGTAATTACTTCTTCCACAGATCTCAACTCTAACTGCTTGTCAGTGACTTCTTGCTCTAACTTTTCACATTGTTTTTCTAACTCATGTATTTTGATTTTGAGATCATTAATAGAATAATTGTTTTCTTGGATAATAACATCTTTTTGGTCCTGTTTTTCTTTATCTTGTAATGAAATCTTTGAAAATTGTTTATCTAACTTGTTACAATTATTATCAGTAGCTTCTTTCACCTGTTTTTCTAGCTGTGAGATTTTGTATCTGAATTCCTCAATTTGTTTTGAATATTCAGCAATAGTGTGATCTTTATTCCTGAAATAAAAATACAATTGTTACCTACATGTATCTACGCTGTAACTAGCAATTAATAGAAGATAGAAAATATGATTACCTTATTTCTACTTCTTGAGACTTAATGATTTCTCCAGTACTTTCCTTCTTAATTTTTTGACCAGATGGTTCAGTCCTTTTTTTCAGACTGGTTGGAACTTTAGTGGTAGTCATTGATTTTAACGGCTTTGGCTGCAAAATAATGTATACATATGAATGATCATTGCTATTCTGACTAACCTACCTTAAAACATCTTATAATATAAAAATGAATTGCTGAATGTGTTGCTTAAATGCAAATCTCAAAAGCAGCTACACAAAAATTTACAAACTTCCTAAAAAAGACTGTTGAAGAAAGAAGTATTACAAAGTTCACAGTCTCAGCTGGTTACATATAAATATACTGAAATCAAGATAAATAATCAATATTTAATTAGGTTTTTAACTTACTGTAGCAAATGATTTTACACTGTGTGCAGAGCTGCACTGGGACTGCACATCAGAGATGACCTTTGAGGATGTAGGGACAACAAATGGCTTAGGCTGCACCACTGCAGTGGGAGTTCTCGTGTTAAGTTTTTGTTTTTCATTTTCTGGTTTGTTCGGTTTACATTGAGTTTTTTTGCTGGAACCTGGTGCTGTAAAGAAATTTGATAGTTGCAATCCTAAATGCTTAGCAAGGCCCAGCTGATTGTGTGATAGGTATACACTTTCAAGCACTTTTAAAATCTCAAATAGAACTAATTAGATATACAATAATTATTGTTTAATATCTTTGGTGGCAAATTTCACTTAAACTTCAGGTTGATGAAAACTTTGTTAGGCGCCCTGCATGTACTGACATGTAAACAAGAACAGTAATTAAGTTATTTATGCCAAGTAAGACACAACATTTGATTAGTTATAAAACGAAATATTGAACAGTGCGTATACTTATTGTAGAAAATGAACTCAATAACTTACCAAGTGGTTCAAAACGTTTAGCTTTCGAAAACATGATTCACAAAATATAAAATAAATAATATTTAAATGTAACGATAATTTTTGCTCAACTTTCTTAAATGTTACCTATTCAAGTAACAGTCTCTACGTATGCGCTTCACAAAATGGAATCACCGAACTTCTATACAAATAACGACCGTTGGTCGTGATTAAGGGGGTGAAACCGTGAAATGCAGGCAGGGTGAATGCGCGCGTAAATTATTATTATCAACAAAACACAGCGCACCCCTGCTGATCGACCGTTAAAAACGTTCCATTTTACGTAAAATTATAAACATCAATGTTTACTGTCATTTATAAAAATGACGTTATTTTTTTTAATATACTCCATTGCTGTATTTTATAGAAGAGAATATGACAATAAAATAATAATTTATAGTTTCATCGATAAAAAAAGGTTTTAATAATAAAAAAAAAACAGTCGGCCAAGTATATGCTGAAATTTACTTACGTGCCGCAGGCGAGTTTGTTAATAAGAGGCAATTAAAAATATGCTGATGATAACCAAATATAATTTATACCAACATATGATAAAATAGTGTAGGTACCTTGGAGGCTTGGGCAAATAATAAGATGTGGTGGATAGATTTTGGTAATACTTAGAAATAAAACTTAAATCATTTTGAATAAATAAAGGGCATCAGTGTACGTAACTGCAGTAGATGCTACACCTTGCATTTGACTGCTTAATATTTTTATAGTTGTGTCAGTTTGTGTAGCCTAACCAATAAACAAATTAGTTTAAAAGGGAGTTGGTACTTAGGATTTGTGAAATAATATCTTGAACACCTTAGCATGCCAATGAAATCAGATGACAAAGCCACAAAAATTTAAATAAGACCATATTAGTATGAATATAATTTTATTACATAATAAAATAAACTTTCACTCATTTACATAGATGGTGGTGGTGGAGGAACAGGCAATAATGGAGGTGGTGGAGGCACTCCCATCAACGGAGCCCCTGGCGGAGGAGGCAGGCGCATGCCATGGTTCTCCCACATCTTGGGAGGTGGTGGAGGCATGCGTAAAGGTTCCATTTTAAATGCAAATTGCAGGAAAAACTGTTTAGTATCCTTGTTCCAGTGTGTCCAGAATTTGGAGTCATGTTTCTCCACCTCCCTGCTTGGTACTTTAAAGGCAATGGTCTCATATGGCTCAGCCGCAAATAACAAGTATTGCCAGCGACGGTCTGGAGGCTCTATCTTTTGTTCATAAGCAGACATGAAGCGGTGCCGGGGCTGCACACCTTCAGCAATTTCTGAAATCAAGTTTATTATTTTATTCAAGGTTGAATAATAAGAACAATTACATACATGATACCATAAGTTTAAGTCACTTGGATGTATTCTAAAAAATTTAGTGTGTGCAATAATTTAAGTTCAACAGAAGCACTTAAGAATGGAATAAACCAAAGCTTTCAGAATTTTTTTACCTGGGTAATCAACTTGAAATAATAAACTCTGTTGGCCATTCTCTGGATCCTTTTGTTTGGTCACTCTATAACCTGGTCTACCAATCTTTACAAACTTTTTCGGTTCTATCCGTGGCTTTTCGGGAGCCAATTGTTGTGGTGCTTCCTTAGCCTCCTTCGCTGCTCTTCGTGCTAAGTTAGCTTGATGCTTTTTGCCTTGAGTATGAGCCAGATAGCTTCCCTCATTGTTATGTAGAGTTAGACAGAGCTTGCATTCATATGACCCTGTAATAGAAATTTATATATTTACGTCAAAATTAGGTTAGGTTTAGATGTAAGTATATAATTTAAACAATTGATTTACGCACCTAAATGATTTTTCATAAAATAAGGATCCTTGTTCAAGTCAATCGTTTCCAGTGCAAGCTGGCGAAGTCTTTCGCGTCGGTCTCTGTTGCTTTCAGACCATGACGCTACTCCTCCTCCACCAGTTTTACCGCCTGGCCGGTTTTGGAAATCCATTTTTACTTAAATTAGTCTTCTGTTTGAGACACTAAAATATTTTTACAATGTTTTAATAAACAGTATTTGTAAGATTTACAAAATTTCAAAACGCTCTCGCCTTCGAGACAAGCAAGCAACCAAAAAACAGCAACAGAACTAGAAGTGACAGGCAACGACAACTGTCAATTGTCAACTATGACATATGACGTACCATCATTCAGCCAAATTCAGACTTATAAGAATTTAGGCTTTTCAATGTGTAAGATTCCCTAGATAAAATCATATTAGGTGCAATGCGAGGAATAGTAGCGGGAAATTAAAAAGCATAATGTTTTTTGATATGTTTAAGTAAGTTAAAATCCGTTTTACAATATGATTTGAGGCGTGGTCATATCATTTCCTTTAATAATATATCGCAAAGTAACTGATGTCTTTGATTGAAAGGTCTTAAATTCAAAATATTAGTTTCTCAAATTATTATATTTGCATTAAAAGTTTTCAAAGGGACGCAGTGTGACCGCGTTAAGCTCGTAAGGTTTGCTAAATCGATCCTCTATAAAGAAAAACAGAATTGGGCCCAACAATCCAAATATCTTGCCGTATGCCCCAGGTAAGTGAGAAAAATAAAGAAAAAGAAAAATATCATTTATTTTGACTAAGTTTATCATGAGAGTAATAGTTTACTGCCATTATTTATGGTCTATTTTCACAAAGCTCTGGCTGCAGTAGTAACAGTAATTGTTACCCGGTCTATCCAAATTTATGTAAACTCTTGGGTGGCCCTCAGAGCCACTACCTCCGTCACACCAAGTTACCCTCCCAGTAACTTGTTTTGCTGGAACTTCAGCTATCAATTTGACTGGCCAGTTCGGGTTAACTACTTTAGGAGCGTTCATAAATCGCGCCATCCTATAATCATGAGAGTCCCATTTTTGACCCGTATGGGTCATAACATCTTCAATTTTGGTGGCCATAAAACGGAGACTTTTATTTTTAATGTTTGTTAGTGCGGCGCGTCTCAGGGTAGTATTCATGATGTAAATTGTTGATAGTTTTAAATTCAGCAATTATAGCTTTTCCCGTTCCTCTTAGAAATGACTTTCTCAATTTGATACAAAGCGTAGACGTGTGACTGTTTTGACGTTGAACAATAATAAATATTTATTTTTCTTATATTATATGGCTTGTCGGATTGTTGAGGTCGCACTCATAATTAGCTACTTGTAGTAATTATAGTTATAATTTATTTGCAATATTTAATAATTTATTATATATGCACTAGTTAATCTTTTAGCGGTGCAATTACGGTATGGTAACGGTAGCTAAGTGTATTTATTAATAGTCGATTTATGGTAATCGCCTAAGCTGGATGCTCAAAGTAAAATTTTAACAAAAACATGAACTTGGAACTCTATTGACATGTCAACTGTCAAACGCTACTGGCGGATTCCTTTTCTTTTGTCAAAATAGGCGGAAGGTACTAGTGATATAGAAATCTGATTTTATTTATGTAATCTAAGAAAATAATCATGCTATTGCACGAGATTTCAAAATCTATGTGATTCATGAACCATGTGCCATCGCTATTTTGTTGAGTTGGCGAAAAGTGATGGAACAAAATTAAGATAACCTAAGTGCTAATATTGTGTCTTGTTTTAGGTAGTGCTTCAAGATGTTGATGCCTAAACAGAATCGTGTGTCGATCTATGAATACCTCTTTAAAGAGGGTGTCATGGTAGCTAAGAAAGACTATCATGCTCCCAAACATCCAGATCTGGAGAAGATTCCTAACCTCCAAGTCATAAAGGCTATGCAGTCACTGAAATCCAGAGGATACGTTAAGGAACAGTTTGCATGGAGGCATTTCTACTGGTGAGTACCTGCGTTTGGCGTACGCCTGACCACGATTTGTTTACTTTCCTAAAGTCGGGTCTTTCAAGAGATTATAATTAATTATACAGTTGAAAAAGTAAAGTTGGTCTTTTGAGTTTATCTTTGAGTCTTCAAACTTCGCGTTTTCTACATGCAGATGTGTGCAATCGCAGTCGTATATACTTGAAATCTTAGTCAAAACTCTTAATGTTTTAGGTACCTTACCAACGAGGGTATTGAGTACCTGAGGATCTTCTTGCACCTGCCCCCTGAAATCGTGCCTGCGACCCTCAAGCGCTCAGTGCGCGCCGAGACAGTCCGCCGCGGCGCTGTCGGTCGCCCCGACGCGCCCGCGCGCTCTGCCGAGGACCGCTCCGCGTACCGCAGGGCGCCCACCACGCCAGCTGCCCACGACAAGAAGGCTGATGTTGGTCCTGGTTCAGCCGATCTTGAATTCGTAAGTTGAATTTGCTTGACAACAGAATTATATAAAACTTTCACAGTCAATAAAATGTTGATTGGTAATGTCTATGCTAAATAGCTGTATGTTTACAATTTGAACTAACTGAAACTCTGCCATCACCATCAACAAAAAATCAGGCTTTTAATTTTATATAACAAATAAAATAATGAATATAATTATTAATATCCTTATTTCCTTGATTTCAGAGAGGAGGTTTTGGACGTGGCAGGCCCGCACCTTAATTAAGTATAATAAAATAACATTCTAAACTGCTGTCTTTTATTTGAAACATCACTCTGCATTATATTATGTACTTACTTACTAGATAATCAAAATACTTTTAAGTTGCTGTCACCAACAGTTTCAGCTGCATCTGCTAACTGCGCTGAGATAAAAGTAGCCTGTTCATGATCATCGTACCAAAAATTTATTGGTTTAGTTTGGTTTATAGTGAATGCATAACATACAAACTCAAAATTTAAGATGCCCCAAAATTGTTTACTTTTAGGGTCTCACACCGAAAGACTTGCTCGGTAGAGAAGGCGAGCGGAGTTCCGCGACTTTTCGAGCAGTCGGGGGTACTATATTGTATACTCTTTGGTCGGGGGAATCCGCGCGCTTTTTCGGACTCCCACATCAAATTCTCGAGTCGCTCTCCTATGCGTAGTTTACTTTCAGCGTTATTTAAAATACACATCGAGTGTTTTTATCGCTATAATATCTTGATTTGATATGGTTAGCCAGTTGTATCATGCCAGCACATCATGCTACTACAATGTCAAATTTCCATTCGATTTCAACTTTGACTGAAGCACATGGTTCAAAGTTAATTGGGAAAATTTGAGTTTCGGGTAGCTTAATGTGCTGGCGGTTGTACATTTGCACCAAAATAAATAAGCTTTTCGTTATCCATTACTTCTGGATTCATTGCACTGCAAGGAATGAATGTGAATGCTCGTGTGCGTTACCCCAGCCAGAAGTTGTCGAAAATGATAATTTGAATCTTATAGATAATTAGTATTGTGGCTTCTGTAATTGTTGCGCACATTTTTAAATTTGTTGCGCTTATAGTTTTTTAATTATTTCGAAAAAACATTTCCTGCTGGGGTAACGTTACCCCAGCCAGACTTTTTTCTTTCTAATGAGAATATTTAAATAAAAACTAGCTATAAAATTAGTTGTCTAGATGAAGTAAATGTTGTGCCTTATTTTGAATTTTTTTTTTCTTCCGTTGCGAAGTTATTCGAGATTTTGCTGGGGTAACGTTTCTGGGTTGGCTATATCTCTGAAATGGTTAAGCGGATTCTTATCATATTTTGTAGAAGACTTCTTAGGAATTAGTTTAAATTTGTTGGGCAATAAAAAAAACCAAAATAATGCATAGCTTAAGAGTTATTTCATTAAATAGAAAAACACTTCAATTGGCCCCAGCACTCTCAATAAGAGGTCTAAAGGCTTACTTTAAACATTATTTTGAAGCTTGTAACTGCCTTCAAATGTATGTGAAATTTCATTAGTATCCTGTAAGTATTTAACAAGTTATGATGATATTCAGTTCTTCACGAGCACGGTATTGATGCGCGCGGTGTTATTTGGCCACTGGATTGGAAATATGAACTGAATGTTATATCAATAATTAGTTGTTTAGTTCAGTTTTATATCAGTAAAATTTCAGCTCAGTACATTGGATAATTAATGAGATAATACGATTAAAGTCATTAGGAAGTGAATGACCGTGGCAACCCGACCAAGTTTAGGTGGTTACGAAAAAGCGAAAACGCAGAACATTATGGTACCTTTTGAAATGTTTAGTATAATACACCTTACAATTTCGGTACAGACGCGTACACTGTTAAATACACAATAATATAATAATACATTCTGTGCTATGAAAACATTTGTAAGTTCATTTTTTTTTAATATTAATAAAAAATAACATTTAAAACTATTAAAAAGAAACATTATCATTATCTTCCAGTTGCACAGACAACAAAAATCACCGATATGACATGTCGTTCGGTGGCACGCGGGAGGGGTGGGGTGAACTGTAACTGTGTACTGTGTATACTAAAATCTATAATTTAAATAAAAAAATATAGAAAATTTTAAAAAAGCAAATTACTGTGTGTAATTTTAATCTGTGATTGTTTTAAGTATAAGTTAATTAATACTTTAAAAGTTCAATTGAAATGATTATTTTACCTGTAAATAAACATTATTTAATAATCATGTAGTTTTTTTTAAACTTGTGTACACGTCTGTACTAAATTTGTAATACTATCCTACATATTTTAGAAGGTACCATAATGTTCTGCGTTTTCGCTTTTTCGTAACCACCCAAACTTGGTCGGGTTGTCTCGGTAATTCACTTCCTAATGACTTTAATCGTATATCTCATTAATTATCCAATGTACTGAGCTGAAATTTTACTGATATAAAACTGAACTAAACAACTAATTATTGATATAACATTCAGTTCATATTTCCAATCCAGTGGCCAAATAACACCACGCGCATCAATACCGTGCTCGTGAAGAACTGAATATCATCATAACTTGTTAAATACTTACAGAATACTAATGAAATTTCACATACATTTGAAGGCAGTTACAAGCTTCAAAATAATGTTTAAAGTAAGCCTTTAGACCTCTTATTGAGAGTGCTGGGGCCAATTGAAGTGTTTTTCTATTTAATGAAATAACTCTTAAGCTATGCATTATTTTGGTTTTTTTTATTGCCCAACAAATTTAAACTAATTCCTAAGAAGTCTTCTACAAAATATGATAAGAATCCGCTTAACCATTTCAGAGATATAGCCAACCCAGAAACGTTACCCCAGCAAAATCTCGAATAACTTCGCAACGGAAGAAAAAAAAAATTCAAAATAAGGCACAACATTTACTTCATCTAGACAACTAATTTTATAGCTAGTTTTTATTTAAATATTCTCATTAGAAAGAAAAAAGTCTGGCTGGGGTAACGTTACCCCAGCAGGAAATGTTTTTTCGAAATAATTAAAAAACTATAAGCGCAACAAATTTAAAAATGTGCGCAACAATTACAGAAGCCACAATACTAATTATCTATAAGATTCAAATTATCATTTTCGACAACTTCTGGCTGGGGTAACGCACACTGAATGCTCGCTCGCTACGGAAGCTCGCGGGTGCGAGGTCCGGGATATTGCGAGTGGTCGCTCGCGTCCGCTCAAGCATTCTTTCTCGTGACTTCCCGTTATTTTTCGCGCGGCTCTTCCTCGTACGAAAACAAGTATTACAGTTATGAAAATTATATGAAACTGCGCTGCGCTTCGACGCTTTTTCGGTGTGAATTGCCCCTTACAATTAGATTGATGCATAATCCTTGTTTCTATATTAGTTTTGAAGGAATTGAGACCTCCATACAGCGCCGTAAATAAGGGCCCAGGCATAGGGCACAGACCCTAGGGGGGCGCAGAAATACGGTTCTGAATTTCCTAAGAGCCTGGTTAGAACATTTTCAAGGGCGCAGTTTTGAAAACTTGCACCGGACGCATAAAAGTCTGGTTAAGACACTGCCTCCGTGCATTCGGTTTTATAATATTGTTAAACATTGGAATTACTGTTACTGTAGTACAGTCGCGAACATTAATGGTGCGTGGTGCGCAGCGCCGGCCCGAAGTAAATTTTAGAATGGAGCGAAATCAAATTTTGGCGCCCCTTTTCGCATGTGGAGGCTGTTTACTGCTTGTTCGCGAGCCGCTCTTTTGTGAGGTCCATAAGTGAGATGATTATCTAGGATTACTTCTAGATATTTGGCTTTCTTCCTTCAAGACTGTTGGTCATAACTACAATTAGCACCATAACAGCCGTATCGTCATTCCACATGGCGACAACCTCGTGCGCTACTCGAGATACCTCTATTTGTTTCTTTGTGTGAGCCATATCCAACATATTTTAACCGTCCCGTCTTTCATGATATCTCCGGTAGTTATTCGTTTAGATAACCGTCCATTGTATAGACTGACACTTTGGTTTCTCCAAACAGATCACTGAATCGTAGGCAAGAGACGTCTACGTCGGGGTCATGTAGAGCTCCAAAAAAGTGGCCGTGTAGCTTCTTGCTTTGCTATATCTCCTTATGATCATTGGTAGTTAGTACCACATTTGCGCCACTCTCATTAGCTAAAAATAGCGGGGTGAGCCCTTTGTCCACTGCTACCACATCTCGATGCAGCCCATCGTCGCTTTTAAGGAAATATTCCCTGATATTGTACACCTCACGGTTGTGAAGCGTCTAAACAAAGCTAAGCTTTAAAACGCCTGGTCATCCACAATTCCGTGAGATGTACAATCGCACGACCGATGATCGTGGGCGATGCATTCGTTCTGCAATCAGCGCTATCCAGGCTCCTTTCCAGAGTGTCTAATTCCGCGTGACTCCACATGAGTAAAACGGAATGGATAGGCCAAAGGATAACATCAGGACTGATTTTTTTCGGGGGAAATCCTTATGGACTCTCCTCCGCCTGGAGAAAGGCATATCCACCATGGTGTCTCCTTGCACAGGGCCTCGGGAGTGCAGATTCTTCCGCTTCCTCGCACTAGTGCTGGTCCGGTCCGACCGGGACTCGCCTCCTGAACGGGATAATGAGGTGTTGAGCCGTTCATCGCGCAAACGCGAGCGCCGACACCCGCGCGCTCCTCCACCTCGGGTCCTTCGAATAAAGGGCGGGGACTTCTACAAGTCCTTCGCCCCTCGACCCATTCATAAGGGGCAGAAAAGGGCTTTGTCCGCCCTTCACCTGCGCCCGGTGCGCCTTCTGCGGCCGGGGAAGGGAGTCGAAATCTACCTCTCGCGTTTTCGCGGATTCTTTCTGCGACATCACGTCCTCGCGCTACCCACGACTTTGCGCTGCCGACCATCCGCACCACGGCTGGCAGCGTATCAGCACTGCTATGACCCAACCATTAACAGCCTTATTACCGCCTGAAAAAGAACTTTTAAGAACCTTATTCAGGTGGCCTGTTATGTTTGTTTCATGTCAGCTACATTGATGCCTAACCCCTGCATCTGGAGGTATCATTTGCGGAGAGTGATCTTAGTTTTTATAAGCACGGTTTTCAGAATCTGAGATTTCTAGTCCCTCAGATTCTAAAACTGCACATTTGTCAACACCAAATTCTATCCTGATGGACAGCTAACTTGCGAGATTATCGTGGGGGTGAGGTTACTGGGGTTATGTGGCGCCCGGCGCCCCAACGCATCACCCGCGCACTCTATTCGCGCGCGTCACGTTCATTTCTTCGTTTAAAATAAATAGTGAAAAAGGAAAAAACATTTTTATCTTTGCCATTTTGGCGCCTGGAGCGGCTGCTCCGTTTGCCGTATGGACGGGCCGGCCCTGGTGGTGCGTAACTTACATAAATAAAATCCCGAAAGAAACAGAAAATAATTTATTCAAAATAATCTACATGGCTCCCTACGTAAACTTCACAGTTGGTATAATAATTTTACATGATTTCATTTAAGTCAGTTGTCAGTAATTATAATTGAACTTTAGGGTTTGGCGGTGTAGGGAACTCTCCTATCTTAGCCATGTAGTACTGGTGAGCACGGAATGGCTTCAGTTCCCAAGGCACCTGATCCTCCATGTTCGTCAAACATACACCAAGGTCTTCCAGTGTTGGGAGGCTTTCGTCGACAACGTCCGATGTAGCTTCCTGTAAAAAATATAGCCATATAAAACATTTTTTTTAATATGAGTAGTATTTTGGCCAGGGGTACGGTACCTAAAGAGATATGAAAGTGACCAATAATTAGTGCCTAATCTGCTGTAAATGTGCGCTCAATGAAAAATCTACGTTGTTACAGCAAGAACGATAAACTAAATGTCCAAGAATATTTTAATGGGTTAATCATATTATGACCGTAAGATCGCATCTTATATCCCATGTTAAGTTGCGAGTTTTTTCGCAGGTTTAAATTTGAATGAGCAAAGCATGACTGGAAACTAGAATCAACTCAGGTAGGGCCGAAACCACGAGTTACAATAATTGTGGGTTGGATTTATCCAGATGAACGCACTATTCATTCGCACTAATCTCGGCGTACCTCTCTTCTTTTGATGAAGACAGACGAAAAAATGACAGTAAAAAAAGTAGATCCAACCTGAGCAAATCAGTTTCTTACATGACATTGTGTTGCAACTAACTGGTAAAAATATCCATTTAATCAAACATTATAATATTTGTAATAAAATGGTTCGCTACTTTAACGAGTTTGCTGCGACATATACATGCAACAACTAAGATATTATACCATCGATAAGAGTATTGAAAAATTGATAATACCTTTTCAATTCCTTCCCAGTGCAATCCACCCAATGGGTATGCAGGTGAAATCATGTTGATAAACATCACCTTTAATGGGAAGAAAATGGGATCATATTTCATGTCGTAGCGTTGGTAACCCCAGCTCTCGTCTTTGCGCATCAGACCGAAGAACCAATCAACCATATCTGCCAGTAGATATCTTTTGGGTCTGGGGAAGTATACAATTTTAAATATATAATTAAGAAGATTAATTCAACTTTAGTTTTGTCTGAACTTAGCAAATTATGGAAATACTATGCATTTTCAAAAAGTTAACTTTTTTGTACTGGTTTCTCAATGTTTTTTACTCAAAATGTTTAGTTCTTCACATACGTGTAAAACTGAAACAGTTAATAATATTTTTCAGAATTAAGTAATGTTAACCAGCTTACCCAACAGCCTGGTATACTTGGCATTTAGTATCCGGATCGCGGATAGCGTTTATAATTCCCTGTGCCACATCAGATACAAACACAGGCTGCTTGATAGTTTCCATACCATTCTTGTACAATGGCAAATATTGTCCGTTTATGCGCAGCACTGACGCAAAGGATCTGTAATTAAATTAATACATTTAGGGTCGCTTCATATCTAACGGAATATGTGTCGCGTATTATCGGTCGCGTAACGCCAGAACAGACAATAGTATAGAAAAACACTTGACCATTCACACTCAACCGATGATACGTTAGTACGACTGATGATACGCTCGGCGTATCTTACGTCAGATATGAACCGACCCTTATAGTGAATGTTATTGACAGTTTTCAAACCAAATGTAATTCTAATCATTGCATAAAATAATTTCCTATGTTTTTAATGTAGTTGAGTAAAAAGAATCAGTGTGATTTCTTTTACCTCATTGATATTAAATTTTTGGAAAAATCATACCTCAAAAACCTGTCCTCAGAACCATAGATGTCGGAAGCACGAATTATAGTTGCTGTTGGGAATTCTTCTCTTACAGCACACTCTCCCCAGTATTTGCTGATCTTGTACATTGATGGTTTCCTCAGCACAAGTGGCTTAGGGTTGGGGGCTGCGTTCAAGTAGGATACATGGATGAATCTCTCTACACCCATCTCTCGGGCAATCCTGTGAAATAATAGAGTAAATATCTAAGTACATATTATGCTTTGTTTTAAAAATATGAAAAAATTAATAGGTTATCAAAAGAAACATGGAGAAAATTGAAAGAAACATGTTTTTGTTAGGTAATAATTTGCAAAATGACTAGTGATTGTATGTGAAGTGAAATATAATTGATAAATAAACATGCGATAAGCCACTAGGATCTGGCGGAGGTGAGACATACTAATACAGTAAAATATTTGTGAAAAATGTCAGCTATTTCTTACCTGGCAATACGTCTAGGACCATCAACATGAACATCCTTGTACTTGAAGTTCTTGGTTTCATAGTCACGTCCCACTAAGTTAATGACAACATTGGAGTATTGCACTGACTTAGCAATGGACTCCTCATCACGGAGGTCAAATGGAGTGAAGAGAACCTGTCCCAAGTCCCCAGCTACTTTCAATCTCTGAGCATCATAGAAATCACCCCTGTAGGGCAAGATCATCTGAAATGTTGTTTCACCGTGATTATATTATAGGAGAAAAAAAAAATTAAATTCAATATTCTTTCTCTTCTTTTTCTTGTTTTATTATATTCATTTTTTTTTTCAAAGCACTGCCAGATTTCACTGCTAATAATAGACATTCTTTCAACTAAACATAATAACCTTTTTGAAATGCCATAACAAAACATAAAACAGCTCACCTGTGATCCAGTCTTGCCCAGCTTATTGACCACATAACGCCCCACAAATCCAGTGCACCCAAACACAGTTGCTACAATCCCGTTAAAGCTGGCACGGCCTCCAGTACCCCTCTTGTAAGCGGCCACATTAGGCTTACTGCCATCAGAGCTGTATGCGGCCGATTTGATGTAAACAACGCTCAGAGACCCAGTACCAGCTGAAATTAGTGATATAGAAGTTCAGATCAGTGTCACCTCCTATCTTATCTACGAATTACTATAGTTCATGTTATGATTTACAAATGTAACTAGCGCCTTTAGGAGCTTTTAACCACATTATGTAAGAGTAAATTTAACAGTTCCGTGATGTTTATCGAAACTTACGCTTGATTTTCGTGACGAAATGACCTGTGAGAGCAGCAGTTGCCATTTTCAGGCCAATAATACAGTGCTTTTTATAAATATAAGTATCCGATTCCCATCAAGGGAAAGAAAAGAATCAAAATCACAAATTGAATCAGTCGCAACTAAACGTCAAATTTTACTCGTTGACACTAGATTGACAAGTTTCGCAAATGTAAAATGACATTTGTTTGGGTTAGGATCTGTTAGGATCACCATAGACCAGCTAGTCTATTTCAACTCGATTGCTAAAGTTAACTTTGCCATGCACCGGGTAGAAATTATTCTGTCATAGACAACATTTAATTTTGACGTCTGTCAATACATTTTCAATTTGTTGTCGTCCTGTCTGATCTGTCATTCATGTTTGATTGATAAAGGTTTTTCATTCATTGAATCAAAGTATATTTTTTGGATTTTGTGAAGTGTTTATTTGAATTATTAATTAGTTCAACTATAGTGTCGTTGCTTGCTTGTATGTATGTTTGATTATTGCATTCATTTTTATTATTGAACGTGAGTACAAACATAGTTTATGAGATAAAAGTGCTTGTGTCATAGCAGAAGAATACGAAAGAAGATACACTCCAACAATGGAAGAACGAGAAATTGAAATCCTCAGTGCCAATGATAAAGTAGAGGACGTCCGCCAAATTTTACAGCACTTTCTGAAAAATGTATGGGTTGTATAATTAAATTAGAATAAAAGCCGTAAAGCTAATTAATATACTCGATGTATTTACCTGTTTTCTTTTCAGAATGAAAATACTTTTAATTTTCCAAGTTTGGCCGAAAAGAATCAGAGAGCTTTATTGTGGACAGCTCTATTTCAACGTTTACAAGACACGTTGTCTGCACCAGTTCACGCACTCTGTTTAGCCTCTATTAGGGTGCTCAGGTTTGTAATCGTCCATACAATGGAATTGTAGTGGTATAATTTTGTGGAAGTATGTTTAATAATTTGTTGATTTTACAGCCGTGACAAGTCAGATCTTGAAAATTTGATTTGTGAAAGATGGATAACAACACTGATAGAAAGAGCTGGTTTGTACAACTTTGAAGCACTTGATGAAGAGTCTATGGTGCCTCTGGATTTGTTGGAAAAGGATGTGGCAGTCGAGGCACTCAAATGTCTATGTAATTTGACATTCAACAGTGAAGTGGCTAGAGCCCTTTGTGCCCACACTTCCATAGCTCAGGGCCTGGTAGCCAGGCTTAGAATCTACAAAGATATACCCTTCAAAGAGGAAATTATGCTGTTTGATTTGAAGTTGCTGTTTATTTTGACTGCTTTGAGACATGACATAAAGACTAAAATCAAGGATGAACTACATGGCATGGAGTACATGATAAATTGTCTAGATGATATACTGACTGAAGCTTCTAGCAAGGCTGAGGACCAGGCTTCTAGCAGCAGTGGCTTGGTTGAAGGGGCCCACCACTGCTTTCTACAAGTAAGAATTGTGTTGAACTCAAATAATCTGATATTCACTTGTCTAGCATTCCAAGCTTTTAAATATTTATTGGGCTTAAAGAATCTATGCTAATTGTTTTTGTGGTTCAGATCTAATTATGTGACCAATTTGAATTTGTATCAATGTTTTACTTCATTACGGTATATTTTATTACAGTAATTATAAAAATATAAAATCTGAAGATTGGGTTTCTTTTAAAATTATTAAATTATACATACATAAACTCCACTGTTATTCAGGACAAACAGCAAGCTATCATCTGTGAGATTCTCAAGACTCAGTTTAACCTGATCCTGCAGTCTGGCTCAGAAGAACCTGCCGATGAGGAGGAAGAGGCAATGTACTTGAAACTGATGCCAGTCATGACTGCTCTGCTGTATGCTCATACTTCCAGTGAGGAAAAGTTAATGGAGCTGAGAAGTAATATTGCTAACTTGCTGACAAGGTATACCTTTGAATTTAGTTAAATTCATAAATCAATCATTTCTTTCTTCACTTTTCAAAGATTTTTAACCGACTTCAGAAAATAAGGAGGTTGTCAATACAGTCACTATGGTTATTTATGTTTGTTCACCGATTGCTCTGTGGTTTCTAGCCCGAATTTTTTTATCAACGCAATTTACTTGCCATTTGTTCCTTTAAAAACTAAAAAAAAATTTTGAAGTTGGTTTTATTTTTTTGTGATTACTGAAGCTTTAAGGGTTTTAAGAATTTAACATATTTTTCAGTGTCCCACCAATGTTTTACCCCTTCTTGACACCAGAGCTGACCCAGGGTGAAAAGGCACAATATGAATTTGATGGCAAAAACATGGATGCTCTACAGGCTCTTATACTTCTATTGCAATACAGGCTTACTATTACGACGGTGAGTTTCCATTATATTAATTAGCTGAAGCAATTATCACTGAAATCAATGATTGTAATGTTAAGGTCACAGGTCATTATAGCCACTCGGCACCTACTCCGCACTGTGTTTACTCATTGACCACGTGGTGTTCACCTGTTGTCAACAGTGGACACCGTACTACGAGTTGGTGCAAGGTGGGTGCCGGGTGTCTTTGAAGAGCTGTGAACTTTAAGGTTTCACTCATTTTTTTCAGAGTACGAAGAATCAGTATGAGAATCTGTCCCCAATTCTGACGGTTTTAAACAAGAGTTCCCGAGGGTGTCGTTCACAGAGGAAGTATCTTCGTCAAGTGGTATTGCCGCCGTTGCGTGACGTCTCCCGACCGCCCGAGAAGGGTACCACACTGAGGAACCAGCTCTGCAGGCTCTTGACAACACCAGTCACCTCTGTTAGAGATTTAGTAGCGGAGTTTCTGTTTATCCTGTGTAAAGAAAAGGGTAAGTTATTTTATTGAATTTGCTGATAAATTTAGCTTGTTTCCATTTTTTTTTGTGTCCTTTTTAGAGTATAATGTCCCTCACCTCCGGCTCGCCGGAGTGAACCCTGAAGGGGGATAGGTCTCCAACCTCTGGCTTGCCTTCATTGGCCGTCCAGAGTGGAGTCGCTAGAGCAATGCTCGGAGGGTGAATGCCTCGGGTAAGTGGCGAGTGGGCACAGACATGCTGGACCCTGGCTGAATGTTGGTTTTAAGGCGCGTGGTCTGGGTAGAAAGCCGGCCGGGGCAACCTCACCCTTCAGCCGCTCACGTCCCCGTTGCCCCCTTGTTGCGACTTAGCGACTAGTTCCCGGGGGCCCGGTAAGTGAGCTGGCGACGGTTTTGGACTAACACATCAATATTATAAGTAAAATATACACTGATAATTGGATGCGTGATCGTTTGACGTGTTTATACTAATATTAGCTTTCGTCAGCGATTTCACATAACGAGCTATACATAATTTCACAGTATATTAAGGTGGTTAATATGTCACAAACGTTACACCCCCTGAACTAGGTATATATTATGTATCTCAGGAGGTTTTTCAGTACAAGTCTGAAACATAGTTAACTTTTGTGTGTCAATGTCCTGTTGGTATAGATGTAAAAGTACTATTTCATGCAAAAACTACAGAATGGATTTTGATGAAACTACTACCTATAGCTGGCACGGCACGCAGATGCAACCAACCTGGGGTGGAAGTTGTTATTCAATAAAAATTAACTGAATATAGATTGCAAATTTCAACCTGTTTTCACTTTTTTCAGTTGGCCGAATGGTCAAATATACAGGTTTCGGCAACGCCGCGGGCCACTTGGCCCAGAAGGGGTTGCTGAGCGGTGGCCGCAGCGGCGACTACTCCTCTAGTAGCGACGACTCTGATACCGAGGAGTATCTGGAAGCGCAGCCCCACATCGACCCTGTTGTCGGCTGCACTCGACCACCCCGTATAAATCCTTTCGAAGGAATGTCTGATGAACAGGTAGGCAATAGCATTTCGAACAGCAGAAATTTGTTAGTCGCAATTTTTTTTATCGAGTTACGATTTTTTTTTCTGTTGAAAGTTGTTCATTTTAACCTCCCTTCTGTATACTCTTTCCGATACAACCTGTATATTAACCCACAATTATCTGCATGTTAACTCATAATATATCTCGATTTATGAAACGTGAAATTTATAAGGGCAAAACTAACCAACTACCATGGTGACAATGTTTCCAGCCTAATTTAATATACATTGATTCATTGTTTTACCATGTAGTAAAATATAGCTGCTTTCCAATGAATATTATAAAGCACTAATAGGGAAACTATGAATTATTTCCGATATTTGTCTATAGAGGTATACCTAATTTATTTACGTAAACCGTCGCCCCTGAATAAGGACAATGTTAAAGTCTTGTCAATGCTGCTTTGTTCGTACTAAGTAGAAATCCAATTAGACTCGTAATACATTTTAGTATTTCGTTAAAGTTTTAAGTACTAACAATTAAACATTTATTTCTACAGAAAGAATATGAAGCGATGAAACTGGTGAATTTATTCGACAAGATGGTATCAGATGGTGTGATGAAGCCTGCTCGTATCGGCCCGGACGGTCGCCCACAAGCCGTCGAACATGTCCTTGAACTCAGGGAACATCCACCCAACAGACCGCAGTCCTAAGCGAATGCGATATTCTCGAGGATTCCAATAAGCCCTACCATATCATAACTGATGCTCACTGTTTGAATGGTATAGGCTATACGGAGGAGAATCGAAGCGATGCGATCATGAAATATCGTTTTCTTCCTAAGTGACGTCAGAAAAGCCTTTCTAAGACCAC
This sequence comes from Heliothis peltigera, assembly GCA_958496145.1. Classification (NCBI taxonomy): domain Eukaryota; kingdom Metazoa; phylum Arthropoda; class Insecta; order Lepidoptera; family Noctuidae; genus Heliothis; species Heliothis peltigera. The sequence continues at coordinate 7,781,325 of OY292327.1, forward strand.
TTGATTAATTGTTCTTGTGCGGCCGAAGCGAGAACACAAATGGGTTCATATTATGTACTTCCAAAAACGTTTGCTATTAAATTAGACTTTACGGATATCTAGTGAATTTTCGGTAAGAGAGTTTCTTCTAATTAGAGTATTAGTATTTTGATCCTCAATTTGAATTCAATAGCAGGTAGATTAAGAGTTTTACGGAGTAATTAGTAAATTTTATTATATTAACATACTTTTTGGTATGTTTACTCCTTTCTTAAAGGTGAATGAAAGCCGGATCTTGTTTGGGTGGGGTACAGAAGGTATAAAATATCGATTTAGTATTAGATGATTAGGAAAATGGTTTTAGAAGTTATTTTGACATAATATTATCAGCTTTAGATCAGGGGCTTTGAACAGTTTAAACAACTGCAGAGGTCGACAATTTGAAATAAGAACCTTGTGTGATATTTAGTTTGTCATTAGTTATTCTTACAGAATTTTAATTTAATACCAAGGGCCATTTTAATATTATTAAGTAAAATAAAGTATTTTTTTACTATCAGATTCTTAGTAGTAAATAGTTGAATAGAATCCTATTGAAAGTTTGTTGTGACTAGCTGACGTAGGGACCTGTAGTGGCCTAAGTCGTAATGTCATATACTTTGTGCCATTCATAGTAATTATTGCGTATTTCATTATTAATAATCTGATCGAAGTATTCCTTAATTGTAATCTTAGTACTATGTAGCTTATTAGGCATAAGTAAATAAACCTGAAGCAATCATTTAATTTTTAATCTGTATGCCTAACATCGATGACAATGTTCTAAAGTCTTGTACCTTAGCTTTGTTTTTTCATAAAACATGGAAAAAAAAATATTTTTAACGATCTCAGTACTTGTATGTATTGAATCAGCAATCACGTAGAGTAGCTAAGAATTTACTTATCACCAATGTGTTTATATAATATTGTGTTTTTTAATATAATATTATTACGATTTTAATATTTGATATTTATTTAAAAATGAAATAAACTATATTTAGAAGCGAAATCATGTTGTTTGAATTTGTAGTTGGGCGCTAGTTCTGCTTCAGTGACTTTTTATTTACCCTTGATATGTAATTCTTATACACAAGCCACCCTGGCAAAAAAGAATAAAAGAAACAAAAAATATAAACAATATTTAAAGGTCCTCATGATTTTATTGCCATATGGCGGCGATATCTGCGCATTTGCAGTCCCACCTATCTATTGTTACTGCACTACAAGAAGGCACACACAATATATGTCGGCAGTGCAGCATTGATTGATAGCTTGCACAATAGCCGAGAGAGCACGAGCGCATCCGCGCCGGACAGCGCGCGTTGAAAATCAATTACAAGCAATTAATGGGTAAGCAAGCTCACCTATAGCGGACTGGGAAGAGTAAGAGTGAAAGGTCGTATGTCCATGTAGTTCAGTCCCGGCGGCAATTCAGTCGCCTCTTGCAGGGCGGGAAGGTAGGGTGGGCGGCTGTCGCGCTCCGAACGATAGCGCTCAACGAAATCGCGGAAAATGAAATTAGTGTAGGTATCACCTATTAGATTCTGTTTATAAAACCAAATTGAAACAATTGATTCTAATATGTTTTTTGAATGTTTATCTGGATATTGCAAGTGCGTTCGCAGGGAGGATATTGACCTCCCTTTGTTTAGTTATGACAAAAAGACTATAATGTTATACATTTTCCGCGTCTGAATGTTCAATTGGGAAATCGATTTGTTGCACTTCTCTCTAGTACAGGTGCATCTGTGTGCATTCGTACATACTATGTAGTTACTTTTTTTGGTTTTACAAACAGATTTTTTTTGAGCTACAATGCGTTATTAAGTAACTTATTTATCAATAGGTTGTTAATAAGTTGTTTGAGTTTTACGAAAAATACGTAGATATTAAATCTATATTCTATACATTATGTTTAAATTAAAAATGTACCTATCTGCCCAGGTATTTTTTTGTTTCTCATTTGTTCAGAAATTACTTATCTTAATAATTAGGTGCCTAAACTTAAAAACTAGCAAACAATAAATTATGTATAATATAAAGGCACATATCTCTATATGTCTCTACAATCCCGAGGGCGGGAAGTGCGTGTTAGTTTACACGGACAAATAAAAGGGGAAGTTCTTATTTACATTTAACAAATAATACAAGTTTGCTCACAAACAATGCGATTCATGCAGGTTGGATTTTCATTCTTCATTTTTTAACTTTCTGCGATGTGGTATTTAATATTTAACACTGTATTTAGCTCCTGCTGCGCCCTGCTTTCACAAAGTTTAGAAAAGTTTAATAGGTTTTTACCTAGGTTTTCACACGAACATGATGTTCTTATCATGAACGAGCGCAGTAGGTTGTTACTCCTATACAGAATTTGAATCAGGCTCCAATTCAGTGAAATTACTTGCGCAAGATTAAACTTAGTTAGGTACCTATCTATCTAACGTTCTGAGTGCTTCGTTTGAATATGATTTTTTTGTATGCTAGGTTTCTGTTGCCACTGTCGCTGTTAGCGTGCGCGCTCGCAGTGACGCCAGCGCCACCGTGTGAGCGAGCGCCTGCGCATGCGCCGCCTGCTGACGAATACTACAGCATCAGCGTGTCAGGCGAACCTGATCTTTTTCTACCTGGAGAACTTTACACAGGTACCTTATAATGGAATCTTGATATACTGACGGTTTAGAGGTTAAGGCATTTGCAGTCACCTCCAATTAGAGAAATCTAGCAGTGGACGGTGTTGATAGCGGAAGTTAATTTGTTTTAATTTTCATAGTGTCGCTCCAGGGTGTAGACAGTGGACAAGGACCAACACCTTTCATAGGCTTCACGATATGGGTCGAGGTAAAACCCGATCAGCCGAAGTCAGAGAAAGGGTCAAGCCCACAGAATGTGACGGAGGGTTCAAACATGACGTTGGGCACGTTCCAAGCGTATGACGCCCAGGCGAAGATACATGAAGTTTGTCCACTAGCTGTCGATAACGCAACAGGGCATCCAAAAACCGAAGTTCAGGTTAGTTTAATTTAAAGGTTAAAAAAAATGAGTTTTAATAAAATAAAAATATTTTTTTTAATTTCCTGCTCAAGATGATTGATGGTGAAGGCTCACTTCCCAGATTCATCTGTGCTAGAGGTGGCGCGTTCAGGGTCGAATTAAGAAGCGTAAACCTTGCATTAGTAGAACGATGTCAATTTCAGTTTATTATAATTTTGTGATGAAGTTGTGGTACGCCCCCTAGGTAGCCTTGATAGTTAGGAAATCATCTTTGAAGCCTGATGGCAGGTGATATGGAATGCACCAACGGGTGTGAACAGCGCGGGCGGCGCTATGTGCGTGCGAGTGTGCGCACGCGCCGGACCGCACCCGGGCGGCGCAGGCGGCTGGTCCGTGCTTGCGCGGGAACTATGCGCCGCGCCGGTAGCGCCTCACTACTCCGCCAAGCTGCCACCTATCCTCGAACCTTGCTGCGCCTGTGACGAGGCTAAATATGAGGTATGTCAGACAAAATTCATGGCGTTCACGATGCTTTCAGAATTCATTTCTGACATTATATATTTGAGGACACATGACGACATTAGGCTCTTTTCGAGCCTACGGTACGTTTGCTCATGGAGCTAGTTGCATTATGGTTATCATATAGCTTTTAATAACTAAAGAATATAGTAGACCGGTAAGATGCGCTAGAAAAGACGAAGGTTGACATTGCCTGACTGATGTCTTGTCATCTTCGACAGGTGACTTTTGAATGCCTGTGGTCTCGCAATACGCATCCTCGTGAGTTCCCGCCAGAGAACGCTCACTCTCACTTCGGTGACGTCATCGGTGCTTCGCACACTGCGCAGTTCCGAGTGTGGCAGGAAGGCCGCGTGGCCAGTCCGGGCGTGAGGCGACTGGCAGATGATGGTACAACCGTCGCATTGGAGAAGGAACTAAAAGCTGAGGTAACAATTTGTTTCGCGGTAGACAGAAAGTAAAGAGTGAGTGTCGTTGCGAATTTTCATTAAGTCGAATGGCCAATATGTTTTTTTTTGAAAATGGCAGGCTATTTACATAGATGTTTGATTCCAGAGCGATCACATAAGAACTATAATCAAAGCGCGAGGTATATCGTGGCAACAAGTGGGCGGGGCCGGTATCCCAAACACCTTCGCAGTATTCCGAGTAGACGCAAAGCATCATTTGATGTCCCTTGCTGCCAAACTGGCGCCGTCTCCGGACTGGATAGTAGGAGTTTCGGCTTTGGAGCTGTGCAACGCGAACTGCACTTGGAGTAAGTCGGCTACTATACCCCTGTATCCGTACGATGCGGGGACTGATAATGGGGTTAGTTATACGGTGAGTTTTTAAGCTGTACAATATCCTGTATTAAATAAAGTTGGCCCAATGAAAGCATATTAATATAATGCAATTTTGTAAAAACCCAGTCTCATCGTAACCCCACAATACCGGCGGCACCAGTGCGGGCTCTACGACCAGACTGGCCACGTGACGCGCGCTCACCCTTCTACAGCACCACAGGAGAAATGAGGCCCTTCGCGAGACTGAAGCTAACGCGACTGCGACTGTACGAAAAGAGTTGTGATGGCACCGGTAATGTAGCTTAGTATTTCTATAAAATTGAATCCCTAATTTGTTGTCATTGGTTTCAAAAAAACGCCATGATTGTAAATGGACCCAGAAGGAGAGCAGGAGCGATCTCCGGACGACAAGCATGGGTCGCACGGTGCACACGGAGCACACGGGTCACATGGAGCGCACGGGCCGCACGGCGTGGCGCCTCCTGGCGGAGCATGCGCTGTACACGCTTGGGGTGCGTGGGGGCCCTGCAGTGTCTCATGCGGCCCGGGCCGTGCCACGCGACAACGTCATTACATGTGGCCCACTCGCGCCTACGCAGAGGCTTGCAGGGTGCCACTTACTGACTACCGCCGCTGTCATGGACCAAGGATGCACTGCAGGTATACATATTATATTAAATACGAACTTACTACGCCATTGAAGGTTGGCCAAAAAGATTATCAACTAGCGGATGACTTCTTCTAACTTTTCCCTATGTCTGTTGCGATTGGCTTCCAATTCAACCGGATGCAGCTGGGCATCAGTGTTTAAAATAGAGTGTTTAACATTGAGACTGCCTACAACTCCTCAAACCAGTCAACTTGGCAACCCCATACGCCTTCGTAAGACTGGTTGGTTGTCAAATAAAACCTTGCGTAGGTAAGAATTATATGTTTCTCTTTCAGAGCCCCATCAGAATACGAGCCTGACCCCGCGGAATCAACCGGCCCCTGTGCTGTCTCCAACTGGTCGGAGTGGTCTCCGTGCGAGGGGTGCGGGGTTCGTGCCAGAGTGCGTAACTACGTGGCCCCACGCGCGTTCAAACGCTGTCACATCGGGTACCGAGCGCGCACCATTTTGAGTCAAGCCATGCCTTGTGAGATGGGGCCTTGTCAGAAGTGAGATCTTCTTTACTCATCCTACATTAAGAATATACTTAACTACTTCTTAAAAGATATGAGACTTTTCTATTTCTATGATTTTATTTGTTTCAGGCCTCCTCCAAAATCAAATATCAGTGCTTTTGACTGGTTCTTTGTGGTAAGTTTTTTTATTGACGCAAAATTTTGTATAAGGAGAATTAGCTAACCTTGTAAAAAAGCCAGATTGTTTGCGGATTCTCACACACAACGTGTTCAATTAAACAGCTACCCTAGCTTTATTAAATACCGTTTTTAATTATTTCAGTACCCGCTACTGTTGCGCCAGTTGCGTTTTGTTATATTTTTTATTTGTTATTATTTTAACCAGTTGGCATAGTCACAATTTTATATATATACGTGTATACGTATATTCATTGTATATGTCATGTCATAGAGGGACCCCTCGATGTGCTGGTTTAGGACTCAACACGCGGCGACTGCTCGGTGACGGCGTGGGGCAACTGGTCACCGTGCTCAGCGCGCTGCGGACGCGGGCGTCGCATGCGCACGCGCCTGTACGTGGTGCGGGGCGCGGCGCAGCAGCAGGCAATGTCGCGCCGCCTCTTCGCGCTCTGGAGTCAGCGCTTCATGGAGTTACAGGCACTTGTGAGTAGAATAAATCTTGTAGTTTAGCTATTGGACTTTTGTATGATGAGATGGCTTGTATCTTATTTAAAATGGTTGTAGCCGTACACCCAAGAGAACGCAACAGCCGAGGATCCGGAGATAGAGAGTCAAGTTCAGGAGTACATCGACCGGTGCCAGTTCACTCTGACGCAGCAGGAAGCGCTCTGCGACGGAGACGATATCAGTTGCTTAAATAATACCACCCCGTTAGGTAAGTGTTGATATTTTAGCTGGAATCCTGACGTATTCGCAGCGTTTATTAGCATAAAAAACGGTTTTGTTTTTGGCCGCTAGGTACTTAATTTTATGAATTATTTGGAGTAGGTGTGAATTTAAGGCATAGAAGTTCTCAATGCTCCTTATCTTGTTTAAGAATGGAGGTTCAGATTTTAGAAAACGCAAGTCACAGAGCCTATATTCCCAAAAGCAAGTAGCGAAGAAATAGCCAAATGCGTATGATTTATTAATAAAGAAGACATTATTACTTTCATTGCCGGTTATAAAATATCTTCTCTGACGTCACCAGAAGTATGCAAGCTGCCGATGTCGGTTGGCCACTGCCGCGGCTACGAAGAGCGCTGGTTCTATGAGTGGGCCAAGAGCACGTGCGAGCCCTTCGGCTTCAGCGGTTGCGGTGGAAACGGGAACAATTTCCGCACCCGAGACCACTGTCTCAGAGCGTGCATGACTAGGGTCAACACTACAGAGGAAAATGGTCCGTATTCAGGAATGTTTTTTGCTCGTTCTTTAGTTCTAACCGTATCTATTAGAATATTGAGATATCATAGTCTTGTCTTCTCGTGAAAGGTTTATTGTTTTGTAGAATTATTAATATTCAAGAGAAATAAGTAGTTGGAGAAACCAAATAATCCCTGCATCGATCGTGTGTTTGTTCATTTATATTGTCTTCAGCTACCACGGTAGCTAACGACGCGACTGCTGCAATTAAGAAGCTGAAGCCGACTCCACCCCATGAGGACAACGAGGTGATCCAAAACGATGGCCCTCCGCTATATGGCAAGTAATTGTTCTCTTTGTACTTTCTGTCGTCTTGTGCACTGTAAATTACTGAAATCCTGTATCGAGAGCTTGCTTTGTGACTATTGGGGTGAATTGCAACTCCTGCGTCAATTTTATTTCATGGAATTTTAAGATTCAATGCATAGATGGGCCTGATAAATGAATTGCTTTCAAACTTATTTTTGTTACTTTTTAACATCGTTACCAAATGGAAAAGCTGTTCTGGATAGTCCTGAATGCCTTAAAATCTTTATTCTCTGCCTATATCGAATGTTCATTGTTACGTTAATGTTTTAAAATGGACTGCACGTTGCTTTGAATGTTATCGTATTGCAGTCGTTCGCAAGAGATGTTCCACACTTATTCTTGTTGGCTAAGCGAAGCGCAGGACACCCTCATGAACGCCTACAATTATTTTTCGACTTATTTCAATGGGAACAGTGTTGAGATTTCTTTGACAGGCTGAGCCGTTTTGTGCTTCGTTTTCTGACATATAATCGTGATACTTGATGTACGTAGTTGTTTAGCAAATATATGTTGTTGGTAAGCAGTAGAGGCGGTAAGCTGCGAGACGGGGCCCTGGTTGGGGTGGAGCGAGTGCATCGGGGATTGCGACTACGCTATCAAACTTAATTATAGACTGGTTGTAGTAAGTAATACTCTTTTATCCTATTCATATTTTTTTATACAATGTTGCTTGGAATTCGACGTATGTCCGCATGATATTGTTTGGTTCCTGACTAATCTTTTCAAGCTTGCGCACCTCATCTACATCTTAGAACAGCTTAACGATGTCGTTTCCTTCCACAGAGTAGTAAAACACTTCTATACCTTTTTGGATAGCATAGAAAATAATTTCTTTTTAAGTACATCATCATTTTTTGTGGCCATCGAGCATATTTTTTTTATATGGTTTACTTTTAAATCGCTCATAGTTTGTGTTGCTTAAATTTGTGCTCGAAAAGATATCAGGTAGGACAATGGTCGAATAGATCTAGATGAATAAGCACCTTTCGAGAAATAAAGTTCAACAATTTCAAGTATATCGGATACTACTGAACCTTGCCCATCTTTTGAGTCCTCAGCTCCTTCCGGATACACGTCGAATTACAAGTTACCCTGTAAATGTTCTTGACGTAGCCCAGACGAAGTAGACATTTTCCTTTGCATAAGTTTTTCATTCCCTGAGCTAATTTTGTATGTGTTTATGAAATTAAAGTGTATCAAGTTCCCATCAATCCTAAGTGTGCTTAAAATATGTTCAAAAAGGTGTTTTTTTCTTAATTTTACTTGAATGAAGGCTATGTTGTATATTCATTTAATGTGCAACGCTTAATATCCATACTTTATAGATGGTAAAATTATTTCATTTCAAGTTTATCGCTATTTCACAGTTACGACAATGTGTAAGTAGTGATTATTTTATTCTCTATTCTTATTAGGCGGTTACACTATATAAAACAAACTCAATTCACGAGGCTTTAAACTGAGTCAATTTATACAAATGTGACTTAAAGGAAGTACCCAATATTATAGACAAATACTAAATAGGAACGTGTAAGTAGTGAGTTTATTCTTTGTTGACCTCATCTACCGCTTTCCATCAAGCGAGATCGAGGTCAAGAGATGGCCCATTCAATAAATAAAAATAGTCAAAAACTGTGATACTTTTTTATATGACGCACTCTTTTAAGAGGACCGAGGTTTTTTACCGTTTAAGGTGACGCGCGAATTATTGATGGGCTTTGGTATGGTAGCCTAAAGGTGCGTTACTTTTTATTTTGGACATATCTAGCCAGATTTGACTTACAAGAATTCTAAATCACAGATTTTTTGTCATAAAACGTGGTTTGAACAATAAGTTTTAAGAACTAGCTTTCCTATGGTCATATATTGTTCCACAGCGTCCTGGAAGAGGCTGCCGTCGTCTAATGAAAAGTCGGTCGTGTCGGCCGGCCCATTGCCGCAAGTCGGCCAACAATTCGGCCGCTACCGAACCACTTAATTACGACGACGATTAAACAAACTAGGTTAATAACGGCTACGGACACGCGAGAAGTCTTGCCGAGATACGCGCGAGACCCGAAAAGATATCATAAGGTAAACGTTGGACAGCAGAACAGACGAGCGCAAAAAAACGATGACAAACAAACTAACATTCACAATTCTCGGGTGTTCTAGGGTGTTCTCGAGTGTTCTCGGCTTGTCTGTAGCCTCTTTAATAGGACAACATATTTAATTCAATAGTACCTCAATATTTGCCCCATATCTAATGTCCCTTGAAACAAAAGTCATGTTGTAACGTGAGTCAGTTCTATGTAATAGTTGTCAGTTCTGATCAAATAGTATTATATTCACTATACTAATAAAGATCTCGTTGTTGTAAAACGTTGTTTTATTTTATATCTATCTATATTTAATTTCAAAAGTCCGTAGCAGTGTGCGGTTCTAAGCACTATTACAATCTTATTGGGGTACCTGATCGCTGAACTTATAAGTTAGCAAAATGTTTGTCAGACTCAAAAAAATATATGTACTTCGAGTAAAACAGGTGGCTATATATCTACTTGATACTTGAAGTGTTCTAGTTGTTCTTTAGTCGGATTAGCAAAAATGACTAACCAAAATGCTTAATTAGTTTTTATTTGTCTTCAAATCAATAGTCAACAAAACTTTGTACACAAAACACTTACAAACTACTTAATATTAGGTATTTGTAAACATCATTAACTACTGAGCGATAACAATGTCAGTAAGTAAATCATTACAGTAATTTGCCTATCTAGCTTTCCTTGATATAATACTGTAAAGGAACATCACAGTCGCTTTGTACCACCACCTTGCAACCTCTAACTGCAGGAATAAATGCTTTAAAATATCGATAATGATTTGTCAATTTATAGTGCGTATTTCTCATTTAACTTTCTTACTTTTTAATCACAGTTTAGTTTATATTCCATAAATCAAAAACAGTGTATCTTTAAAAAGAAGTTTCTAAAACTCGTGTGACATGATGACAATTGTATGCAAGTCACTCGTGAACTCATGATGTTTGAATACAGTTCTCTCGCTATTAACAGAATTGGTTTCAAATAGAATTTCACCGCGAACAAAAAGATTTCTTTCCTCTCCACAATAGCTCTTAACAATACCTTTTTATGCTTCAAAATAACCTGTCGTCATTAGAGTGAATTGTGATGTTGGCGGTGTCAGCGACGCGCCACGAGTGCAGCCAACTGACAATGCGGCTCGCGAACTATGTTTTTATTCATTACACTTTCACTGTTGTAGGCTGCCTCTGTCATTTACCACGATTAGAAATTTCGCCTCTTACCGCGACACACGAACAAGCTTCTTTGGTTGTATTCTTAAAATATTATTATACTTAGATATAGCCTGTTTTAGCAAACCCTGTTTGTATTTTTTCTTTTTGTTTTACGCGTAACTTTTCTACAAACTAACTTAGCACGGAGAAAAAGGAATACAAAATTATTCTGTATTTGCTGCTTATTTTTGAATTTGAATAAAGTTTATCATAGTTGCAAATTGTCATTGTAGGTATACTCATTTAAACTAAAAATAATTCAATATCTATAGAAAATAAATGGCCTCTTGCATAAATATAAAAAAAATTGTTACGTTTTTACGAAAATCATTGGTTTAGCTTAACAAGACTGAATCAAATTAAAATCGTTACTTATATATTATTATTTACAAAACAGCTAAAAATACGGCAAGAGAAATTATACGTAGGTAATATGAGTTCATATTCGAACTACCGAAGCATTATACATGTTCAATTGTGTAGCAAGCATCATCGTCGTTAGGATAAGTCTTACGTCCAAACTGTGAGGCGTCTTCACTTTGGCTTCTATTCTATGGAGAAGTTCCATTACTTACCATACAATATTCTTTGTATAAAAATATTTGATACAATCATATTATTTGCATCAACAATTTTACATAACTAAATGCGAGTTACGGTGGGTTGGCGCGGAGGCTCGCAACATCGCGGTGCTGTACACTCCTTGGCACATGGACAGGAACATCCCTGATTTGCAATATCTATTAACGCCTTTTTCTCCTCATCTGTGCCTGTAAATAAAGTAACTATTAATTTTATACTTTTATACAACGACACCGAAGCAAAAATGGTCCTTTTGACTCACACTTCTAAAGGACCACTTAAAGATTTTCCTATAATAGTTATGAGGTCCGGACCGATTGTCGGCAACAAAACATAGTAGTGCAACAAGCATTCGTAGACATCGGTGCACTCTCTAATCCTATAGTCTCAAATCCCGACGGAGGGATTTCAGACGGATTTCGACGGCTCCTGACATTTCGGTGCTTTCCGACGCACGGGTGTATCAATCACCAACTACCAGATTCCGGGCTACTTCGTGAAAGATTTTTAAAACCCACAAAGCGATTTTGGCCTGATCCAGGAATGGGAAACAAGGCAGTTTAAACATACACACTTAAGACTTACCTAACAAAGACGTGAGTGTGAACTCAGGCTGCAGTGTGACTAGACCAATGCCGTGACGTTTGAATATGTCACAAACTAAGGCGGAACTTTTCAAGTAATCCTGAAATTAAAGTTGGTATATCTGCATTAGTTAAAGAAGTTTGTTTGTTTGCAGTTAGTTTTTAGTTAAATTGAGGGTGCATAGAAACTCAAATTAGGTTAAAATAAAATGAATTTTATCAAATGTCGCTATGTCCAGAAATAAAATTGAAGGAGAAGTTACCTACATTATCTTAACGTGTTTACTACTTAAATAGATAGGCTGTTAGATATCGATGGCAATGTTCACACTCTAACGATGTCAGGGCGAAACAAAGATCCTTAGACAATATTTACACAACGGCTGTCTGACTTAAATATGATTATGATATGCGCTGCATGCGGAATAATAATTGGTATTCACCTCGTGGGATCCGTAGGCGACGTGTGCGGTGGCCACCACTTTGTCTCGGTGCATCTGCCATACGTGCAGCTCATGAATGGCTAGAACACCTGGAACCCGGAGCGCAGCGGCGCGCAGCTCGCAAGTGCCCAAGCCTTCGGGAACCGTCTGCAGCAGCACCAAGCCCGCTGATCGCACTGTATAGAGACAACACTTTAGACCACTCAGTGTAATCCAAAGAATCTGACAATAGAATGCCTGTGTTTGTTGGATAGATAAAGTTACATTCTTTTATTCTTATAGCTCTAATATTCATATGCTCAGTATCTTGGTATTTTCCTTCAGAATGGCTTAGGAATTTACAACACGTGGTGAGTATGGTATTAATCCCAACGTTAAAGTAGACGTATAACAATTTATTTGCATAGATATTTGTCTCCAAAATTTATTTGCAGTGGAAGTAGAAAAATAATTTCTATCTCCTTCCCATGTAAATAGCTTGTTTATCTAGACAGATATCTAACAGTCTATTTGAGGTAAGCGGTTGTAAAGTCCATATCTGATATTGTATCAGCTACTACCATTAAGCACCTTAATACTACATGATATGCGTGTTGTTAAGGGACAGCCAAAATTGTAATCTACATCGAATAATTTCAATGTTCCACGGTTTAGTACGAAGCACGTATGTAGATCAAATATTGAAATCCGTTTGTTACGGTTAAATCGGTCTTTGAAATTGGGTATTTATTTTGATCACTTTCGCCAATTAAATTTGGGTTGGGTAAGAATTTGATTTATCAATTTATGTGACGAAAAGTCTGAGGAAACCATCTGATCGTAATTGTGGGCGGAGAGTTAACCCTCCTTATGAAATAATGGAAACATCGGCCGTTAGTCCCGCTGTTACGGAACTTTTGCGTAATGTACGTTGCGTCGCATTGGTAAGGCTATTGTTTCCACTTCAGTTACGACTAATAGAAGATCTCGGATTATGAGCAATAATTCGGACGGCTGCACGTACACCGCTATCAATATTGACCCTTATCAATAAAACCTGTGTATTTTTTATGTAAAGAAACCGCAACTAATAAAACGGATGGCTTTTATTCCCATTTATTCTTTTTTCAACTCATTATTGTTATCTTATCACGTCTCTCGTGTAAAGAAATGTGACACTGGCAGAAATATATTTAATATATTTTCATACAATTTGTTTATTGTAAGAGATATAGCATTAATTATTTTTGGTAGAGCTAATCTGTTATGTCTAAGCAACTACTTATTATTTCAGATAAATACATGTCACGATAACAATGGGATTATGCAGTACTTGAAGTTTGGTTTCTCCTTGCCTTAAAGCCTTGAACAGTCTGCTAATCAGTCATTAACTCCAATCTATACTAACAATATAAAGCTGACGAGTTTGTTTGTTTGGTTGAGCGAGCTACTGCGTGCGACTGAGTCTCAGAAACTACTGTACTGATTTGAAAAACTATTTCAGTGTTAGATAGAGTGAAAACTGCAGAAACTCAAATTGATACTCGTAACCGTGTATATTTCATTAACCTAATGTAGCAATAAGTTAAGTATTGTCCGCGAAAATAAGATACATAAGACTACAGTCGCACAAAAGGCTTCTATTCTCAAACTTTACGAAATAAGAAACTTTAGGATTGACTTACTGAATGGATAGTTGAAGATGACGAGGACTATGGCAGCGCAGGCAGAGAGCGCGGGGTCAGCGATGCGCGCCGCCACGGGCTCCCACTCGGCGGTCAGGCCGGCGCCCATCACGAACAGGCTGCCTAGGAATTCAAGTCAGCTTAGAGGTCACTTTATTTTTGTAAACACGTAATAATATATTCTTTGAGCCTATTTTAAAAACTGTCTACAGAACCAGTGGTGACCATCATTGATAGGCTGTATGTACATATATACGTATTCAGATTATTGTATACTATGTATCCAGCTACCCGAAACTGACAAATTTTCCCAATCAACTTCGAACCATATGCTTCAGAGATAAAGTTGAAAATCTATAGTAGCTTGATGTGCTGGCGTCTATACTTAGCTATGTAAGTATGTTAATTTAGGTAGCGTAGTCGTCGGTATAATCATGCTTGACGGATTTGTGTTAGAATCAATATTATACCTGGTTATGTGATACTAGTTCTAATAGGAATCTCAAACATTAGCCGTGATGTCATGCTAGTTTAAGTTCAGCGGACTAACCTATCTATTGAATTCATAACGTTAGGTAGATACTCTGTCTCGATCCTAATTAATAGTTAGGTACGGCAACATAGAATTAATATAACAACACGTGTTAAGAATTTACATAAAAGCTTGCGCAGTATTTATTTATTTGTAACAAGATGATTCATCTCGATAGTAAAATCTTTGCCTGATTAATCTGTATTTGCGTTGTCTTTGATCACATTAAATTAACGACTATTCTACTGATATTATAAGACTTTAAAAAAAATCAATTGGTTAACAACAATTTGTGTTTGTTTACCTATTTTATTGGGTTTGAGCAGCTAATGGTCAAGCCATTTGCCTACAATTTAATAGACAGGACTACGTTTTAAGTGAATATATCAGCATATGACATATAAGCTACTTTTTTTGTGCGGGAAACAGTTACCTCGAGACACGGGTTGTCACCCGTGTGGAAGCTCTAGTTTAGAAAGAAGGCAGATTTGATATATGCGACATTCATCAATCACATATAAATCATGACTCATTACATTTACAAGTGAGTAATGTTTATGTAGGTGCGCCGGCGCCTCAATTAATTAATTCATAATATAGTAAAACTTCAGTAACAATTTTACGTGATTGAAGTCAGTTAATTATAGCTAATTACATCAATCTATAGACGAACAGGTGTGACACAAAATACAGCGTACAGTATTGGCCTTTGAGAAACATCTACGTAAATGTTTTGTATTGGAGTCCAATCAGTTTCAGTACTGAAGATAATTTGCTTACGTAGGTGTAGTATTTGCATTGGTAAAATGCATATTATATTCTCATCCACTGCCCGTTTATGTATAGGGCTTTCTCCATTTTCAGACTTAGGTATTAGGGCTTTTACGCAAATTAATTATTATTATTTTGTTTTCATTACTTTCAGGCTAATCTAATTTGTATTCCAATAATCTTGATTTAAATTTAATTATAAGTTTTGAAATTTCAACTTGAGTTAGTTATATCAGCAGTATAAAAGGTGAAGTTTAAAGATTAAACATGCCTAGTGCTGACCTACTTTAATACACTATAAAGAACATTAGAAAGATCTAGGCCATGACCTGATTCAAGCCATGACGTCATGCCCAAGAGAGGTAAAATGGAAATTAATTTTTAGTTGATTATTGAAAAACTTACTGGCGATGTCAGTTGGCGCATGTGCAAGTGCTGGCTCCCCTGAACCAGTCTTTAATACCACACCTCCACCTTCGGTGACACTCAGGCGCCGGCTGTAGCTCAGCTCACGACCTTAAATATGTAAGAAATTAAATAATCAGCAAAGTTATAAACAAATATACAAGGAAACGCTAATGGAAAAGTTACCAATATAATTTCTCCGATGAATCTACTGGATACTACTGGATGGGCGGAGAAGAGATGCTTGTATAACGAAATTATATAAACATACTATTTTTTGTTGGTTGTTTAAAAACTTATCTGCTCCGAAAAAATTAAAAATCTGGAAAAGGGATGATACACTCATTTTCACACGGGATTTTAATGGACAGTACCTATTCCAGCGTGCCACGGGAGAAAGAAATCACCCCTGTCACTCATGAAATTACGTTAAGGGATTGTCAGTACAAGGTTAATACTTTGGCTGTTCTCCTTATAAGTATTTATAATTATTAGAATGAAGATTACGGATTATTTTTGTACCTTACTTTTTCTCAAAACTAGGATTAGATACCTACCTACTTCAATAATTTTAGCCTATTTTGATAAAACAATGCATTGTATGTATAATTGTTTATTTATATTAGCATTAATTACTACTCACACGTTTGTATAATATCTATTGTATGGAGAGAATAGACGAACTACCTACTTTCCGGGGAAACCATTGATTTACGATATTATGTTTTGGATAACGAGATCGTCGGTTCACATTGTATTCATAATCCGTACCTACAACAAGTTTATCGGAAAACGGCCACCGTAATCGAAGCATAACAATAATATTTTTGCTAATTAATTAACTTGCCGTTGAACCGAAAACACCAATTAAAACGCATGTGACGTGTTTCAAGTATCAGTAAGGTTATTAGAGCAACCAGCATGCAAATGGGGTTAATTTTTAAACAAAAAAGGAGAATTTGTTGCAGATCCGAGTTTTTAAGCCATAACATTGTCACAATCTATCCACAAAGCGAACCTACCTAATATCGCACTCGTGCTGTCGGGCCATATTGTTTTGCAATGAGCTGAGTACACAGAAAGCCGACCATTTTCTTTCGCGAAAATGTTTACAATGCACTTAGAGGCGGTCACGTGCGCTTACACAGAAATAAAACAACTGAACCTGATAATCGATTAATCGAATCCAGTTATTGGATAATGGACTACGTCGTTAATATCGATTAATGACTCGCATCTTGTAGGTAACTGATCCCTTCTAAAGTGAAGCAGCTTTAAATATTCAATAATTACTCAGGTTTTATCGCATAGTTCCACGTCCATTGCAGGCGGTTAGAGGCCAACAGGAGCCGTAAGCCAGTCATTTTAAGTATACAAACATTACGGTATTAGGTCCTATTACTTCGATTACTACACATGAGTACGCAGTTTGTTATTCGATCAGGGCAGTCCACGATCGTGTTTGATTACCTACTACAGTTATAACAATAACAAATAGATCACCTGTTCCATCATTGTAACGAATCCTTGTTTACATTGTGATATGACATCAATAAAAGTCTGATGTAAATAAGATATTGCCACGATACTATGTAATGTATGAAAAAGTCGTGGTGGCCTAGTGGGTAAAGAGCAAGCTCTCAAGTATGAGTGCGTGGGTTCGATTCCAGGTCAGGCAATAAGTACCAATGCAAGTTTTCTAAGTATGTATGTACTTTCTAAGTATATCTTGGACACCAGTGACTGTGTTTCGGATGGCACGTTAAACTGTATGTCCCGGCTGTGATTGAACATCCTTGGTAGTCGTTACGGGTAGTCAGAAGCCTGGCGCTATTCTAACCAAGGGGTATTGGATTGCCCAGGTGATTGGGTTGAGGAGGTCAGATAGGCAGTCGCTCATTGTTAAACACTGGTACTCGGCTAAAACCGGTTAGATTGGAAGCCGACCTCAACATAGTTGGGAGAAGGCTCGGGAGATGATGATGACTATGTAATGCTGTTTAAAGCCTTATTATTGTTTTGCCATGATTTCCTTCGTTAATATTAAGATTAAAAAAATCTCGATTGTTTACGGTAACAATGAAAAATAATACGTAATTTTGTGAACCATACCAAATACACAATATTTGTCACTTGAGACTGATTGAGAAGGCGCACTTAACACAAACTTACAAATAAATGACAGTCTCACCAGCTAGCAGCATGTAATTGATAGCATGTAGAAGCAGTCCTACAACGGCGCTGCCAACGATCACTTTCGGGTATCTCGGTGGCTGTCCATGTGAGGAGTGCACCCCCAGCTGCAGAGCATTCACCACCAGAGCCAGTGCAAAGGACGCGAATAGCACGTGCACGGAGAGTCGTCCCACCACCTCGATGCGCGCCCAGCCGAATGTGTTGCGTAAGCGCCCTTCCCGGCCCGCGCCCTCGTCTGCGCGTTCATACTAAACAGAATCCACTTTTAGTGCTGTTTGATACTTTAACGCCAATACTTGAGCTCAGCATGATCAGATCACTAAGGATGTTTCCAATGTAACTTACATAATTAATTTTAAATAACTGAGATTACACGTCTGTAATAACTGATATACCTTAGTCTAATTCTTTTCTTTTTAAAAGCTTTTTTTCGTTTTTTTTTTGTTTCATTAGCACAGTATCAAAATTTTCCCAAGATATACGCTTTCGTGGTTAAACTTATGATTTCGCAACTTATCAGCATGTTTATTTGCCCATAAAATTTCACATAAAAACTTGGAAATGAGAATTAGTTTTAAATAGATTGAGTCTATTTCATGTTATCGAAAATATCCTCATCACGCAAGTATAAATAACTGACCTTATATGAGATCAACGTAGTGACAAGCCCGACGAGTCGGCAGAGGGAGTGGCACGTGTCCACGAGTAAGGTGGGTGAGTGGGTGAAGTGTGATGCGAACAGTCTCCCGCTGAACCCAGCCACCGCCAGCAGCAGAGCTAGCAACGAGCGCGGCGGCGGCAGCCATTGAAGCCACTCTTTCATCGCCATCTTGCTGGCTTTCAGATGCTGTAGAACAAAGGACGGAAATAAATAAAAGTGCAGAGGTTACGTGGTTAAAGAAACTACTTAAAAATAAAAATAGGCACCTATTACCATTTTACATAATAAAAAGAACCCAATGTGGGTCCGCGTCCTTTTTACAAATCTCTATTAAATCGCAGAACCTATCAACTGTGTTATCAAGTTGAATAGGCAAAAACCATTGGACCACAGCACCTTTAGAGAGTTCCGTGGTCCAATTTATTTAAAAATAACTTGTTAACCCTAAAAACCTCTACTGCATCTATCACATAGACTGTACCTCCTGGTGTTTGTACTGTATGGTACCTAACTGATTTATGGTTAAAGTGCCCATCTTTGCAGTGGGTAGGTAGGTAAGTACTGGCTGGTTGCTATATAATATAGTACCTACTAGTCAACATTTTGTGAAAGAAAGTTATCTAGTAGGTGTCAAGAGGTTGAAGCTATTTCAGTTATTCCGGATCCAGCATTCTACCGACTGGTTATCAACAAAAAACGTGTCCCAATTTGTCATCGCACAAAATATTTTATTTTTCATTGTACCGATTCGTCATGAGTACTTTAATTTGTTAAAATTACTGTCAACAAGAAAAGCTTCACTATATGTATATTGCAATATGTTTTTTTATAATTTAATATTGATTTTATATCTTGGTTATGTTTTATCCGGATACCGGTAAGACGTGGGTGAAATCGCGATTACTAAGTAACAAACAGCACACAACCAAAACCAAAATACCAGGATAGCTTGCTTAATCTTTTAAATGAACCATGGAACTATCAAAAAGTGATATAGTCCAACAATTTTTAAAATTGGACCTGCAATAAAGACCTGTGTTCCAACTAGTTGGACAGAGCAGTTGGACCACTGCCCCACACCGGCAAAACATTAATTATTCAATACTTTATAGACATTCAAGTTTATCTATTGAACATTTTATTCATAGGAATGATAGAGAAACAGATTAAGAAAGGCTTTTGACATTTGTTGATTAATTTTTTTCAAAAACCCTAGTGGAGTAGTTAGCGCGTATTTTCATTTGCAATAAACTTTTGATTTTGTTTGGAGAATTGTGTCTGGGACTTGTTCTAAGGTCGGTGTACATGTTATTTAACTTTTGACAATGGATGTGGCATGGCATGTTGATTTAAGGCTGCATGCATCCAAAATAATTTCGAGACTAAACAATAAGCTGAGTTGTGGCGACGATATGCTTTATGGGAAAATAAGCCTTCGTCTGCTGCTCACGATGATACGCCCAATACAATGGAATATATCAATGTGAATGTTATCCCCTGGCTGGAGGCCTTAACTTTTAGGCATCCACATTCATTGTTCGGTTAAGCAGTAAACAGCCTCTTAGGAGTCTTAGGCTGCACTGGGTGATGCCATAAAAAAGAAGTAAATGTTATTTTTATAGTTATCCACTATCTGAATCGGAACTAAGCCCTCGGCAACAGCGACGTTGCCTTTAAATACAACAGTGATTAGTTTTTATCGTGATGGCAGTCTGTCCGTCCATTTGCAATTCTTATTAGTAGATATAGGCATATCGTTATTGAAAAACAGATTAAGATAAAGTATAACTTATCAGCGTTAAGTTTTGCACAAATAGACGTTATGTTTAGCCAAGTCATTTTAATAAACCAGTTGAAAGTCGGTGGGTGTGTAAAACCGGTGTGGGTCAAACCATCTAGGGCATAGTTTTTTTTGTCAAATAAACCAGTTAGAATTCAATGGCACTGCATTCAGGCCTCGCATGGATTGAGGCACTCCTGATCTTGTCTAGTGGACTTAAAATTAATTCTGTCAAATTTGCGCTTAATAAAATTATCCTATTGCAACCTGCCAAACGTCTCAAAGCAATAACAGTGAATGTACGAGTAAACTGAATTTAACAAAATAATTAGTTTGTCAGTTAAAAGGGACAGATCAGGTATTGTGTTGGTAATTATTCAGCGCAACAAGTGACAGTGATATCTATAACGAGCATCACGTCAGAAAATAGCGCAAGTCCAGTTACCAATGAAAGTTGTGACGGCATGGCTGGTACCCGTAACGGTCTTTGCTTTGAAGAGCGGTTTGAGAGCTGGTTTTCTATAAACGATACGACCTCAAGTATTAACAAAATTCATTGGCCGTTCAGTCCAATCAGAAGCAACACTTATTAAATCATCTTCTTTTACCTACGTACTGGCCTATCGTGAATCGACGGGGATGAAACGTTTATACATGCTCTGCTTTACATATTTTCTGAATTCTAAAAGAAACCTTTATAATTTTATGGAGAGCCTCTTCTATTAACAGGTCGCATACAACTAAATACATCGTCTTGTTGCTCGAATGCAGACTTGCGGAAGATGGCACTCAGCCTTATAATGGGCGGTCTCCGGCAATTGAAACGAACCGATGAACATCATACACATTCATTCACGATTTGGACGTAAGCGCTTGAACCATACAGTTTCAACCCATTGTTAAATTTTATAGTGGAGAAAATACCTTTATAGAAGCTTCAATAAATTTAGTATTGTCATTGTCTTATATTAGTCTCGCCATTCCGTGTATTTTATTTTAAACAGGTATAAAAACCCATTTCAACCAAATTATGGAAACGATGCCGGATGGTCTCAATTTCTACTGCACTTGGCATTAATAGAAATTAAGTGTCTCGTGTAACCTTTAAGTAGTTAACGGTTTATATTTCTACGTCTTTTCTGAGGAGCTTCGCGGTCCACTAACTGTGAACTCAAGTAACAAGACGGCCGTAGACTTTCGCTATATTTTGTTTTGGTCTTTCGCGGCATTAATATCGTCATTCTATCTAACATTATATGCCTACCTAAGGTAATAACATGTTATACGATTAAGCTGTGATTAAAGTACTTGGCAAATATCTTAAAGATATAAAGTACAATCGCTAGTAGATGTTATCCTCGTGATGTTACTGATAAATTAGCTGGACTAATATTTATTTAGCTACCTTATGTAAATGGATAAATGGGTTCATAACTAAATTTTGTTGATGTATTTGAAATCGCATCTTGTATGTTGTTTTATAAAATAGGTCTATATTTCTATCTGTTCCAATTTCATGATTCACCTCCGGATTGTAATAATGTTTAATGGTATTTATATGGAACAAGCGAGCAATGAAATTGAAAGATTTGCTGGTAGAAGCGAGGAAAACACCGCCCACACATTACCCTATTTCTTTTAATAATAATTTGCTAAACTCTCATGGTCGTCTAAATTGTGTCAAATATTTTGTTATTAATTATTCTTACTATTTGAATAGTTTTCTTCTTATAAATTGATTATTTAGGTAATTTATTTCTTTGTTTACATACTACATTGTTGTTAGTTGGGTTACACTAGTATTTGGGTACGTATTATTTTTTACGTTTTAAATCTGTTTAATTAGCATCTCATTAAGTTGTTTGTTTAATTTTTATCTAATTGCTTTGACTAATGATAAATTGGTTAGAGTTAAGATTTGAATGAGATCGTTATTCGCTTATTATGATAAAGGTTAAGCGAGTCGTTTAATAATGCATCGATTATTGTTATTCCGTTTAAGATATAATATACCTACTTGGATACCTATACGGTTAATACCGTAACAATATTACAATGAAGATTAGTTTATACATTTATTTAACTTGAAAGTTTTTGCGTTACTTTTATTTATACTGTCTACAATGACCGCGGTGGAAAGCAATGTATCACAATGAATAGTGTTTCACGTTTTCTTTAAACATGTCATTGAAACACGATTATATTTATATACATCATTTTAATAGCGTAAAGTCGGCACAATGTAAGTTTTTATTTTTCGTTTCATTGTCATCAACAGAATAACTAAAGAACATCTGCTGCATGCTAATATTACAATTTAGCCATGGAATAATATTATTAACGTAACTGATATTTATTTTCACAATTGTTTCCATTTGGATTCAGACTTTACAATTGGGATATTGCACATATGTATATGACATGAATTGAATAACAAGCTACAAGACAAGTCATTCTGCAAGAGAAATCACATGTTTAATATACACATATTACGAATTTGTATTATACATAATTATGTACATATTTTCATGGAATTTAAATAAATAATTAATCTCATAACTACATGTTTAACTATTGTTGCACAGCGGCGCTGAGTGAAATTAGAAAGGTCAGTAAAAATACAGATACGCGCGTGGTTCCGACGTCGGCGACGACGTCGTCAGCGTCACGTCATTGTCGCCTCAACACGGAATTTCTCATCTCTTAGCCGATCGGAAATATTCAGTAATCTGTGGTCTCTGCTCATACTTTTAAAACAAACAAACAATTGGATCGCGCCGGTGCGTGAAGTCCTATCACGCCGCAATAATATTTTTATTTATTTTCTGCATTTTATTGCTATTGTAACAATCATTGCTTCTAATTTTTTTCTGCAATGTTTATTGCAATTAATACATAAGTAGATGTTTTCATTAATAATGATAATCCAACTTACCTATATAAACTGCGGCAGCGCTTGATTTAACCGCACAAGTTAAAGTAAAAGCAACCTTTGTCACAACACCTCAGTTTAGTAAACACTAGCCGGCAGCGGTGGTTCAGGCACATATCAGTTGTATAATACTGCTATTAGTTTCCAAACACGTTACGAATCTCGGCTTTCAGCGTTTACCGCTGTCGGTCCTCGGTCGTGATGGGCGGGTGCGCCGGCGTCGCTCGCGGCACTGACGGCTGCGCGCGCGCACGCCGCCTTATCGACAAACCTTTCGCACCCGATAAGCGAACTGTCGAACTGCTAAGTAGGTACTAGCTGTAGCACTAGTCTGCTTAGAGGGAAAAGTATTTCCGCAGTTTGCGAGCGACGACGTTGCGTATACAATGACCGAGGACATCTCCTACCGGAATAGAGTGATTATTTTGGTCCAACATTGTGAGAGCTTACAGTTTTATCGTTAATCGCTGTGTTTTTTAATATTGGCTATCACTATCAGCCATGATGAGCTATCGGTAAAATCAGAGCACTTAATTACTAGAGAACGTGCTCTGAGCTTTATTAAACATGGGGAATAGGAGGTCATGGACGGCCATCGACCTTACGATATTTGCGGCTGGCGAATGCTCAAAATATCCGCGTTTTTGTCATGTAAACACTATCAGGGGAACACATTTTGGAACACGTGATAACTTCACTAACTAATAATTTGTAAAATATTTTTTTACGTGATAGTTATTTTAGTGGGTTTACTGTCCAGTCCCGTTAGTATTTTTCCTTATTTTTGGATGAAAGTGAAACCATACGATTTGAATTATAGTCAAAGATTGAAGTCCCATTTTGGTATTGAATGAATAATTTCAGCCTCTAAATACAATGAATCACATCGGACGGAATAAAGGTATTTTCGATATCAAACACCAACGATAATAAAAGATAGAAACCTTGGCATGAGTATCTATTTGCAGGCTGTGGAATCTGTTGACTTCTCCCGCAGCTAATTCTATTTCTCGTTCTCTTTTCATGAAGGTATTTATATTGAAGTGCGCATTGGCAGCCTGTCTTTAGGTTTTTGCGCCGTGTTTTATTTAATCTGCAACTTATAAGAATATTTTAATACCGTATAGGCATATGAAATTACTCGTAGTATGCAGTCTTTTCTTTTGGACCATGTAATGTAAGCTTAGCAGTATAAACTTTCTGTAGAAGATATACCCAATTTTTTTTTTAAATATTTTTTTTTAAATAATTACCACTTGTTCCATAAATGCAAATGTGTGTTTGTTTGTAACGCTTACGCAATAAACGGCTGATTCGAACACGATGAACCAATTTGGTGCAGAATACGTGGTTACCTGTTGGGACTTTGGACATGCTTATATGCTACGCGCGTAGTAATTTCCCCTCCAGTCACCAAAAAAAAACTTATAAGCGGTGAGTGTATTTTTCGACTCCTTTTAGTTATTTATGTAAACACTTATATCTTATATGTTTTCTACATTTTTATGTAATTAATAAACCGACTTCAAAAAAGAGGAGGTAATCAATTTGATGGTATGTTTTTTTATATACAGTTCATCTCCCGAGCCTTTTCCCAACTATGTTGGGGTCGGCTTCCAGTCTAACCGGATTCAGCTGAGTATCAGTGTTTTACAAGGAGCGACTGCCTATCTGACCTCCTCAACCCAGTTACCCGGGTAACCCAATACCCCTTGGTTAGACTGGCGTCAGACTTACTGGCTTCTGACTACCCGTAACGACTGCCAAGGATGTTCAATGACAGCCGGGACCTACAGTTTAACGTGCCATCCGAAACACAGTCATTGGTGTCCAAGATATACTAAGAAAGTACATACAAACTTTGAAAAGTTGCATTGGTACTTGCCTGACCTGGAATCGAACCCACGCCCTCACACTTGAGAGGTTGGCTCTTTAACCACTAGGCCACCACGACTTCTTTTATATAAATTTGTCAACAAATAATAATTAAATCTCTCTTAAAAATACAATGTATATACAAACTATTTATTCAGGTTAACCATGAAGTTTTCGGTTCGTTATGAGCGTTTAGCGTTGGCTGCTCACCGAAGCAAGGAGTTAACAAACCATGATGAACTGAAGCGTGACACACAGCCTCACAATGTTGAAAAATCTGTATTTTATAGACAAACTACATATTTGATCAACTTCAATCAGGTATCACGATGGATCCACATTGGCCATAGAACTTTTGGCAAACCGCATATATCCGCATATCCGATATATCCACATGCACATCAATATACTACAATCTGTCCAATTGCCTTAATACACTTTCAACTTTATCGCTGAAGCATATGGTTGAAAGTTGATTGGGAAAATTTGACAGTTTCCAACGATCAAAAGCGTATCGCGTCATCGATGAACCTTCTGTTTCATGGCATGATAGATAAGGATTATTTATCTACTTGTTTCTGCCAGCGATTTCATTTGCGTCCCGTTGGAGCTGCTCCCCGCATCCGGATAAAAAATAGTCGAAGAAACAATTATTGAAATTGGTCCAGTAGTTTTTAGGATTAGCGCGAGCAGCAAACAATCTCTTCAGCTTTATTATATCAGTATACATTTTAGGCTAATTAAGAAGAATTTAGAAGAACGAATATGGATCCTCTATAAATATATATTTTTTATATTTCTTTCTTTTTTTACATTCTTTGCACGCAGAACTTTATTTTTTTTAACAATACAGTTAAAATAAAAAGTCCAGCAATGGATGAAATAATCGTCACAGTACTCGATATTGATAGTGTATACGATCGACGCGTGAAAATTTGTAAGGTTTTAAAACAAATCAGTTGTATTAAATTTCCATGACGTTCCTGAAATAATTTCATGAATCTATAGGTTATTTTATTCGGGTGCGTGGAGTCATTTCCACGGTATACCTGTGGAACAGCTGGAGTAAGGTGTAATATACATATATCATATGTGTTTATGTTGAAACCAATCTAAGTATGATGATATTTGTATTGTATTGCATGTTTACACCATACCTTAGCTGACCACTTCAGAGGACATTGACTTAGCACTCATAACAATTAAATGCACCATATACTTATTACCAGCCATATCGATGGATCAGTTTGATTAGTAAATGTAGAGTAGAACAAACTACTTTATAACACGCAAGAATCTTTCTTTAGTGATTTTAATGGCTCCGGACGCAGGGGGAAACTCATGTTGGAATAAATATTTAAAATCCAAGAAGATATGAAAAAAGCTTATGGAACAGCTCTGTGGATTTCTTTACAATTCTACTAGTTTGAGACAGAATTTAGAAAAAAAAACAACGACTTTCCACATACTTTCATTGCGGATAAATCATGTTTTCTATTTAGCCGACTGCGCCAGAAGGGTAATGTTTTTCAATTACTCTGCTCTTATTTTAAATAAATAATGTTAAGAGTGAGAAAGATAAAAAAAATATGTACATACACTGGTACATAGTACGCCGGTTCCTTCAATATGTTTACTTCGTGAGTACATTCACAATTAGGGCAAAGATAACAATTTAATCCTTTGATATTAGTTTATAACTTAAAGTATTGTGAAGAAAAGTGGAAATATTTCCTTTATTTAGCCATGTATTTTAATATTTCTGCGTCAAACTGTCTCGTTGGTCTAGCAGTCGCATAGCGCGGCTGCTGTGCAGGGTAAGTGGGGCAAAATATCTTTCTTGTCTTTTAAGCACGCCTTAATTCATATTTTTCAGTGAACTAATTTTAGCTTTGTTTTTATTTAATTATGCTACTACCACCTAAAAGGGTTAGAAAAATACCTTGAAAGCTTATTTAATTTATAGGTCATTTATGCATAGGTTTATTATATATTTATCCAGTAAATAATAGCTATTTGGTTTAGATAAAAGTCTTGTAAATACTGACCTTCCTGACTCTTTTTGAGAGACTTTTCTTTTGATAGAATCATGGGCTATTCTATTCTGGAACTCCACTGCATTTAGTCAGGGAAAAGACTTGGTGATTATGATAAATCATGACCTTTTTAATGATTGAACAATATTTATGTCGTCGGGAACGTGGTCAACACGACTTTTTGCTGGCGACGGCTTGGACCTTGGCCTTTTTTATTTACACTCTCACCTTCAATCCAACTACTTGTTGAATTGCAACATTTTTATCACAAAACCGGTCAGGGCAATTAGGGATTAGATAAGTTGTTTTTTAACACCAATAACTGAAATAACAATAAATCCCACAAGGATATTTTGTGATTGCATTATCGACACTATCACGTCCATGATCACGTCACATATTATTCTGTCAACAATCAAGTTGATTCTTTTTTCTTCGGGTGTACAATCTTTTTTCTCAATAAAAACTTTTCTTTGCCAACGAAATCTGAAGACATGGTGGCAAAATGTGTCAAACAAAGAGATACTGACAAAATTTTCAAGTATAATATTCTTAAATACCAAAAAGTGTCGAAAAATACCAAAAATATTGCACAATGTTGAAATCTTTGCAGCCTGCTGCGACCGGTGCAATAGGTATTTATTAATATCTTAATAACTCATCAAAACACAATTTTAGTTTATATCTAAATACCAGAATGTAGGCATGATACAAAAATACAATCTTTTGTCACACCTGAGAACTTTTTAAGTAAGGTGCGCTTAACTTACATTGAGCGAACCCCTTCTTATACTCCAATTCTTAAAACTGGTGATCTAATGAAGGAATTATGGGACTTTGCTCGAACAATTCGCAGCGGTTGAAATATTCCACCATTTTGTTTATTTTTCACGCTATGGGTATATAATAGTTCAGATGATAAAATGATTAGTTAAAGAAAAATGTATTTCATAGTAAAACGAATTGTTTTTGCACTTATCAAAACGTCGCCGTAATCATCCCAAGTATGTCTGAATCTCATAGTCTCATAATCTCTTTGAATATACTTAGATTATAATTATATTACAATGGATTCAAACATTACAGTATCGAGTTTGGTAAATTATTAAAGTATGCGCATGAGTTCATAAAATTTAGCGACTAAAAATCGAGCGTTACCTTCTGCGATTACCTTGATTTTCAACGTTCAGATATTCGCATACATACTGATTATAAATATGTTACCTACGTATGCTTATCCGAGGACATGAGTAGTTAGGCACGTCCCAAGGTTATGCCAATATGTTACTGAATGATACCTCTCAAGTATCTTCTATTTTGATATAGGTGATTACAGTTATATCACCTTTTTGATGTTTTTTGTAGCTTTATAGATCATTCTAATTTGCTTGAATTAATATACGTTTAGAGACTTTATTGAAAAGAATTTTTGGAGAATTTATTTGAATCCGTCTGCGTAGTGCCTCCGCTGCCATAATTGTATCAAGACGGTTTATTGAACTCAGGCTTTTTAGTCCAAGTTTCCTTATTTTGCTACGCCGTTTTATTTGACCGCTAATTCGGCAATTAATGGAAACTGTCTTGAAAACTGGTGTATTTATGTCACACTTGATAGAAAAGTCATATAACTTTGAAATCGTCATATAGGTACTACAGAATCATTGCCGGCATCTGCACAATCTCATCCCCATTCAGCAAATAAACGCACTCATTCGACGACGAGGAAAGACCTATCCAGACTATTGCATGACGTCTTAACACTAGGTAGGTTTTAGAGGACTATATTTATTGATATCCACTACTACTCGTATTATCACTGACCACTGAATTTAGTCAGGTTACATTTAGATTCGATTTGGTATATTAATTTAAATAAATTGGAATTTATTCCTGAGATCCACTTGTACTACTGCTCGCTAAAAGCGATTCCTACTAAATGTGTTTGTAATCTGTGATTGATGTAACAGCTATTTTAAAATATTTAGCGAAAATTGTATTTAGTGGGAGGTAGTATAAGCCGGCCTAAAATTATGTTACGATAAATACATATATTTTAACAAGAACGACTACTGCGTAAGGGCATTGAAGTCAATGCCTAAATAAGTAGCCGATAAGCAGATAGCATTAATATAAGCGGTGTTTATTTTCTTAGATAACGAAAACAGTGTGAAGAAACGACCCATGAGGCCTATCACTAAGAGGGCACATTCCGCCAGCCCTGTCACACCACGGCCTAGAGTGAGTCTTTGTTATTTTATGTAAAAAACGAGCCTTATATAACACTTAAGGCTTAATACACAATGAAGACAGAAACTTCTATAAAAGAGTATACAAGTATATGACAAGACAAACAACAAACAACGATAAATACAAAAAATGGAACAGAATTTGTATGACAATTTCTACCAAACTAACTGGGACTTATGTGTAGATGGTAAGGCAGGCTCTAATTGTTACCTACTATTCATGTATAATTACTCTCTCTTTGATAATTATCATTCCAACCATTAAAAACAATCTTTGTAATCAGTCGGGGAAAAAATAATAATTTGTAATAAGGTTTCATTCCGTTAAGATTCAATATTAATTTCAGTAACCTAAGTGTCAGTTAAAAGGTTTGAAACTCGAGATAACCCGTCGGTAAAATGTGATATATGGATTCTTCTTCCGAGAACTTTGGCATCTAAATTGTTTAATTGAAAATGCAGATAGCTTTACAACATTACCAGGGCTGCGCCATGTTCGCAAATGTAACTGAAGCTTTAAATGTATGGCTTTTTATCCTCCGTCAACTAAAATTAAATACATAACTATTTTTTGGCTGAAATGTACACTTTACTTGTTAGATACTTATGAATGTATTGGTATACAGAAAGCGAGTGAAACCTATGTATTTCTTTACATTTGATTTCACATATTTAAAAAAAAATGTGTATAGTATTATATATAACCTGATTTTATTGCTATCATCTTGCTGTAAATATTGATGAATTTTACTTGTTCATTGACCTCAGTAGGTTATATAAGGTAATATAGTAATTTAATTCAGTTACTTTGATTCCAATCAAAATA
The DNA here is from genome assembly GCA_958496145.1 of Heliothis peltigera. NCBI lineage: Eukaryota > Metazoa > Arthropoda > Insecta > Lepidoptera > Noctuidae > Heliothis > Heliothis peltigera. The sequence continues at coordinate 7,811,325 of OY292327.1, forward strand.
TTGCCTTCAAACAACCATGGACATACAACAGAACCTACATCATTCATCGTTTTATTTTCGACTTGTCAAGTTGGTATGCCATGTGCATGTTTTAGCGAATTCGTTTTGGTTCCCGATTGTATTCTCAGAAATGTGCGTATTATTGGTACATTCATATATTTTTTGAGGCGCACAAAACGTTAACTTTATTTAAAACCATAAAGTAACAACACACTTTGGCAACAATGGTATAAAACTTTGAAACAAAAGTGACTTTTGCTGAATTATTTGGTCTATTTTGATACTATAAAAAAATATCATTTACACTTTAAAAGTAAGTGTAATTTCGAGTAAACTGCAAAGTTGATTCCTTCACAGGGCTAATTAAAGGAATAAGGCAATTACTGATTAATTATGATATTTCAGAGCCCACTGCATTTAAAAAAGGCAGCAGAAAGAAGATGCCAGAGTTTATCCCCATGCTCAGCTGTAAGCTCTTGTTCTCTATAAGTAATATAAATTTAGAATAAATAATGATAAAAAAACATATATTTTTTATGAAAGCTACTACTTGCACTTAGCTCTTAAAATTCCAATGTAGTTTCTAGAAATATTTGTGCCGTCTCTTGCATTATTGGTAGATCTATGTAAAATCTTGGTTTAAATTATTTCTTATTACAAAATAGATTCAAAAAAAATCTCAAGAGCATTTCACACCAGTGTGCATGCCGGCGCCCGATGGGTTAATGCAACCCTATCACGTCCCGCCAGAAAATGATCCTGGTAACAAAACTTTATTTAATATAGTTTTAAGAGGAAGTTTGATTTATAGGTACCATATGTATATACCATATGTAAGTGTTATGCAATTTTCATTTCCATTTCGGAGGGTAAAGTCGGAACATTCCTATAATTTTTTTACAAACATCAACTGTCATATCCATGAAACTATACCGTTACTGTGAGTATACTCCCATGGTCTTATAACTCATGGAAATTTTCTTGTCTGATCTGTTTAAAGGTTTATTTACGGCGCCTTTTATACTTACGTTACCAAAGTTGGTTATTGCGATTGAAAGCCGCTAGTTTGAAGGGCTCTTTATGTGTATATGTGTGTTATATTTATACTTATATTATAAAGCTGAAGAGTTTGTTTGTTTGTTTGAACGCGCTAATCTCCGAAACTACTGGTTCGATTTGAAAAAATCTTTCAATGTTAGATAGCCCATTTATCGAGGAAGGCTATAGGCTATGTACCATCACCCTAAGACACACGGGAGCGGAGCAGTAACCAAAGATGCGGGTGAAACCGCTGGGGACAGCTATTTTATTTATAATTTGTTATTTTATTCTTATTTTACAGAAAAGGATTTGGTCATGCCTCAGTGTGTTTTAACCAAAGTAATGCGAATTTTAGCAACGAAGAAACGGGAGTTCCTGAAAATGCGAAAATGTTTAATTTCTCAACAAGTGAGTCATTTTCTTCTTAGGTATAAGGTTATACGTTTTAAGTTTTTAGATAGAGGACATAATTAGGTAATATTTTTCACAAAACAGGGTCTGGAAGTTGGTGCCCTTAGTTTGCTGGATAAGCTCGTGCCGAATCCTATAGCATGTTTGCACCTGATCTATCTCTGATGATGTCGATTTATCGCTCCATTGGTAATGAGAGTGAGAGAATACAGAGTGCACTATTGTGTCTGCGTAAATGCTATGCCAAATGATATGTCCAGTGCAGTTGGCTGATCTCCATCGGTTGTGACGCCGTTATAGATTAAATAGCTGATACTCCACTAGCATAATTGTTCACCTCCAGGATAACAATTAATACTGTTATATATTTCTGTGCTTAGAACGTTTTGTTGGAGAATTTCGCGCAGCTCAAAGAACTCGAAACTCGGGCAGGAGTGCACACAGACGAATCTTTGGGCGAAGTGCGCGTCCTCTCAGTCAGCGGGTGGCCCGCACATGATCTGCTTATGTTAGTTCGGGATGACCTGGAAATGCCATTACATTCTGAAATCTCCGGCCTTTTCGGTGAGAATCAAGTATTTTTATTTACTCTGATGTCGTATAGATTCAAAAGAAGAATGGATTTTTGGCAGAAGTAATTAATTCCTTTTTAAGACCTCCTTTTTGATCCTAACTGAATAATTTAAGTGTCACTTGCTGTAGGTCCACATGTTCTCCAGCAAATAACAGCGCAATTGAACCCTATACCTGAAGAGATGTTGGCGGTTAGCGCAGAAATTATGGCGCGCCGTATAGAACTGCTCAACCTTCTAAGGGGCAAACACCGAACAGACAGAGCTACCTACCTTACTGTTAGTAAACTTTCTCCCGTGATCAAATATCAGAATCATCATTAGTCACTGGAATAGTAGGGATCGAAGTCAAATCGATTTATCAACTACATAATCATAGTTGCGCCGTACTTTATTAATCTTTTGATACTACGCCTTGCAAGAAAACATTTATAATAAAGATGATGTTTGAATTTCAATCTCATACAAATTATATATTTCCCGACACAATAACTAGTAAAACACTTCATTATTTTAATTATTCTGTTTCTAGAATTTAGAATGGAAAACGAAAAACACAGAATTTGATCATGAAACAGAAAAATTACATAGATTGGTGGCCGGAACTGCGGAAAATTTGAAAGCTAAAATTAATTATTCTCTAGAACTGGCGAAGTAAGTAGTTTAGAGGCCTATCCTTTGAGACTTTTGTTAAGTTTATGTATGTTTCTTTGCCTAAATTTTGAAACTTGCTAGAATTCTCTGAGTTCAAGGAGATAATTTCCTTGATCTCAGAGAATTCTAGCAAGTTCTAGTTTATACCTATATTCCACTGTATGACAGACTCGGTAAAAAGCAACATAAAGAAACAGATAAAAACGAAATATTTATTGTACTTAATAATTTAATTAATAAAATACCATTTTGTTTAGGATCCCTTGGGTCGATCGAGAAACAATGATGAAAAAGATTGAGCGGCTGCAAAAGGAGAACATGATACTACAACATAAATTAGATGAGTTAACGAAAAAAGATACTGAAGAACTTAAAGAACTAGGACAGGCGTCGGATAATATGCCCAACTATCAGGTCGTTGATCTTTGTGTTAGCACATCTGTTCCATTGTTTGAAAACTAGTTGACCTGGTTCCGAAACACTAAAAATAGCAAATCGGGTTGAACCACGAAAATAAAATCATGTCTTGATGCTCAGGATTATGAAGACTTACTTTACTTATTGATATATCCAATTCTGTCAGCAGGCAGTAAGCGAGGAGTTGTCGAAAGAACGTGCGGCGCGAGAAGCGTTGAAGGAAGTAGTCTCGGCGGCGGAGAGCATGCTTCGAGTGGCGCGCGCGCGCATCGCCACGCTGGAGCGCCAGCTAAAGGACACGCGTGCGGAGCTCGAGGCGGCGCGCAAAAAGCACAAAGACCTCGAGCAACTCGTAAACAGACTCGCACAACATAAAAATAAGACAGTGAAGTTGTAACACTCTACATTACGATCCAACTCTAAGGGATCGATTTATCAATTTAATTATCCCACACTTATTTCAGTTAGCGGATTGATAATGACATTTCTTGTATCTTTGTTGAAGAACAGATTTAGATTTTTGAATGGGTCGTTATAAAAATCTTTAATAGAATAAATAGGTTCTTTACAAGTGACATTCATATTTGATTTATGTTACTGAAACGAGATCATAAACGATGTTGTTTATTTTTAGTATCGTCATCGGGAGACCAGCTACGATGCACGTTCCAAGAAGTTGCTTGAAGTTTCTAAAACTGGAGAAATGACTATCGAAACCTTGTCACGGCAACGAGATGCTTTGGAACTTAGGTTCTTTTCAATTTCCATTCAATATAGTTATAACTGTAAGTTATTGATATTTTCTTGATGCCGTGTAATGTCACTCAGGGTGAAGGAGCTCCGCGAGCAGGCTGAGAACGCGGAGAGATTGGCTGCCGCTAGAGAAGCAGAGCAACGCGCGCGCGCCGAGTCCCTCCAGGCGAAGGTAGCGGAACAGGTGCTAAGCATTCGGGTCATGTTAAATTCTAAACTTGGACCATCGAATGAATGGATATATGATGGTTGATTAAAAATAGATTTCTGCACAGGAAAAAGTCAAAGCGGCCACTGAGAGTCGCGTGACTGAGTTGGATGCAAAAGTCAAAGAGTTAGAAGATCAATTGGCGGCTTTACGCGAACGTTCCGTGAGACTCGTAGATATGGAGCGACGGCGGTGCCTTGAGTATGTACCTTCGAAAGGTCAGGTTTTAAAATTTGAAGCTTATATTTGAAACATAAATATATGTTTCGGTGATGGAATTAAACAAATTCTCGTTTTGCAGAGAGTGAACCTTCTGATAGGGAAACTGAGATTTGGAAAGAATTGCAAGTGACTCGAGTCGCATTATCCCGCGTAGAAGAAGAACTCAGACAAAGTAGGGCAGATAAAGATAGTTTTTTAAATTCGTTGTCTCGGATAGCAGTAAGTAAAATTGGCAAAACTACAATAAAACGTTTTCAATGCGTGCAAATTCTTAAGTGTACGATCATTTTCTCATATCGAATACTCTAAACTTCAGCAAGGAGAAGGATCGGACAACGTACAAGAAAAAATAGCAACAGAATTATTAGATAGAGAGCAGAAGATTGTCAAACTACAACACGTCATCGAAGAACAAAGAGAAAATGAAAAATTAATGTTAGTTAAATTTTCATTTAGCTAGATTGATCTTGTTTTAGAGATTTCCCTTATAATAATAATAAGCTTAATAAAAATATCCATACGAAATATGTACATAATTTTGTGATATTAAACAATACTTTACCTACAGGGAACAGAGCATGACACAGTACGAGAATCAGCTAGCGGCACTACGTCTTGAAGTGAAACGTTTGCGGAACTACGATGGTTACGCAAAAGAAGTTCCATATCAAGAACTACATACAGAGGTGAATAATACATATGTTTAGAGATTTCCTTCTAGGAAGATAAACAGACTATGATTTCATATTTTCGTACACAGTACAGAGTATCATTCAGCGATATGTGATTTATTTATTTTCTGGTCTAAACAGCTCCTGGAGTTGCATATGCAAGTAGAAACTCTGTCCCGAGAGCGTACCGCGCTGGTGACGGCAGCTGCGTCACGCGCGCTCATGTTGGAGCGGCACGAGCGCTCTGCGGATCTGTTTGCGCGTATGATCCGCGCGCGCCGCGACCTGTCCGCTCTCCTCGACGGCCGCACCGACCCGCCGCCCCTCGACGATACCGGCCATGCTGAGGTTAACTTAACTAGAAGACGTTCCTGTCGCCGTCTAAACCACTTCTTTGTTAATTTATATTGCATCCTCCATTGCTTTTTCCTATTATACATACACTTACAAGTGGTGCAAATGCATTTATTACGTCCATATCAATGATTTTGTTAGAGCACTGTTTAGATACGATACGATAATACCAAACTGTTGTTTCATTATTATTGTATTTGGTAAATATAATTTTTTATTATATAATGAGACTTTGTTAAATTTTGAGAATATGTCTACATATTGAGGCTATAAATACGGACTTCAGAGCCTTGTGAACAAATTGCTGTAAATTATTTATTTCATGTATAATTTGAATAGGTGTCGAGGTCGTTGTCGTCGGTGTGCGCGAGCGCAGCGGACACGTGGACGGCACTGCGGGCGGAGCGCGCGCGCGTGCTGCGCTTGGAGAGCGCGGTGTTGGCGCAGAGCCTGCAGCTGGAGCGCGAGGGCCGCGTGCGTACGCAGCTAGAGCGACGCCGCGCCATGCTCGAGAGAGAAATACTGCGTTCCCAGCATGACAGCAACAACGACCCCTCAGTATTGAACCCCATCAAAAATCCAAGTTTGGTATTCTCTCAATGCTTTTTTATGTATTTAGGAATTACGGTGTTTGTACTCAACCTACTTGGTTTAGGGGATTAGTTTGCATATTTATAATGTATAGTTAGTTGCAGTCCCGAGATAATCTCGAGATGTGTCCTGTCCCAGTTTTTGTAATTTGTGTCGACGGAACTATTTCTTCCTAAGAATATTGCTTATTAAAAAATACAATACATCTAATTTAGTCTTTTCTTTTCAGATTTAGGACATTCTTGGATGTAAATGAGAGATGACGCTACCGCCTTTTAAAATTAATAGTAGAGCTGCATGTTATATTGTCAATAAATTGTGTAATTAAGTCGCACATAAGAAATTTTATTTCTCTTAAATATATGTAGGACAAGTTTTTAGAAGTAGGGTTTTAACAAAACAGTACAACACAAACAACACAAACATGACAATACTCATAGCCTGTGGCCAGCAATTTTAAACATCTTGCATTTTTTTTCATCACGCAGCTGATTGCTTGTTAACAATTGTATATTCCTGGACAGCAAATTATCTTTTAGGTGACTACCAGCCGGCAGCAGTCCTCTGAAAGGAGGATAGTTATTATCCTTGATCGTTGGGGGGTTAACGTACGCGTTAATGTTTGGCTCAGGAGCAGGAACCCATTTCTGTGTGTCAATATTAGTAATAGCTTTCTTGCGATCGAGAGTATCTCCTTTAAATTGTTCGTCATTGCTTGATATGTAAGTCTTCTTAAAGTTGTTTATGGCAATTTTTGTTGGCTGTGTTTCATGTTCGTTCTGATAAACAGGCTGATTTTGACCTTTGTGACATTCGAAATTATCAAATTTTTCTCGTCTGCGATCTCCTAAATATTTCTTTTTAGAGGGTGCGAAATGCTCATGCTCCTTATTATTCAACGTCGGTTCTATAGAAGTTCCAAGTTCATCTTCTAGAATTTTTATTATGCTGTCTAAATTATTGGAAGGTACTTCAATGTGTCTATTCTCCAAGTGATACGCTTCGTATTCTGCAACTTTCTGTTCAAGCAATTTAATTTTATCTTGATCTTTTCTTCTCTGCAAACTCGCTTTTCGCGTCTGGTCTTCTAATGTCAAAATTATTTTTTCGAGTTGTGAAATTTGCTGTTTCCTAGTTTCAACATTGGTGATAAGAGCTTCAATCTCAGCATTCTTCTCAGTTATTTGCTGGTTCAACTGTTGATTAAAAATAATATAAGTCACATTAAAGGAAACACGAGATAAGATATTGATAATAGTAATGAGAAAAGGTTCATAATTGTTTAAATTGAAACTAAGATAAGCGGTTAGCTTACTGTTAACTTACATCAATATCTGCCTGAGTTCTCATTTCCAAATTGGTCCGCAATAGTTTTATTATATTAGTTTGCTCTTCGTCTTTTCCTGATAACATCTTTATGACACCGTTTCGTTGTTCCAGTAGCTGTTCTTGTTCTGCGAAAGTGTCCAAATTTCGTTCTAATTCCATATCTTTCTTCTGTAGTGCTTCAGCAAGTTCTCCATTTTGTCTAGTAGCTTCTAATAACTTTGCTCGTTGCTGATTTACCTAGATAAAAAGAAAATATTGGTGAAATATTAATTTGCACCATTATTTTAAAGATTCTGTTATTTTCTCTTTTATTTTGGCCCATAATTGCAGATGGTCAGACAAGTCATTCAGTCAAACAAGAACGAACCTTGAAAGAAACATACATATCTGTCAAAGTAAATGATATCGTCGTTCTCAAAGGAATAAAATTCTTCGTGTCCACTAGATAAAATCTGTGTTTGCCTCAAGATAAGGCTAGAAAGTCAAGTAGAGAAGACAGCAGACAGGTGTTTTAATGATAACAAATCTTGGTCACGTCGAATATTTAAGCAGTATAAATGGCCACAAAACAAGAAATTGAAAATATCTTGTTTGATTCTTGTTTGGATATAACACCTTTAAATGGTATTTACTTACCATTTCATGAAGTTCATTTAAATTTTCAAATTCACCAAAATCTTCCTGCAGCTCTGCAATATGGGTTTTCAGGTTCGATAACTGCTCTTCATATGATCCCATTTTACATTCACTAGAAAAATATTCTGGATGAGTATTTCTTTAATAAATTGCGTTGAGTATATGAGTATATATATTTCTTATTTCAAACTGATTTATTTACCTACCTTTAGACTGTCTAGCTGGCAGTCTTTTCATTTTTATTTTTATTTAAGGTGCTTACCAGACAAACTCAGATTTCTCAGCTGTATGCGATTAGACTTAAGTTTACCCCGAATCTGTGGCGCTAGGTAGGAGCTGGCAGTCAGAAAACCATTTTGGTCCTTACCACACGGTACTTGAAAAACTGTAGTTCTTAGCTGCATGTATTTAGAAGTGAAGTTTACGCCGAACCTGTGGCGCTAGGCAGATAGGCAGATAATGATTATTTAGATTTACCTTTCTTGTAACTGTTGTTCCAGCAAGGACTGTTTCTTCTCAAGCTCAGTAATGTATTCTTCCTTATTCATTAGGTTGTTTTTCAGACTTTCCTCCAAACTAAGAGACTCTTTGAAATTGTTCTGAACAAATAATGTTTTCTTTTTAATAACCGACATATAAACTACAATAGCTTTTTTTTACTTTTATAACTTAATTCCGCTAGCGGTTACATCATCCGCGTTTCTTGGGAACCAATACACGCACGCAGATAAAGGGCCTATAGCCTTCTACAATAAATGGGCTAACTAACACCGAAGCATTTTTTCTATTGATTCGGTGTGGTAGTTGCTAAGACTTACGCATTCAATCAAACACACTCTTTAGCTTTATAATTATAAGTATAGATTTACATCAGGTTCATATTCATATACACAGAGTAAATATCTAATAATATTTAAGACTAAAAATTTATGAGAATTTCCCGGGAGCGTGATAAAATATATCCCGTACTTACTTCAAATTCCTTTATCGTCTCACTTTGTTCAGCCAGTCTTGTTCTGTAATCTTCTATTTCAATAACTGCTATATCTAAATCTCTCTTAGTAGATAATAATTCTTTTTCATAGGATAACGCTTGACCTAAAAACAGAGCGTTTATTACTTACATTCTGTCATCAAAACTTTTTAACTTCAACTATTTACCCAACTTACTTAATTGTTCTTTTGTATCTTGTAGTTCCTTTGTTGTATCTTTCAACCGAAGTTCCGATTCCAAAAGTTGTGAACATAATGACTCTAGTTTATCTTCTAGGTTTTTCTTTTGTTCGCATTGATCCTCATATTTCTTTTCCGTCTCAATAAGCTTGGCCACGTTTATATTCATATCATGCTTGATACTCTTTAGTGATTCATTGTAGAACTTTGATAGGTCGCCAAGACGATTTTCTAGATCTTGTTTCCTGTAAACAGATAAAATATTTTTTGTTTCACTAACGATTTTATTGAACACGCTAAACATTTTACGAAAATTGTTTAAACGCACTCGGTTTGCAATTTTTCACGAGCATCTGCTATTTCTTCCAAATGCATTGTATTTTCTCTTATGGATTCTCTTAAATCATTCAGTTCTTTATCGAAATCAGTCTGCAACTTTTGATTCTGAAACAAGAAAACATGAAAAAATGATGTATAAATATATTGTCGTCGGATTTTTATTACTTTCAATTTCTAACCTGTTCATGGAGTTGTTGAATGGTACGTTCCAAGGTGCGAGTCTGTGTGCGAGCCTGTTCCAATGCTGCTTCTAGTTGAGACGCTCGCTCACCGTTAATTTTAATTTGACCTTCTGCTTTAGCCAATCGGTCCCTCAAAAATATTTTCTTACATCTTTCTTCTTTTAGTTCCTTTTCAAGTTCCTGAGAAATAAAAAGTATACTTTGTAAAGCCAAGAATCTAGTGTCTTGCGTGCGAGTTATTGACTTCGTAAGGTTTTACCTCTATTTTATTCTTATTGGTTTGCGATCGCAGGTGATCGGAATTATGAATTTGTTTGCGCAAATCGTTATTCTGCGAATTCAGATTCGATATTTCATACGTCAGTTCTTCTGTACGTAGCTGGAGTGCTACTGTTTCATTTGCTGTTTTCCTAAAAACAATAATTTAAACATGTTTACATTATACATATATAAGGTTGGATAAGGTTGTCAACATTAAAGAGTTTTTTTGATAAGCGTACCGCATGAATTCGATAATTTCATTCAGTTCCTTAACGAATTCTGATTTCGCCTGGTCTAAGGAGCATTTCAACATTTCGTTCTCTGCGTTGAATTCATTAATCTTCTTGGATAGTTTGTGCATAGCAATACCCTGTTAACAGATATTAATGTAGATTGTGTGTTATATAATTTGAGGAAATCTACTGTTGTAGATAATGTATACCTTTTCTTCAGATTTCAAAGATTCAAACCAATCAATAATCTCCTTTCGTTTAAATAGAGTCTGCTCGCAAGTTGCAACTAGTTTGGATGGCATACCGTACAGTTTGTTCATGTCGACTGAAAATGGGGATTTTGTTGATGATTGTCCATCTGCAATTAAAATTCAATTAAGTTTTGGATATTTCCAGTTACTTCATAAAGTTGAAAATTATAAAGGCTCATGTCTACGTGTCTTCAGCCTTACTCACCTTTAGTTTTTTGTGTCTTATCATCCGGCTGTCTAACAGAACAGAGCTGAAGCAATTGCTCTGCAGTCAACTTGGCCACGTTCATGATGCGCAGATCTTCCGAGGGCGGGAGGATCGCCTTCTGGCCCAAAACTGACATCTTCTGATGAGTATTTCGCATCAGTGCATATAGCTCCATTATGGCTTTCTGTTAAATAGAAAAATGATATTATTCGCAAAATTATATGATATAAATGTTTAAACAATCTCATTAATTTTTTTAAATAAAATTTTAACCTGGCGATCCCTCAGATCATTTTTCATCTTTTCAAACTGCACCATATTTTCTTGCCAACTTATTTTAAGTTTCGTCATCTTGTCGCTTCGGGAACACAACGAATCTGAAATATTCAATAAACAATGAAACACAATGAGTTTGTTAATTGTGTCACTATTGTTTTAAACCACAACAATGATGACTGTACGGATATTCAATATAAAAAGTTAGACCTTTATCAACTGTCGGTGTGCTATCCAAATCATCGAAATCTTCGCATCTTTCTTGTTTTTGAATAGTTTCCTGAAAAATACCAAAGGGCTTAAGTTAGACGCAAGGAAGCTTCTAAAAACAACGATTGAAGTAATTAGATCGCTCTAATAGTTTTTGTAACCCCCGAGGACTCTTTTGTAAATTGGAAACCCTTCTATAAATCGTGACTAAGAATCATTATAATTCAACAACAAAGCTATGTAAGTATTGATTTCCATAGGTATAAATTACTTACCTGATCTGGTAGATCATTGTTTGTGTTCTTAATCTGAGCTCTCTGTAAATTCAAGACGACTTTAATAAGCGATATTCCGAAAGACAAATGTAAGTTTCAGGTATGTATTGTTTGTTAGGCTGACAGGAGACTTTTTTAAAAATAAATTCTCCTCCTATTTTTATCTCCCTCTTTAGGAATGTTCTTTTATTGATTAGTTTGTTACCTGTGTTCCAGTGAGAGGCACAGTTATAACCGCCCTTGCAGTTTTATTTGCTTGGACATGATCCGTTATTTTCTTAGGTATTGTGGAAGGCCTCTATACAACAAACAAGCAATAAGATTTATGCAGGCAATAGATATTAGAATTTAAGGAGGTAACTTGAGTAAAGAAATCTGCATCACATACTTTAAGTGGCATTGCGAAGCGATCACGGTCAGGTCTGGCTGACCGAGGCATGCTATGCGCTGGTCTTCCTATACCCAGATCATCTTTCACACGGTTTGCAGATTTTGGCCTCGACTGTAAACAGAAATTTTCTGTTAATTTTTATCAAATTGCAAAGTGAAAAAAATCATGATGGAATATCTGAGTATAGCCAGCGTTGAAGATCTAAAGACTTTGGTTGGCTCAAGACAGAAAAAAAATCGTTCAGCTGACGGGTCATCAATATTCGGATATTCAGTCATGATTTTTTGCACAAAAACGAAGAAGTGCCCTGAAATTCTTATTCACTTATTTAACCGAACTGGATTTATCTTGAAGCCTATCCTTATATAAAGAACAGGATTGACAAAACCAATCAATCAGCAAAGGAGATTAAAAAAAATATTATAAAGGAAAAACCTCGTCGGAACGCGGTCGTACCGCGTTTCTTCCAGTATATCGTTGCTGTTGACATTGTACTGCATCAAATTTTGGTCTCTGCAACAAAGAGTAACTCCCTCGCAAGAACTATCTAGAAACAATAGCATAAGATATACCTAAATCCTGAAAGTTAGTTAGTATAATACAAAACTAAGAAAAAAAATCCGGAAAGAAAAGTGGTTTTCTTTCCAGAACTTTTTTAATGAAACCTGTACATCCGGAGTACAAACTATCTCTTCAATAACATTGGCTTATGAATCCTCATCATTCTATCTGACAAATTGGGTGACGAACTATAACAAAGCGTCCAGACCGATTGTCGCCTACAGCGGCTATTCTCTCTAAAGAGATCAGCCAGCTGCGCAGCACAGTATGGTACATAGGCATTTGCGCAGGCAGAGAGGCACTCTCTATGCCCTCAGTTTCATAGTTGATGAGACGGTAATCCGACAGTATCGGAGACAAATCAAGCCTAGGACCAACATTTACGTGCTCTCCGATGTACGAGTGTATCATTTATTAACATTCAGACTCCGGGCTACTTAGTGACAGTCTTATTAAAACTTCTGAAATTGGACCCCAGACAGTCGTAATGAGCGGCTATTATTAGACCGCCGAGGCATATACCGAACTATATAAGAATAATAAAAGAATTGGTATACCGCGATTTCAGCAATGGGCTTTGGTCTTATTTGTGTTGGTTTTGGCCGTCCAGGGGGCAATCTTTGCGGAATACGACACCTGATTGGTCCTTTCGTTGTTTCAAGAACGTCTGTAATGTTTTGAAATATAGTTACTCTTCATTAACAGTCACGTTAAAACGTTAAAACGCTTTGATTTAAATTCTAGTAAGTTTGTTATATCAATTCAAAATACGAGCTAGAGCTCAAGAAGGTATCTCTTGGAACACAACAGATTTATAGATAGAAATGAATTCAATGTAAGCGAGGAAATCAGGTAACACACATTCAGAAACATACAGATTAATTGAGACATTCCTCCTTTTTTCGAAAGTGATAAACTTCATAACACAACCGAAGATGATGCCACTACTTTACCTTGCCTAGGTTCTCCGGTCACCAAGAGTGACATGTTTCATTACATAACTTACAATTTTCACGTGGAACGCAGTTTGAACTTGTTTTAAAGATTATTATAATATAATGTACAAAAATTTTATATCAAATGCGTTCCAAAAGTAAATGACTTGTGGTTTTCATTTTGTGTAGCAAAGTTTTGGAAGAAGAAGAATACTTTGGCAAATGTTCCAGCCAGCTGCGGCGTCTGCTTAATCAAATTGTTATCCTGTATGAAAAAGGTTTTTTGTGACCAAAAAGTTTATTTTAAGTGTTTTTTCTTTGCAGTCAAACGCCATAAAACATTTGTCTGTCTAATTTCAAATTTAGAACTCCCGTCCATCATCACCGATCACGCAAATAGTTTAACAAAATATCAAAATTCCAGAGGTTTTCTTTTACATTTTCTATACACCATTTTTCAGCTGTAGAGTTTATTATGACGACTGCGGCGAAATCGCAAAAGGATAAGCCTTGTGAGTTACATAAATCATTGACTTAAGATATTCTCTTGAATATCGCCCACAAATCGTTGACGATCACTATTAAGAGCTTTAAGATAGGAACTTGACTCATAATCTAGTTTCTGAAAGGATTTTTCCAAATGTACTGGTGAGGTCTCCAGTTGATATGAACTGTTCGCCAACAGATTGATCATAGCAATTTGCATCTCATTGATATAAGCATCTAGTAAGGCACCGGGTCCTTTAAAGTCCTTTTGTGTGAAATAAATTTGTATAAGCAATTACCTTTTACTTTGAGCAGTTGGCACAACTCCCCGATTGCTACCGAGGCCTACAGCCGCCTCCGCCGCGCGCGCCGCTCGCAATGCCACTAACAGAAACTTGTCGCTGCCTTCTCAGAGGCAATCGCCGACCCGGACCTCTACTTGTCCTAAGGTACCTATTTCTTTTCTCTCTAATGACGCCCCACAATTGTACACAACATTTAAAACGGCTGCGTATGCATATGCAGCTGAAACAGTCCAATGCATGACATGTCACAGTTTCTTTGATTAGTCATCGTTAAGGTTTTGCGATTAAAAATGTGAACTCATTACAGGGGAAGAGTTCTCCTATAGTTCAACGTGCCCAAAAAACTGATTCCAAGACTGACGTCAAGGTAATAATTTTTGACCAGATTGTCCTTTTATTTATTGTGATTTTATGGTCGTTTCGTTTCTACATAATGTTTTGATTCATAGGTTAACGGAGGCTCAGATAGCGAACCATTGGAAAATGTGAGTGTAAGTACAACTTTTAACTTCGTCTTAAACGTATTACAAAATTAAAGATACTTGAAGAAAAATAATTGTCCAGTTAGATAGCAATATTGATTGAAGAAGATTTATGTTTTTGATCGGCTTCTTGCTCCGGGCCGTGTATTTATTTGTCATGAACAAGTTTATAAAAATCTTATTTTGAAAATGCTCCACAAAATTGTTTACATGGTTGGGCTGCGGGGACGGTATAAACTTTCAAGGCTGAATGATACAAGAATTCACAATTTCCCGAGTAAGAACTGCTTGACTAATACGACATCATTTTCATTGAAGTCTGAAAGAATGTGTTTATTCTAGATCTCGCCACCGGTAGAACCTGACACTTATATTATCGAGAATTCTTCGGTAATGATAATAGAAGAAGCGTCGGATGACCAAGCAATCTACGATGGTGGTGTTGTTAACCTTCAGGACATCAACGAAAATTGTCCCTTGGGTACATCACATTCCGTATTTACCTTGCCTCTATATTTATTTTTCTGGTGATGTGGTATTCTAAAATATATTTTTTTATTTCAGAAATAAAAAATAGTGAAGGCGATCCCACTGATGTACAGCAACACAGACCAAATGAATCTGATGCATCACAGCACAATATTAGTCGCAAAAACGGTATGATATGCCAAAACTTACAATATTTTAAAGTGCATCTGAGTATTACTGTGGGCGGTTATTCTTTCAGAATCTAGAAGTCGGCCTCAAACTCCGGCTATGAGTAGTCGCCCTCAGACTCCTAGAAGCTTACAATCGAGTCGGCCACAAACGCCGCGTCTCCCGAGCCGCCCTACGACGCCGGCGCACCCCGTTCAGCGCCACAGCACTCCCACCAGCCGACCCAACACGCCGCAACGTCTCTCCAACTCATCTCGTCCAAGAACTCCGTCTCTGAACGTTCCACCAAGTTCAAGGATTCTGTCGCCGGCATCCGTTAGCAGTCCGACACGCTCATGCAAAGACGAAGAAGACATCAAATCCACGTTTCTCTCAAAGCAGAAGCAATTCCATCGCATGAAGAAGGAATTGGATTTGAAACAGGTTCATTATTTCACTGCAGTATATTCGTAGTCGAAAATAGGATCTAAATCCACATTGTTCTATATTAAAATTAGCACATCCTTCAACTTTGAAACATAACAATAATAAAAACTTTGCAGCAAGCAGTTTTGGAACTGTTCGACAGTTTACGTGGATTGCGCGAGCGCATGACTCGAGAGGGCGTGTCTGGCTGCGGTGAGGGATTGCAGCTACAAGAACTAGTGGTATTCAATGTGGCGGACTGGACGGCGGACGAGGTCGCCCAGCTGTGCCGCGACGCCGTCGCCTCGGCCACTACTGATGGAGCGGTCGAACTCATCAACACCACCCTTCCTATTGGTAATGTTCTTTTGGGATTGTCTTATCTTACGCAGTCAATATACCTGTCTTCCTAGTTTATTAATAGCTTACTAGTTGCCATTCGACAAAGTTGAGGGCAAAATTGGCCTTATTTATACATCATCAATGAATCAAATCGAAGGTGTTACTCAATTTAATTAAAATTTTGTACAGATGAATGTGCTCTTGCGGAACTTGACTCTAAAGTTGCAAACGTGCCTACCTGTTTTGCCGATCTGTGCCTTCAGGCGTTTACGGCGCGACAGGAGATCATTGATTGGGTCAAGGAGCTCATCGAAAGAAGCGTAAGTATTATTAATATTTAAAAATCGTAATTACGTGGTTTCTATCGAAATATTTATACCAAGCATTATTTTTGTAGGAAAATGGTAATGGCGAATCATTGGAGCGTATTGCTCGATACAATGCTCAGGGGCTCGAACTCTGCGAGTCTCTCCGTGACCTGAAATCGCGTGCTGATGAGGCTGTTGACACTGTCACTCAACTCTCCAAGTATAATTTATTGACATAACATAGTAAATCATATTATATTTAAACTAATTTTATTTAATAACACTATTATATCATTTAAGGCGAGCCTGTCGAGAACGGAGTGCTTTGGTAGCTGTCGGAGAATCGTTGGTAAGAGAAATAGCACGACTTCGACAAGACCTTGAAACACGTTCTGCCGTTATAAGTGAATTGCAGGAAACCCGCAATGAATCTGACCGCAACAGGTCTTTTGAGGTAAGGCATCATATACCTAGTGTTGCGACACATACCTTCCAAAGATTTGAAAAACTATAGAATAACTTTTGAAAAAGGAAATGCGTCGGGAGTTGGAAGAAGAACGATCAACAAAGGTCGCTACTAAAGAGAAGTTGGCGACCACTGAGTCCCAGCTCCGTCAAGCGCGCATCCGTATCACTAAAATGGACCGACAACTGCGCGAGGCAGAAGCGAGCATTGCTAGTCTCACAGGCACTGTAAAGACGTTGGAAGACCAGGTCCGACTTTTATTCAATTTTAACTTATGTTAGTCAGCTACGATATGATAACTGATGCTCGTTTATTATTTATTTAGAGTCGTCAAAGAGAAGTGCAATTGGAAGCCCGTGCTAGGAAATTAAAAGAATCGTTAAAGACCGGAGAAGTAGCCAGTAGCCAATTAGTGCAACAACGTGACGCACTACAAAATGAGTAAGTACAATCACTACGGTAATATCACTAAAAATTCGCTATTGTCTCATAATGTAACTGACACACTTTCTTATTATTTATACAGGATTCAAGATCTCAAACAGCAAATAGAAAATTTAACAACTCAGCACAAGGCAGCCATACAAGAACTTGCGCTTCAGCTCAAAGAGTTCAAGACTAATTTAGATGAACAACGTATACTTACACAAAAAGAAATTGAGCTGAAGGAGGCTGCCGAAGCTGCCCTAGTAGAGAGCCATAATAACATTGAAGAATTAAAAGCTAAGATTGCTGAATTGGAAAATAATAGACCTAATCCTGGTAATTATTTGTATTTATAGATACTTCGGTACTCTGAGTAACCCGGTGCTAAAACTTAACTACCCACTAAATTATCTGAAATTTTCAGATTTGCCAACAGAAAGAGAAATGGATCTCTGGGCAGAGCTACAGGCCACTAAAGATAATTTACGTGTAACCGAGGATGAAGTGACCGCCTGCAAACGGGAGAAAGTGCGATTTTTGGAAACTCTGACTAAGATAACTGTAATTATTGCTCTGTCTATATTGCTATTGACATGTAAGAAACATTAGTTATTCTCTGCAACTTTTTTTTTCAGTCTTATGTACCAGATAACTTTTTTCCACCAGTGAGGTGATTACAGTTGGCTCTAAACGTTTGTCATATTTTATGACCCTTTGATAGAAAACTTTGATGAATTTCAGGAATCCGAGAACAAGGTAGGAATGCAGCAGAAATTGGCAGCCGAGCTTCTGAGCAAGGAAGAAATATTAGGAAAAATGCAAACACAAATAAGAGAACTAACAAAAAATATAAAATTAAAGTAAGACCTTGACTTAACCAACGAGTAGGACATCAGCTTCCTAGTTTATAGTCAATTGTATGATAACCACATTTCAGCGAACAAAAAGTAATACAATATGAACAATATGTGCGAGATCTGCAGGCGCATAACCGCGCCGTGGCCAACTGTCAAGAGGCTCCCAATGGTATCAGCTATCAGGACTTACAACAGGAGGTAACAAGCATGCCAATGGGTTAATTTGCAATAGCGAAAGCACTGCCAGCATAGGTCTAAACATTTAACATTCCTTCCACAAAACAATATTTGTAATAATATTTCTTATTAGTTAAAAAGAAATATTCCTGAACAAGTTCTCCGTAAAACCATAATTTCATATCAGTAGGTACTTGAAAAGATTTCAAACGAAAAATCTGTAAATTAATACTTACTCCAGACAGACATGATAAAATATATAATTCCTGGGAATACTTACATTTCTTAGATCATGAACTTGAGAATGGGCCTTCTCGAGGCGGTGCACCGAAACGAAGAGCTATCAGAGCTGTTGGTGCAGAAGGAACAGCAACTCGAGCAACAGGACAAGACTTCACGTGCCCAGGCAAGAGTCATAAAGGTTACTAGGTCCTTCTTGAAATCGTAGTTATAGTCACGCCAGTAGTAGGTACGCTGTCGATTGCAGAGCTTGGGCAGTCGTTTTGCAAAAGGTAGCTGCAATATGAAACTCCATGGCCGTAGAGCACACGTACTCCTTATTAAAATGGTATGACGAGCTTGTTTGTCTTTTGGAACAACCACATATGATTGTAATCGTTTAATGCAAGCATGAAAAATAAAACAATTTGGGCGCTGCAGGTAATGTTCACAAGGAGCGAAATTCTCTAGATCTGGACTCTGGATATAAACTGTAGATGTTGCTTTTTTCATATTTTATTTTGACGTTGATTTTAAGCGACTTAGTAACGCAGGTTCGCGAGGAGTTAATCAATATGCTGAAGAACAAAGAGACGGAGCAGAGTCGCGAGCTGGCCGCGTTACAACAAGACCTAGAGCACCGAATGAAAATCGTTGATGAAGTGAGACGGGTTTTTTTGTTTCATTGCTTTTTTTTTCTTTGAATTTTCTTTAACCATTGCGACGTAAAAAATGACGATTTAATTATAATAGACTCGGTTTATTCCTAAAATTAAATGGAACAGAAGTCTCAAAACCATGCGTTTCACAGGTGAACAAACAAATAGCAGCGAAAGCGGAAGAGATCCAGGAGCTATTCGCTACTTTAGAGAATAAGCAACAACAGATCCACCGACTGGAGAAGATCGTGCTGGCGCTTGAAGAGCAACAACGACGTGCGCAGGCGCAGCGGACGCGGCACGAGGAAAAGATAGCCGCGCTCGAACATGAACTCGCTGCTAGTGGAAATCGACGAGAACGGTGAGATTCGCTATTTTTCGATTATCTATAGAAACGGCCTAAAAATACTGTTTTTGTACACTTGTCTTATTCTTATTTGAGTAATATATTCAATCATGAACGGTTTCTTTTTCAGAAAGTTCCTGTTCTTCTAACAGCTATCCAAGTGCTCAGAATAGTGTCGTTATGAAAATTTTTAAGTGCCTTTATGGTGAAATTGTGAATGTCAGTTGATTGTGAAAAGTTTTATCGATTCGGTTTTTGCGAATAAATTGTTATTTTGTATAACGTTACTTATAATCGTTTAATTACTAAAACCAGCTTCAGTCCGCGGTTTTCCCCCTTTTATCTTGATGTACATATCTATGTTACTGCCAAGTTTTTCAAATTCGGTTGCGCTGTTTCTAGTGAAATAATAAACACCAACTTTCGTAGTGTGATAATAAATTTACAATAGATAACGAATGAGAGATGTGGGAATTTACACAACACACTATTATTCAGTTAATATCTCTTAATACTCCTCGTTCAGCAACTCTAAAGTAAAGGATAATGTGGAAATTATTAGGGCCTGTCACCACCTACGGATAAGATAGTTTATTTGGTAGATAATTTCATACAAATTCTGTTCGACTGAACGAAGTGTGCATTTTTTTTAAGTTTTTAGTCTGTAAAACTCAATTTTTAGTCTCATTTTTAGTCTGTTGTTTAATGGCATCTCGGTCAAATTGTCAATGTCAAGTGTCAAACCAAATCGATCGTATCACAGTGCGACGTGTTTATTTACAAAATAAATCTAATTTTAATAATTTAGTGCCTAAAAATGTCGGAAAGAAAAGTATTAAACGTAAGTAGACATTATTAAACATTTAGAGGACATGTTTAAACTACAACAACACGTTACTACGACTAACAAGGGTTGTTTTAATGTTTGCAGAAATACTATCCTCCGGATTTTGATCCGTCGAAGATTCCTCGTATGAAATTGGCGAAAAACCGCCAGTATACTGTACGACTTATGGCCCCCTTTAATATGCGTTGTGCCACATGCGGCGAGTACATATACAAAGGAAAGAAATTCAACGCCAGAAAGGAGGATGTCGAGAATGAAGACTACTTGGGTATCAGAATCTATAGGTTTTATATCAAAGTAAGTTAAACCTAATATTATCATCTGAAGCAAACACTGTTTATTACACAAACAAATAGAAAATTTATTTAAGCAACTTGATAAAGGACATGTCCAGAAATGGTTTTTTATTATTGAATAATTTTAACCACGGTAAAGTATATATATTTGAATAGACATGTCAAAACTTAGGGCTTCTGACTATATCAAACATTTTTAAAGCCCTCCAATTTCCGAAAAAATATTTTTTCAATATAGTGTGAATTTACTCCTAAAACTAACAAACCTTAAGATTTATCTAGGCTAGAAAATCGAACGCACCCCAAAAAAAATTTATGACAGTTACTAATTGTCAGCAGAACATAGAAAATACACAATTTTCCAAATGGAATTGCGCAAGGATATCGAGTTTGTTCACGTGTAAATTACAATATTTTACTTAGACCCCAGTCAAAAAGAAATGCATGTTTCGTCATACTACATAAGAGCTTATAATCAGCCGAAGAAAATTAATAATAATGTTATCTACCGATCAGAACCATTGTTGATATAAACTGAGATTTTATTCGACTGGAAATCAAGATGAGTGGATGAAAAGCCTTTCGAAAATTATATTTAAAACTGTTTAATATTAAGCTTCAGTGTTTTATTGTTCTCATGCAAGCGATTCGTACTGTAAATAAAATACATAAATAAACATGTTTTTTTTTCTTGTTTGGAGAGCTAGCAAGATGTCTGTGTTATACTGTCTGCTACTCACTAACGAAATATGATTAAGTACAGTAATGTTGGTGTTTTTGAGAAATAAATAAATTCAATAATTTGTCTAATACTCGTCACGTGCAATATCAAATATCGGTACGAAAAATCATAATTGTTAGTCACAGGTTTATAAAACAATCATGTGCTAAGTGGCAAAATCAGTTGTGAAAATCTCAAGTCAGTTAAATCGGAAAAATCAGTAAAGAGCAATGATAATAATAAAGCACTCTTATAGCGGACGAACGATACTGTAACGGCAGGGGAGCCAATAGGGGTGCGATTAATAAATCAAAGAATCGATTTTTCCTGCAAATGAAATCGACTTATCCACTAAGTTTATTTATTTATTTAGTTTTACCAGCTATTGTTTCAGTGATACATATGTAGGTACACAGATAAAATAAAATCAAAACTTAAAAACTAAATGCACAATCTTTACAGGTAAACACCGCATGCAAGTTTGATTTCTTATGTGAGAAGTTTATTCTACTATTTTATCTATTTTCTAATGAAAAATAGGTTCAGAAAACAAATGGTCTTCTCTTATACCTGATACATAAAATAATAAAATTGTTACTATCAAACTACAGAATCACATGAATTTCAATTCGAGTCAACCTGAAGCGAGTCTAATCGTAAGTTGACCCAACTCTATTGTCAGTGACAGATAAATAATTTGTTCTGTCAAATACTTAGATTATAATACCTATAGATGGAGCACCCACGTGGCTGCACATGAGACAGCACTATAAAATTCAAAATGCACTAAACACTCAACTACAGGAGTCTATTTCTCATAATTATATACACTAAAACTAGAACTTAATTGCCGAAACTTTTCTAAAAACATAAAAAAATATCTGAGTCGACCTCTCGGTGATAGAGATCCAGGACTTTGTTTGGGCCAACTTTTAAATGTTGGCCGAGCAACACCCGGCATGCCGAATGCGACAGAGAATATTATGTTTTGTCTCAATTTTCTTACTTATTTCGTATATATGCTTCTCATTTCCACATTTGCCTATAGTCTCATGGTTACATCTAGTCATCTATAGGTCTATAATCTAAAGTCAAATAAAACATTATCCCAGTGTGGCGATACTTTAAATAAAAACTACCTTTTTAAAGGGTTGCCAGCAATTAAAAGAATAATAATAACTTCAATTATTAAGTTTTGAATTTTCTGTAAAATGGAGGGGTTTAAAAATATTATTTCAGTGGTTCTAAGTTCCTTATTTTTGTCGTCTTTATATGAATAAACATTGATGCTGGTTAAATTTTACTCGGAATAAAAAACCAACGTCCATACAAAAAGCGGACATGTCCTTTATCAATGAACAATAAGGTATCTTAGTTAGTTTATGTTATCTTAGTACGATGGACACAGGTATCTTACGATACTCATTTTACTAATACACCACGTATTATTGAAGACTCATGCCATTACTAAAATAATTTTGAAGTATGTTATGTTGAATACCAACAAAAACTGTATGCCTAATTATTCCCTGTGGTTCCATCTGCTACCGAAGGTAACTACTTCCCACACTTAACTAAACTGGGCTATCTGTGTACCTACCAAAATTTATGGTTCAATAGTTATGGTTTCAAAGCCAGAAAGACACAGACAGAGTTAGGCATAGAGGTATTTATGATAAAGGATTATTTACTACACATGTTTTTCCTGATTACCTTCTGATAGTTATACAGTAAATAACTTAACTACATTACAGATCAGCAAATACCAACATAATAAAAATTGTATGCTCTGTAACCACATACAATAATTTCTTATGGTAATACTTGAGGCTAATGGCCTGTTTCACCACCTGAATAAGGTCCAGTTAGTTTATTTGGTAGATATTTTCATACAAATTCTATTCCATTTTTGAATTTATTCAGAAGATACTGGCTATTCGGACATTGTGAAACTGGCCCTTAGTATGAATGTGTAATCAGTCTTTAGGATCAAAACTAAGACCATTTTCTATAATGTTTCAGTGCACAAGATGCCTCCAAGAGATATCATTCAAGACAGACCCAAAGAATACAGACTATGAGATAGAAGCGGGTGCAACTCGGAATTTTATGGCGCTCAAGCTTGCTGAGGAGCAGGCCAAGAGGGAGGAAGAGGAACAGAAAGAAGAAGAAGCTAATAATCCTATGAAGTTACTAGGTAATACTCGCATTTACCCATTGAATGAGGTAATCACAGTTTACCATGCAAGGCTCAACTGATTAGTGAATACCGGTGGTGTCTTACTGCAGTCATTCTGGTGACTTTACGGCAGTCCATTCTAACAAGACTTAATTCTGGAAATTTATAGTAACTCTGCTCTCAAACAGCAATCTATGTAGATTTTTGAGCATGCAATGTGGACCAAAATGTTGTTAAAACCTATTCTATAATCTTTATATGTACTACAAGAAAACCTTAATGTACATCTCCATGAGATGAAAAAAAGGTGAGATATTATATATCTATCTAAATAGAATCTGATTAATTATAAAGTTCTTCTATAAAAGGGTATTCCCTTTCTAAAAATCCTTTCCCTGTCAGACTCCTACAGAGACTACAGACTGCCAAAGTTTTCAATAGATGGCTGAGTATAATATTTAGTTGGTGTAGTCATTTCTCGTCCCCATTGTTACCTGCAAATTTGTGCAAATAACCATGTAAGTGTTCAAATAGATAATATAATTGCCTAGGCTTCCAAAACTGTGATCTGACAATAGGACTGATATCAAACTATCAAAAGCAGCATAATATAATAAGTAACCTACACTTTTATTATAGACAACTAAATAACAATTTTGTAAAATGATTTCAGAATACAGAACAGAGCAATCTAAACAAGAGATAGAATCACTAGAAAGCTTGGAAGAGTTAAAGGAGTTAAATAGAAGACAGCATGCGGTTGACTATGAGGGCATGCTCAAACAGTACCAGCCAGAGACAACGGATGAGAGGAGAGCCAGAGAGGAGAAAGAAGATGATGAGTTTATTAAGTAGGTTAAGCCTTAAATATAAATAACAATGAAAGTGACATACATATGTAATTGGTTAAGTTAATTCTTAAACTGCCAAGTTACGGCGAATATTGTGGCTATGCGATAGTGCAGCTGGATAGATCCTTACAATACGCAGTTGAGAAGGAATGTAAAGTTACGCGCATTGAACCTAAGAGGTTCGTCATGACCACATTTGCTATACTTGTGGCAGTATGTGACTCGGCCACACAACAGAGCACAAACCCTGTGCTATATCTTGCAGTCCACTCTCGTACCTTGATTTCCGTATCCTGAAAACCCGTGCCTAGTACTTCACTACCTTTATTTAGTAACAAATTCATGTCAATAGGACACAAGGCGTTCTCAGTTCACAGTGACGGTACAACTGTTTCGTCGTTTCTGCCGAAAGACGTCCACTGCTGGACAAAGGCCTCCCCCAAGGCTCGCCACCTTGCACGATCTTCAGCGACCCGCATCCATTGCTTCCCGGTGACCTTGACTAGATCGTCCGCCCGCGAAATTACATTACCCTATTATTTAATTTTCAGATCTATCAAGTTCAACAACCCATCCTCAAAAAAGGTGATTGCCGAAGAAATCATTGAAGAAGTGAAAGACGAAGACGACGGGCCCCCAGCAAAGTCTTCGAGGATAGAAATCATGCCGCAGAAAACTGTTGATAAGAAACAATCATGGAACAAAAGTATAGGAGTTTTCTCTAAGAAACCAGCTTTGTCGAACTTAGTGAGAAATAAGAAGGATGCTGAGATAAGTGGAACAGTTTCTATGAGTAGTGTAAGTACTGAAGTAGGTAGTAAGAGTAATTCGAGTGAAGTGGCACCTGCGCCGTCGGGACTGTCGCTGCTAGCGAGTTACTCCGGCAGTGATAGTGATTCGCAGTAAGATAATGTTCTTAAGCTTTCGTACAAATATAGGATTGGAATTTATGAAATGTTTATTATTGAACTAGGCCCAAGTTAGTTCGACATAATTTAATTCCTTTTACGACAGTGGTTTGCACATAAAAACGCACACACACACACACACACACGAATACATTCGAGAATACTAGGATGTCTTCAGGAAAATCAATTCGTTTTTGAACGGTGACGAAAGAATTTCAGAAGCTGCTGCTTAGAATGCTCTGCAATAACACTGATTCCAGCTTATTCATGAAAAAAATGTCGACATCTAAAATTATAAGCACTAGGTAATATCATAGTCACCTTTTAATCGAGCAGCGTGTTTGCTTCACCTCAATTTAACACATGTACTTTTCGTCAGTTCGTAAAGTAAAAGTCATTATGACCAGATACGTGTGAACCAAACAAAAATAAAGTTTCGCTTCTATAAAATACAGTATACATCAAAAGATAACACAAAAAAACGTATCCAATGTATCGGCAATGCAACAAAAAGAGATTACTGCTAGGTGGATGACAATCGGCTTACCGCTGCCTCGGCGTCGGGTCGGCGCAACCCCCGCCGCCCTTTGTTCCCGCGACTCCTATTTATTACGGTGTCAAGTGCATTCACTCGGCCAGTTTACGTGGCGCTTTCTGATTTTGATTCTACGGTCCTTACATGTAAAGGGTGTTTCTTTTTTCCCCCTGACCTATTATTATCCTATCTCGATTTTTGCATTCGCTGATAACGGCCTGTAGATATTGGATATTTTTAGGTGTACTAAGTGCAGGTAAATTATCTAATAATAATCAATTTTCCTCTTTAGATTTCCTTAATTTATTTTGATCGAAATTTCCTGTCATCATGATTTGATTCATTTTGTTTTTGACACTGACTAAACAATATTTTCACCTGTGCATTTGCGTTGGTGTATTGACCTATCGTACCTAGATTTACAAGTACCGAACAGGCGATAAACCTATAATAACAATAAGATACGCAGCACACTACCAACTTATCATTCGATAACAATTTTAACATTTAAATTGTTATTGAGATCTTTATCTTACATGCAGTAGTCGTGTATAATCGTACTAGCGACTTATAATCTTAATTTTGAATGGCACAAAATTTTATAGGAAAATCTTCGAATTTTTACTCGAGTATTTTCAAAAACAAAACTTTACCATCAGGAATAAATTATTATTTTTGGATCAACCTGTAGCTGCATCCCTTTTAACGCAAGTTACCTGGCTTTGGAATTAATTGATTGGAAAAAGGCCTTTCAATGCATTCGATGATCGAAGATTGGAACAGTGTAGGTGTTACAGGACAATAATGATTTTATCAAGGAATTTTGGGATATGGCCGCTTATGATATGAGTAAGTTATCATTTATATTCCGAACGGGACGTTAAGTTCTGTAGGCATTGACATACAACCTTTCAAACTACGTCCTATAACCTATCGAAACTTTTTTGTTACACCTCACAGGTCAAATTTCTTTTATTTCTTAGAATTTAATATTTGTGTTCGAACCGGCTAAGGAATATCAATGCCAAAGGACAACGAAGAAAGTATCGCGATAGAATCATCATAATAAAAAGTTCGTGTTTGCAAAAAGAAAATTATTATAAACGCATTATTTTAAATAATAAATATGTCAAAATAAAGGATGGCTTATTAGGCGGACAGATACCTTAATAGATAGTTGCGCCTAGATGTCAGTCATTATCGGCTGTCCCACAAAATGGTATTCCATTAAGCTAAGTATTTTGCACTTTTGATTGATAAATGAACTCGTGTAGGCGGTGGCTATATGTGGTATTTAATTATTTTATTGTTTAAGTTAGTCCTTCCTTCCATGTTTTATGTTGCAGTATACAGTAAAATATTCTGTCTTAAATTTTAAGAATTACTTGAAATCTCAAACAACTGGCTGTGAACTCATTCTACGTACAACGACTTAATTAATATTAATTTAAAAGCGATAACAACGTCGGTCTATAAATAAAACCTACACTGTCTCTAAAATTTTTGCATGTGTCTATTTTAGCACATGACTTTTTTTATAAAATGTTCTATCTTAAGGTCGGTACACACGAGAGTACATTCTCGCTTAGCATGTTACATCCTAGGATGGCTAGCTAACTTCTGAGAAGCTTCAAGCATTTTTCTTGAGACATGACACACGATCGTACTTGCTCAAGAACGTAATATTTTATCGAGCATATACGTACGTGTGTACAGACACCAGCACATCAAGCTAACCGTAACTGTAAAAGTTTCCCAATCAACTTTGAACATAATTCAACCAAGTATGTTATGTGCTGGCGCGTGGCGTCTGTACACACCTTTATTCAGACATTACGCCCCCATTCGTTGCAGATGACGTAAAGTTTGTCAATGGATGTACAGTTTTTATTCCAAAACAACAGGATCTACATTTCAGTAAGAATCATATGAATCATATTCTAATTCGATTGCGTATACTTACCATCACGGTTAAAAATAGCCCACAAAAATGTAACACAGACCATAGTCAAAAGATGACGCTTTTTATTGTTATTTATGGAACCGGTTGAACGGGTGCCTTTCATTGGCGATAAACGATTTAAATGGCATGCGTAGGTATTACCATTAATGAAGTCAATTACATGGGAAACTTACTAAAGGATAGAGCATTCCATTCAGTTATAAACTCATCTTGTATGATACCATAGACGTCATATTTTACTTCTTGGAGAGCTTTATTTTTTTTTGGTTGGGTTTATGGTTTTTAAGGATGACCTTTTCATATTTATTTAATTAATATTAATTTATGATAAGGTGAAAAGGAATGAAAATAGCATGCCAAGCTTTCTTGCATATGGACAAACACACAAAATTACGTATAGTTGATTTATTACTATTTTACTTATTGGTTGTCCATTTTTCTTTTAGTTCTCATAGCCAGACTCGTTACAATATCCAGGGAAATAAAAATGGTATGATTTTTCTATGTATGAGACTTGCAAGCCAATTAATTATGAATTTGAACGCAAAACGCATTCCCCTTTTGTCATGATCCCCGAATATATGTACTTTACTGTCTATTAATAAATAACATAATCATTTTCCCATGAAGAAATTCCCTCCTCCTTGGTTTTTCAGAGCAGTGCTTAGAAAGTGGCATCGTAATATACTCTACGTCTATTATTAGAATAACTCTAGATTATAATTATATTAGCACATATCGTGTATGACTTCATGCATTTGTGCTCTCACATAACTGTATAGCGAACTTTGAGTATGCATGTGCGACCATGTGTAAATTTATTTTTATAGACGTGAAAAGCTTGTTAGAATGCGGAATAGCTAATACATTTTAATATCATTATAGTAAACATTTACACAAAAAAAATCCATAAGTGCCTATAATATAAGGTTGCTAACTAGCATATCATACCAGGACCACGCCCCTCGATCGTCATTTAACAAATTAATACTTTTCTCCACGCTAGGCGGTACCTGCGGATTCCTGCAAATCGGGTCTGAACAAAAAGCGCAAAGCTCACGGTGGTGCTCAGATAAATACGCTTCGTATCCCAATTTTTTCATCGACATAAATATTGTTTTTTCATATATGTGTAACGGCTTTGTGCCGACACGTCGATGTTCCGTTCTGGGAAGTAGAGTTGTCGCGGCGCCGCGTCTTGCTCGGCTAATAAATAAAAGGCTGCTTGGGAAATATTATGTTACGTCTCGGGGTGTTTTTTGGGCGAGCGCTGCGCAGGCGGCGGTAGCGCGGTGGTCGGCCGCCTTTGGCCACTCGAGCCCGTGTAATGGGGCGGATTTCACTATCTACGTGGAACCAGATAGCGAGTTCCTTATCTCGACTAATCATTCGAAAACATAATGAACAGATTTCCTTTTGCTATGCTCTGGTCCTTTTATCCCATCACAGTCCAGACTAGAAAGTTTCAGTAAACAGAAGGCCGCTGGTACACGTACTTGCAATACGTTCCTATCATATCGTCGAAGTGATTGTATGTATGATCATTTCGTGAAATAAAACAAAAATGAAAATCCTTGTATTTTAGTGTGGGAGCCTAATATTCAACAAAAAGTTTTCCGCATGCTTCAGTGTTTGCAAACGAGCCTACTTTATATAAGTAAGGGATGTAACCAAACTACCTTTAGTTTATATATTTGACCTCTTTACTTTTTGATCCTCTGGATAAATTTGAGAGCTCTTGTAATAATAATCTAAGTTTAGCGAATCGGTATTTATAAATAACCCGGTTTGAACGATAAATTCCAACGATAGACTATCTATTCTAATGATTCTAGGGGTTTTTACTTTAATCTCTTGCATAATCTTAATTTTCAGCTGATATGCTGATAAATGAATAGTAAATTGAAATTTTCACGTATGCACCCACCATATTGTACATAAGTGACTAGTACTTTTGTACATTATAGTATAATACTTATATACTCAATTACTAGTGCACCTTATAGTGGTAGCCCCTTTTTACATATTGACGTATTTAATAATGATGTTACTCAAAAACACAATCGGATCACCAAACTCAACATATTCTTATAAACAAAGGTTAGGTCCGCTTATTTCAACTTGAGCCATTTTCGCCTTTACATTTACAGTTCACAGCGACTGCCTTCTGAACAGCACAGCTCTAGATAAAACTGATTGTCAGACTGTCAATATCAGCTCCCTACTAAAGTCTGCTAAATAGTTAAACACATGTTAACATCAAGCTGATCTTATTCCATCTTGTACCGTAGCTTTGGTAGGTTAACCTTTATCAATAAATGAGACCTCCCTACGCGATCTAACCATTATCATATTTTTAGAGTCCTTCGAATATATTTTACTAAAACATTTGAACCATACGTAGATGAAAGTTATCGAATGTCATTTAAATCATTAATAAATGATCGACGTTTCTAACTGATTTTGCCTTCAAAACCCTTTTTTGTTTTGTTATTGTAAGGGCTAGTCGGAACAGCATTCCATTTGTTGGGTCAAGTGAGCTACGGTGTGCGTCTGCGCGTATATTTTATTTCAAGCTGAACTAAAATCGTTGCATAGTTTATACCGTGGTGATCAGCAGTTATTGGACAATTGTCCTGCACACCGGATGCCACTTAGTACCCCTCATGATTGATTAAAAAGCCGCAAGTTATTCATCCCACTATAAATAAAGTTGTTAATGGAAGGCGGCTCGTAATTGGACCTTAAAATTCCTTCATATAAACGCACACTAGCACGTTTTGACAACATAATCCTTCTTATACTTACGATTATTAGTGGACCTACATATGTTTATTAATACTGTTTTCTGTTTACCGATCACAACATTAAGCGTAAGCTAACTCTGCGCATTCCAAATTAATTTTCTGGAAACTGGCAACTAAAGTTGCGGCAGAAATATTTGGACATCTTACTTTTGACAAATGACGGTTAGCCGTAGTCCACTCAGGGTGAATTTGGAGAAACAATGATTTTGCTGAATCATATGATATGATTGCTTTTATGCATATGAGAAAGGGCACGCAGGTAAGTTGGAGAATGTTCAAGAATAAAAATCAAATAAGCATCAGATAGTACAGGCAAGCAGGCTTTCACACATGCCGCCACGATAAGAATTTTGTTCGTGTGTGTGCGTGCGCTCAGTGTTCAACGATCGGCTTACTCTCGCACACAAGCACTGTTCTCGGAAGATGTTCCATTCATAATTTTAACAACCGCTCATTATGCTCTGCCTGCGAGCGGGAGGGGAAGTGTAGCCCCGAGCTGCACTAAAAAAAGTGCGACATCACAGTTCGATTAACCATATAAATAATCAAAATTACTTCATTATTGTATGATCCTTTATGTTCCTATAGTCAAGGTCTTCAGTCCCCAAGGTATTTCTGCAAAATTTACTTAGGTCTTTATATCGCGTGTTTCTGCCCATTGTCCGTTGAAATCCAATTCACAGTTACGCAGAAGATACAGTTTTCCCTTGGAGACAACGTTGAGAATTATAAGAATTTCGAGACATTCAAATCCTCCGTCCGACTTTGAAACCGGTATACAAAGGCTCAAATATTATCGACTGCATACCAAGATATACTTACATTTCGAGACTGTATAATCTGATAGTCATTGATAAACGTAATTTGTTGTCATGTTGTTTTTTCCGATCATCTGGGTGAAATAGCTAATAATTAATCGAGATAGTTAGTTACTAATAAATAGTCGCGAGCATTAGAATATGAGACGTTTCACTTCATTCCCTCTGGTGTAAGTAAAGCTTAATCGTTTTAGGTTGTATTGGACAGCTAAAATGTAGCAGGGATTGCTTTCTTGCATCAGTTGCGCGCAATTTACGATCTCGCCTCGCTAGGTGCCTCTCACTGTCCCTTGTATGAGCAAGTTCTAAAAGTTGAAACTCTTAAGAATTTGGTTTATTTACTATCAACAAATTATTTAATGTTGAATTGAGATTCCTCTCGATTGTTAGGATAATAAAGTTACGTCCTTTATTATTAATAGTCTGAAGTTATCTTCTCATATCATTTTGGTAACGGGATCAGTAGAACTATCTCCTAACTGTACCGGAAGTGCAGTTTACCGCTTTAATTAGGTACCACACACGCCAGACAAATGTTGGGTATAAACTGCAGCACTCTGTAATTATTTATCATTATTTCTAATCAGGCTGATTTTCTGCAGGGCTTCATTTGATACGTAGATATACTTTTTAACTGACGTCCCAAAAAGGACGAGGTTCTCAATTCGGATGGTGGCCTCATTGTCATCAGGTCAAGATTCTGTTTATAAGAACCTTCATAAATCAGGGGCAAATATACGAACTTCGTAGGCACGTACCGATGTCAACGATGATGGAGACGACGCAGAGTCGAGGGAACCCCTCAACTTTGTACCAACTAGTGTGGGAGCAAATTTTATCCGTATTGACCACAATTTCATCCAGATGGGTTTTGACTTCCATTATCAGTTCGATGATGGAGACGAAGAACAGTTCAGGGACCTTCCACAGTTTATGGCAGACCTTGACACCGAAATGCTAAAAATATTAAAATTCTATATTTTTAACACACTTAAATGCGTTATTTTTTATCTGAATGTAATATTTCATGGATTGGGAGACAATGTATATAGTACATACAATGCCGTGACGTGATTTTTATCCATTATTCGGATCAAGTTATAAAATAAAAGACGTTTCGTTCCCTGCAAATCTTGAACATGGTGGTGTATTAGGTTATGTGCCAACCATGCCTTATCTGACAACCAAGTGCAGTGAATGGCTACAGGCCGTACGTAATGAAGTAATCAAGTAATTCTGAATTTGATTGCATGTGTTCAGCTAACACATTGATCCTAGGCAGTTGCTCTAAAAGTATCATGCAGTTGTTCCTTGCAAACAGCCTGCATCTAAACCGCATTCTTACTGCACTTTGTTGTTGGAATGCAGCCTAGGGGATAATGTGGATATACAGACCTAAAACGTGATTGTTCTTAAGAATGTCTTCCAAGTATAACGTCTTGTGCGGTATGATGTAAGTACTTGTTATCAGTGTTTTATTTATTCCACTAAATTGGCGTCCAAGTAAAACAAAACATTAAATTATTTCAATTATAATATGTGTCATAGGTTGCTTTTAAAACAAAGTGATAGCCGAACGCCATTTTTCGATAACATCCGAACAAAGTGCATTTGTTAATTAAATTCCAACTAAATTAAATGTAATCTTTACACAAAAACACGTGAATAAGTATTACACAAAAATCGATCTCTTGAATCTGAACTCGTTATAAGAGCGGTTGGTAACGCTGCAGTCAATTCGCGTGGATACCTACATATCCAGATAATTTTTATATAAAACGCGTATTCGCGACTCTTAAAATGTTTATTACGCCGCGTACTGCAATTATGTCATTACAAAGCACATCGTGTGTGGCCTCCACATACACAGAGCGTTGGTACCGCGCATTCATTATTGTTTCACTGCACATAAGACGAAAAGGCCAGTTTATTGATCAGAGAATTGGGAACGATAAATAAATAAAGGTGAACATTGAGACCCGCATATCTACACACCATTATATTTTTTTGGATGCTCTCTTTATTACACAGAGACGTAAGTATTAATCTAGTGAAAGTTTGTACGGCAGCTTTTGTGAGGTACGTGAAATCATCGTGAATTTCAATTATTTTTTTCACGTTGTTATTAAGAATGTTAGGTTCGTATTAAACTTTCAATGTTTTCATAACGCACGACGTTATTACAGTTAAATGATAATTCAGATAGTTACTTACGATTACATTCCAGTGTATGAGCTCGGTTGCAGTATGGAATCCTGATGAATATTCAGGACGTGTGCACCATCAGGTCCATAGAATGTCTGAGAAACTGCCCATTAAAATTATGACAGGCCATCTACATTCCTGAACAACAAAGCCGACCTACGATTAAAATAACACCTCCTTCGTAGAACATATCCATTTTACTTCACAAGGGTCCGTAACGTTTCCGCTGGGGTCTTATGATACCTTTTTTCCGAACACGCTTGAAAAAACTTGGCGTCCCATTAACAATAAGATCAAAACTAGCCGGCCGCGCCACAATGGCCGCCGAGCGCCAGCCTCCGGCCGCTCGAGAGACGCTTCCAGGAATTGCGCCCTTTTAAAAAAGATCCAACTCATGTTGGGCGTGTGATACTTGGCGAACTCGCATTCCTGGTGCCACAGTCTGCATCCTCGCCCTGGGCGCCGCCTCGGTGGCGCTTCCGCCCCGAACTGCCCACAGCGCACTGCCACTCTTCAAACTCTGCCAAATTTTCTGATTACGAAGAAAGTTCTACAATAAAGAAGTTCTACATTTATATGTACAAAGATCAAAAGTATTTCCAAGTCAAGTGCATTATAGAGTACTGCTGTCACGTTTTTTGGATTGCTATCAATTGCTAAGCAATATTTTTGTGAAAATTTCAATAAAAAAAGATAAAATCCATTATCAATGAGGATTTTTATCAAAAAGCGAAATCATTACAATATCTGCGGCGGAACTGAAAAAAATACTCATGATGAAACAATAAGGCGAAACGACGTCGTTTAGCCCGAGAAGAGATTATAGAGAGAGAATCTTCGGGATGTTGGAAGCTGGTTCTAGGCAAAGCACAGTGGCTATCGCTTCTAACACTACAACTGTGCGTGCTAGACGTATCACGGACAGCATGGCTAACCGACACTGCCGCTTGTATCACCACTCGCAGACAGGATCAGGACATCCGCAATACTGCTCGACGGAATGTCATGGTCAAAGTGCTCCACGGCCGCCATGATGTTGGCTATGAGGCTCCACAAGTCCTCAAGCTTGTTAATAAAAGATCAAACTATCCGAAGTCGTTTAGGTGAATTGGGTCTGCGTTCCTGAAGGCCGATGAGAGTCTCTCTTTGTCCTCTCTGTCCACGTTCCGTGTGCTTTTCCGACAAATCTTGTTTTGGAATGAGTCTAGATATAAAAAGTATTCGAGTTTGGAGGATATCTGGACGTCAAAAAGTTTTAAGTCAGTCAATATAATAATATGGGCCGGTATTTGGATCGTTCGAAGAACCGATCTCGATGGATTAGGGGCAACCTGAGCATTGTTTCAGATGTAATCATCCCTTTGCGAGGCCGGATAGCTGATTCATTTGAACGAATGCACGTCCACAAGGATAAGACACACAAAGTCGTAAGCCAAAGCCAGTTCCGTAAAGCCGAAGCTCCTACCAACGTTCCGCCGTGGCCTACAAAATCACCAGACCTCAATCCTGAGCACGTATGGGATGTGCTTCATGAGCGCCTTGTCGAGAATGGATACCGTTCATATTTCACCAAAACTATTAGATTTGTTAGTCATGGACGCTCATTCCTCAAAGTGATTTTGATCAACTAAATAGTGGAAATACAGATTATTAATTTTATTATCTTTATAATAAAAAAAAAAGATTTTTTTTTATAAATTTTGCCCTTTTTCCCCATTTTATTAATGTCGTTCATTTGGGCTTATTCCCTAAATTTTTAGCACTGTTTTTTTTTTCTTTATTTGTTCAGAATATACGTGGTTAAATAAAACAGAAATTAAATTAAAAGTAACGTTTATTTCGACGTGTGTATTTCCACGCAAATAGAAGAGGAGCGAATTATACTGAACTCTGCTGATACAAAAGGTACTGCAACACCTAATAATGATTTTCCGAATAGTTATTATAAGAAACAGGAGTGACTTCTACAAAGCCACAAAAAAGTATAATTTGCTAGCAATAAATATACTTATCCCAAAAATGTCTTCCGAGACGGCAAAAAGTTCAAAGATTGTATTGACGTCGCCTTTGTGTGGCACGGGTAATCTCATTGTCGTACGGAGTGCAAAAAATTGTGGACAATTATACAAAAGTAATAAGATGATTTGAAGCGTCCATTAGTGAATGCCACCGCGACTGCTCCCACGCTCGATTGTGCGGCAGGGTGGTTCCTTTACCTCAATAGCCCACGATTCGATGGGCGTAAAGGTAAATGAAACCAATTACATCATGTAAGTGTCCTTTTAGCGATGCTTTATTCACGCCGTACACTCAGCAACATAAGTGGCAAAACAAGGGAGTGTTTATTAAGGATTACCAAATCAAATATTATTTATGAATAATGTGAGTATTATATTTTCATACGAACATACCTTAATGATCCTAATGAGAGTGGAACAAAATATGATAGTAAAAAGTATGAAGGTACACACAAAGACACGTTTATTTCCAATTATTTGTTATCGTCATTATTAGGGTCTCTTATATTAGTTTGTACATAACTATATCGAATGGAGGAATATTTTCTTCTTCGTAGTAGGTATAGGTAAATATACTAATTCAACATTATAAGCGTTTCAAATGCCGTTCGCCGGTGCCGAAATATTTAGCTGAGTAGATATAGATTCCAAAAGGCATCCGGTTCTTTTTCTTATATGATATAAATAATAATACGTGTTGGCAAAACGAAAATAAATTCATATCATATTAACGAGGAGAGATACTACACATAAATATGCCTACTTATTTACATATTTAGATTATTAATTCAAGTTGTGGTGTAAAGTTATTAGTTATTGAACTTGAGGGCAGTCAGCTCACAAGTACATGTAAACTCCGACTAGTTCCATGAAAAATGATCAACGAGAGACCTCCTGCAGAGCTAGTGTTTATTTATGCGGCCAGAATCACTCTAAAACAACTGTTATTTAATTAAACATAATGAACAACTCTCTCAAGTTATTCTAACATTAAAAGAATCAGTTGGCTGATAACTTCTGTTCCATAAAAGATAAAGTGTTTGGCTTGGCTTGATAATTTAATTTATGTATTTAGGATGTATCAAATAGAACATAGGTGAGGTTCAGCTCACAAAATTCCAAGTGACTATGCAAACAGTTGTCGTGCGTGGCCCATAAAATTTATAACACAAATATACTTACATGTAATACGCCGCGCCACTTGTCGGGAATGTCGTTTCCAACGTTTTATTTCGTTACGTGTTTGTATGCGTGTGCGCATCAACCACCGGGAGACTGCCGCTGTTGTTTTTCTTGAAGACGCTGAAGTTATGACTGAAGTTAAAACCTACTCATGACGAAAGATCTAACATTCAGTTATTCCTTATGATGCACAATTTAAATGAAACATTTTATGACCCATTAAATATTAGTAAACAAGCAGTTAATCGTTTGTTAATAATGAATATAACATACTTAATATGACATCAAGAACAATAACCAAAGTGTTCATAATTATAAAATGTTCGGCGTTCGTGTTGCGTGATGCTGATGACACATATCAGACCCGGGCGGTTACGTCATGCCAGTGCCATATTAACTCAATACCAAAGCATGATGCACGCCCATAATGCATAGGCTTCACTTGTTTATCGAAACACTGACCTATGGAGTGACGGCCCAATGATAACTACATGGGAAAAGTAACACTGCGATCATGGGAACTAGGTGATGTGAAACGCTCATGAGTTGACAACTTATTTTGTCGATAATATAATGATATCAATGTCGGTGTAATCAATGTTAAAATACATACATATTATTGAATACAGACGATGGATGCTTTCAAGGAGGCTCTGACCCGCCATATATTTGTCAGTTTCACATATCACTGTCAATAAGCCGCGATGTTCCCACGATACGGCAATCTGAATTGCGCATAGCCGTTTAGTTAATGCGCTCCTTCAAGGAAGGGGCGCCATTTGGTCGCTAACTTATTCTGATGACTTTGCTTATTGATTAAACAACTAATAAATCGAATTTCGAAAAACTGTAACACAATATCCTCCAGTTAACCTTGACGATCGTGTGAATGTCACCCCTATAAAATTTAAACAGTTTTGTGTTACAGATATATGTAACATAATAATCACATCATTCCAGACCCCATTCAGTTGATTAGGGTGCCGCACGACAGGCAATTGTAACGAATTCCCGACACGTGACCACTATTTGCTGGCATAAAAATATCACCACCGATCATTACATTGACCTTATTTACAACCCAATTAAGTCATTATGTACCAACCCTAACGATGCGGGTCTCGCACATTGTGAAATATTCGCCAATTATTAGCCGCTACAGAAAATGTAGACATTATTAAATATTAATAGAGCTGATTGAGTGCACTTAGATAAGAGTCGAGAAGGCGGCGCGACGGTGCGTATCCGGCCACCGATGCATTGATAAACTCAATACGAAATATGTGCAAACAAAATGTGAATTGACATGTTATCAAGAAATCGAACGTAGGAAAACAACCAATTCAGTTTTCAAGACAATGCATCTGTAAAGTGTTTGACAATATACATACAACAGTTTAAACTTTTAAGGCATCATGTCTCAAAACTCAGAACCGTGAAATCCGAGTTAAATGAAGCGCCACCGAAACAAAACGTGCGGAATTCCCAATTCACAGTGTTGACAATGATGCCTCCCAGGAAGTACCTGTAACTATTGACCATCATCTTTCGTCCAGTCTACCATAATAGTCGATAGCACAATAGAATAGGATATCTGGCGCCAACGAGTCGTGCTGCCAACAAAAATATAACTGTCCGTAAGTGAGCTGATGAATTGTCCATGGCTCGGTACCTGACCATTGTCCTGCAGGTATCGTCGTATCGTTGAACAAACAAAAAGTGAAAAGCACAGGAAGCGAAACCATCTTGGAGTGAACAGAACAATAATCCTAAAGCAACACGTTCTTACACGTACAAAGTTTAGTAGCTCAAAGGGTTTTGTTATGACCGTAGATACTGATCGGAGATCGATTGCCTATGGAATATTGATGCATTGTAAACCTTGAAAGTGTCTTTTTCATGATGAGGTATTGATGACTTCGTAAGAGTATTTTTTTTAATTCCAACAATAATTTCAAAATAGTTCGTACTTTCTGTTTCGAGTTAAAAGCTATATCCACTATAACACTTGATATCATTGCTACTACTATAACTAGTACGATACGTAAACATCCTATTGATAAGATAAGCTGCATACAGAGTAAATAATTAACTGTAAATAAACAATGGATAAGCGCATTTTATGTATTGTTTTCTTAATTTAAAAACATAAAGACACAATGTCACACATGCTGAAAGTTCAACAGTGC
Organism: Heliothis peltigera; assembly: GCA_958496145.1. NCBI lineage: Eukaryota > Metazoa > Arthropoda > Insecta > Lepidoptera > Noctuidae > Heliothis > Heliothis peltigera. Next base: position 7,850,133 of record OY292327.1, read on the forward strand.
CGTTTAGAAAAAAACCGTTCCGAAACACAAAAACAACGGAAGGAACCGGAACGGTTCGAGGAAATATTTCGGTGCATTTAACGCGGTTTCCCCGAAGTGAGTCGCAAGTCACAAATTATTGAATGAAGCGTAATGTCCTTTGCATAAGACAATGTATTGCGGCATGTGGCCGGCCGAGCCGTGGGCCCCGTGGGGTAGCGGGCGGCACATGTGCTTACGCTCTCATTCATTTGTGCTATTAATGGGTCCATTCAGCATTGTCTTGCATATGCACCGGAAACCTCTCCGCGCCCGCCTCCGCGACAAATTAGCAGAAACGATTGTAACGTGCATGATAACATGCGCGCCCATTGTTTTATTGTTGCACCCTTTTTAATTACTTTGTTAACTTAGCTTCGGGTTTATTTTTATTTTAAACTTTCACAATGAATACAAAAAGATGGTTATCTTGTAATATTCTATTGTATTTCAATAATGACCAATATTATCTTTCCAGTCATCTGTTGCAGTTTACCTTCATCCCCTTTGAATGGAGGTAACAGTAGTTTAGGTAGTGGCATTAACATTTTGGATTACCTATTGTATTTTTCTGTAATGTTTATACTCGCAGTTAAGTTTTATTTCTTGAGAGGTTCAAGTCGTATGACCTTTAAACTGAAGAACTTTGAATAATAATTACCTTTTCAATGTATTTGGTGCAACTTTATTGTTTGTGTTGCCGTAAGGTCGACTGAGAGACGGTACCTCATGACTGTTACATAAAGCGAGTATGCACGTAGTACTTGCAAAAAAAATGTACTTTATTAATTATACAAAACAATGAAATTTGCTTGATATTAAATTCAAGTCTGTTTAAAATTGTGTGCCTACCTCTTATACGAAATACAGGTGTGATATTGTGGTATAAATCTATATATGTGGTATAATATCATACCCATAAGTGGACTTGCTAGCACCTACATTATACATATACGTAGCATGGTACTAATGTTTCACATATTGTTTTTAACAACATAATATTAAAACATTTTTGTTTGACTAAAACATTAATATTTTCATAACTGAAGTTAGTATAATATAAATCATTATAGAGAATATTGTAGTACTCCCCATGGGAACTCGTGGGGTTGAATAGTAAAAAAAACTTAAATCCCTTCAAACTCTATGGTTTACGTTTTTCGTCAAGTGACTTTGTTATTATGATTAAGGAAATATTCAAGTAGCGCTTTTCAAGCTTAGTAATATTAGTAGAAAAAAAGATGTAAGTACATATTTTAAATTGTGATGTAATTGAATACTATTATATATATAGGGTAATTGCGTCATAAATTATCGTTGCCAACCCTTTTGGTTGTGTCAATACAGTGCAGCAGTGTAGTAATAATTTCATGTGATTCTCATTTCTTCTGATGGCCTACGAGAATCGTACCAACAAAGTGCTACGAAATTCGTAGCAAAAGTTCGTAGCACTCGTGCTACGAAACCATTCGGACGTGTTGATACTAAGTTACTGATAAAAATCTAGGAGGACATTGTTTAACTCGAGGATATTCATACATAGAATGTCTAGCAATTTTATTGTTAGATAAGTTTTTCGATTAGCACACCCTTTGTGTTTAAAGCTTCTATTTCAGGGATCGTAAAATCCAAGTAATACATACGTAAGTACCTGAAGTAGCTAGAGTTAGAACACAAAAAACTTTCTCACTGTCGGATGTATAAAAACTTTATTTATACGCGATAATAATGATATAGGGCATTAACAAAAAAAAGGGAATGAAATCATGTGAAATTCCACCCTTCGTCTATCTACGTCATAAATTGTAAGTTAACATCGGTTAACCTCAGCCTAGCCACCCATTGCGCGGCTTCAGGAGACCGACACTGTGCGAGTGGCTGATAATTGACTCGTCGGACTAGTCCGCGTCCGGCCACCCCTTCCATAAATATTTCCCGATCAAATTATTATGCGTTCTAAAAAATGCCACGAGCTCGATTCTCAGAAGTGTGTGTCGAGGGCGGTTCCACACAAAGCCGGCGAAGGAGACGCGCTTACGTGGGTCGGCGCGCGCGCGAGCGTGACGCGTGCTCAATGGAATGAGGTTCAGCAGTGGAGACGCGACCCAACTGTGAGAATTACGAGGAATGGATTTATTTATTGATCTAAGTTGTGCCGTTATTGTGAACCACTGCGTAAATAAATAAACATCATCTCATAGCGAAGGATGTTTGGTCTGAGAAAGTGGGAGCTTACATGACAAAGTCGTCGTGTTAAACGGGCGCATCCGCGCTAGACAGACACTTTTACCGCAGCTTTCATAATCAAACTAATAGTTGTTGGATAAACACAGCATCGGTTGGCTCACTCCATGTAATTTCTCCGTCAGCACACATAATTGCGGTGGCTGATCGGTGTTGGGAGCCCACACTTCACGGCACAGCGCGCTCGTCTCGGCCGGGGTACCCAGTTTTCATTCAGTACATTGCCCCTTTGGTGTGACAAGTAACGAGAAACATAAAGAGAGCAATTCTATTTGTGTTGTCTTGGGAGCCTAGTGCTAATTACAAGGCGGCGACATTTTTGCCGCATTACGCACGCCTCTGAGAAGCGAGCGAAATGGTACCCGCTTTGTCTCGTCCCAGCGACAATATCTCAGATAATGATTACCACACATAGCCCCTTGGATGTTTATTTCGGATTAAATTCATTACACATAATAAAACAGAGATAATAATATAAACAATAACAGTTAATCCAAGATTCATAACTGACATTTTGAAGGAGAAAGGTAAGTTGAATTCCTTCATACCCATTTCAATTAACACGTATTCGTTAGTGAATAACCAAGCTAAACGGGGTTATACGACTCCGAATGCGTGCGACCTTTTTAATAACAATGATAAATGTAGGCTCAAAAGAGTAATAAGACAGTTATCAATTAGACGACATGAAATATCGTGCCGACGGGTGGACATACCATGACAATTTAATAGTATCACACTGAGTCATTCATGTGCCCCAGCTTTGAACAATTCAGGTCACATCGCCCAACAAAAGTTACTATCTCCAATTAACAATTGTATGAGTTGTAGTATTCCCATCAATTGGGATAGAGCTAATTAATAACTTACACAACAATTTGGCCTTATAGTTGTTAAAAGGCAGCCTAAAGGAGAATAAGCAATCAATTTTGAGGGAAGGCGTAAAGTGCGGTCCCAGTCCACGAATGAACATTCCATAGATAATGGTGGCGGCGATGCTATGGAGATGGCTTGTTTTCCCTCAATATTAAAAAGTCTAAGTTGTTGCTAACAATGTCCTTGTGTGCGTTTATTGTTAGTAACAATTATTATGTGTTGCAAAGAGCTAAAACAGAAGTTTCTTAGAATTTCCTGATCAGGTACTATACAAACAAATTATTTTCTACACCAAAACTTATTTTTAGTAGTACTGAATTTGCTTATCTAACATCTTTTTAACCAAGTTAATCACTTTATGGTTCAACTGTAATGACCACTGCCTTTAGAAGTTACGCTCCTGGGCTGAGCAATAACAAAATCTTTTGTAATCCGTCTCCACACTATGGCGCCCGAATGTGTTTTCGGTGAAATTTAACCGTTGTTTATGTAGAGACAATGTATCTATTGCGTTAAAATTTTGGGAATTTCTTTTTTTCTTCCACGTTGGGTCGTGAGAATGGATCGCGTGTAGCCGACACATCTCATTAGGTAAACAATATTAGTGCGTTTGTGTACCGCCATCCATACCCCTGCACACGATACCTAATTTATTAGTAAACAATAACATAAAGACCATAATATTTCACAAGGATAGGATATAGGATTAGGATTTTTTTAACAAGATAAAGCGTACCAGAACGAAAGTGTCCATTCTGCACTTTTCACTGACCAAGACATACCTGTAAGTTATCGTGAAAAATTGGAGTAGTCATCATGATTAAAGCTTTTTCAGCGTAAAAATCACTCAGCAACCTCTCGGCAATGTCACCGAGCAATTTTGACTCGGCTAATTTCATTGTCGTTATCTCATTTAATTATTTATACACGACTACCATGGCTGAGCACTACGACAAACGCTGGCGCATTTCTCTACTTAAATATTTTTTTAAATGGAAGACTTACATAATCCTTTAACTCACGGCTTCTGCACCAAGATGTTTTTTCACGAGCCGGTTCTTAAACATTCCTGTAGTAATTTCATTAAACAAAAGCGCATGCATCGACTCGTAAATCCTTTGAATAACTACATGTCTTTAGAATACATAATTATGAATAATATCAAAAGATAGATATTAAAACATTGGTTCATTTCAGGCTGTTGTTTTACTCATTTAATGTTACGTTGGATAGTTAAAGTTATTCAAATGATAACGAGGGATTCTTCGGGGAGGGTGGTCGCGCGGCGGTGGCGGCGCGGGCGCAACGCTTTGTCGCAGCTATGCGCACTGTCAACACACAGCACCGAACACACTGCACACATCACACAGTTTTTTATGCGCACATGTGCGTCGACAGACCGCCCAGACCACAACCCCGACAAATATTTGTCTTCAATTCTAAAACGCTTAGAACCTCACGGCTCTACAAATCAATAAAAGTGAACAATTCAATCCTTCGGAGCACGTTTTCCATATACACCGAACTGAATTGCTTCCTCGTCTCATTACGAGGCCGTGATGCCTCGTTAACGACGTATCAAAAGGGCCGCATACAATAACGAAGCACGCAAGAGGATTATGTGTTCCATTTATTATAAAATCGGTGATAAGGCGTTGATTCCGGCCGGTGAGGCCCTGCGTCTGATCTGCATCGCGGTAATGCCTTACCTGTCAAACCCTTCCAGATAAATTAGTCTCTTGTTCTAATGCTAAGCAGCGTCGGGAACAAAAATAAACCAAATAACGGCGCAATCCATTAATTGACTGGACCTGCTGCTGAGCGAAAAAAATCCTTCTATCAGATAAAGCGGGTAAGTGTTTACGGTTTCTCACGAGCCTCGGCCAACCCTCAATGGCGCCTTGCTGATTGATAGTAGCTTAGTCGACCTTCGCACCTAGTTCGCTACGTTCTAAAATGCACCTTGAGCTTACCCACCAAGTTGCAATTTCCAATGTATCAACACATTCTATAATTTCTAAACGACATCGTGTGGGTCGAAGACACTCTGAGTCTTATTCTAATGTGTGGATGATCCAAAATCCCTTACATTGAGCCCAACTAGAATGCCCATTCAAAGAATTCTGCACCCTCATAGCTTGTACCTGTCCGCGGCCACCACCAAAGGAGGCGACAAAAAATATTATGTTAATTTGTAATATCAGACCATTATTCATAGTTGTTATAATAGCTTTGTTATGATTATTCGGTAAGATTCCTTTGTACCAATTTATCAGCGGTGAGGCTTTTTACACCACTTTTCAATATTAACCATTTGTAAAAAATTCAGCTTCATGCTTGTCTTGTTATATATTACAAAAGAAAATATATGTAGAATGATATTAACTGAAACCAATATAAATAAGTTACCTTAGTCAGGTTTCATGTAATATTGATAAGACGGACCCACACACTGGACAGCGTTGACATGCGCTGTTAGGCAAAATTTCCGTTTCTACCAAATCCTGATACAATCGTCCGCAGGTAAATAATGAAGGTTATGTGGATATGTGTTGCATGGGCTGTAACGAGGTGTGTTGACGCGAGGCGGGCGGCTCGAGGCAGGCGGCCGCAGGGCTCGCCTCGGCCGGCGGTCGCGGCGTGCGCTCTGTAATCCCATCGTCGGTGTCGGCTTACGGCGCCTCTCTCGCCGACGCAATTATCATATTCCACCTAAACACATAATATTGTGCACGCAATTTTAAAAATAACTCGCGTCCGGCTCGACCTCAATCGGCCCTGATTTATAGCAAGCGGGGCGCCGCGGCAGCCGCTGATCGGCCGCGAACGATTGCATTCCCCACACCAATAACCATAAATGCTCATTCGGCATGATTATTGAGGAATCTTCCCTTTGTTATTATACTTTCGACCTACAGGTTTGAGCGATCCACTTTGAGACTGAATCTTGACTTCATCAAATGTCGTAAAGCGGATTGGTGTCGAACTGTCGTGTGTGCCCTTAAAATACGCATACAATTTATGAATCAAATGCATGAATGAGCTCGCGCCTGTCTGAGGCCACGTGTCGTCGTTCTCACGCCCGCCGACACCGACTGCTTTTTATCGCGACTCCATTTTTCGAGCGACGTGTCGCGTGGGCTACATGTGCAGATCGCTCGACCCCCGCGACGTAGCACATGGCGCCATCTCTCGCTAATTTCTTCATCATGAAACAAAGTGGCTCTATAAAAACTTAACACCAATTAATCAACGAATAGAGTCGCCTATTCAGTAATGAAGCCGGATTATATTATTAAAAAGACCGTGGAACAAGCGAATGATCACAAGAATGACAACGCTTATTTGAGACGGAAATAACAAGTGGTACAATAGAAATAGGTACTTAGACAAATTCTATTCGCGCGTGCAAATTGGCCGAGTCAACAGTCGCACACTTGGACAGAGTTAATGGAAGAATGGAAGGCGGTTTTCTTTTTGTGCGCCATTAGTTTAACAAACGGCTGTCACGACTCGGGGCCGGCGCACTGGCCGCCCCGGGCCCCGCGCTCGCGCAGCGCTCGCCGAAATCACACCGCAACAACCATATCAGCCATCAGCCTCCACCGTTTACACCAAATAACATCCAGATAACGCAACGGTTATTCAATATACGTCACAAAAATGAATGATTTCAATCGCAATTTCTCTATCTGAATAAATGACTTAGGTGACAATAGCATGTTGATGCGGTCACGATCCAAAGGTTATAAGTTCGAGTCTTATCTGCTTTAATTTAGGAAAGTAAAGCGTGGTAAGTGACCTACTTTTGGTCAGGAATAATACCTATTGAAGACATTGACTATAGCTAATAATATTAGTTTTAAATAATATGGTTTAGCAAAAAATCACGTAGCATTATTTGGTCAGCTGTTGTTTTTACAATAATAATTTAAAACAGTTTTCCTTTATATTCTTCTACGTGGCGCGTTATCGATGAACTCTTCTACATCTACATAATGTGGTAGTTGTTATAAAATACCCGTAAGCATATCTAAATGAATTCTGTGCATTTTGTAAAATGCTTTGTCGTTCCGCAGATATAGGATAAAAGTATATAACCGCATCAACAACACGATACTAAACTATGGTTTTAAAATTTTGTTGAATCCTTTTCACAGTTTACAATTTAACAAATATTAAAAATCTAAGTGCAGTTGCTCTTCTAAATTCTTAGAATTACAGAGAAAACTGGTGCAATGATGTTGTGAAATGAGGTAAAGCCTTGTTGATCTACAGGGGTTCTGCAGGGCTGATGGGTTCGAATCCTTGCAAATATCAATGTGTCTTTTCTATTCCTGTACCAAGACAAGTAGGTATGCGAATGTGTAGAGGGGCAAACATATTGTTATGATAGTGTTAGTATTGTACTAAATTAGGGTTTCAGTGGTTTCATACATACTTGTACCCAGAAATGCCAAGAATAACAAATTGTGTGGATAATCCTCATTATGGCTGGATTCCAACAAAATTACCGGGTATTCTGGGGTTTGAAACTCTGTCAAACTTTGGTTGGTAACTTCGAATAAACACTGTTCCTTGCGTCTCTCTTATACGTGTACAAGTGGGATTACGTAACATGGCGCTTAGCAGAAATATCTGTTAAATATTATCCAATTACAGCCGCAAAAAACGCTCCAGACTATGATTTAATAGCGTACACCCACCGCACACCCAGAAGAGGTCCCATGGCGCCCATAAATACATTGTGAACTACATGTTTAACCACTTGCTTCTTGCTAAGTACAATATGTTTATATACACTAGGAGGCGGTATTTACTTCTGGATGCCATCTGTATACTGATCCCGGTTCAACGTCCCGAATAATGAAGGCTAGCAATATTTATTTCTTGTTTATTAGTCATACTTCAGCGGGTTACAAGCATTCGGGGGCAGGCTTATTCGTATAACGCCACATCAGAAGAAGTAAGGCAATCCCAAATCGTTCTGTGTGACCTTAGGTTTTACTTTCCAGGACATTGTAGCTAGTAGACATTTTAGTCATTCATCTATAGAACAAATCCATGGTGATTCCATTTGTAGTTTTTTATATCTATCTACTTGCAAAAATCGGATTACCTAATACGACGAGGGAAGACCTCCGCACCTGACTATATATTGCGAAGATATGAGTTTGTAATTGCGTTTATACTTAACTATTAGAAGTGCCTCTTCACCAAACAACTAAGGAAAAAATATGGCACAGACGCCAGCACGTCAAGCTACTACAATCTGTTAAATTTCCTTAACAGATTTTCAACTTTGTCTCTCAAGAATATGGTTCAAAGTTGATTGGGAAAACTTAATAGTTTTGCTTAGCTTGATGTGCTGACGTATGTACCTAAAGCAACGACCGTATAAAAAAATGCTCATCGTGACCGTAAGGTACCATGTAAAGGATTTCGTCTTCTCTATTGATGTTTTTAACGTAGGTATTCAGTTTATAACATTAATTTGTATGAAAAGTTCATATCTAATCGTAGCACGGCGTTAACTCCTATCTGACCTGGTTTATCGAAATATTTAATTAAAAATTATGTTCCCACTTAGTATTAGTTACCATAGCCAAACAATACATTTATAATGGTGTCTATACTTATACACATGCACCATTATTACCTATCTAACGATAACCCTAAGTTTGACAACAGCTATTGCTAGTGATTTTCATTGCTAGTTATTTTCCGAAGTGTAAACCAAGAAGACTTTTTGGTTTGATTTAGGTACTTGTTGCAACCATGCTGAAAAAAGATCTGTGCCCAGCAGTACCTAGTATCACTGCAGACATAACTCTGCAATAACGTTCTGAAAAAAAAATTGTACGGACGCCAGTATATCAAGGTACTATATCGCTCAAATTACCTTAATAGACTTTTAGAGTTAGTCGCTGAAGCTTCAATTCAAATTTGATTAGGAAAATTTGCGAGTGTCGTGGTAGTAGTGGAGGTAGCTTGATGTGCTGAGGCTTGTACGTGTCGTATAATCGGATGATAAACGGCCCACTGTCTGCGTATCTATTGACTAATAGATATTCAGTAAAGTTGGTAGTGAATTTCAAATCAGTCTTTTGCTTTAAACATATTTTACACGTGCAAGTGTAACAAGGCCTCGTGTGAAACGTGTGCTTATAGGAAGGTCCGGTCCATATATCGAGGTCTCCACCTCGTGCAGTTTGTATTAGGCACATTTCAGTAACAGCCCATAAACAAAGCAATTTGTTGGTGGTGACAGAAGCGACGCAAGCGCACGCCTGGACGTCCACACCCGCGCTACAGTGACCACACGCCGACTGCGAATAGACCGTGACTCGACATAACTAAACTTACCTACTTTAACACTCGTTATTCTAACAGACACAATAAAATAAATAAAAACTGTATCATTACAACATAAAAACAGCGCGCCGCAATCTAAGTTTTTTATTTTTACTAAATATAAGATCGTCTATTTAACTTGTGGTGAGCACAAGTTTCAATGCCAGTGAACACAAAGAAGAATTAAACAAAAGCAGTCGTTTGAATCAATTCATTAAATAACTTTGTTGGAATAAAAAACGACATCATTGAACTTTGATGAGAAAACAAATTAAAAAATACAATAAGGACCTATAATATTTAAAAAAAGTATCTGACGCGTTTGTACTACAATAGGTCGTAAAGATATGTCACCCTATGCGTAGACCGTAACCGTTGCTTCCTGCGGTCAAACTCAATTAAAACTCATTGCAGGGGCGTGCGAACCGAGCGCGTCCGCAGTGAGCGCGCAGCCGTGTGCCCGCGCGCCGGGCCCCCGCGCTCCAGGCCCCGGGCCGCGCCCGGCGCCCGCACTCTTAACCCCACAGGAAACACTCCTTGCCTAACTCCTAATCTTAGGTCAATAAACCTAGGGCTCGCGTCGCCGTCGTCTCTGCATCAGGAACACAGATGATACAACTACTGATAACGATCACCGATGATATTATAATCAGTCCCGGTAATATAGGAAGTCTTATCAACTTAAACGGAGGTTTACGCGATATGGTACTCGGGCGTTAGCTGCATGATGACATCATATGTTCATTGACAATCAGATGTTTTTAAATTTAATTTCTATTCCTATTAATTGTTTTATTGTTATTATTGAAAATAAATATAAAATTATCAACAGTAATATATTTTTATTAAATTAACTTTTGCTTTATTCAACCTATTAAGTTAACAAACTGCCGTTTCTCTCACGAAGGTGTCGCGCAGTTCCATCGTGTGGTGTTAACGTGTTAACTTGAATGAGTCTACATGGCACCAGCATGAGGGCACGTTGACGATTTCTACGGTATTTCTCGTGCAATGTCACCTTTGAGGGATACGCCAACAACGGAATCAATATCATAAATCGAAGAGCACGATTTCGAAAGCGCATTCTCAGACATTCAGCTCCGCCACGTAGTCCAGTTCTCAGCATGTTTAAGGAGAATCCACAATTAATAGCTCTTAATTAATTACCTTGCATGAATTATCTTATAGAAACTTAATTTTTTGCGGACTATCGCAGTACAAGGCAGATGAAAACACATCCAAATACAGCAGCATGTACATTCCATTGTAAATAGCTAGCGATATTTAATGTAATTTACCACACTTCACATGAAAATGCCACGGCTAGCAACATTGGTCAGTTTCCCAACTTAAATAAACATGCATTGTTTTTATACAATGACGTTGAGACCTCACAAAACTTACTAAATCCTTGGTGGTTATTTCATCTTGTATCGCTTAATTTTAAAAGTTATTGATCCGAACCATCAGTAAAGTATTGTTTTTGTCTGGGTATTCCGAGAAGGGCAAGGCCGAGCGAGAGCCTCAAAATATCGGGGTAGATAGTTTATGTAAAAGGAACCCTTGCGCGAACCGTGCTCATAGTTTAACTTGTTAACTGACAGAAGAAATCGATAACAATCATAGAGTGGGAAGAAATGTGACTTCAATGAGAAAAATCTCATCCATTGCTTTCTATAACAATTATGGTATTCAACTAGACTGACTACACCAAGTTAATGTTTTAAGTATCTCTATACCTGTTTCTGTATCTAAATAATTTCTAAACAAACTAAAAATATACATTTTTTTAAATGCCACATATTAAATAATTACAATGGATAAATATAGCTAACACGAGTACGAATTTATGCTCACGATAACGCCCCTATACTGCTAGGTCTGAGTATTTGACCGACATTGCCAGCAAGATAAGCGTTCGCCGTACTTCAGTGTTGAATTTTGCCGACACATTACAATGGGCGGTTTGTTGGTGTCACCAGTACCAGCGAGAATTTCTGTAAAATCGACTTCGCCTTCATTCTTTTTCGTTGTTATGTAAACTAAGAAATTAATTTAATTGTGATAAAACATGCATATTTCAGAATCGCGATGATAACATTTTTATGAATCAAGTAAATTGTGATTATAATGAATATTATGGTATGATAATGACTTGTAAAGATAATTGTGGTTGTCATTACACATTAAGAATTTCTGGAACATAACCTGGATAATTCTCTCCCTATCTGCGTAAGAATAAGTAACGCGACCCAGCTTTTCTCGATTAGATAAACCGGATTTCGTAAGCTTGCGCGATTCACGTCGTTTATTACGGGTTGGTTGACGAGAGGCGACTACGCAGCCAGACCGTGGGGCCCGCGGTTGTCTGCTAGCGCCTCAAGGCCCGCGAGTCATTGCCACGTCTCGCGAGGCTACGCGGCTCCTCACGCCCGCCTCGCCGCCTCGCCCGCTAAATGACATGCCTTAGGGATTCCACAAAACGATTAAATGCCATCTTACTTACACTCGTACAATACTGAATCAAAATCAATGAACACAGCAATGTTAACACAGTGTAACGCAACATAAAAGCGTGTTATATCACCGGTACTAATAAACATGAACAACTAAGCAAAATCTTTTTTTGCGAGTTCACTGTGCACGAATACACAAATAGCATGAACACACGAACAAAAAATTTAAATCTGTGTTTCATGAATGCTCAATTTCTATTATAAAAGCAAGGGTATTATGTTGTATGTTCTGGACATTCTTTCTTCTTTTCCTCCACTTAGTTCTGGAGGACATGAACATCAAATTTCAAAAATAAACAGGCCTGTATAACCGTACCTATAGCTTTTCATAATACTGTTCCAACTTACGCATTTTTTTCAATTTAACGAAAAAAAATAATCTATTCCGAGCAACCTATTCCGACAAGAATAATTAAAAATTATTTAAAAATAGAAAGTTTTATTTTCACTTCGTGTTCCTCAAGTTCAGCGCATAAAAAGAGATAAAAAGGATTAATTACTATGAATTGTACAACAATCTCGCAAATTAAAGAAACACCGTGTTTAGTTTTGTGAGAGTCAGTTTCCGTGACCATTATTTTAATCACATTTGGTAAGGAAGCAGTACTCACGTAGCCGCGGGTAGGTAGGTACTTGGTATCCAGACGGCCGAGGGTCGGCGCTCTCTATGAAGCGAACTTGAGAGAGGCCCGATAAGGCGCAACGTTCCCAAAATAGAGGCCATTTTTATTATTCAACGAACCGATTGGAACTGGTTTGATGGATGCGGGGCGTCTAATCTGGAATCGCCGAATTTCTCCGGGAATCCGATTCTAAATCCCACTGTGAACTATCGTGTTATTGTTCTCTGAAATATCTGAAAAAAAAAACGCCTTATTTCGTACTCTAATTTTAGATGTAATAATACAAAAAAGGAGCTTAAATAATTCATAAAATAAATAATTAGCCTTATTTCTCTGGGCGTGCCATCAACACAACAAAGTGCACACGTGTTTGCTATTCCGACTAGGTAGCAGACATAGGTACGCTGTACACAACGTTTCGGTAACGAGCAATGTTGTACCTACTCTCATAAAGTTATCAGCGGTGTTTGGGCAAGCATCTGCCGAAACCGTGGCCCTCGATACCAGCGCCAGATAAACGCAATCCTGCGGGTTCAGGGTCGCAACGCGGGGGCAAGCACTTTGTAAAGCAATCATCCTGCGTAAATGTTCTCTTGTTCGTAACATATGGACTCTTTATAACAAGTTTTAGTATAAAAAGTGAGCTTTTTATTACACATCACAGCATACATTGAACCTCGTCACATGTTGAACATTTAGGCATGTGCTCGCCAGTTGCCATAACTCAGATAATCTAAAATAGTTTCGTTGGACTATTACACGATGCGCTATCGGAGATGTAATTTATATCACTAATTAAATGGAGTGACGCGTTGGATGTTCAATATCAGATTACAACAGAATGTAAGAGTAACTTTACTTTCCCTGAGTTGTGTGGCGTTTCACTGCGCCTGAAAACTGAAAGCTACGTCGTGGCACTTCACTTTAGACAGACATTACGACAGTTCGAAGGCCTAAAAAGTACAAACGTGTAATTTGATAAGAAATATGTGACGCAAATCCACACTAATCCATCGCAGTACAAGCTGTTGGCATCTTTTATTTCACTATTCACCACTAACATTACTGCGAGGAGATGGTAACTGACGTGCTTGGCAAATTGTTACTTGAAATCTGTAATCTCACCGGCAACCGTAATGAAAAAACCAATCCGGCAAATTTTAGCCCTGACTCGATTCAAGTTCATCTTAGAAGAATGTCGGCAAAACATTTCATCATATACCTACGACACAAACAGTATAGATATAATTTGACATTATAAACGATGCCAACGACACAAATCTCCTTTTAAGCATATGAATAAAAACATTGTGTGTGGCCTTGTGGCACTCCTACGTTTTTAAAGTATTGAAGCCATTCCTTGTAGTGATTGGGATGTCAATTATCAGTGATAGGTTAAAAGCCTGATAACAGCCACGATTCAAAGCTCAGGTACCTAAAGGTTCCCACTAATCTAATCGTTTACGTCCCGTAGCGTAGCAACGCTACAAAATTGCGGTCTAAATTAATACTGAAATTTAATAGATGAACAATCATTAAAACTATTTGTTTGCACTTGTAGACCTAACATTAGACGTTTCATTACATATAATGTTTGATAAATTTCATCATGCACCGAGCTCACTTGATAAATTATTTTAGTTATAACCGAGCTTGTTGCTAACGAATATTCGATCAAAATTCCAAAATTTTACCGATGAACAAGAAACCAATTGATTTCTCTAACGGTACTATAACGATGTTATGTAAAACACACCTAAACGACGTTATATCTAGTCTGTTGTTTCGTCTATCATTGCAGGCGGCACCACTCGAAATTTTCGCGGAATTAGTCGCCCTCGTGTTTTTATCGCATTTTCATATCGACAAGGAAATGGCACAGATGCCAGTATGCAATTGCAACGAAATAGGTGCGCCTCATAGTAGACCGTAGATAGCGCGGTACATATAAACATTTTAAAAGTTATCTAATCATGATTTTGCGGCAAAACGTCAGTGGAAATTGAATTCAGTATTGATATTGAAAAAAAATCTTTATCAATCAAATGCAATTAGTTTTTAACCTGTTTTTCATCCTTGAAGACTACCTTGGCCAAATTAGTTGGTTGACACCGTAATCTCGAAACTTTAATTAAAACTATAAGGAACAGATGTGTTACCAAGCTTCGTTGTGCTTAACACAAAGCTTATATAAACTACTTGGTGTTACCTAAAAAAAAAAACAAAATAAAATAAATAAAATCCAGTTTGCACTTGAAACTTACTCAAAACTTTTGCTGGTCCAGCGAATGTGCAAGCAGACGTTATGCGAGTTTTAAACTTCGAACCTGCCCTAACGGCCAACGGCGAGTGACGTCAGCGCCGTCTACAACGTTTAACGAGTAGAGCCTTACGACAGGTTGTAACGACTTACATTGCTCCTCTACCAGTTAAGTTGCTTAGTTTGTGAGAATATCATAAAACGTATATTAATTTCTTTTTACTAGAAAATCATCAAATGACCCTTAACCCTTAATTCGACAAGAGGATTTTTTTTGTAAACTTTTGTTTCTTTTCACATTTTTGGCTTCACTAGGAGTTGTTAGGACATGAAAAAATAATTTAAAAAATCTGGTATTACCTCATTTCCTGAAAATGCATGTCCAGTATATTGGACCTTGCCAGGTTTGCCATAAAGTAGTCCATAATTTTGATGTGCTGTATAATACACATTGCCGAATTATTACTTTTTAGGATTTATTTCAATTTTGTGCAAGTTATAAAATAGAATATAAAGAAACGCAAAAACATGACATTTTTTATATTGTATTACAAAGTCTTTATGTTTTATGATTATAATGAGGAACATTTTACTTATTGCAAGTGAGACCAACAATATAATCTCCCTGAATGAAAAGATACGTAACAATTATTATTCTGAATTTCAGATAAAATTAAACAACTTTAATACTATAATCAGTCAACATACTTAGAAACATTCACTTACTGTGATAATCATAAAAAACAATTTCTTTTACGTATTAAACACAGTCTTTGGTTGCACTTTACACAATACACATCAGTCTTATTCTTGATATACATATAGTTTGCAGTGACATTATGACTCTCTAGAACTAGGGAAATGGCCAATACACTGTCATCTGTTCCACAGTTGTTTTTTACATATATACGAGATCTGTCTTTGTTCTGTAACTCTTGCTAATTGGAACCCAAAAGACTTTATAGGCATGTGCTTCACTTCCCGATTACTACAATCTCTATGATAAAGTAACCATGCCAATTAGCAAGAAAGTTACAGAACTAAAGTAGATCTCGTATATCTGTAAATAACAACTGTCGACCAGATGACAGTGTCCGTATTGGCCATTTCCCTAGTTTTGGAGAGTCATACGGTCGCTGCAAAGTATATATCTATCCATATAATAATAAGTATGTTGACCGATTATAGTATTACAGTTGTTTAATTTTATCTGAAATTCAGAATAATAATTGTTACGTATCTTTTCATTTTATCTCGTCATCTTTTCATCAGAAGTATTGTTCCTTTCTTCATCGTCTTCCTAAAATATTCAAGTTTTCTAATAACGATGGTATAGATGGTGCTTCAGAAGACAACTCTTTACTATCCTGGCGGCATGTGTTTATTATCCGAACCTTCATCCCTTCATCCTCTTCATCCGAACTTGATTGAGTTTCTACGTCTGATGAAGCGTAAATTGGCGATACTAGAGCTAATAACTTTGAGGCATGTGATGTTTGTTTGGAGACCTGCAAATAATACAAATTGTGAGAAAAAAACATTACACATAATTACTAAATACACATCGTTGTTTATAAAATTATAATCAGTTACTTTTCTAACTAACCGGCAGTGTCCACTATACTACACATCCCAAAATTGTACTAAAACAGTACATACTTGGCAATGGGAAATATACTAGACATGCTAATTTCATTCAAAATTACGATAAATCTATAACAGCTATTATAATTTTAGGTTTGTGTATACATATACATAGGTTTTATAAAATATATTGAGAAAAGATGACTAATCATTGCAAAGTAAAATAACAAATAAATCGGGACTCACCGAGAGCGGCCGCGGCATGTGTTTCCTTCCAGACATGTCGACGGCGACTAACCAGCAATGCGCACGCGCATCGTAAGCGCAATTTTTCATACGTTATATTAGTTTACAAAGAAACTAATGACATAAAAATAAATAACATATAGTTTTAAATAATGGTTGTATATTTTTTTTAAGTTGATGTTCAGTATATAGCACGTTATCGAATTAAGGGTTAACGTATACTCATCGTAAAGCTTCTACAGATGATGAGATAGCTAAAGAGAATTTAATATCACATATTCCATACTTTATTTAGTTTAGCCGTGCTGACAAATTCGGACTTCTTCAATAACGGCCAGACATTTGTATAAGCCACAAAGCGGCCCAATTTCTCCGGCATAGTATGCAGCTTGGCTGGTAATGCCCCTTTCATATTATGATCATCAAATTCTCATCAAAGAAATAATAATATTGTTAATTTTCTCCCTAAGTTCTGTGTTGCTGGGGAGTTTGTTGCGCCACTTCTTCTTCCCAGCAAAAACACATAGGAAGTGGTGAAGGGTGGGCGTTTTGGGGGCTGTCTTTTGTAATATTTGACGTTCAAAAAGTGCTGTTTTACAGCCAAGTTTGAATAAATGATTTTGAAAAAAAAAAATAAGAATGTCCTAAACTCGATAGATTAGAATTTACATTCCAATCTAGCCCATCTTGTCTACGGCCAGGAAAACACAACTGTCAAGGTCCCATCAGTTTTTTATGGCGTACGACTTCGGAATAAGTCATGGTGCCCGTGACATAATCACCATAGCCATCAAGGTTGTACCTACTGACATGATATGAGGAATTTATAAGTTTATAACCATTCGCTTCCGGTGTAGGTACATGTATCTGACGCTTAAAGCGCTTAAAGTTACATTGATATGATAAATACCTCGCCATAATATTTTCGAACTAAAAATTACCTGTATGACTAACAATAATACAATGTAGGTAGTTCTATTCTGAAATATGTTTGGCTTACATTAAATATAGGTATCACTTGAAAGTCCTTTAATGATAAGAATGTCAAACATAATTAAAAAAAATACTGACAGCCTTCCGAGTCTCAACTTGTAACTTGGCATTTATTCATGAAATTATCTATCAAATAAATTAACTGCTGTACCTTTAGGCCTTTACTATTAATTATTTACACCAGGTTTAGAATGTGACATATTCTTCTAGAGTTTTTAACGGTATATTTATTCAAATATCAGCTGAGGTAAAATATTTGAAGACTTTCTTTTGTCATAAGTGGTTTCTTCTACTTCTTTCGCGTTTATATGATATGCCTGACAGTTAATAACTGATAGTTATGATGATGTAACAACACGAAATGTTATCGATAGCTTTATTCATATCGATCCGATATTAGAATCGGTTGGCCACAAAAACGGAATAACCGATTGTAAGATGGCTGCTGTTCTCCAAAAATGTTTGTTAATCTCTACATCCATGATTCTGAAATTTTTGTCTGATTTGAAATTCATAATTATTTTATTTATTTTGTTAATTACAGGGTCACGTTTGAAGAAAAACCGTAAAAATGAAAAATACATTTTAATATTTTTTTAAAGCAGCATGGAGCAGCAGAGAGGTAATTGGAACTGCAAGGGAAATCATCATAACGCTAAATAAGTATTTAACATTAAAACTAAAATAAGTATATATTATACGATTCAATGGCATGTCCTTGTAAAATGTATATATGTATGTATTTGCATCACCATCGTCGTAACAATGGCTTCTCTGGTCGTCGTAAAACAGACAGTAGTGGAGGTAACTCACGCACTAATCTTACAATCTTACGATCAACATACTGATCAAGGATATTATACTACGAACAAACTAGCTCTGTGGATACATATTGCCACATTTCAAAGTTTCCTCGGTACGATATTATTTGGAATATATTTCGTTTGACATCATGGTCACAGGTACAGTCATCATTCTTTTTTACTATCTCACTTCGTGGCACAGATGAGATTCTCACACGGAGAAGGAATCAGTGTTAACCACAACGTTTGTCCAAGGTGGATTGGCAGTTTCAGACTTTAAGGCCCAGGTTTCCTGAAGATGTTTCCCTTCACCCTTTCTCAGCTATTGGTGTCAAAAGTAAGTACATATAACTTGGAAAAATTACATCGGTACTTGCCTGCCATGGAATCGAACCTGAACACTCGTACTTGATAGACTGCTAGCACTTTAAGCATTAGGTGAACTTACGTCTCATTAATGCAGTTTATGTATTTTCAACGGAAATCATATTTGGGTGTGTCAATTATTAAGAGTAGTCAATAAAACACATCAGTGTTGTGAGACGTGGGCGGGCGTCAATGTAGGAACCGCGGCCGCCGCGCTCGTGCGGACACATTCCTGCAGTTTAGTGTGCCCCTCTCTGACCAGTTCTGAACTCATTCTGAAGAAGATCTAACGCAGTTTGCACACTACCCAACATGGCTAAAGCTTTTCAAAAGTATAGGAGTATAACGTTCTGCGATAGCATCGCGGCTGCAAGCGCACCGCTAACAGCACAACATTCTTGAATTGCTTAGAATTTCAATTTGATAATAAGAAGAGAATGTTTTATTTTTGTCTATTTAAAATAATTTGGTTAGTATTGCTAATTATTAAAAGTTTTTTGGAATATTATAGCGGGCAAACATACAACACAACGAAGGACAAAAATATCCTGACTAAAACCAGCTAAGTTGCGTGTCTGAACACGTTGTCGTGTCAGAAAATCGTAAGGCAAATTGGCCTCACATCACGCTATGAAAAGCGAGAAATAAACGGAACGTTAAATGGGCAGGTACTTATTAATCGGACAATCATCGGAGACAAACGTTTCGGCTCGTCGGCGGTTCCCACGGGGCGGGTGCCTTGCCGGCAACCATTCCGGTTTTTGCCAACTTAAATGTTTGTTGTCAAATTAATCTGAAGTTACTTAGTATGCGCCAGCCGACCAGTCGAGCGACTATTCATTCATAGCGGTTGGAATGCTAGATCGCTCGTGGCTCGCCTCGACCGACCTTCGCCGCCGGCCGCCCGGCAAAAAGTGTGTGATCCACCGTGATCTGGCCGCAACTATGTGGATGTACCAGTGTCCAGTGCCTTACCTGCGCCATGCCATAACGTACCTCCCATAGGACGTTACTCTCCCGTTAGCTCGCCGTCCGTCCACGTCCAAACAAAGAACTTTATTACGTGCCTAATCGGTTGAATACTTCACAGAAACCTTAAATAAATTAATACGTGCAACATAACTTACCGATGTTAACAGAATAGGTATTTGTAAATGCATGAAGCAGTTCACACAGCGTGACGCGAGATAAAACTAAGTACTAACTTTAAAAAATTACTTAACTAAAACAATAAGTATAGCATTAATTGAATCCCTCTTCTTTAATAGTCTCTGCCATAAAAAAGTGTTCCATTTTTCGTAGTTTCGCCACGGACTACTTAGATTAAAAATTACTTAAATGAGGCATTCTGAGAACTGCGCACAAAGATATACGTCGAGATTAAATTGCTCACAAGTTTAGTAACATAACGACAAGTCAAGCCAATGAATGGCCGTCATTTGTTAAGGACGAGCATGACATCATGCCGCCAAGTCAGTGGTGCCCCTGGAGCTGCTTGCCGTCTGCCCGGGCTCCTTAGATAAGATATAACATTAGCTCGTACTCCCACTGAAGTACCTAGCGTAGGTGATGATCCTGTGCAGGGGATAAGTTAGTACGAACATTTTAGGACGAAAGTTTAGTAAATAAATATAATATATGGTTTATAATTTAATGCTTATCAATGTTTCCATACAATTTTTAAGCAAAATGGCACACACATTGATTTTAATAATGATATTTTCCATAGCAATATAATTATTTCGGTAGGTATTTTTTCATGGAATTGTTCACTAACTATGCTCGATTATGTCGAGTTCAATAACCTCAACGAAATCTATTATTAGAATTTGTTTTATTTTGTAATATGCATATTCCACAAAATTTTGACGAGCTGTATGTTTTAATAAAATCGAATAACACTCGAACCGGCTATCAATATTGATTTAATTAACTTTTAAATTAGGTGGTTAGGTAAATATCTAAATATGCTTTTAAGTGTGATTCGATAGATGGGAGGCATAGAGGTGTAAGGAGGTGTCGGCGCGGGGCCTCACGTTGGTACACTCGCCTCGTAGCTGAAACCCATCAGCACCTCCGCGGTGACGTCACTCCGGACGCCGTCCGCGCCGATCAAGGACAGTAAACATTACCAGGTCAACGCTCGCCGCTGTCTCTAGTTGCTTTTTTTTTCAATTCGGCCATGACTGCCCTACCAACAGCCGTGAAGAATCGTTCCCAAAGAGGCCCACTAATGGATACCCATTATTAAACCTATCTAGGTACCACAATTGTAAATAATACTCATTTTGTCCCGGAAGTGTTGAACAAAGACCCTCTGTTACTTCTTCAAGCTGCAATGGCACTCTGAAATACATCCTGAAAGGTTAGGATACAACGAAACGAATAAAGCCTCCACTAAAAAAAGGTTCTATTGCCAAAACTAATAGCACAGCAATTCCAAGTCAACGATTTGAAATCGGTTCTTGATTAAACACATATAATTCATAAGCACTCTTCGATAACCAACACCAGTAAGCATCCTCAAAGTAAAAGGTCTACCACTGTCTGCATAATAAATAGATACAACACTAGTTTTTCACATAATTTTTATGAATTTCTTTCGACATTCCTTTATAACAAAATAAACAATAAATTGGATATCGTTACTAACTCTAAATTGCAATGTAAGAAGAAACTAACTGTATGGCTCCAAGGCCTAGATTATGATGCAACAGAAAAATTGCTTAAACCTTTAAGTTAAATTTAAAATAATTATTATAGCTCTATACTAATGCATATAATGCATAATATAATATACATATATAATACATGAAAAACCCTATATACTAATTCTATTATAACTATATAGAAGACTTTAAAGTTAAGACTATTATAATATATGCTAATTCTATATATTAAAAACCATGTATATGCTTAAATATAAAATAATTAAACTAGACACTATTATATATTTGCAAGTGTAAGAATTAAACAAGTGTATGTACCTACACAACTTTAGTTATTAAGTATAAAAAGTTTCTTTTCTATGATATTTAAAACTACTAAGAGCATTATGAAAACAGGTCTGAAGCATTATATTAAAATATAATAAGATAGTTAAGATATTTAATTAATAAAGCAAATTATAGATATTAAGTGCATATTTCACATAAAAAAAATGTTTTATATTGTAAATTCTAATAATATTTAAATAAAAACTTGTCATTGTATGAGTGTAACTAGAATAAAAAAAAAAAGAATGTTCCTATGTAAACTTAAGCATTATTCACTGTTTTAGTATGCACCTATGTATAAGATTTTCTTTATTTCTCTCACCTACGCAATGTGCTGTATTAAATGGATAAGCGTTTAATGGTGATCTGTAACACAGGGTCTACCTTCTACAGACACCATTCTCTAAACTGTGTAACATGAATAACTGTGAACATATATTGTAAACTATGAGAAAAATAAAGACTTTAAAAAAAAAAAAATTAAAGAAACGATCTTTATAAAAAACTTTATCTAAAACCATAACGTTAAAAAAGTGGTTATGAGTTACTTTCGTAGTGAACGGACAGTTTCCGATGGGAAAATAAATTAGTCGCTACGCTGGCCGAGTATCTTGCGGTCTCTGTAGCCGACTGACTGGACACGGGAGTACAAGCTAACATGGACGCCGAAACTGACTAACGTATTGTGGCATAACTTATACATTAATTGGCGATGTCAATCTTCGAATAACTCACGGCGAGATTTGATATAATTTGTGGATACTAATAAGCGTTGGATTGCGTGCGAAAAGCTGTTAAACCTGTCACAGTGTTTCGGGCCTTTGATCAATATGTTGTAATAAACTCAGCGAAACCACGGCGTTGATACCCGGCCAGTGCCGCTGGATAT
Source organism: Heliothis peltigera (assembly GCA_958496145.1). Taxonomy (NCBI): domain Eukaryota; kingdom Metazoa; phylum Arthropoda; class Insecta; order Lepidoptera; family Noctuidae; genus Heliothis; species Heliothis peltigera. Next base: position 7,872,901 of record OY292327.1, read on the forward strand.
GTTTAAATTGCACGTTACGTTCCTGCCCGTAGCCTTTTAGCTCATTTAGGTTGTGTTGTGGTTATCTAATCTACTTTATTGATAAACGTAGGTATACGCTAATGGAATAAAAACGTTAATGTGCACAATCAACGAGTTATTTGCAGATTATTTCGTGTGCACGTTTGTTTGACGCACTTTTTCTGAACTTTATCTACGCAGGTAGGGTTGCATGTATTTATGATGAAGGTGGTGAACAGTAGTATTCTAAAATCTGTTCACACAAGCACTATTCACCGTGCTTCCTATAAAAGTCTGCTGTACCCCATTGGTTTGTAAATTAAAGTACCTATATTTAACTTTGGTATCTTAGGCCTGTTATCTAGGGCCTTATTCTGGAAGACTTCGTTTATATACGATAAGAACGCAAAAACTTTAGTAGGAAATATCTACGTATGATGTGGAGACGGGTGAGACAAGCCACCCATTATAAAAGTTATATTTCACGACTATATCAAATGCTAGTTTAACTAAACACCTAATCGATTTTGTGCATCACAAAAACCTCCATCTTCAATCTAACTAGGAAATCAGATTCTATAATGCACGATGAAAAAGAGTGTTCAGGAAAACGAGATTTTTGAAGTAAACGACGCTCTTTTATTGTGTCCAAAAAAGTTGGATGTACTTGTGAAACGGTTACTGAGAAAAACATTGTGGCTGCAGACGTGTTTTATTGAGAGGTCCATGATCCTACGGTGGACATCTAAGCGGAACGATGAAATGATGCCTGCACTGGCTCTGCGTCTCTCCGGCTATCGAGTAATAATTTCATCCTTAATTTTGAATGGCGGTTTTCAATTCCTACGATAACTAAAAGAATTTACAAGCTCCTTCTATGCCATTCATTTTATTTAAACTTCTAAATGTCCATTAATAATTCAATGCTTAGTGTGTTTAAGTTTTCAATCTCAACAGTGTCATTACTGTGTCGGAGTTTTTTCCGAAACGAACAAATCAGTCTTGGCTCAGCTTGTACAAATTATAGAACAAATGATAGAAACCTGAAGGCTTCAAACATGCACACTAAATACAGCCCAATGGTCAGCGAGTCATGTCTAATTATAGTGTGTTTACTGACCTAATATTAAACAATACTGATAGTGGATTGATTAATTTTATATTATTACGAAGAAATACTTATTATGTTGTCCTTGTCACTGGAGTTTTCATGTTAGGTTTATTTTCCCATTTGTAGGGATTTCGATTGATGACGAAAATGCAATTGAGATGGTTAAGTACTTATTAAATTATTTTCCAGAAGTTTAATTTTGTGATAATTATATGTAGTTCTTACAACAATGGATATTTTACGCCCATCACAGTGAGAACAATTATTTAATTTGAGAATAATTGGTCAAGGCCAATAGACGATGTTGTCCTAAGCATTATGTAGGCATGTGTAATATGAAGAAGAAATTCCCTAGTTACTTATAACTTTTAGTAAAGAGTGGTCGGTTTGGCCGATCAACGGTGCCGGTTGCATTCCATTTTGCCGCGTTCCATTACGCAGTGTCGTGGTTCCAAGAAACAGTGATGTCCCGCTCGCACTCAGCATTCCATATTATTGCCGTGTTTTGGAATTCTGTTCATTGTTTGCGCTCAAGCTCATTTCAATACAAGTAAGGAAACTAAGCTTGTATCCGGTCAAAGGTCTAGAAGAATTGCTAACCACTGGTGGCACCTCCCCTCATGATTCAATCGTTACGATTTAGATATGGCACGAAGAGCAACAACAAACGCTGTATTTTTACAAGTGAGTTGACTTCAAGCTGAAGCTGTCGAGTGTCAACCGCAGAAAGAGTAACGCGAAGCGTATGCAATAAAAATTAAAAATACGCGAAACAATAAAAGTGTCGCCCTCATATTGGCAGAGTGAAGTGAAGGAAGCCGGCTAGTCGGTGATTAATGACGCGCGGTTATAGCGTACTTCCTGTGTGAACCGAGCCCTGCGCCTGCGCACACCTCAGATTTGAATTAGTAAAAAACCTCGCGAAGGAGTTGATCGACCCGGTGCTGTTGCCATAAGCAAGTGCTTTTATATGGCCGTTGACATTCAACAACAATGAGAACAAATCGACGATCGATCACTAGCTTTATTCAGTAATTAACTGCGAGATATTAGAGACACGTTCTTCGACAAATGGACGTTGGCGGTTATAGCGAATAATTTAAACAACATATGTGTTAAGAAATATGATTAACATTCTATTGCTTCAATTATATTCTCCTTGCTTAAAAGCTTTCAACATAAGTACAATAATCTGTGCGTCGAAAAACCGTGACGATTAAAATGTTCGATTTGTTTGGGTTTTTATATTTCGAGACTCACGATTTTGACTGAAGAAGCGTATATACATAACTATAATTTACGTAGCTACATTCCTTCATATGACAGGAGCTACGAAGCAGGCAAGGCTGACATAGAAGAATTTTCCGCTCCATTTTCACGACATAACTGATGCAAGAATCCAGTTCACTTGCAAGTTTTCATCTACATACATACCCGTGTTTCGTAAGCATAACGAACTTTTTGTATCTTAAACTTACTTCAATGGAAATTAACCAATATGCGCTGCAAAACTTTATCGAATTCTTCATGTTTCATGATAGTAAAAAACCTATGAATTGTATTTATGCACACCAGTCTGGCAAAATCGATTAAACTTTTTGTGATAAATTCTAACGATTTTCGGGTCGGAAACCTAAACTCATTTAGACGAAACATGAAACGCTCACTTTTATAAATAGTTTCCGTAAGTATTAACTGTCTGTGTAACAATGAAAATTTAAATAGGTGTATCTTGCTTAAGGCGACAAAAAAATGTTGGTATTTCATATTAATTGTGTTTAAAGACTTTCAGATAGGCATTTCAGGAGAAATAGGCATTTGTTTGACTTTCATAAAGAAATATCGAATAAAAAAGAAAGGTTTATGTTTTCGGATTTCTAATACAACAATTTCAGATTGGCCTTGTTATCTTCAAGGATACAAACTTAATTTACAGCTTATAAACAAAAAATATATTACAAGTTAAGTTCACATAAAAAGTACCTGACTAAATCTTATGAACTAAGACCGATAAATAAGACATTTTTACTCCACGAGAGTGACACACGATAAATTTTCTTCATGATAAAGGGTTGAATTGTTGATAAAAACCAATCAGGCAAATTCTTCTTCAGAGCTGAACCATGAATTCGCTGTCTTGCGAGAACTTTCAACTAAATGATCACTCATAATAATTATCTATTAATGCGGGAGTAGCATTAGGGGTTTAGTTTTAAATTTCACAATGAAACCGCATTTTCTACCCATGTGGTATTACAAAGCAAGCTTTTGATGACAATCCTTGCCGCGCACGAGTGGGGATTTCCCCGATTTCAAGCCAGCTACAATGGAAATATTGTCAGTTCCAATTGCCGTACCTAACTGAAACCCGATAATGTACAGTAGGTGTGCAATTGTAAATAATTTCAACTCAAAAATGCGTCACAACCATAAGCGCCTCTGATAGGAAAAGCAAATAGCCAAGTACGGAGACAGGTAAGTCTTTCGTTGTTCGTAAGTACCTAGACATAGAAGGACTTCTATGTTCGTATAATTAATAATTATATTGCCAACTGTTTTATTTATTTATTTATTCAGTATGTCATAAGCTAACAGAATACTATCCAAAGCACTTATAACATCAAAAATTCCGAAAGGCCTTATCTAAAATTAATTTAAATTCATTATACAAATGTACTGTAACCATTTCGGTGAGCTTGCACCAGAATTCTCATGATCTTAGGCAATTGCCCCATAGAAACGCATAGAAACTTTCCGAAGATCTTGTTAGTTAGATCATTTCCAAATCTAAGTAGGAATAAGTTCAAATATTTTATTTTTAATTCGAAGATAGATCATCTATCATGTGAAATAAAAATATTATGTGATGATAATAGCAGGCGGGCGGCGGGGCTGCAGTCGGCTGCACCGAGTGCTGGCCGTGATCACAGACTCGCAGCCGCCCTAGCTTCGGAGCTGTGGAGAGTTCAGTGGCCGCCAGCGCCTGCGCCCGCCCCACCGACACCGGCCTCAAGCCGTCAATTACATTGCTGCACTCTTGTAAACACTACTCAACTGAATGCCTCATTTTTTTATTATATCGGATACCTTAAGTTTACATTCAAATTTAACTTTTGAAAGAAATACAAGTGTTCCATGTCATCATCCCATCTACTTCTTTGACTATTCCATTATGTATAGGTATTCAATCCGAGGAATTCATCTTATATTGTAAGTTAGTAGGTACGTATCTACTAGAATGAGAAACAAGAATCGAGACTGAGTGAGAGGTTCTTCAAAGCGTGAGCGAGCAAGAAAACATGTTATGTATTATTATTTGAACGTCGAATGGGAGAAACCTGCGTGCGGGCCTCACGGGCCCCGCCCCGCCCCCCGCACCGCGCCGATCATATGTTCGGCGGCGAGGCGCTTACCGGCTGCTCACTGCGACTCGGTCACTCGCCGTCGTCGCAACGCAACGCGCATTACTCCACGCCGGCCGCTCGCGCACGATCAGCTGTCCGACACAATACGCCGACACCGGCCGCGACGCGAGCTGTCAATAAGCCGCAGTGCGGTGTAACATGGAGCTGCTGTGCGCGGAGCGTGTGAGCCCCGAGAGCGGAGAGAGCGTGCGGCCGCCGGCGGGCCGCGCGCACCGGGCCGCCGCGCCCGACCCGGTGCTGCTGCGCCGCCGCGTGCTCGACAACCTGCTGCGCACCGAGGAGCGCTACGCCGTCACCGCCAACTACTTTGGCACCGTGCAGGCCGAGGTCACGCCGCACATGCGCCGCCTCGTCGCCGAGTGGATGCTAGAGGTGAGCGCACCCGCGCCGCATGCCGCACCCACACCGCTCCATCCGCGGATCGCGCAACCCGAACGATCGCCATTTTGTCTCGTTTTCCGGCCACGTGTAGGTACTCCCTGCCGTCGCCGGCGGCACCAGTGGCCCTCGTATGCTCTCGCCACTGTTTGCTGACGGGCCCCCTCGCGCCCTCTTGTTACTCCTCGGCTCCGCAGAGACGGTCCTCTAGAGTGGTGGAAGAGTGTTGCAATTGTGTTGTTACAGGATGGTGATTACCAAAACCTCGGGAGATTACCCAGCCATTTCTGAACTGGACGTTATGACTTTGTTTACACGATCAGCTGATTAATGTTTTGTTCCACATGTTAGAATCTTATAAGAATAACAGTCATTATCTACTTGTTTGTCGTAAATATCTCGATTACACGAACGGTTGTTAGTCAAAGTTGAAGATTAGGTATAGTTATATGAATGAGTAAGCATGAAGTACTGGCGCAAGTCGGTACTACTCGAGCAAGTAACTGGTGGCGTAGCGTGCTCACTGCGCCTGCCGCTGTGGCGAGCGAGTGCGAGGGGCCCCGGCAGCGCGGGCGGGCGCGGTCGCCGACCGATGCGACTCCGCTCGTTCTATTTGAATAATCAGCTGATTTTGACACGCACACAGCTGACGCTCCGCTGCGCACTTATCTTTTGCTCGTATATGTACATATAAATAATTACTAGCGCACACACCAACGTCATTGTTCGTACTCAGTGGCCTACATGACGAGTAATTTATTATGGTCTTTGCTTATTTAGTTGGCAGAATTTAACTAGTAGTTAGGTACCAGTTGATCGGTTTATGTTACGCATATATCGTAATTCCATGATTCGTACTTAGTAGTAGACGCACTCGTACGGTAAATTTACTAAATAGTGTTTAGATGAGGTATTGAAGCAGTGAATGTGCCGGTCGCCACGTGGTGGAGCCGGCCGGGCGGCGCTGACGTCACGGTGCGCGCGCGCTGCCTGGCATGCACCTCGCGGGCCACAGCACGGCGCAGTCGCCACCTCGGCTTACCTCGTGCTTAAACTAGTCGCATACCAATGTTTCAGCACAAGCAGACCGAAACGATCCTCACTCAGTCAGGTCAATGACATCACCAACGTGCTCACATTAACTTTTATGTTTAATCATCAAGCTCACCCAAAAAGCATTATAATAAGACGGTCCAAGGCTTATTCACGAATCGTATCAATCTCTTTGTAAAATAGGCTATCCAAAAAGTTATCGTAAAGTATTAGTTACTGTTTTGATACGTGTAAAAAACAGAGGCATAGTTAGGCAGAATTCTATTGATCAAACTTTTATTTGATGCGTACGGACTACGACAGTCGCGCCTGTGCCATTCATTAAATCTTTTCTCGTTATGGTTGGACAATTAGGATGTTGTAAAGACCGTGTTCTGCATATCTACATCCAATTACTATTATTAGCATTCTTAAAGCTTTTTTAACCATTCGGTTCTAAGCAGTCGTATTCAAATCGGAGGCCGCGATATTGAAACCAAAGAGATGAAGGCAGATTGTTTGGTGATTGAGCTATAAGAATCAGGACATAGCCGTGTGAGGTAGTTAATTACCTGTGGGCGAGGTAGAGCGTGAGAGTGTGAGCGGTATGCAGCGGGTTATACGTTATAGTACATGTTTTGTTTTCACGGTGATACGATTGGATCCGTGCCGGTTCGCGAGTCGCGTTACCGTGCGAAACAATGCCGGGAACAGCCGCGCCGTTCCGTCTCTCATGACACTCTAACTACTTACTTTATGACTACTTTGGAACAGGGTACATCCTTTCGCTTTTCCCTGCTTTCCATTTTACGGTACCTGTTTACGGTTATGGAAACTGTTTGATTTGATATGACATTTCACATCATATTTAGCAGTTTTTCACGTAAATAACTCGTTTGAACCTTGTTATCTAAATCTTTGTTGGTAGGTATTACGTCCAGTATGTTTTGATCACGTTAATAATGGCATTCTGGCCGAAAATCAGCCACGGTCTCTGTTACCGCGCCTCAGGAGAACAATCAGCTGCGTAACACAGTCTCAAGCATTTTCGCAGACACAGTTATACTCTTTGTTTCCTCAATGTCATAGCCCGATGGGATAGCAATACAATACGCCCGGAGAATGATCACCACCGATTTCCCGACTCCGGGCGATTTCGACCTGACCTGGGAAATGAACCTGAAACGCCGTGCACAGTAGTCGCGGATCAACAGCAATACCAACGGGGCATTAATTAATCAAGTATTAAAACAAGGGAAAATAATACCTATTTTCGTGGCTGTAATATGCATGAGTTACAGTTATTTCCGGGTTCTGAAACCACCAAGTATCTTCCGACTAAGAAATCCGAATGTTTTTCTGAAGTACCTAATACGTGGTGCCAGCCTATCGCATATAACAAGAACAGTTCCGGCCCTAGTCCAGTACGTTCAGGAACCATTAACGTTGATAAGGAACGTATAACTGCTGCAGGAAAGTAACGCGCGCTGTATTTATCGCAATAAGTGTGTATTTCCATTTTATATATAGGTTATCAGGAATTCCGGATGATAAACTGAGCAATAGGCCTGGGTGCGGTAACGACTACTTCTAAGAAACAAAACAGTTATTCCGTTACAAAGTTTATTAACAATTGTTTTATTGCAGGTATGTGAAGACCAGGGGTGTCAGGAGGAAGTGTTTCCTCTCGCCATATCGTATCTGGATCGGTTCCTGAGCATATGTGCGGTCAGCAAGAGCCAAGTGCAACTGCTGGGGACGGCGTGCCTGTTGCTGGCGTCAAAGTTGCGAGAGCCCGGCTCCCGCGCACTGCCCGCAGAGCTGCTGGTCTTCTACACCGCCAATAGCATCACACTCACCGACCTATGCGTAAGTACTCAGCAACTTCTACCGTTAATCCTACAGCTAGATTGTCGTGCTGTGTAAGGTGTCTAGAGAAATATCCGAGTGTGAGTACCCGAAAATACAACATGCCGCCGGCGCCGCCAGTGTCATCAGCGATTCAATCAATTCATTTGTTGCGTACTGTTAATTACATCAATAGCACAGCGAGTATGCGCCTGGCGTTCCGCGCACTTCCATATGAAGTAATATGAAGATTTAATTAACTTTCTTCGTCTCGGGTAACAGCTGATCTCATTAATCATGCAGTTTCGTGTGGCTGAGTTTTTGCATTGCGCACGCGCATGCACTAATTTTGCAGTTAGCTCTGCTAGGTGCTTTCGTGTCGTTCACTCGGCTGATTTCTAAATCATTCGCGCTCTGAACATCCGCGAGAGATTGGAATTCCAGTTTTATGTCGGAACATTAATTATATCTATGGAGTGATCGACTCTAGCCGCTGCGCCGACTTTGTGATGAGATGAGATTTATCTCACCATGTGTTCTACTTGCCATGTCGGCTCTCTGCACAGATCAGCTATTCTCTGCGTATGGTGACTGATACAACTAAAAATAAATGATATGAAATTGTAACGTTTATAGAAAACATCAGTGACTAACCAGAACAGTCTGGTACCTATTTATAACTGTTCCTAAAAATAGCCGCACTCGCCCTTAAATTAAAATATAAATAAAAAGGTCAAGTTCGAGCCTCATCCGTGGAGTATGTATTATGTAGGTACATTTAGTTAAATAATTTTCCTTGTTTTGTTTATCATTACCTTAGCAGTTATTCCATAAAATTAAAACCACAGAAATGCTGTTCGCTCATCCGTAGGTACAGAAAGATCAATGTTGATTATTGAGAATGAACATGCTTAACTAATGTAAGCTGCTAACTAAATTATTTTGTAATTCGAATTCGAGGTAATTTAGAGATTTTGTGCATGTTGGGTACACCTTGTTTGCACGTTGCACCTACATATTTAAGATTACATAAGTATTCGTTATAAATAGAACGAGATGGTAACTAAATAACGTATAAAACTGTCGAACTGTTTGCTGGCGACACTGACACAGCGTGTTCCGTTCTCCCAGCGAACCATTACTCATAGTGGTCTTGTGCAGTGTCTAGTAACACAGTACTCACGTGGACAACTTTCCTAATCTTAATAAAGGGCATTGGCATTTAGGTTTGTTGTCCTTATCTATTTCAATATTTCAGTACCGTTACATTACGAATAGTAAAGTTTAGCGCGGCGCCTGACGTTGGGCAGATTCCCAGTAACAGTAGCCGAGCGGTGTTATTTCATGTGTAGTAGGTATTTGCATTTAATATAACGTATTACGTGTTGGCTGTGCTGCATTTCGGGCGCGGCGTGGCCACCCGCCGGGGCCCCGTCCGTCGCCGTTCGTCCCGTAGATAATAAGTGCACACCACATTTTCGCGCGTCATAATACACGACTCGTTCTGCCTGCGATGCAAGTGCATTCCGCGCTGTGCGCTTGTAGTTTGTACCAGTATTTAGTAACGGCAATTTCACAATCGGATATTAATAAGTTATTGATTTATTTGTAGCGAGGTACTTAACATAATGTAGGTACCTATCTACTGTACTGGGTAGCAACGCCTGCTCTAAATTAGGGCGCTGGTAAACGGCCATACGAAATGATTGTAATTATACGACATACCGTAGGTGCGTATGGCGAGCGGTGGTCGTGGAATGCGACAGGTCGCGGCAGCGCGGTCTGGGAGAGGGCTGCCCTGCGGACAGTGTCCCCTAACGAGCCGCCGGCTTCTCGGAAGAACCGCCGAACGAGGCTCGCGTTTCAATCAGACCAATTACAGGCGAAGCACGCCGCTTATTTTTTCTCACGCGCCGCGGTCCACCTCGCGACCGTGCTCGCCTAATCTCATCTCACGAAACTGCGCCGGATCGACAACACGTAAATGGATCGCACCTTCAAATCGACTAGGTATTTTTAATTTTTCACGATTGAATTTTTTACACGTCAATCGTGAGTGGGACTTGGAAATGTTCATCTGCAATATACGCGTTATGCTAATGCACTGAGTCATGCTGCCCATGCCAATACCAGTTAAATGCCGGTATCGCGTCTTAGTATCGATATCAATAATAAATAAATTGTTTATGATAATTGCCAAGTTTAACGTGTAACCATCAAATTCTTGGTAAATACGAGTATAACATAAAATGTATTAGGCTCACATTTATTTCGAACCTTAGCCGTGGCCGTATTTATAATGATATGTCAACTAATTTGAATAAAATACTAAAGAGGTCACTGACACATTATTATCTAAAAGTTTGGTTTTTAACATTATGCGTACATTTGGAAGATCCTTCAATATTGTATATCATTTATTTAGTCGAGCCAATCGTTGGTTTCGTAGCAATTTCGTAGACCCGCTACGCTACGAATTATCGTAGATGCTCAAATTTTGCCAAACATTAATATTTTGTTGATAATATTGGTTTCGATAAAGAAAAAACGACCGATTGCAATTTAATATAATCATTGGTTTATCAAGCCTTTGGAATCTTTCGCATATTATCGCTGTAACGGTTCTTGCACATAATACACACGTACAGTACTTACTAAAAATATGCTCATCTTATAAATAACCACTCATCCAAGTGTAGCTAATAGAAGTCTGCGCCAATTAATTAAGTTTTTTATCTAAATCTAAGTCTACGCGATAGAGGCTAGAGTATTAACCTGTGATTTTTTCCTACATTTGCGATTGTGTGAATGTCGGGCAGATCAGTAGACTAGAGGAGTATGTGTGCGACGCTGGCGATGTGTGTCGTGGCGGTGTGGGTGAACAATCGGTTAGATTTGATTGTTGAGGTTGTTGGCGGTTGGGCGGCGCGGGCGCACACGCTGGACCAAAAAGAGCATGTCCTGGCCTGCGAGCGGCTTTAATGCGGGGTTCTCGCGGTCGAGCGCCGCCCGCGCCGCCGCCGCCGCTCAGCGCTCGCCCATAAAACCTGCGCGTTCTCACATCCACACTACCACTGTAAACGTTTATTATAATTGAAGCATAAGTTTACGACCGCGGTGCCAGTTTGTCAAAAGACTATTCAATATTGCGTTTACGGTTAAAATTTAACTTTAATGAGAACTATTACAAGCACAATCAAGTTCGATATCATAAACTTGTTATTGCGTGTTTGGCCGTCGCACATTCAGCACTATATTAGAGATTACGAGCCATGAGGGGTTACCCTATTTAGAGCTCTAATAATAAATCTCGGAATGCAATAATCTGTTAAAGGAAATTATTGTTTAGAATATGAGGAATGAGCATATTAGCACGAGCGCGCGTTGTTTGCCGATCTCACGGCGCGCCGCTGCTTGTTTCCGGTGCAAATGAAACTTCCCCCGCGAACTAATGCGACAAAACAAAACGACTACTTGTGTGCACTGCCTATGTAACTACCAATATATCATATACACCAAGCACTCCCATACGTGTGTATGTGTACACAACTGGTGTATTGCACTGCGACTCGAATAATGCAATACCATTTATGTCATTACGTACGTATTACCTACTAATATCCTATTAATATAGGTTTTATGTGACATCTGAATGAAATAATCGTTACCTTTTACGCGTTTGTCCAAAAACGCTTTAAGCGGACATCTGGTTATGAACCTAATGTGATACTTGGGTATGATCATTGGTATCAGATAGAAAAAAAAATTTTTTTACGTCATTGTAAACATTCGGAGACAAAGAAACTACTCGAATTGTTATTAATTTGTTTTATTGTACGTGCAATGCGTGACGGTTCAGTCTGCATATCGATTGGTAAAACGACTCGTATAGTTGGTGTCCAAAAAGTTGATTTACCCAGCTATTGAAAAGTCGGAGAACCAGTCGCATTCCACTCGGCTCGGAAACTCCATGAGGCCCTTTCCGATCGGCTTCCCTTTGTTTCTTTTGGCGGACAGCCGAGGACGCATTAACATTGCGATCGGAGAGCGTTCAGTCAGTCATAGATAACTGCATATATTGTATGACACCTAGGCTAGAACAGAAATGGTGTTAACGAGCGCGTGTGCACGATAACCTCAGTGCACACAAGTGAAGGTGCAGCGCCCGCCACGCTGCCGCTGCCGACTGCTCGTTAGAAAATTGTGTCACTTAGCGCGCTTAATAACATCACGCCCATACGTTACTTACTTCAACCGATTGCTAGTTTATCGAGATTGCGCACCACAAGATTTCCGTCTACTTACTGAACTAATGTCAACAAACTACAGCTCTCCATCTTAATTGACAAAGACCATAGCTTAAACAGCAGTTATTATTAGAATACAATTCGCCACTAAAAGGTACCTTCAACGGTAATAAAATTCCAATGGGTGGTTGTTGAACAACTGGTCCTATGCGGGCTGTGGCATAGAAGTAAAAAAATGAAAAATTGTGGTTACAAACATTGCTGTAAGGACCGCGGCCTAGGAGCCGGGGCATGTCCACTGTGCGGCCCCAACCCGCACCAGTCCTAGCCACGCAATCACCCGAGTTTTAGTTACTGACAACAGTCCTGATTAATGTTCTCTTTAGATTTCCATAATACTATATAAATTACGTACTTAAAAATGTTTAAGACGTTGGACAATGTCACCTTATCGTTTAATACGTACGACAGGGCTTGTAACTGTCAATATAATCATTTTACAGGAATGCGCTGATGGTTATAATGTCTTACGTAAGAATTGCGATATCGTACATGCCTAGCACGTTTTGTACGCTCACAGCAAATTTTGTATTCAATACTGCACTCCTGAGGTTTTCATCGATGACTGTCTCCAATTAGGTTTAGTAATAATAATCAGATGCCGAACCGGCTGAAGACTACTACTAAGTTCAAAACTAAAGCCTCATTGAAAGCTGCATTTGATAGGACAAATATTTATCTCCAAAGTAACTTTCATAATATCCGGTAAGGCTGCGTGTTCCTATCCGCATCTGGAAAATTCCAAAGTTGTTTAGTCTCATGAACTTAGTGGCCACACGACACCGAGCTCATTGTTTGATTCTAATAGCGGCGCAGTCACACCGTTCGATGAAATTGGATAAAGCATGGGAACCGAGTGTGGAATTCAGCGAGTGTGTTGCGGGCAACAAGGGCTGTTTGCATAGCTCGCTTTATTGGCTGTAACGTGGTTCGATAACTGCTGCGGCCGCCGCACCCGGCCCGCCGCCCGACCTCCTCCACTCTAATGAACACTCGCTTGCAACTTTACGAGCTGCATTCCATCCGTCTCGGGTGGAGCGACTCTGCACATGCGAGATGTGTGCGCGCACTCGCACCGCCCTGTGCACTGCGCACCTTATGCGTGCCTATACATTAGCTAATTTATTAGATCAGCTGATGGTGCTCTGACAATACCAAATAATAAATATTAAAAAAAATATCAACAACGTCTGTTAGATTGGTACATCCGTCTGGTCGCCTACATTTGCGGTGAACATTTTATGAATGCATTGTCTTGAAGAGCTTTTTAACCAGTTGTAAGTTGAACGATAGAGCGAATCTTCTCATTTCGCGGTCGACCCGCATACTGGCGTTGCTAACCGCTTTTACTCACCTACTCTTTTTAGCTTCTGTGTCAACCCGTTTATAAATATTGTTGTTCATTGGCAAAAGTTCTTATTCATACTACTTATTAAATCTGATAGTGTCATTGTATCGTTGTGTGGCGTACTCACAAACACACACTGTCACAGTACCGATTTAATTCGACTTCCAGTGATGATACTTCATTCATTCATAAACATGATATGCGGAGAATCTACATGCCCTAACATCAGTCCCTTGCCGAACAATTGCCAACTCTAAACTCATCGGGGTGAGGAGTATATTCGGCTGAATGAAAAGTAACAGCCGTACCGCTGCGGTCGACCCCGCCGATTGAGTTAAGTAAACATCGAGTATTATCTCTTAACGGACATGCAACTCGTACATGTATGGGTGTACACGTACACAAAATAATCAACTTATTCACGAAACGACACATTCAGATATAGGGATGAGCTGTGTTTTTTCGAATTCTATACGGAATTGCGTGGATGTGATAGACAACATACGTCAAACAGGAGCTTCATACATCAAAGTTAATTTTAATGTAGGTCAACTGCTGTTTGGTTCTCGAAAGATAACAGCGTGATAAAGTTGAACAGGTTTGTCGTCTTTGATTTGCCATTTGCTTTATTAGAGACTAAGTTCTACATTATTTAGAAGTCTATTTTGAATCTTCAGAAGCTAAGTAGCGATAACAAGGCAGTCACTTACGTCACGTTTGCTCAAATTAAGGATGATAAAACACTTAAATATAAATATAAGTTTATACAATATGTCTCTTCAATTGTAGACGTTTAGGCTGAACCTACGACGAATTGTTTTCTGAACATGTCGACCAGGCATATAGGGAACTTTGTTTTGGAATGAGACTAAACAAAACATGTACTAAAACTGTAACATTGTTCATATTGTGATTGCACAACCCAGCTCCGGGGACTACCTACGCGCCGTTCCGGGAAGTGGAGCGAAACTCGGCGTGTTAGTGATTATAGTGGCGGATGTGGCGACAGGAATGCTATTTATTATCCAACCTTAGCGATATTGACCTTTATGGTTTTGACTGATAAATCTGTAAATATTTGTAATGTAAAAAATAACAAAATGTTTCTTTGCCAACAGAGCTGGGAGCTGCTGGTGCTGTCTAAGCTAAAGTGGGACGTCGCGGGAGTGACTGCACACGACTTCCTACCTCTGCTGTTGTCGCGCTTGCCACTGCGGGGCCTCGTCAACACAGAGATGGTGCACAGACACGCGCAGACCTTTATCTCGCTCGCCGCCAGAGGTACGTGTCACTATACATATATTTAACTCCAATTAACCCTCTAACTGCAGTACATGTTATCAAAATTTGTGTAAAGCATGGTCTTGCCAAGGATGATACCCAAAACCTCAAACTATAAAAACTCACGTTTACAACCACCTTCAACTAAAAATAGCCGCATCCGTAGGGATGATGTCAGCTGATTCTTGGCAGTCAAAACCAATTCACATAAAATATTCGGACAGAAGGTTTACACACCAAATCCCCGTTGTTTAAAATATGGAGATAAAGTTTTGTGCATTGAATCCTCTGACACGGATTTAAGCGAAAATAGTTATTGTTTGGTAATTGGCATAATATCTGGCTGTGGCGGTATCATGTGTTGCATAGACAGCTCGCTTGAATGAGAATATAACGTTTTGTTAGCAACGGCAGACGGTAATTAGCATCTAGATACCACGTCATGTCACGACAATGTCGTCTTGCGCTGCGGACCGCGTTGGTCCATGGACACATGTCACTGAACCTTTACTTCTATAGGTACTCTACTTTCTACGTTTTTTATTCTATTACTCAACTTTACGCAATCGGAGACTTTTTAATGACGTGGATTGTTATTAACGTCTTTTCATTGGTATCGAACGTCTCACAGTTTTATCACTGTAGATAAATTATATATGACTGAACATTGTTAATCGTGGCCTCTTTACTGTGTACGAAACAGAAACTAATACTACCTAAGAAACACCCTAAGAAATGTTATTAAATTAAGAATAAGAAAACATATTCATGAATAGTCGAGAGGATTTAGTAGGAAATTGGATATTTAATAGTTGTTTATTAAGTGTAGAATGTTCAGGTTACGGTGTAGGTAAATTTATTAGTAGAAAAGATGGTTATCATTCGCCGGCGGCTAGCAGAGAGCGTAGCGAGATGTGAATAGGTTTGTTTACAGTGAGGGCAGAGCGCGGCTCGGGCGAGGGCGGCTGTGTGTGTCCTGGCAGCGGCCGCGCCGGCGCCTCCCACGCCGCTCGCCTGAGCGCATTCCAGCACGCCTCGGGACTCGGCCCCCGCGCCGCGCGCTCTCCCCGCTACCCTCATGGGATCATATGTTTTTGTGCAACGGTTTTTGTTGTTCGCCGCCGCTGTCGTATTGTTTTTTGTTCAAGAAGTTCACGCTCCAGCTCTTTTATTTCACTTGCTTCTCGGATATCATCTCTCAATTGTGAGTCCAAGGCGAATGAAATCTCCACCGCTAATGTAGCCAACCGAGTGCGCGACTACGAATCTCCATTTATGAAATATTGATGATCTTGTCTTGATGTATCTTCGAGCTAATTGCGGATTACCGCGATATTCATGTCATCATAAAATGAAAACTACAAAAGCACCATTATCTTTGATGGATTGTGAATAATAATACCATGGTTTGTTTTTTATATAAAGATCGTATGTGTGAGGTGTGTGTCTGTGTAGCGTGTACTACCCTCCAGGCAGCGACGAGATCGCGTAGACTTGACGTTTCGCGGTATCGAGCGAACCCGCATTATGTATCATTATTTGAATGGCACAATTTACTCTGGAATCATAACTCGTCGGGATATTAAATTTGTAATGGGTTATTTTAATGCTGACAACTCTCGCCGGCCTCTACCAATGATGATGATAACTTATACATATTTTGTTTTTAACGAGAGTTCTGTCGTCGCCGTCGTTGTCCGCAGTAATTTTGTAGATCTGTACATGCAGTTACGGTGTAGCAGTTCTCGCGTAGGTAGAATGCGAGGTGTGACGCCGGCCTATATTGCGTGAGACAGGTATCTTATCGGCGTTGGACGTTTTCTTTCACATGTGAGCACTTCGCATCGGATAGCAATCGTTGCCGCCGCCGATGTCGCGGGGGCCGCGCGGTATTTGTTCCGGTGGCCAATGAATGCAGCGTGTGCTATCTCCGCACTAGTGATGCTCGATTACAGATTAAATCGATTAAATACAAAACTTAATTACCAGTTGCTCTATGGATGAAAACGCTAGTGTCTAAGCTAGTCGTAATTGACGATTTCGTAATAATTTTGTTTGAGCGATCTCCTCAACTCACCGATAGACATCTACGTAGTTCGGCCTTGTCGGATCGTTCACCTCGCGAATCGACTATTACGCATGCCGCTAGTACCTACTACCTGTGCCGACGACACCTACTATACGCAGGTTGGTACTTCATTTCAAGGGCAGCAATAAAATCATGATGCCATTAAACAAAAGTAGGATATTCTCAACACAATGAGTTTGTCAGGATGTCAAAGGACTATAAATTTGAGTAAAGAATAATTAACAACACACTTCGTACAACGAACCTCAACAAGTGATATGGAATCGAGAAACGGAAGTAGCACCGTGCGTAGACAGGCCGTACTTGGCTTCGGCCTGTCTACGAGGAGCGACACTGAACACAATTTTATTAATTTACATACACACCAAAGTGCGGTGGGACCGACGCTGCGCCACTTCCTCTAGAAAGTGTACATTAGTGTTATTAGCTCGTGATGCAGCAGTCGCGTCACGACTAATAAGGATGGCCTCGCTTCCGCTACGTGTGTGTCCTATACAAAGTGCGCCCCGGCGCTTCTACCTAGGCGTCTAGGTGATGAGGCACGCCGTCACATTCGGCAGTGGATCTTGATGCGCTCGTGACAAAGGGACTGCTCGCCGGCAGGGTCGGCAGCGGTCGGCCGGCTCGGATGCGCACTGGGTACTGCGCTGTTTGATTAACATCAGATTATGCAAATACCTCGAGTGAGCGGCCGCTTTCGTTGTTTCATCTCTCTCTTTTTATTCGTTCCCTCTGCCCGTTCCCTTTATCTCGGGTATGCCGACATGCAAATTAAAAAAAAATGAAATTAAATCTTTTAAATGAGCTGAAAGAGTGTTCGATATCCATACATTGGTTGGTATAATGGAGTCTACTTAATGATGAATGGAGGGCCCTTGTAGACTTCACTCGTATTGTTTGCGTTTTCGAGTTAGTGGGCATTTGTAGTTCCACGCTGAGGTTCTTATCTCACGCTTATAATAGCGTGGGAAGATATACAATTTTAAATTCTCATTTAGCCATGAACATTTTCTTTTGCCAATATAGCTTCGTATTGGTATTAACTTCAATAATTGTCATAAAAGTTACAGCTAAAAGCATTAGGTAGATTTGTACCTACCATACTTGACAAGGTCAGCCAACAGATTTTCCTGCTATATTATCAGGAGAAGCAGCTATTTGTGGTGAACTAAATAACTGCTGATAAACTGCTTTGAAATATAGCTTGATGGGCTATGAGATTTACCCCGGTTTTTCGCTAAAACCATTTTGAATACGAGTAGAGGAATTTTCCTAAACGTACTTATGCCGTACAAAATTTTGCTTGATTTGAATGACACAATATGTCACCATCATCGGCCTAGCTATCATTATAACCGGTCATTTGTCGGCACGTGTCTTTGGGAATCACGGAATAATTGGTCATGACTAGATGGTCACCCACCCATCGATCGCACCAAGTGCTTTACCTGATCAACTCTGAAAGAGACTGACAGTGGGTCATCATATTTTTTAATAAATTTTTCACATTGAAACTCAAGTAACAAATGCATCGATCGTCAATGCTAATCCACCGCATGTGTTCACGCACAAAGGTTCCAATTTCGCGGACATTTTAGAAAGATTCGCACAAAATTTGTTACTGCTTGCTAGAGCGACTAGAACAGAAGAAACACTCGTGTGTAACAATATCGTATACGGGATAAGAATTGTGTGGAGTCCATTACAATTAACAAAAGCTAAATCTTATGAAATAAACAGATACTTAGGTAATTTCAATTAATGAACAACTAAGTCTATTCGAAGACAACGTGTTAAAATATGTACCATCACAGGTTGGCACTTATAAATAATGTGTAAAGTATTGATGATGACGCAAAATCGCACTGCGACTAATCGACATCTACTAATCAAGTTAACAAATCTAGCTTATAGATAAGTACTGAACTAAAAGTTGAACAAGCAAATACATGTTTCCTAAATAATAAAAGCCCGTTTGTAAAATGTTGTTTTTCATGATAATAATTATTACAATTTAAGCAGTTTTCCTGCCTGATATTCTGGTTCGTGTAGGTATTTCATACAAAACACAAGCAGTGTTCGTTCAATATCAGCTTACATACGTGTGCACGTATATGATGTATGTTGGTATAATGGTTTTGCCAAAGTAAGTCCGTGAGAAATATTCAAGTGAGGCGAAGGAGCGAGCTTGTGGAATGCGGCCGCGAGGGCGGTTGCCGGCTCCTTTGAGGCTGCACTCTCCACAGGAGACTGACAACCTGCGAGAGAGAGAAAGGAACATTTCTTTTGCCGGATATGCCCCACTCCTCTAGCCTCTGCGGCCGACGATCGCCGTATTCGCACCGTCTACGGTCGTCGCCTACTTGAAAAGCTAGCCGCTACACTTTAACTACCTTAAATTTAAACATTACACGCTGACTGCAATGAGGAAGCAAATCCAGGAAAATTTATTTTAAATTAGCTTCTAGTAAACTGATCCCACTGCGTTTTAATAAACAAACGGTCGCTTGTTTAATTAAATAATCAGAGCGCTGAAATAACGGATAATTTTAATTGATGTAACAACAGAAGTTGTTGGTATGTTGTCGGATTTATGAATAAGATGAAAATGTGTACAGTGGGTATAATGAGTGTTTGTTTGTTACAGACTACGAGTTCACGTTGTACTCGGCGAGCACGCTGGCGTCATGCAGCATCGCAGCGGCGCTGCGCGGCCTCAGCCTCGACGGCCATCTGGCGCGGCTACACGAACTCACGCGCATCGATTTGGTTAGTTTCTATCAAAAGTAGTTATCAAGATAATTAACTTTTACATTTAACAGTCTAAGATAAACCTAGCTCTAAGTAACTCCTGTAACTAGGTGGTTTTCTTTCAGTTTATTGAGCGAATTTTTATTTTCATCTGAAGTAATAGCATCTAATGATATGTTTTTGTTATAGGATTGCCTCCAAACATGCCTTGAGCAGATCGAAGAGATGGTGCAGACCATGATAGAGGACCGCAGCACTGTCCCAAACGGGCAGGCGCGCGAGGCCGCGGGCTGGACGCCGCCGCCGACGCAGGACAAGGCGCACAGTAACGCCGCCACGCCCACCGACGTCCGCGACGTACACTTCTGAACCTCGGTAGTCCGCCGCGGCCGTGCGCGGACCATTGCTTTAATTACGGTGCACCAGTACGGAAATACTTTAAACTAACATATTCAAGATGCCCGTGATCAAGGACTGAACCCAAGACTGACAATCATATGTCTCTAACGTAGGTAATTTTGTACGTATCTTACTAATCGCAACTTGCGCATACATAATAAAATAAGTGTAAGCCCTGCGTGCTACTTGTAATTTGCCTCTAGTCTGTGCGTTCACTAAAACTGTTTTGCATTGAACGACTTTACTTTAGATAAAACTTTCAGTTCTAGTTTTTACGGTTCTTGAAATTACAATCTACCTCTTAATAAGTTAAGCTTCAATTTCACCTGCCGAGTGTGCTCTTATAAAACTGTAATAGTTTGCCAATAAAATAGCTGTTACAAATAGTCATTACCTTGTTACATGTTCGTATGGGACCAAAGTTAGCTTCACATTTTTTTCTTATTATAACAGGAACTGACTCAATCCTTCAGTTATTTTGTAATTATTATCTAGTAGTTTTATGCAAGTATATAAAGTTTGTGAATAAGTTTTGTATCAGCTGATTCAATCACTGATGGTACTAGTAAGCTAAGGTACAATACCTTTCACCTTTACTAAATTCCAATCAATCGTTTAGAAGTTCAAATTAATATTTTGTTTTCATTTACATTTTGTTTTGCGAAATTCTTGCAGGAATAACATTGAATGACATCAGAGTTGTGTTATTGTATCGGGGGAAGGCAATAAATTACGCTTGTGTATTGTAAAAACTAATATTACATACATTTACACATATTATATTTATGAAACACTACGGAGTCAGAACTATGTATGAAACTATCCGAACATCCGCAAATAATATTTACATGATTAGTAAAATAGGTTAAAATGTAGGCAAGGGGCTGTATATTTTTTGTTTTGGTATTGCACTTTTAAACTTATGTATGTAAGCAAATTGATTTATTACCTTTGTTCCTTACATATTAGTTCATAAAATATTGTGATAAGTGTTATAAATTTTAATTTAATTTCGTATCATAGTCACTTCCAGTCATAATATGTTAACTTAGAAGTACTATGCGAGACCATTTCGGATTATTGCTAAACAAAAATCAAAAAACAATGTGATCCATGCTTAAGATGTTTAGGTTAGCACTTAGTTATAAAATCACGCGATCGTTCCTATGTTTGAACCATCTGAACTAACATACATGCAATAGTCATCAAGTTCCACTATTTGTACTTAATATTTCGACTAGACTAATTAATTATCGAAGCGCTCGTAACTTTAATTAAAAATTGTGATAAAATATCTTCATATTTAGTTTATACTTTTATGTTAATTATAATTTAAGTACGGGTGGCGTAGGCAGACAAAGTGAGTGTTGGTTAAAATTTGATTTAAGTTTATATAATTTTTAAATGTAAGTTAGATATCTGCACTCTGATAAAATATCGTGCACGTTTAGTTTTGAATAGTGAACAAGAAATCACTCCAATGTCTTCCATGAGTTTGTGAGAGCCGGCAGAATGTTGCAGTGGCTCGTGACATGTTTAGTAAGGTATTGCGTTTATATTTTTATAGTTTGTACTTCTTGTTATATCACATACGCCTGATTGTTCGTACAGAGTATAAGTTTAACTATTTAGGATCTGGTGTTGATGTACATATTTTAGATTAACTGTAAATAGTATATTAGATATGCTGTAAGCATGTGGTGCCATAAGTTACACTACTAAACGAGTATTTTTAAAGGACACTATTACATATACGTTTATTTAGTATCTCAGAGACTTGATACAATACCTTCAGAAGTTTAAATACTATATTTGATAAGCGATACCCTTCAATGCAAGATCATATATATTTGCACAAACTTGGTTGTGGAGTAGAAACATACCTAATGTTTAGGTATCTCAATAGTAAATACACTGTCAGACATGAACATACTGCCTAATAGAAACATATGTTTAATATATTAGCTTGTATATAAAATTATGTGGGAAAACATACGCATTACGAAGTTAGTCTTATTAAATGCTATTTGGCTTTTAGACTGGCTTTTTCGAAATAGAGTAAGAAATTTAGTATGTTTATATGAAGTTAGATTTATAAAAATGTTAAGGAAAATTGTATTTTCCAATAATGCGATTTATAACAAAGGAAAAATGCTTTAGAGCTACTTAGCTCAAACAGAGGTGAGCTTTGAGCAATTTATATGAATGATTATACTTTAATAATAAAATAAGGACCAAAATTCTAAAAGTAATTATGACAAGAACATTTTCATTACTTTGATTTTATATTGTGATTTATTATTTTTAAGTGACATATTGGATTATAGTAGGAAATAAGTCGTTGAGAGTGTAAATATCTAAAGAAAAAGTAATAAAAAATTCCAAAATATAAAACTAAAAAGTATTCTTATTTCTCGGCAATATAATCATGATTCCATCATTTCCTTTAGGTAACCTTAAACCACTACCTTCTACTATACTTTTACCTTCTACTTACTACGTTACCATAAAAATACACACAGTTAAATTGAGAATCTCTTTCTTTTAGGGAAGTCTTTGAAAACTGCCACGTTATCCATGAGTAGGTACCATAGGCTGCATTTTATACGGAAATACGTGGAAACCGTGGTGCAACTGAAAGAACTTCTAGTTAAAAATCTAAAGAAGATATTAAATTGGTGAGGATTGATGTGCTAGCTCTTTTGGTAAAGTTGTATACTGACGTAAAGTAGAAGTTTCAATTAACTTTAGAACATGAGATGGCCTAAATTTTGAAATAGTCTGCTCTCATTAAAGGAAAACCAGTCAGTCACTCATTCAAGAATGAATACAAAAACAAAAAACATTTCAACTGAACACCGTTTATTCAAGAAACAAATTTACAAATTCAATATACAAGGATCCTTATTCACATAGGGTCCGCTGGTTATATACATAAATTATACAGGTTTCGAATTACATATACATGTTGATACATGTTACAAGTGTAACAGCTAACGTGAACAACGATAACATTTACATTATGACCTATGAATGAAAAGGCACGATTTAACCATTTGGAAAATATCAATTTCAAAATTAACAAATCAGCAATTGGCTGAATCACTGACATCACAATTTAATTTAAATTTAAATTAATAATTATAAAATAAAAAGGAATACAAAATAGAATAAATAGGATAGTGTAATGGAACAGAATTTCGTATCTAGCTTCACTAATTACATAATTCATTACTTTGTCTACAACGAAAATAGGAATTGCAAGGGATAGGAAACAGGAAAGGTTGATGAAGGAATGCATTAAGCTCAACAGTTAGAAATGTTACTATATATCGTTCGTTCGTACTTGCCAATCTAGTATTTCTTATGCCTGAGTCCTCCACGTGGATAAGTTTATTAGAAAACCCTAATTCTACAGTCTACCGACATTTCCATCCACGATCATAAAGGGCATAAGAATCGTATTTATTTTAAATTTCGTATACCAGACCATCATTAAAAAAGGTAACTAATTATTGTACTAGGTTACATATGGAAGAGTAAGTGTTTATAGAAAAAATAGGGAAGAAAAACGATCTGGTATTTTTTTTTAATTTTCGTTGGCAAGTTTCTAAGGACACAATTTACTACTAAATGTTCTACAAAACATTTGAAAATTGTGATGTGCAGAGTGGTGGCTCTTTTGATAAATGCAAGTAAAAGCAGAGAGATTTTTTTTTAAACAGGTACCTACTTTTTTGGTCTATTACTCACAGGATAGTTTCTGTGTTTCATACGAAAATTCATCGGCGAGATAGAGGACGGCTGGTTCAACCTCGTTATATTAACCTATACAATAAATGCGCGACTCACATGTGGACTACTTTGGGCGTACTTTTCCCTCGGAGCCAGTTTAGAAGAACAGTTGATGTACTTTGGGAATCCCGAGCTGAAAACAAAATATTCTTGTCAAATTTGTGATTTCTAAATTGATATACAAATTGTTTGATTATGCTTTTGCTTTCGATACGACATTAATAAGCATGATAGCAAAAAAGTAATTTGTTCATATTTTAGATTAGCATTAAACATTAGAACCCTATTTTTTATAACATTAATTTTAAAATAGTATAGGACTTGGGCCCTTACAAAACATAAGCCTGTAAATCAATCATAAGCTCAATATAAGTAAGCTAATAATAGCTACTCACAGAGCGTGTGATGCGCTTGCGCGAGCTGGTCGACGGCTTCGGGCGGCAGATGCGCGACGTCTCGCTGTAAGAGCCGCAGGTCCAGTTGGCGCTGCTCGCTCTCCTGCCGGAACCGCACGTCCCGGCTATGTCGTACTGTGCGGAGCTCCGTCAACCTGGCGTTAAAATATTCATGGTTATGTCTGTTACACTGATATATTGCACTACTAGATACAACAAAGGTATTGTCAACTACTGTCCGAAAGCAAAACGAATCGTTTTTGTATTACATTTTTATACATTACCGGTATTAGTCCACTTGTTGTGTATTAGTTCATTATACTATGGGCAATTATCCTATAACAATAGTTTAGAATTACTCATAACGTGATTACTCACTTGGCTTGCAACTTCGGCTTCTCCCCTTCACTTGGATCGCTGATACTGCTGCTTCGCGACGTCTGCCCTCGGTGGGTATCAACAAACTCTCTCTCTACTGTAAAGCTCGGCAGTTCAGATATAGTTTCTTGACTAGAGTTAATGGATTCCTCAAACTCAGATATTTTGAACTTATTCTTCATCTCTTCATTCAAACGTAAACTGTCTGATAGGCGCAGCTGTAAGGTATCCCTTTCTTCTAACAATTGCGTTAGTTCCATAGTGAGCTCTTCGCAGCGAACATCTCTCTGATGCAACATGTATAGTGCCAAGTCCAATTCAGCTCTGGGCACGGCGTCTAGTAGGTCTTTATTTAAAGCATTTTCAGCTTGTTCACCCTCAGCACCGGGTTTGGTATCCGACGCAAACGATACGTGTTTCTGTATCTTAGAACTAGACGATTTAATCAGATTTTGTAAATTCGTTATCTCGTCATTTAGGCCAACTATTTCAATTTCTTGGTTTTCTAAGGCTGCTTGCATTTCCGCAGCCTTTGTGGAATGACTTTCCAGTTCTTGATTCAAGTCAGTTATTTGTTTATTCAGATTTGTACATTCGATTATTTTAGTATTTAACTCTTCTAATAATTTTTCTTTGTCTGAATCAGCTTCACTCCTTGTTTTCTCATAAAAACTGTCTTTCTCATGCATCTTTAATCTAAGGACTGCTAATTCAGATTCTTTTTCAAAGCTTAAATCTTCCACTTTCTTTTCATATTCCAATAACTGCTTTCTGACATTCTCAAATTCTTCGTTCCTTTGTGCTAATGTTATAGTGTAGTCATGCGTCTTTTGATATATTTCGCTTTCTTTCATTCGAAGCTGATTAGTCAATTCTACAACATTTTCTTCGGCTTCTTTTACTTTGCTATGTAAATCCAAAATAACTTGATTCAACTCCTCATTATTGGTTTTGAATGCCAGTAACTCATTCTGAATATTTCTGAAAGTTTCTTCATATGTTTCATTCTGTTTATGATTCTTTACAGTGAGCTCTTGAATAATTTTCTCATATTCTTCTTGCTGTTCTAAATATTTGTTTTCGTGGCCAACTTTCTCATCTTCCATTTCTGAACGTAACATATCCAATTGGTTCATAACTTCGGCGTATTTAGTTTGTAAGTTGCGAACATGTTCTTCTTTGTCTTCTAGTTTATTTTGTAACGAGGAAACTTGTTCCATTATAATCAACTTGCTAGTTTCCTCTTGATTAGAAGATTGCACATTATCAAGTAACTGCTCATATTTTGCTTCCGAAGCACTTAATTGGGTTCTTAAATCAGATTCAATTTTTTGGAAGTCAGCTTCCCTCTGAGCTAAATGTTGTTTCCATAGTTCAGCTATTTCAAAGCCACGTTGGTCAACAGCACTTGATACTGATGAACGCAACTCTGCAACAGTTGATAGCAAATTGTCATTTTCTCCATTCAAGTTTTGCAATTTGACATTTAATTCATTTATTTGTTCCTGATATTCTGTTGATTTTAATACCAATCCCTGATTTTCAGACTCTAATTGCACTATCCTTGTGTTTGCGTCATCTAAACTCTGTTTCAATTGTAAACAATGCTGTTCTAAAGCACTGCATTTTTCAGCAAGAGCTAAACTGTCTGCACTTGGTGTTTTGATTAAGTTTTGTTGTTCTTCATGCCAAAGTAATTTGGATTTTAGATTTTCTAGTTCAGAATGCAGAGATGATATTTGATTTTTAGCCTCAGATTCTAAGTCTTTCAAAGTTACTGTCTCTTCTTCTAATTTTGAATACTTCTCTAATAATAAGATCTTTTCAGTTTCATAGCTGGTTTTGATTTCTTCATTATTATTAGCTAATTTGTCATGAGACTCTGACAAATCTGTATATTGAATTTCGATGCTTTGCAACTTTTCTTTTAAGAGCTCGTTAGTTTTCAACAGCTCACTATTAGTTACTTGCAATTCATCCAACTGGCTTTGAATTGTCTCACAGTTCTGGCACGGTGCCTGGTGATGTTGCAATTGCTTATTAAGATTAGCAATTTCATTTTGTAGCATTGTTTGTTGTGAAAGAAGATCTTTGTTTTGAGCATTTAATTGATCTAATAACAGCTGTAATTCATCATTCTCTTTCTCAATTTTCAAAAGTTCTTCTTTGAATTTATTTTCATCAACATTTAGTACAGGTGACTTAGGTTCTTGCAATTGCGACTCTTTTGTGTCGCCACCCCATTGTAATGTCGAAATTTTATCATTTGCTTCCTTGAATTTAAACTTCCACAATTCAATTTCGTTTTCTAACTTTTCTTTCATTTCGGTCAGTCTATCATTCGCATTCTGGAAGATTTCGTTCTGTTTCCTCAAGGAGTCTTTGTCTCGTTTTTCTTTAGTTATATCTGTATTGAGTTCTTCAATTTTCTTTTCTAATTCTTGTACATTGAGCCTTAATTCATCCTCCATAGCATTGTCGAAGAACGATGTTTGAGATATTTGCTTAGCTAATTTAAGTTCATTATTGAGCAAGTCATTATTGGTTTTAAATTCTTTTAATTTTTTCAACGCCTTTAATAGTTTTGTATTATTTACTTCAAGATCGGCCTTGAGGGATTCATTTTCTTTCTTTAGCTGGTTAATTTGATCATTTAAATGTGAAAATCCAGGGGTAACGTTCGTAATTTCTTCGCATTCACCTAACCCCCAACCTTCATCTGAATTAAAAGGATCTGCTTCAGGGACAGCACTGTCATCTTCATCTTTTGTATAGCAAACATACGCCTTTTTAGGTGTAATCAGTGGTTCTTCAACTCCCGCTTGCCCGGTGGGTTGCTGTTGTATATTTTCGGAAACTTTTTTAGAAACATGCTTACTATCCACTGAAGGTGCTTCTATCCCAGAAACTATTTGAGATTCTAGAGCAGACATATCAATACTTTTTGCATCTCCACTCAGTTGCTCAATAGTTGATGAAATAATCATACCTTCGGTTTTAGGTATATTCATTTCAAATGTTAACTTCTGACTCTCTTGTAATTCTTTTATTTGTTCTTCTTTTAAAGAAAGTTTGGTTTGTAATTGTTCATTGGATTCTCTCAAATAAAGAGTTTCTGAAGTTAATTTCTCTAATTCAGATGACGATGCTTCCAACTTTGCCACCAACTCTGAAATTTTACTTTGCATATCGGATGACAATGCGACGTTGTTGGTCTGTTGAATTTGTAGCATGTTGTTAAGTTCTACGTTTTCTTGATTCTTACTATTAACAATAGCATTTAGTTTATTTATTTCCGATATATACTGTTCTGTATAATCAGGCGTCGTGATATCTTTTTTGTTGGATAATTTCTCTTCTAACTCTTGATTGATATTATGGAGTTCTTCAATATTTATATTCATATTTTCAAGATTGGTCTTATATTCTTGTAGTTTAGCTTCTAGTTGAGATACATATTCATTCACCTTCTCATACTTTTCATTCAGCGTTTTCTTTTCCTTAATAGCATTTTCAATTTGTGTATTAAATTCAGATTCAAGTTCTTCGATTTCTTGTTTCTTGTGCATAATTAAAGATTGATAATCATGTGTTACTCTTTTTAGATTTGAGTCAAGCTCTCGTATTTGGTTTTGATATTTCGCTACTTCAGATTCCAGCGAGTCAAATTTATTGGCTCTTTCTAGTATAACATTGTAGTGCTCCTGTATTTCCGATAGAGCTTTTCTTAGCTTTTGATTATCTTCGTTCAAATGTTGAACCTTATACTGTAACTCCTTGTTCTCATTATCAATCTCAAATAATTGTTTCTCAAGAACTCTGTCATGATCCATTAGCACAGCTAATCGACCTACTAACTCATCCTCCTGACTTGTATATTCTGAGTAAGCCTTTTGTTTTTCTTGAAGTTGGCTACCTAATTGATCTGATTTTCTTTCTAGAGAATGTCTTCTGTCCTCCATAACTGATATACTTTCTTCTAGTCGACAAATACGGTTTTTATATTTGCTGATTTCAGTTTCTAGGTTTTCAATATACAAATCGCGTTCTTGTACTTTAGCATCGTAACCAAATTGCACTTGATTTTGTTGATGTTCGTGATGTTCTACTTTGGTCAATAGCTCAGCAATTTGCATTTGCTTTTGATTTATATCAGCTTCCAAGCTAGATATTTTAGTTGTCAAATTAGTATTGTTCTTCTGCTCTATTTCATGTTCTACTAACTTGTTATTTAATCCATCAATATGTTCCTTGAAACGCATATTTTCTTCGCGTGCGATATGCAAGTCTTTGTGTAGAACATTCACTGAATCATTGAGGTGGGATATTTCTTGGGAAGACATCACGAGTCTCTCCTGCAAAGATTTAATTTCTAATTGGAGCTGATTAATATCTTGGGATCTCTGTTGTTCTATAGAGACCTTTTGTGATTGTAATCGATTCATTTCCTCTTCTGCATGCTTCAGCTTTTCTTGTAATGCTGGAAGAGTCTCAACCTGTATTAATAACTGTTCTAGTTGCTCATTTTTCCCAATAAGTTGTTTTTGACTTTCATCATAATGCGATTCGAGTTCAGCGTACATTGCGGACTTCTTTTTGATGGTCAAAGCAAACTTCTTTAATTTCTCCATTAACTCCTTATTTTTAGTTTCCAAAGCCACAAATTGTTCAGATGAGTTGTTTTTCTCGGAAGACAAGTGATGAAGCTTGCCATTTGTTTCCTCTATTTGATGTGTCAATTCCTCTAATTGTTTTTCTTTGTCTGCAATACTATTTCGTAGTTTTTCATTTTCTATAGATTCTTTACGAAGTTGCAACTTTATTTCGTGAATTTCTTCATCTCGCTCTTTGGTTTGAAGTGTTATAGTGGACATTTCTTCTAAATGCTTTTGTTGTTGAACTTGTAATTCTTTGATAAGACTTTGTTTTTCAGTGAATGCTTCTTTTAACTTTTTCAATTCAGATTCAATAGCTGTATTTTTGTTGGCCAATTCACCTTTAAGGCAATGCAATTGCATTTTCTCATCTTCCAAAATCTTAATTTTGTCCTCAGTATCAACTAGTTTCTTCTGGTACGCTGATATTTGTTTGTTCAGTGATTTGACGAGTTCCGCACTCTGATCCTTTGCTTTTTCTTCTTCAAGTAATTCAACAGTGGACTTAAGTTTTTGTGATACATCATTTAGTTTAGTGATTTGATTAATGTATTCAGCCATTTCTTTGTCCTTTTGCTGTAAACTATTTCTGTAGTTAAACATTTGCTTTTCGTATTCCAGTAAGACACTTTCTAGTTCATTTATTCTAGCATCGCGAGAACCTACAGTTAAATTATATTCATGTTGCATTTTCTGTAAATCCTGTTGCAACATTTCATTGGACTGTTTAAATTGTATTAACTGCTGTTCTGATTCTTTACCCTTCTTTGAACTTTCTAATTCTTGTTTTAGGTTATAGTTTTCGTCTTTTAGAGATTTTATTTTATTTTCATATGATTCGTTCTTCTGTAGTAGCTCGTTTTGCTTTTGCTGTTGCTCTTCCATGGACAATATTTTCATTTGACAATCAGCAATTTCATCTTCTCTCTCTTTGATAGTATTCTTCAGCTTCAGTATTTCTTTTGTTAGTTGCTTTACAGTTTTAGCTCCTTTATTTCCTTTATCACCAGCAGACTTATCATCGTGGTGAGTCTCAACGGGTACTCCATCAGTTACATCTTCAGTAGATGGTTTGGCTACTTCAGCAGTCTCTTTGACTATTTCAATCCTTTCACGTTTCAGGTCTTCTATCTGACGTGTAAGGTCTTGGTTTAGCTCCTGCAATTCAAGCTTTTCATTGCTCAGCATGTCTATGCTGTTTTGTAAATCAGTGCATTGATTGTTTAAAGACGCTATTTTTTCGACTAGCGATTCATTTTCTGTACCAATTTTAGTCATTTTTTCCATAACTTCCTGTCTTTCTTGGGTGAATAATTCTATTTTGGTATTTAATTCCTCTCTTTGTTCAATTAAACTATCAATGTTTTTATCATTTTCTGGAACAACATTTTCTTCGTGATGGTCATCGCTTTTATCTTCAATAATACCTTTGTTGTATTCTTCAAGTTCAAGTTTTTCTTGGGTTGTCAAAGATTCAACAATTTCAATTGATTCCGCGGAACTAACTTTTTCCGCACTCAGTTTTTCAAGTTTGTCAGTTAGCTCCATATTTTCTTGAATGTAATTTTCTAACTTATGTGTCATCTCCTCCTTTTCGTCTTGAAGAATTTTGATAGTTCCGTTTAGATATTCTTTATCTAGTTTTAAGTTCTCTATAACAAGTTCTAATTCATTTTTCGTAGCTGTCAGCTCATCAATCTGTTCTTCCATTTGGACAGACTTCATCTCAGTGCAAACATGCTCATTTTGGAGTTGGGATATATCTGCCAGTTTATCCTCCATCTCAATATTTTTCTGTTGCAATAGATGAAGCTCTGCAATAA
The DNA here is from genome assembly GCA_958496145.1 of Heliothis peltigera. Classification (NCBI taxonomy): domain Eukaryota; kingdom Metazoa; phylum Arthropoda; class Insecta; order Lepidoptera; family Noctuidae; genus Heliothis; species Heliothis peltigera. The sequence goes on from OY292327.1 coordinate 7,903,916, forward strand.
ACAAACGTAAATTTATAATTCAATTAAGAAATCTAAGAGTTATGTTAATACATCATAATGCTTTTTTAATCTGTATTTAATCACCATGAAGAAATGTTTTAATGTTATTACTACATACCTTGCACTAGATCGAATTTCTGAGTCTCCAAAACACTTATTGCCTTGAGTCTTGTTTCTGCTAAATTTTCCATTTCCACCATCTTTTTATAAATGTCTGAATCAGTCACTGTAAATTTTAAGAGAAATAGATTAATTAAATACATATATTAAGATTAAGCATGATAGGAATATATTTCTTTACGAAATGCTTGACACTTACATCTGCCACTATCATAATCAACAAGGTGTAACTGTAAATTACCCTTTTCTTCTTCTAATTCGGCGACTTTTTGAGAAAGTTGATGTAATTCCTCATTTAACTTGACTATCTCTGCATTTGCGTCTGATACTTTGCTGAAATTATCGATTGTTTTCTGCAACTGCTTCAGTTTCAATTTATTGTTAGATTTTACTTTGATCATGTTTTTGTTAGCCGCGTCGATGTCATTGTTTAGGATAGCAATTTGTTCCTCAGCAGCTTTTAACTTTTCAAGCAGCTCTTTTACTTCGATAGGTGTATTTGCATCAACAGGAATTGATTCCAATGCGACTTCTTGTCTTTTCTCTTCTGTATCCACAGGTGCAGGTTTATTGCCATCTGGGAAGTCAGTGCACAGTCCAATATCAACCATATCTACAGATTTCGCTTGTTCTATTACTGCAGGAACAGCTTGTAGTTCAGTAATCAATGCATCTCTTTGTGATATAGCATATTCCTTTTCCAAAATGTCTTTGTTGAGGGATTGCACTAACATTTCTAATCGCGCAATTTCAGTTTTAGCGGCTTTTTTGTCTGTTTCCTGCGGTAAAGACTCTGAAGATAGTTGGCTCCACGGTGATTTTACTTTCGCTGCAGTGTTACGGCCGCCTTTGCGAGTGGGCAGAGGACTTCCTTTTTTGCCTGCAGCAGTGCTACTTGGTGATTTAGGTTCAGTATTTACAGTTGCAAGTTTGTTTTCGAGTTCCTTATTTGTTTGCCTAATTTGACAGTTCAATTGTTCTAGTAATTCAATTTTCTTAGTCAACTCAACCATACCAGCTATTTCAAGAGAACCCTTTTCTTCTTCTACATCGTCTTTTTCTTTGGGGGATGGTTCATCAATAGGTATGTGAGACAATTCTTCTATCTTCTCTTGTAATCTTGTTATTTCTTGATTCTTCACTTCTAATTGTTCAGCTAATTTAGAGTGAGCAACACTTATTTCAAATCTGGATGTTTCTAATATAGTATTTGCCTCTTCTAGGTTGCTGATTTTTTCGTCCTTCAAAGCTATTTCTTTTAATAAATTCTGTTTTTCTTCTTTCCATTCAGTCTCCATGGAAATAAAATTCTCTTGCATTTTTGTCATTTGTTGCCTTGTGTCCTCAAGTAGAATCAAAGAGTCTTTTTCTAAAATATGAGATATAATTTAAAAAATGTGATTACCTGAATAAAACATTAAATTTGCTCAGAAACAAAAGAAAAATGGAAAAATTACCTTTTTTACTCAAGCTGTCAGACATTAGTGTTGTTGCTTTATTTTTAGCTTCAATAATTTGGTCCTTTTCATTAATCATCTCCTGTAGGTCTAGAATAGTATTTTCCATTGCTCTCATTTTAACTTGAATCACACTCAAGGCATTCTCCTTCTCTTTGATTGTGTTTAAAAGTTGTGTCACATCGCTGTTGTCTGTTGTTGGCTGAAAATTATTGTAAATTGAAAAATATTTAAATAAGTAAATTTTAGCTCAAAACTTATTAGTTTTCATAATTACGATATTTACATAATTTGCAAAGATCTAAAAGTTTAGCTATAAATACATACATAAGTTCTTTTTTAGATAGGTAGGGTTTTTAGTAAGGTAGCAATTTCGAAAGCTACAAATTAAATAAGTATAGGTGTGTGTGTTATTTGATTGGGACTCCAACAATCTGGCGCAACATTTTCAGATTACATTAAAAAAAAAGCAAATAGGACAGGAATTGAAAAAAATCTTTAATACCTTTTTAACTTCTACTTTGGTATCAAGAGTAGATTCTCTCCTTACTGTTGCTGGTTTGGCTATAGGTTTTTTGCTAATCTCTTTATACTGTCTTATCCTTTCCATGAGCAATTCTTTTTGTTTCAGGGTGTTTGCTAAACTCTCGCTAATACCAGGAACTGAAAAATAAAAAAAGTTTTAAGATTTTTTTTATCTTGAATCTTAATCAGCCTATATTTGTGCGCTAACAACATAAGTAATTCTTACTGTTTAAAGCATCCTGTACTGACAAAGTAGTTGAGGTGTCAGTTGCTGCCGAGTAACCAGTTCTTTCACTCATGGTGGATGCCATTTCAGAAGCTGTATCCCCACCATCGTCATCTTCTGGAAAAGCAAGTAATTCTCATTTAATTCTCATAAATTTGGATTCTCAGCTAACTGGTAATTCAATTGCAGCATACATACAGCAATATGATCTTAGTACAAACAATTCAAGGCCCATCACAGTCTTATTTAGTTTACACATATCTGCTAGCATTGTTTGGAAAACATCCAACAAGCAATAAATATAAATAATTAAAAGAGTGTAACATATACTACAGTCAACTTTCCTGCAAATGTTATCATGCAGACCAAAGAATATTATATACAGTTCTAAGAAGACATATAGACATTTCAATAATAAATTGGTCATCTGACACTGAAAGATTTCTCAAATTGGTTCAGGTGTTCTTGGGACTTGCAAGTTCAATACACAAATAAACTTATCAGCTTTTTAATATTAAGAAAGATAAAAATGGATACTAAATGGAACTTACCAAAAGGCCTCCCTAGTAGCTCAGCAGTAGCTTTTCGATGTTCTTTAATCCTTTTAGAGACAAGTGCTGCATTTTCAAGACATTTCTGTGCACGCTCGAACTTAATTTGCCTCTCTGAAGATGATGAGATGCGCTGAGATGTCTAAAAACATAGTCAGCATTATAAATAACTCATCCCAAGTCATGTTTCTTAATCACAAACTTGTTCAGAACCAGTTTTGTTGTGTTTTACACGAACAATATGGCTGATGTTTATATAGACAGCTGATGTAAACTAATATAGAAAATAACTAAAATCTATTAAAAGTTGGTAAAATTTGTGGAGTTTTTAAATTATTAGCACATTACAAACATAGTTATGATTTCATAGTGATTGTTTAATTACGTAGTATTTAAGTAGTCAATAGCAAATCGAACACCAACGTCCTTGCATTGCTCTTATGATTTGTCATACAATATTGTATGTTAGATTTTTACACAGGCTCAGAAGTATGTATGTATTTAGATACCTTAGAAGTTTTAACACTTCCTACAACACTGGACACTTCGCTGGATGATGCTATATGGCTGTCAGCAGTATCAAATTGTCCCTTTTCGGGAGGATTATTGTTTTTATTGTCCGACATAGCGTTTTGCTCTCTGCCAACATTAATAATAGACGTGTTACGCGTTGCACAATCACTATTCAATACACTTTTAAAAAAATACAGCAAACAACAGAAATATTATAAATATTTAACTAATTATCAAAATATTTAGCCACCACCACTAAACACGAGCACTAAAAATTCCTAGCTTGCCATTAAATTTTTTATCCACGTCAGCAGTGGTACTACAAAAAAAACAATCTGTTGACAGCTGACAGATTATTTGCAAATCTCGTACCATTCTCACTAAGATTCTCACCTTTCATTAATCTGAGGTTCTCACAGAAATCTCGATTGAGTTGACTAGCTTTTGTAGTCTTTTTTAAATTGTATTGTAGTTATGGTAGAAAATCTAATTTGTAAATCTGCAATCTTTGAAGAAATAGGCCACCTATTATTTTTATTTTAATATTTGCCATATCTGTGGCAAATAAACCACATTTACGTTCCGTTCAATCTATATTTAATCTATACTTCATTCGATATTAATCTGAGTTCGATAGCACCTGTCAAGTTTACCATTGTCAAATAAAAAATTAGTCTAATCTTTAAGAATTGGCCAAAAGAGTTTAAATTTATTTGTTAGTTATCACTAATTCATAATTTTATTTCTTATATTCACAAATTAATTCAATGGCGTCTAGAATTCAGGTAAATATATGGTTACTTTGTTGTATAATGCAACGTTTCATCATTCTATGATTACCTTGTAGAGATTACTTTGCAACAATTTGACGCGTAGATTGTTTCAGGCTACAGCTCGTCAACTCTCGAAAACTTTTAAAAGAAAGAGTAGGTTTGATATAGGCATCGCTTCCGAACTTCCAGTAGCATACAAAAAGTTCTGGCGTGAATGGAAGATACTAAAACCAGCTGCGGTCCACTACATACCTCAGGAAGGGAAATGGAAGCGCGACGACCTCACTGGGGAAATACTTCCGATACAAAACGTTCCTATTCCCTTGAAATATCCAGCGGAAATTAATGAGGGATTATGGGGTGGCGAGGCTGTGGTAAAAGGTGGGCTTAGTGATATATTTTTTTAATAATAGGTACATAACCTATTATTGTTACTTTAATAAATGTTGAAAACCCTTTTCAGGCTTCCAAAAACGTGACCCACGGCGACGCAGGGTCCCTCATTATTGGGTTCCTGTATTAAAGAGGACTGTGGTGAAATCTGAGATCCTGAACACACATTTGTCAGTGACGGTAACTGACCGTACAATTAGTTTGATCAATGATCATTATGGCTTTGATCACTATTTACTGAAGACACCGGCATGTGACTTAGTGTCCATGTTAGCATTGAAGCTAAAGAAACAAATTCTGATTGAACTGATGAATGGATGCCCTCGGTATGCACATGACCCTCAAAAACAGAAGGAAGTGTATGAGGAGTATAAAACATATTTATCATCGGTGAGTTGGAAATAGAGGGTTCCTCTGTTTGTAAAATGATTGTATAAATAAACAGGTATATTATTGTAACAACAAATTATTGTTTGCAGTATACTCCTGAAGAGATTGAATGGTATGGCTTGTCCTGGTATGAGGCTCTATGCAAGCTTGCTAAACAGAAGGAGGCGGCCAATAAGCCTGTCCCTTTAAAAAACATGTACAGAAAGAATCTTGTTGAAAAATTAAAAGCAGCTGGAATTGAATCAACTCACACTTCACCCGAAGAAATATCGTAAGTATATTGACTACTTATTACAACTTAATTATTTGAATGGTGGTAGATACTTGTGGCTAAGTAATGGCCTCACAGATTGGTAATTAAGTTAAACAATGCTTGGTGCATTCCGCCTGTGTATACTATCATCTTTTCATGATGAGTCTCTACCCTGTTTGTGAAGGAACACTAAACTGGTGGGTCTTAGCTATCATTTGAAAGTCTGGTAGTTGAAACAAGTAGTCAGAAGCCAGAAAGTTGGATAAACAATCTTACTAAGGGGTATTGGTTTGCCCAGGTAACTGGGTTGAGGAGGTCAGATAATAAGTAGCTCCATGTAAAACATATATCCTTAGCTGCATCTGTTTAGATTGATATAAACCAATTTGTTTACTTCTTTATTTAAGGATGACCAACATCAGTTACAGTAATATATGGCACATGTTCGATATAGTGTATTTAGTTCTGCTCCATAACCAGTTGCAGGTAAACACAATTTGTTGAGTGTTTACCAAGTCATTATTATACATTGTAAAATATTCACATCATTATTGATAATACTATCTAACTAATAGATAAACAAGAGTGATGCACATTTTTGTTGATTCATTTCATTATTTCAATATACACATTGATTACCGCTTGGAATCTGATTTACTTTGTGGCCAAATAATGCGATTACGTCCAAACGCGCGACGCAATTCAAATGCAATAAATAGTAGCAAGAGAAACATTTGAATATCTGATGGCAACTTATGTAAAAAATCAAAAAACCATTTCATATATGAATTTCCTGACCTCATTGTGGCATCCACCTTGATTGCCAGAAAACTTTTATTGTTTGTAACACAATTCTTGACTACTACATACCTTCTGGATTTTTAATACCTACTACCCAGAACCCAATACATATTATATATCTTTTAATGTTCACTTAATTTTTCCTTCCATACTTTATTTTTTGACAAATTAAGTTAATTTTTATAACTTTTTCTTTTCAGGAATACAACTTCATGGCTATCCAAGATGAATCCTTTTGGTAAAAAAGATGAAGCTTAATGATGTACATACATGTGACGATAATTAAAATTGTTGTGTTTTTAGCAAAGTTACATTTCAAGTAGATGTGTTTACCAGAGATAGTCTTTAATTTAGAATAAATAGGTGTTACAAATTAAAATTTTATTATTACAAATTTCCATGCTACTGTTTTCCGTCCATTCTATTTGTGATTACACTATCATATAATTTATCCAACGCTGCAATCTAACTACTAATTGATAGAAAAAATTCAGAAATTTTCATAATATACTGTGATTGAATGAAAAAAAATTAAACACAAAGACTGTTTCAATCATTTTAATATCAGAATATAATCAATAAACATTATTATTCACTATTTTAAAGATGATGATAATAACTATACAATATCTGTCGTAAAATAGAATACTAATGCAAAAAATGTTTTAACAAAGGGTCAACAATTTCATAAAGGAACAATCATCCGCTTGCCTAGCTTTTTCCCAAGCTTCGTTGGGTTTGGCTTTGAGTCCAACCGGATGCAGACTGCCCATCTGACCTCAACCCAGTTACCTGGGCAATCCAATGACAATACCTCTGATAAGACTGGTTATCACACTGGCCTGCTCGTCACGACTGCCAAAGATGTATAAAAGACAGCCGTGACCCACAAATATAAAGTGACATAGGTACGCGGAGGAATGCGCCATGTCAAGATGGACACCCATCTTCGGACCGAAAGGTCTATAAAGGAACCAATAAGTGTAAAATTAAAAACTAATAGTTATTGATTAAGTTGTAGACACATACAAAGCCTATTTGAGATTGCGATATAATATTGCTACAAAAATAATGGCAAAATGCCAGAATCTATTAATAGTCATAATGATGGATAATAACATAACAAGGACACTCTTCTATTTTTATGACTTAATTTTAAACTTTTATGCATATGATAGAACATAGAACATCTACTGTGATACTGGGGCTTGGCAATTTTACGATATTAACAATACCAGTAGAAAGAAGATTAATGAAATATCCCACAAGTAAGGGATGAGATTATCATAAAATTACCACAGATTTAGCAAAAAACAGGCTTCCTAGTTGGGAATTCTCGCCCCTTTTTCATTAAGTTAACACCGTCTCTTGGGCCGATTTTTCAAAACTTATAACGAATAATTTCCATACAATATCCGTCAAACAGATTTTTTTGGGTGGTTACCTAATCATCAAATGACGCCGAAATGGAAGACGGAACAGACTTAAAACTCAATAAGTTAATTTTGGAGCTCTTTGTATTCCAGGGAAAGTTAGCCGAGCAATTCTTGTTTATTTTATGGATGAAAGTTTATTGAAAAATCGCCTTTAAGGGGTGTCTTTAAAGTCTAAGTGATGGTGCACTCGATGGGCGAGTCGAGCGGCATGGTGTCGGCGAGCAGCGCGGCGACGGCGCGCGCGAGGTAGGTCATGGTGCCGTAGGAGCCGGAGGGCGCGCTGTCGTACAGGTGCTGGCACACGCCCGCCGCGCCGCCGCACACCAGCGCCGGCCCGCGCGCTAAGTGATGGTGCACTCGATGGGCGAGTCGAGCGGCATGGTGTCGGCGAGCAGCGCGGCGACGGCGCGCGCGAGGTAGGTCATGGTGCCGTAGGAGCCGGAGGGCGCGCTGTCGTACAGGTGCTGGCACACGCCCGCCGCGCCGCCGCACACCAGCGCCGGCCCGCGCGCTAAGTGATGGTGCACTCGATGGGCGAGTCGAGCGGCATGGTGTCGGCGAGCAGCGCGGCGACGGCGCGCGCGAGGTAGGTCATGGTGCCGTAGGAGCCGGAGGGCGCGCTGTCGTACAGGTGCTGGCACACGCCCGCCGCGCCGCCGCACACCAGCGCCGGCCCGCGCGCTAAGTGATGGTGCACTCGATGGGCGAGTCGAGCGGCATGGTGTCGGCGAGCAGCGCGGCGACGGCGCGCGCGAGGTAGGTCATGGTGCCGTAGGAGCCGGAGGGCGCGCTGTCGTACAGGTGCTGGCACACGCCCGCCGCGCCGCCGCACACCAGCGCCGGCCCGCGCGCTAAGTGATGGTGCACTCGATGGGCGAGTCGAGCGGCATGGTGTCGGCGAGCAGCGCGGCGACGGCGCGCGCGAGGTAGGTCATGGTGCCGTAGGAGCCGGAGGGCGCGCTGTCGTACAGGTGCTGGCACACGCCCGCCGCGCCGCCGCACACCAGCGCCGGCCCGCGCGCTAAGTGATGGTGCACTCGATGGGCGAGTCGAGCGGCATGGTGTCGGCGAGCAGCGCGGCGACGGCGCGCGCGAGGTAGGTCATGGTGCCGTAGGAGCCGGAGGGCGCGCTGTCGTACAGGTGCTGGCACACGCCCGCCGCGCCGCCGCACACCAGCGCCGGCCCGCGCGCTAAGTGATGGTGCACTCGATGGGCGAGTCGAGCGGCATGGTGTCGGCGAGCAGCGCGGCGACGGCGCGCGCGAGGTAGGTCATGGTGCCGTAGGAGCCGGAGGGCGCGCTGTCGTACAGGTGCTGGCACACGCCCGCCGCGCCGCCGCACACCAGCGCCGGCCCGCGCGCACCTTCCTTCGCGCAGCACAGCGTCGCATCGCCGTTGCAGCGCATCTGATCACATATGATTTGGGTATTAAGTGCCAATAAGGGATTTTTTTGTATTTTGAGTTCAACGATTGTCGGGGTCTATGTCGGTAGGTGTTAAAATGACTTATACTTGACAGTAATTCTGTAAGATGTAGAAATTTTGTAAAGCGAAGTACAGGCGCCAACACATCAAGCTACGCGAAACTGTCAAATTTTTCCAATCAGTGGGACGATAAAAAGGCTGATGATGAAGAGCTGAATAAATACAATTCAAACTGAAATCTTATCAATATCCTCACCTGATCATCTAAAAATATTTGGTTGGCTCTGTGAACCAAGCTTTCAACCTCGATGGTTCCGCCTAGATGAGCAACGGCCTTATATTCCACGACTAAAGTCAACACCATGAGGGCTTCTACGACCAACTGTCGGTACTCCGGCTGAGGTATCGAGTTCAATACTGTTTCCACTGCTAAAGCGAACTTCAATTCGCCTGATGTCATCTCTTGGGTGAGGTTCGGTTGTAAAATCTTGCCTTGGATTATTAGGCCCTGACACTGAAATGATTGAATAAGTCTGTTATTACTTGGTACCGAAAAATGCGCCGGAGTTCAACCACGAATTTTGAAAATTGAGTGAGAATTTATAATTTGGTCACGCCATCGATGACCCTCATCGAGTCCACCATGGGCCCACCTAAATTATACTGTGAACGACCATTACAGAAAATAAAACGGGGGCATGTTCGTAGCGCATTTAGGATGAAAATAATATAGACACGCTGTAAATTCTTTAAGTCTATATTGATAAGTCATTGCTAAATTCGTGACACTGCAGTCTTCAGCTTCTAGCAAGGATGACATTCAATACGATTTTTTAAATAGATATAATATTTACCCTTTCCAATACTCCCCAGACACGAGGGTAGAAGTCTCGTGGCACTCGGTTGAGCGCACCGTCGAGACGTCGTCGCCGCAGCCATTGTCCCTGACGGTCTGGCTCTGTTAAAGGTGCTGTTCAATAAAAACATAATGTCTCAATTAACTCCTCGCCTCAACTCTAACTTATATCCTAAAATATTTTCGATACATTTATGACACCTGGCAATACCATTTAAAAAAGTAAAATTTGTCTATGGCTACACAAAGATATGCTACTTTTAATGGCATTTTTTCAATTAGAAAATTTTCTCAATGCATCCCGCATTGAGCAAGGATGTGGGCGGGCCGGGGCCCATCAGTGGGACGATAAAAAGGCTGATGATGATGGAAATCAATTTTGTGTTCCTGTCTCTTATTCTCTAGTTTAAGAAAGTTACTTACTGTCTTCAATGCCGCCTTGAAGAGATTGTCCTTCTAAAACAATCTGCGACTTCTTGCCATATCTATGAGATTTGTTGCTCACTATAGAAAAGTTACCGCGGCCCACTGTAACCAAATTGCAAAAGTGAGTAAAGCCTTTGGGTAGTATTTTAAACACACATGAATCCATCAACAAAAAGAAGTTAACACGAGCACAGTAATAAAGTTACGAAATTGCAAATTAAAAACATTTATTATTGACATTTAGGACTAAAAACATGAACGCAAAAAAAAATATTTACATAACAAATCCGATCTCAACAATATGCAAATGTCTCAAAGTATATTTTTTACAGTGTCGGCTGTTGCTGTTATCGAAAAGTTGTTAAACTGTTAGATTTGTTTCAACAAGAATGTTGGTTGTAACATTCTGATATCTAATAGGGACAAGACAGATATTTTTTATAAGTCCTTCAGAGTATGATACTCTAGGGAGTAAAAGTTGCGACCGGTACTGAGTCGCTTCAAACAAACAGTGCGCAAAGGGACATACATTATATACAGAGTGAGGGGGTTACAACGGGGAGCATTCAGACATAAACATAAGCAAAAGGTGTCTGTCACAGAGCCACTCGCCTTTACTCTTACTGATTTTCCCTTTTATTACAAACAGTGAGTTTGCTGTAAAGAGGAGACACTGGTTCAGATGATAAATAAATTACGCAATCAATACGGTAGATGACTACTAGTCAAATTCAATAACTTTATTGAACTGTCAAAAGCGGTTACTATGTATGTAATTTGTATGAAGACACAAACTATGACGTCACATACATATATATATTTTTACATGAAGCCGTATACTTATTTAAATTAAAAAAAAAGTTTACAGATTCATAACAGTAGTACATACATTAAGAGAATATAATGAAAATATAATTTCAACATTTAAACCTACTTAAGCTTGAATTAAGAATTGATCTAATTGTAATTATTTTACAAGTAAATAAAAAATAATATTTACCGCTATTGATAGCAAACTCCTTTCCGCTGAGTATATGGTGAAGTAAGTTCTTCATTTCGAAGGGAGATAGGTTGAGGAGGTGTTCAGACGCTTCCTCGCCATCACATGACAGTGTTCGTGATAGTTCCGTGGCCATTACCTGTAGAAGTAAGGTAAGTGTTTAGAGGTATCTCACTTCCTATGTGATGGTGGAGCAAACTCCGAAGCAATCAATTCTGTCTTTATGATTTGAAGAACCGGTTCTATACACAACAAATAAAAACAAAAAAAACTATATTACCTACGTCTAACTTTAAAGGTATAAAAGTATTTAAAAGGATGTCTTTTAACATCAAATACCTGTATAATAAGTCCGACGCGCAAACGTAACATCTCAAGGAAGAGCTGCGGTTCTGTGCGGATGAACATAGCGAGGTAGACCAGCAATTCTTGCGTTAACATCGCCGTACTCTCGTCGTCACCATAGGCCTGTCAACACATATGCCAAGATGGCGAACATGCCCGAAGATTAAACTTTCTTATGACGTACATACCAATTGCGTTTAATGGCATAAAAAATAATTAAGAGACTTCACTCAAATGATCGTCCGTCAAGCGCATAGGTCCTAGTACCTACGTCAATGATTAAACTAAGCTCCGTAAAGTGGGTAACTAATAAAAGGCAAAAGACGGTGATGAGTTCAATCTGTATTGGTTGGGGGAATTTTCGCTTTTCTTAAAACTAGTGAATTAGAATTTTAAAGTCTTATGGAAGTATGAAAAATAAACTCACTAAACAGCTTTTATGAGATGTAGTAAAAACATAAATTGATATATAATATTTTATGCTTTAGCTTGTTGTTAACACACGATGACTAATGACAATACACCAAGAAGCTTGCAGCTGCGTAGGCGCATGAAGTTGATTATTTACATTTATCCGTTTCTTCAACACACACCACCTTCCACACGAATATACATATCCATCTAATCTGAGAGAGAGAGAGTTTGTAGGTATATTAGTTTCTTGAACGCACAAATCTCAGGAAGTACTGGTCCGGGTACTTTTTATCCGGGTTTTATCGAAATAGTTACCCTATTTCGATCACCACGGAATGTGGATCAAACCCCTAGCAGAACCTAGTTATCTCATAAAAACCAGATACACTTACTGAGTATTTTTGTTGCTGACGGTACTAAGTAATGAGCGTCTATAACATTAGGATGATATAAAACCTTCGTACGAACGTTAGTCATTTTTACATTAACATTTTTATTACCTTTTTCTGTTCATTCCCTTGATTTTCATGGCGAAATGACTGCATGCAACAAATATTAAGGCTTTGTTATGAATTATATTTAATTATATTTTTACGGTAAGACAGAATATTAATACTGATTTTCTTCGATATGTTTTCAGAGTTTGGAAATTCAATAATTACTAATATGTCTTCTTAATTTCAATTGATGAAATATACTTAGTCGTCGTTTGGATATTTACTGTTATTAGGTATAAGCCCGATAACTCAGAAACGTTCGACATTTGCATAAGGGTCATTGCGGATTCGGAATTCATTCGGATATAAATAAGCTCCCCTCTATATATATATGCTCCTCCCATAAAGGATTGCCTGTACAAAGCTTCACATCATTCAATTAGCAGCAATAGCGACATAAAACAACCTTAGGTCAAAGAAAAACAAAAACCTACCTCATGTATGAGTTGTCTAAGTTCATTTTCGGGTAGCGGCGCGGTGATCGTATGCTCGTTATTAGGGGGCATTCCCACAGTGATTTGTTTCTGGCGAACGAGCAAGTCTGTGACGGCTTTGGCGAGGTCTTCAACTCTTTTACCAAGCATACCAGCAGTATGACGGACGAGCCCCCAAAGCTTTTGGGTACAAGCCTTCTCGTATAGAACTTTTAGAAGGTCCTTTACGGTAACCATTTTGCCGTTTTCTTGCATACCTGTTTGGGGGAAAGTGAGCCCATGTAAAAAGGTTGTATATGATTTTTCAAGATATACCATTTGTTCTTTCACATTGACTATCCATGATTGCTTTTCAGTTAATACACGAGTGAATGAGTTCTCTAAACAAATTCCCTAATTACAGTTATTAGATGTTCCGTCAACAGCGGCAAAAATCTTCAGATCTCACCTTTCAAACGTAGGTCAATTTTGATACATCTGTGTAGCAGATATCCTGTGTTTTGCTTCGTAGTTTAAAAATTATATAACGAATAAAAAACCACAGTATCGCAAAAAGACAACATTGAAAAAAAAAACATTTTTATTATAACTTAAGAAATTGCTAAACTTGGCGGTACCCCGAAGTGAAAGTATGGGGTATGTTATTTTTAAATGCATTTTAATCTTTCTTGAATTCCCAAAGACATACCTGTACTAAAATCAAGTCCGTGGGTATCAACAAGGTACTGCAGAATATCTCCCTGTTCGTCCAGGCTCTCCGTCTCGCGTAACATGGCGATCAATTCGTCCGTCTCTTGTTCGGCGTAGACCGAGTTCTGAGAATCTGACGTAGTGCGGTTGCGGACTATGCCCGTTAGATTCTTGTTTATTATTGCTGAAATTTTGTAGAATAGAGGTGACATTTTTAGTCAATTCTGTGTATGAAAAGAGGATCTTACCCAAGAAGTAGTTTTAAGTATAAATTAAATGAATTTATGGGCTGATTTTTGTTTAATATTTTCGTTTTGGGAAAAGAAATCGTAAATTTAATTTTGGTTACCTTCTGGAGGTGAAGGAGACTTCTCTTTTGTTACTTCTATAGTAGGTGTGGTAACCGTCAAGGTGGTGGTTGATGTTCCCCTAAAGAAAATCCAAATATAATAGAAATTAATTACATTTCAGTAATCTCCTATCTAATTACTGAGGACGACTTACTTAGTAAAAGCTTTTTTCTTAGCTTCCTCGGGTGATGGGCTGCGGCCGTAAGTAGCGGGGTCCACGTCCAACCACGAAGGTTTACGTTCTAAAGAACGACCCACTGATTCACCTTCCATGCCCAGAGTTTCAGCTTAAACAATTTACATTATTAAAAAAAGATACGGAAATTAGATTCTGAAGCAAGCAAAATTAAGTCTCATTAGACTAGTGTAATGTTCTTTTAATTTCGACCTTACCACTAAGCTTTTAAAGTTACAATTACAAAATTATATACAAAGTACATACAGTCCACATTGATAGACCTCGTCTTCTTGATAGCGCCGCGCACAGACATGCGCCGTCGCAGCGCTCGAGCGTTACGCGCACCCATCGGCCGCGGTAGGAAACTGATCTTGTTGCTAAATGATTTAAGCAAGTGTTCTTCCAGATAGCTTTGTACTTCAGGATTCAGTTCTGGAAAGAAACATCACCAGCCTTGTTTACTATCCTAGTGTAGTCCCACTTTTCCTAAAAATGAATGAGGAATGAGCGCTAATCAACACGCTTGCTCGAGGCGGATTGGCAATTTTAGGCTTTAAAATCCAGTTTTTTTCGAGATTTTTTCGTTCATCTTCGCTGATTAGTATCCAAGATAGACTTTACTTTTATTACTAGACGCACACATGTACTTGAGATGTGGGTGCTTTTACCACTAGGGCACCACAGACACGATTAGTGATGTAAAGATTTTAGAAATGAGAATACCTACTATGTATGATGTTGTGACTTTACTTTGGATGTCAATCACTATGTCTTATTGCAAGTATGAAACGCTTGTTTGCTTACAGTTCAAACCACTGACTGATTAATGATGACATAGAATTTAAATATAATAATACTTACTATCAGGGTATCCATCTTCTTGACTCCCAAGGAAACTCAAGTTAGTAATGGCAGATGTGCTCAAGAACTCTCCAAGGTTTCCAAGAGTCACTCTAGTTCCATTGATATATCCAGACTTGAGCTTCTTCATAGTGGTTATCATAGCCATTGGAATTTTACCTTGGTCTGAAATGTTTACGAAGGTATGTAGAAAATTCGAGAAATTTATTTGGAATTATTTCAGAAATTTTCATAGCCTGAAAGCGTGATGGTGGAAAATGATTTTTTGTTAATAATGAGTTTTTTTGGATATTTGTTAGATTTTGTTGACCCGTGAACCATTATTTGCGTACATCGACAAATAAATAATATCATAATATTAGGGCCACCTGGCCATACCCTCCCATCACCAATAAATAGGTACAGTATAATATGGAGTAGATAAATGCTTGTAGGAAAGTTTAACCATACCATAATATTGTATTTATAAAAAATAAACGCACACAAGTATTGCGCCAGCCAGTAACAGATTAGTATTTGTGTGTAACTATGTATGGTGCATCCAATTAGTGGACATATACAATCTTCACTGTAATTTTTTTAGATTACTACAGGAAGGGCCATGTGGTAAAACAAAAGAAGCAAATCTGATAGTTATTCAAGCATGAATTATTTCGGTCATAATCCGTCTGCGCTTTTGTTTCTATCTTAGTTTACCTTGATAATCGGTTAATTATTAAATTTATTGCTGAAAACTAAGTTACTGTTAATATAATCAAAATCTCAGCAGTCCCCGCGACCCCGCCATACACCATCACACACAAAAAAAAAAAACAAGAAAGAAAACCTTTTCCAAAGACAGACAATATATCACGCATTACCTAACAAGTACTGCGTAGCGAGCAACGTTATCGTCGGCCGGCCAAGCATTTGCTTCCAGCTCATGCCAAGGAACGCGACGTTCGCCGTAAACGTGCTGGCGAGCAGGGCCGGGTCGCGCGACATGTAGTACTCTTCGTAGTCGAAGTTCTATGACACACCACACCCATGCGAGGTTATTTTAAAGGACTTGTGGGCGTTGTTTCAGTCGGGAGAAAAGGGCAGTGTAGATGTTCTTAAGGGTGCGCGGCAAATGTCTCAAAGTTACCGTTTCATACAGAAAACATGGCATATAGATGGAGCTGAACACCTCAACTTGAAAATATAATATCTTTGTCATACGTGATGAATGAATAGTCGAGCTCTTCTAATGACAGACACCAATAAACTATCAAAAAATACAATGTAGCTTGACAAATTATCAAATAAATAGTACATAAAATACGTATACAGATAGAATAGATATATACTTCAAATCGATAAGTATTCACTACCGTACATATCGCACATGATAGCATTCATTTAACATACTGATGACACAAACAAAATAAACATACTCATAACATTATACCACATTCTACAGGGGAAATGTTATTTGTGAATAAACAATTAAGATTCTAAACATGGATGGTCAAAACCAGCAAGCAATTCCAAAAAAAGAAACAAAATAATACCTAAGTGCATTTGACTCAAAGTCAAGACAACAAGTGGTCGCCCAAGGAGGTTTTGCCAAGAGGACTTCAAGAAATTAATTTCTGCTTTGAGGGTATCAACCATTAGATCGAAGTCAGAGGCGATGTAGAAACGTGTCATATCAGAAAACTAGTAAATAAATTAAACAAACATATTACAGGAGGCAAAAAAAAAAACAAAATATATATATTTCAATAGATCATTCTATAACAGCAAGATTATAAGAAAAAATATCTCATGGAATCTTCCAATTTTAAATCTGTTCATAATTTTACGGTGAATAAATCAAGGAATTAATTACCTGTGGTGTGAAGGCAAATATGCGATCATTCAAAGAGTACAGCTTGCTTGTACTCAAAATGCCCACATCACGGGACTTTCTGCCAGATAAACCTAATTTTTTGTTTCTACCTGCAAATTAGAAATACTTTCTCATTTGGTATGGTTCATTTATTTTAAATTAATAAAAAATCTTCTCAAAATGTTGTCCATTATATAAATAAGGATGTTGAGTTGTCTATTGCTTACCTAAATATGTATACAAATGGCTAAGAACTCGGGCTGGTTGAACTTCTATTGGCGCCACTTCACTAATAGTCTGTACATGTAGGTCATACTCCAACAATTTGTCTCTAATTTCATTATTCTCGGCAAGTATCACAATCTGGACAACAACATCTGGCTTCTTTTCTGAACATAATCTTCTATTGAGAGGATCTAATTCGCCAACAGCTAGAAATCCCTAAAAATCAGAATATTATTTTTAATATTGGCTGGAGCTTTTATTGATAACAGAATAAGGACCAAATTTTATTAACCTCTTGTAGTAATTTCCCCAAAATATATAATGACTGAGCCCATATAAATGGGCATCTGCCAAGAGGTATGCGTTCTTGGCTCCCTGGATTCTGTTGTTCCAAATCTGCTTTATCTGCTGGCACTGAATACAACTCAGGGACTAATTTGATTCCATCATCTTTCCGCAACATCACTTTCTCTAGCATCTGTGTGTACTCTGTGACATTGTTTTTATCACCTTTGAAGCAATAATCCAATATCAGGTAGCAGAAAAATAGAGGCCACTCACATTCAATATTTTCAAACATTCTCAATTCCCAAGGTTCATAGTAAAGCCTATTGGGATCTTCTCTGGGTGTTTTGTGACCATCCCTAAGGAACCTTTTGCATCCGAATTTACCTTGCAGTTTAGTAACAATAGTGTCCCTAGTAATAGCAATTAACTGTGGATCATCTACTGCAAATGCTGGATAGCTTATAATTGAAAGTAGTCCTGAGTCTAACTCTTTACTATTGGATTCCCTTGGGAGCATTGATTGTAAGACAGCTTGACATTTTTGAGCTTCATCAGCCAAAACATGGATTACACTAGATGGACCTCCTCGAGCACCGAACAGGTCCAATTCATTCATAGCTTCCAAAGCTGCTTTAGCCATACCAATTGAGCTGGCATTCAACTCAGGTAGACCATGGTTGGTTTTGTCACCTCTTTCCCAAATACCATAATCAGGGGTGCAATAAGCTGATTCAATGTAAAATACTAGATTCTGAATGAATGAGACTTCATCTAATGAGAATACTATCTGTAGACCAGATGCTGTCATCTGTGCAAGAATGAGGAGGTACAGGGAAATGGCATCAATCTGGAGATGTCCCCATTCTGTGTCCTTCACCACTGAGCGTCCAGTGGTAGATGAGTATTTGGCATGGAGGGAGTCCAAGGGGTGCTGTGTGCTTTTGAAGTTCTCCACTTTATCTTTTTGCTGCATCATGGCCATGAGCAGACCTGGAAATGAAGATTTAAATAAAAAATAAAACAAATAATAGTTAAATGAAGTGATAGTATAGTGACTTGATAGATGATACACAAAATCCATTAATCAAAGATACAGTGCTCGGAAAAATAAACTGAATTTTGATTTGTTTTGAACACACATTTAATAACTACAGTTTTATGATAATTACAAAATCTCATACTGTAAAACATGTTCTAATTGAGTATACATAGCCCATGACTACATTAGATCAGTTTTCAACTTGCTTCTGAACAAACATATCTTGCTTGTAGCAGCACAGAATTTCTAAGCAAGTGTGTCTACAGTTCTTATGGATAGTTACCTCTCATTAACTTGACGCAGCTCTGTTCTAATTCATATGTTTTTGCACGATCTTCATCTTGATCTGCAATCTTCTTAAAGGCCATGGACAGTCCCCATACGGCCAATATGCAGTACAAGTTGTCTCTAATCCACGCATGATCGTTCTGTGGGCTTGCGGGAAACAAACCAGTCACAGGCTGCTGATGATCTAAAATTAACTTATGTACTACCCGCTGATAATAATCCAAACGCACCCCCGAATTACTGCGAGTCCTCATTTTGTTAGCACTTTAAACTTCACAATAAACTGAGCTCGAAGTCATTCTTAATCAACTACAAACTATACAAACTCAAAACACTTTGAACTTAATTATTTAGAATCCCAATAAAACATTGTGTCATTTGAAAGTCACTGTTGTCAATGTCAGTTATCACGAATCACCATCTTCTTAAGTCATCATTCATAAATTGCCATTGTAATGTAATCTGTGTGTATGTAAAAAACAAAGTCGCTTCCCGCTGTCTGTCTGGCTGTATGCCAAAATTGGCTAAAATCTTTAGTAGGTAGGCAGGGGTTTGAATCATGAACTTTAATAATACTTAAAAGGATAGCTTTATTTTAACCATCGCTACAAGTGCTTGGTATTTATTTCATTCATAGTATATAATCTTTAGTTCATTCATTTCAGATTTTCCCACGTCACATCTGACAAATTGACAATGACATGAATTAAACGTCATATTTTAATTTTATTCTTTCTAATGTTTTTGTGACTGTTGCAGTTATTACCACATTTTAATTTTCGATAATTTTCGTTTTATACAAAATGTTATTTTATCTTTTATTGTGTAATGTTTTGTTCATCCCATTAATCAACAGCAGCAACTCTACAACCAGTAAACCGGAACTAACAAACAAAACCTTAACTGAATCTCCTAAGGTAAATCAGTCCAATGAAACGAAAGTAACATTGTTAAGTGAAGGGGGTTTGTTATTGCCTGGGGCATCTTTGGCTTTACCTAAAGAAAAACTGACTAATATAGACAGTGAACTGAGCAAAAATAAAGTAAAACCTGTTGTTGCACGGAAAGGAGTTGTTTACATAGAAGACGATAATATTACACCTCATCTTAAAAATTCGTCTACTACTGATGGAACTCCTACTATTACCAACATAACTCAAATAGAGACTGATATAAAGAGTAACTTAACCATTTCAGCAAATACGACAGTTGGTATAAAGGTTAATAGCTTTCCATCAACTGCTACAAATAGTAGTGTTCAAATTGAGAATAAAACCGAAGTGCACAAGAAGCCTGCTATATTATCGTATGACGCTCTTGCAAATGCAACAGTCAAGTCATCACCAGAAACGTTGATAACTGCACAAATTCAATCACCTAACAAGGTATACACAAAAAATGCCAACAGTCACCCTGGTATGGTAATGCCTCTTGTTATAACAATTTTGTTAGTCCCTATGTTTGCAGTACTTGGGTATATGGCTTTGAAACGAGGACAAGAGGCCTGGAAAAATAGACATTACAAAAGGATGGACTTTCTCCTTGATGGCATGTATAATGATTAGTTATACATAAACAAAATTCAGACAAAAAAATAATTATTGGGTAAACTACTTAATGATATTGCAGAGATATTAAAATATTTATAATGTGATAAAGATTGGAGTGGCCAGTGGTTTTTTACTGTTTTTAAAAAGAGAAAAACTTTTCTTGAAGTTTTTTCTCTTAATGTTGAAACTTCTATAGATGTGATTATTGGCAATAATTATTGTTATTATAATGCTAAAGCATGTTAAAACTATATTACAGAGCTATTTACATTTATGAGCTAGAGTTATCTAAAACAGTTATTTTGTTATTAAGAAACTGGTTTGAGATGTGAATAGCCATTATAAAAATGATTGTGCTTGAAATGTGCCTTACATCATTAATTAAAAAAAAAACATGTCAACAAGTATCCTAAAATGCCTGAAATTTATTTTAAATAAATAATGTCTTCCTTTTTATTAATGTAAGTTATTTATTAGAATGTTATTGTGATAATTTAATAATATAATATCTCATACAAATCTTTAAATGGATGTATGTTGACAATGTTTCATATTAGTTACCAAATAAATGTATTATTAAGTTTATACAATCTTTAAATGGGTTTTGCATTTTGTTTAAACAACAGCCTTTTTTTATTAACTTTTGTACTGAAACATAACAGCTTTTATGTTCTATTTATGTATTTGCTACTTTGTCAATTATTGTACATGTATGTAATCATATTTTTTTTTACCAAATTTCTTTAAATGAATGTGAAAATTAAATGAAGCCTAATTAGCAATATTGATTATTGTAGTAATTTCTGCCATTGCATTATAACTTAATGCAGTTACAATGTATTATGAAAGAAAATATATTATATTTTTTGTAAAGTATTTTTCATTAATAAATATTAAACATAATGTTTACATTGACTTATATTATTTCCCCTTTGCATCTTCATCCTGGTTAATCTGTTAACCTGTAAGCTAATAAGTAATATTATATATACGAAATTACCCATTTTTTTTTGTACATCAAAATCTGTTCAGTGGCTTTTGCAAATTAACACTTTACACCTTTAATTTTCCCACAGTGTTACTTGCCTCTTGAGGGAACAACAGCCCGCAACCGGATATACTTAAATGACAAACATCGAATTTACTATTTTCGTGAAATATAAATTAGGGTATTCCCCCTGCCGCCTAGATTCAAAATGTTTTTTTTTTTCTTAATATTTACCTATATGTATTTATTTAAAGAAGTGTAATAAGAAATTAAATTCAAATTAAATTTACGCATCGAAAAGATTACGGGTCAAAATGTTGGCCGACCACTCCACTAAGCGCTCGCTGTGCCCCGGATATAGATGGTGGGCACTTGGGCCCCTGGCCTATAAATATCAATTGTAGATAAATAAGCCCTTCAGTTTTTTTTAAGCTATGACTTGAAGACATTATCATGTTATTGCCGGAGCCGGGGGAACTATGGGAGGCTACACGGATATATACCTTGTCATGAATGTATGTAGCTTCAATAAAAAAATAAAAAAGAAATTTATACGTGGTAGAATTTAGAACCTTCTTCTTTTTGGGAAGTCGGTTGATTATTACTATACACTGAATTAGTCTAAATTAAAAATAACTAGGACGTATTAAAGTCAATCGACTAAGCACTGACTGCTATACTTCTGAAATTAGTTCAACTGTATTCATTCTCTGACATTGTTTGTCGACATTTCACATCATATCATTCGTTCATGCGTACATCTCTAAAACGTATTAGTATTGTGTGGATTGTGTGTCTTTTTGTGACTTTTTACTCTTCACTTTGGTTTATGATAAAATAAAATGCATTAGTTTTTCATGGAAGAAAAGTGAGCATGTCATTATTTTCAATATTGGATAATATTATTTACAAAAAATTGAGCTGTAATAACCTTGATCAATAAACGTCAAGAATTTCAAGTGAGAATGAATTGGTAAGTAAAATACTTTTTTAAAGTGGTTGTTATTAAAATAGCTTATATCTTTATAAAATTATATATATTTTTATTAGCAATCTCATGTCTGCGATTCTCTAAATAAATTGTTCGTGACTTTGGTACATCATTTTAACTTTTGATAATTAAGTGGTTGTTGAAGAGATTTAATTTCTTCTACAATTAATTAATTAAATAAATAAAATAGTGCCTTGGCGTACCAGTTGTGGTTCTCAGAAAACGCAAATAATTCATACTTTTTGCGATTAAAAAAACTAATTTACTATAATTCTAATTAATTTTGGATAATATTTAAGTATTGTTCATATAATCAATTCAGGTTAATTAAAAAGGATGATACAATGTAGTAATTAATAGGAAGAGTATCTATGACTTCCAAATTTGATGAGATCTTTTCTGGTCTTGGATTTTGGTGATATGATAGAATACAAATTCGAAATATAATAGAAAAAGGTTAATGGTTTTCAAATAAGAAAATATAATCTGATAATATTAAAACAAATTGTTTTTGTAAATAGATTCAAATATGGAAAAAAATGTTGCTGCTGTGGTTTAAGAATGGGTAACATGACATATTCAGAATTAAAATGAATGCTCCAAGTGGGTGTGTCAGCTGCAGTGATGGGTCACAACAGTTTGATAGCAAACATGATGCTGATTGCTCTGAAGGGGAAGATGCCCAGATCAGACTGGCACCACATGTGCAAGCCTATCTGGCCCGCAACAACCCCACCACCAACTGTTGTGGACTCACCATACCCATCGCCTTTGAGAGGGCTGCAACAGGAACATGGTGGAATCCCAGATTTGATTCAGAGATACTTGAAGGCCAATACAGAAGTAGTTCCTTTAGACAAATAAGATTAAGATTTAGGTAAGTGATCTCACATGAAAGTCCCCTGTGAGTGTGTAGCATTCCTGCATGAATGGAAAATAATGAATTACTTCATCTCACATTTATTATCATCAGGTATCATCATGTTTGATGTTTTTTTTTTTCTTTTTTCAGATTTGCACTTTTATACATTTTGATATTTTCTATATCATGGTTTGTCTACTTTGTGGCCCTTGGTTTGAATGGCATAACAGTGAAATGGCCATTTTTATGTTCTATATTTGGTGGGGTTCTATTGATTACATCTGTTATGCTGTTTGTGACATTTACAAATATATACAAAGTGTACACATTCAAGCTATCGCTGGTCATGGCACTCGCTCTGTGTACGCTCAGCCTGTCACTGGTGACGCTCACCACTCGTTTAGACACAGCATTGTCGCAGGCTGCTGACATCAGTCAGTCAGGACACTTCACCATGTGCATTGAAATATTGCTGATTATATATACACTTACACCACTACCACTGTATGCCTGTGTAATCATTGGAATTTTGTATTCAATTGTGTTTGAAGTACTGAATATTGTGTTACATTTGTCAGAGCAAGAATGGCAGTGCCCTGGAATGTTTGTTAGAGTTTTACTGCAACTTTGTGTTCACATAATTGGTGTACATATATACCTAATGACTTTTGTAAGAATGCGCGGCACATTTATGAAAGTAGGGCAGAGCCTGTTAGTAAGAAAGCAGCTGGAAATGGAGAAGCAGTTGAAAGAGAAGATGATACATTCTGTTATGCCGCCGAAAGTCGCCAGCTGGTTGCTGGAGGAGCAAGTACTTGAAACTGAAACTAATATAAAGACACACAATCCGCTCAAACCTAGACATTCAAATCCCGGCGCATCAGACATCAAGTCGCTCTTTAGGCCATTCAACATGAGCTCAATGGACAATGTTAGTATATTGTTCGCCGATATTGTTGGCTTTACCAAGATGTCAAGTAATAAGGGTGCTGAAGAATTAGTCAATATATTAAATGACCTATTTGAGAAGTTTGACGAGTTATGCCAAAATCACGGGTGTGAGAAAATTTCCACGCTAGGTGATTGTTATTATTGCGTATCGGGTTGCCCTGAGCCAAGGCCCGACCATGCTACGTGCTGCGTAGAAATGGGATTGGGTAAGTGTAATCAAGTAAAATATTTAATATTGACAAATTGCAAAATTTTAATCTGAAAGCAGAGAAAAATGCTGTTAAATATTTTGCTTTCGATTTAGGGTATAAAGTTCATACAGTTGTAGACTAATATGGTAACATCTCTATCCCGCCAATGTACGAATTGACCCTAACACAAGTACCTATACGATCGATCACTGTTTTGCGAGAACAGTTTGAGTAACGCTTTGATAGCGTAAAAATAGCATGCACACATAAACTCATATATTATATTTCAGGAATGATAGACGCCATCAAGGAATTCGATAGAGTTCGCGGTGAGGGAATAAATATGCGAGTAGGGGTTCACACCGGTACTGTCCTGTGTGGTATAGTCGGCACACGGCGTTTTAAATTCGACGTTTGGAGTAACGACGTCAGTTTCGCCAATAAAATGGAATCCACTGGGAAGCCAGGTCGCGTCCACATATCAGAAGAGACTGCAAAATTTCTCGGAGGTTCCTATATCTTAGAAGAGGGCGATGACGTCTTTGGTGAGTGTGTAATTTATAAATAGAAATATGATTGCACCATCGTTTGTATTGTTGACACATTCTAAAACCAATTCTGTTTATCCAGGTCATAAAACCTATTTTATCGAAGGTCGTCAGCTGTACTCTCCTTATAGCCATGACAATTGTCTCACTCCCTCCAATCCTATCAACTTACGCCTGATTATATCCCCCGCAGCATCTCCTCAGTCCGTCCTATCCTGCAACCACTCTCCGTTACCTATGTCCCCAAGAGCCGATGACAGATTAGAATCCAGGAAAGTAGATACTAGAAATTTCCTATCCCCAAGTGCATTTCACTTCCGGACAAAAGCTAGTTCACTGCCGAGTATATTGGATTCGGACACTGAGCTAGACGAAAAAAGAGAAAAGGGATTCCCTGAAGCTAATGACAGCTCGTCGAAGAGTCCAACCTCTGTAGGTAAGTACTCATTTGGGTTTTTCTCGCTTTATTTGTTAGATTATCAAGGCAACGAGGTACCTACCTAAACTTTATGTAAAATTGTTTTCGCTTAGCTAGTACCTAACCGAAATGGACAAAAAACATTGTTTTTTAGAGATTATCTGTACAGGTAAAAACACTAGGTAGGTATTTCTTTTCATATTTTGACGTGATCTTATTTTTATTCGGGACCAGCACAGTACAGCAGTAGAAAAGTCTTATTTATCACAAGAATAAGGCACAAGCTGATAAGATACAGAGTGACTTCATTACGTGAAGGTGATGCTCTTTGTCACACAGATCACGACATGAGTAGGATGATTTGTGTTAGTCACTCCCTCGGCTATCTTCAATACATTATATTAAAAATAAAACTGTCACAATGAACCCAAATTCTTCACAATAGGTGCAGGCTACACAGAACTAATCGTCAATACGCAGTTTGCTATCAGAAATGACGGTAATATCGAGCAAAATAAACTATAAACATGGAGCAGAATTCGATTTTATAGTCCAGTAATTAAAGTCGCTATAGATTTGTACCGCTTTCGTTGCAAACACAAATACCTGGTAGTGTTAATGTTGCTGAGCGACTGTAATACATAGGTACATAATATTTTTAAATAACTCAGAAATTGAAACCTCATTTGATTTCAATAATATCTTCGCAATTCCCGCTGGCTTAATTTTAGCTTGTTTTACAGTTGTTGTATGTAAATATTTGTGTCAAACATTTCGCTGTATCTTTTTGATGTTTTATTTTTTGTATTCCTACTATGATACTTTGATCTCGCCAGGTAGAGAGATCAATCGACGGAACGTTAAAATTTTACGGTATGCATATTAGCAGATATGAATTGAGAAATTGATATTAATGCAATGCAATACTTTCAGTAAAAATACAATATTATCTTTAATTGTCAGACTTTATTTAAAATTTACACATACGATCGATATTTTGATGCATATTTATTATAACAGATTTCATTTGTTTCTCTGTATGAACAATACTAGGCGAGTCCACATAATCTATTGTATTATATTTGCAACGAAAAGGTATCCATCGCATTCGTACTTAAACAAGGAAAACATTATATTTTAGGAAGCTACGGTAAATACACGACTAAATTGAAGAATTGGAAAGTGCCTAGATTTTTACGAAAGCATTCGGATACGCCGCTTCATGAGATGAAAAAGCAAGAGATGGTTGACAAGTCCATACACTTCTTGGAGCGGGGAGACGTGGGGGGTGTGCAGTCCAGCAACGGTTACCAGCAAGTGCCTATTGTGATAGAATCTCAAGACAATAAGAGTAGGCCGGCGCAGAGTATCATTAAGCTGAACTTACCGCCCCTCAGCCATGACATGGCATCCTTCGAGAGAGAAATCATCGACATACGGTCCTACTTGAGCCAGTCGAGGAGTAACATGTCACCCTTCGCCAGGAGTAGCAGCTACCGATCGCAGTATGGGAGATCGAACAATATTGAGGTAAATATTAATTTTATTTGTGTACTAACAGCCGGTATTGATATGTTTATTTATTTCGATATGGGGAATTTACCGAGTCTGAGTAAAAGGTGTTTATGTGTCAAACTGAAGTGCTTTCCTTTAGTCACGGATCTTTGTTACTATCGCTAACGTGTGTAACGGCGTCGGTCATTGGGACACGTCCAAGTTAATATACTCAGATAATACGGATTCCGATAAGCAACGTTTTAAGAAGATCTGCATGCCGAGGTCGTGTATTACCCGCGCTCCGATGCGCCATATAAAAAATATTAATAGAATCATATTTGAACTACCATCATGTTTGTTTTTATACCATCTTATCGCTCAGTTTTATATCTTTGCGAGATTATCAAAAGTTTTGGTTACGAAATATAAACTTTTTAACCTCGCCCTTGACTCTGGAGCAATGTGAGTCTCAAGTTACGTCTGACAGATATTGAAGTTTGCGCAACTCATTTGTTATAATTACTATCTTATTATCCGTTGGACGTCTAATACGAGTACTTATAATTTGTAGTATGTGGTGCACTCGTATTTATTTTTATAATCAGTCACTTCCATCGTAATAATGATCTGTTGATCAGTCTATGTTGATAAAGCGGACATAACTTGCAGAATATGTTTATCATTTAAATTAGATTTGTCGTGAACGAGGGTCGCGGAAAACTCCCAGTAAGGTCTATTTACTGTAGAAATACATAGCATATGGACTAGTTAGCGTTGTCGCATGCCCCGATTTTGAAAATTTTATACACAGAGCAGGAAAAATATATAAAAAAGAGCTCCACTTCACACTCTTTTTCTCACTCCAAAACTATCAAATTCCCTGAAAAGACAAAAAAATACTGGCCACGCTGGCCACATGAATTAGACGTCAATGCAATAAACCAATTTCAATTTATTACTCTCCATAAGCCGTCTATAAGGATCTTGAAAGGCCAATCTAAATTTAATTGTGGATTTATGAAAATATGATCAGACGTGAAACGTGCCGTGAGCGAATTTATTTTATTGACTAAGCACACAACATAAGCGAGAAAACTTGTGTACACATACATTTTACACGTATTAGCTGGTAATGAGTACTTCCAACCTATTTTCGATACATTGTTAAAATATGTTTATCTAAATACATTGTAGGTGCCAGTTTGTCGTGCTCGCAGTTCAACGATCACGACGCAAGACGAGTTTATTCGCCCCAAAGAACGCAAGCTGAACTTGCCGCTGCCGTCGCCGCAGCCGTCCCGGCCGCCGGATGACGTCATCAGCCTGTGCCCCTCCGTCAACAGCCGCAAGGACTCCGGAATTAGAAGCACCAGCCGCCGCTCCAGCATACAGCAACAGGTCAACTTTGATGTACCTATTTTTACTTATAACGTAAGTAAAACATGCATAAATTAATCCCGCATGTATGTATGTACATCGAATATATTTTTTACACATAAATAAACTTGACGCAGTTTTGAGTTAGTGCCCGAAGATTTTGCTGAAATGGTAACGCATCGTAAACATGCTTTTAATAAATTATAAACATGTTCCCTGTGTGCTGCAGTCGTAAACCATGCCCGCCATGCCATAGCATTGCAATTTGTAGCAGCTTTCCGCTTTATTTATGGTGATTATGGTTCAAAGCTGCGTGGCTACTTTGTTTATGTTACTCTTGTCTGTGAAAGCTTAGATTTTTGAGATTTTCTAGTTCATATGTTTTATGACTTTCATCATAATTTAAACATTCCCAGTTCTTTTTTCCTTGAAACTGTTCGATATAGTTGGTTAGCTATGTGCTACACGGACTAGTCCATTGACAAGGAGTCGGATTACAAATCACTTAGGTGCTCTCAGTGGGTGCCGCTGACGTCAGTGCCGTAACCAGAACAAATGTCACGTTTACTAGTGTCAGGGATTTTGTGGCGAGAGACGAAAATAAAGTTTATAGCTGGCCGTAAAGTTTAATATCTAATTATCTTAAGGAAAATACCATTTTGTTACATCCGCCTACTAACGCATTTTTTGAAGTTGATAAGTGTACCTATTTTTGTAGTTAGCCTCATCTAAAATTTCCTCTCTATTAGCTCAAAAACCAGGAAGGTTGATAAAAAAACAATTTATCTACAGTTTCATACATAAAAAAGTGACTGTAAATTCATTAAAGATTGATTAATTATTTCAATGCTTACGCATATTATGTATAATTCGCATGCGTTAATGATAAAAATATAATTGTGGGATTTCACAACCGTGTGTGAATCATTGAAATATTACACCGGCGTCAGTCAAAAGCGAAATTGTGTAATTCAATAGCTTTAGCAACTGTTGTAATTCGTCCTATCTTAAAATGGGGAAACCAGTAAATACTAACCGGAGGCGATGCAATAATTCTTGACGTAATTACGCACAAGCTTGTATATTCTACTTGCGCTTTCGACTTTCGTAAACACATGCGTCAATGCGCTTCGTCAACGAGGCTCGCCGTGTCACAGCCTTGATTACGTAACGGCAGAGCGATTACACAGTATGCGCTTGCGCACCGTCTCTGACGTCTTCAATTCTTATCCACGCTACATAAAACGCACTTGCGCCGCATGAAACCCTCTGATGCACTGATTAGAAATTATTAAATGGATGTTTGGTAATAATTACAGATCTACGCACTGAACCACATAGCGACGTCGCACCCCGACATGATGCAACACCGGGTGTCGGGCTACTACACCTCGAGCCAGTCCTCGCTCAACGACCTCGCGCGCAGCCGCCTGCCGCCGCCGCTCAACGACGACCAGGTGCAGTCCTTACAGAAACTGCGCAAACAGTCCGACCTCCAGCTCATACGCTGCGTACAGGACAACGCGCGATCAGGCATCAACTACTTCGTACAACCGCCCCTCAACAGGTTCACCCTCTTCTTCAAATCCTCCGAAATTGAAAGACACTATAGAGATAAAGCCCACAGGAGCGACGATAGCGAAGATTTCCCTCCCACACTCACCACGTCCAGATTCAACACCGCTTTAGACATTCTAGTCTCAGCCATCATTTTCTTGGCGGTGACTGCTTCAATATTCATACTATACAGTGACTGGAGATCTTCCGTTGGATGGTTTGTCTTTTTTATGTGCATAGAAATTATGGCGATGGCACTCTGTTCCTATAGACATTACCTGAAATGGAAGACGAATCACGAAGCGATCACAGAATCGATCTCTAGGTCAGTTAGAATATTCAGGAAGTTGTCGAACTGGTTCCCGTGGCACCTGTCGGGAGGGCTGCTCATCAGTTTGCCGATATTGGCGGTGCTCATCAATTTTACTTGCGAGGGCACTACAATGACGATCCTCAGAGGTGAACAGTCCTTCTACGTGTACCTGTTCTGCATAAGTGTAGTGCATTTCTGCAACTTCACACAGATGAACTGGTTGGTGAAAAATACCCTAGTGACGCTCTATGCTGGTTTGTTCCTATTTTTTGCTGTGCTAGGTTGTCACGAAGCTAATACTCAAATGCTGCTAGATGCTGATATTACTTTACGGCTAAGCCCGCAAATGTTTGCTCAGAATATTACTGACTACGGGATTGGAAATAGCTCAATGATCGACTGGGACGACATCAGCAATGGTACCATAGGCTTCGACAGTCACCAGCACAAGTTGCACTTGACGGAGCTTTATTTAGATATCGCTTTGTTATTAATGCTCGTGTGGTTCTTGAACAGAGAATTTGAAATCAGTTACCGATTGAGCTTCTATAGTAATGTAGTGGCGAACCGCGACAAACAGAGAGTTCAGAATATGAGGAATCAGGCTGATTGGCTGCTCCACAACATAATACCGCGTCACGTTGCCGACCAGCTCAAGAACACGGCAAAGTATTCTGAAAATCATAAAGATGTCGCGATCATATTCGCCAGTATAGTGAACTTTAATGAAATGTACGACGAGTCGTATTTGAAAGGCAAAGAATACTTGCGGGTACTTAACGAGTTGATCGCGGATTTCGACGAGTTGTTGGAAAGGCCAGAGTTTCAGCACGTGGAGAAGATTAAAACTATTGGCAGCACTTTTATGGCAGCCAGCGGCTTGAACCCCGACCTGAGGCACCAGTCGCGCGGCACTTACGACCACCTCTACCAGCTGATGGAGTTCGCGTTAGAGATGCAAAAGGTGGTGGATAACTTTAACCAAGACTTGCTCGAGTTCGACTTTATTCTTCGCATCGGTTATAACTTTGGGGACGTGACGGCAGGCGTCATCGGTACTACGAAGTTGTACTATGACATTTGGGGTGACGCTGTCAACATAGCGTCTCGGATGGACTCGACTGGCGTGCCAAAGAGAATCCAGGTGGGCGAGGCTTGCATCCCGGTCCTGTCGGCTCGTTACGAGTTCGAACAGCGAGGCAGCGTGTACGTAAAAGGCAAAGATAACATGAATGTTTATCTCGTCGTAGGTAGAAAAGATACGTAGATAAAAAAAAATATTCATAATGAAATATAGAATCTGTGATTTAATTATTTATATTGGAGATGTGAATATATGAAATTCTTATTTATTGTGTGCAGTCTAAGTGAGATGTAAGAGCTTGACAAAATACTCGGGGTGTTGCACAGGCTATTAATTTATTGTTATTTTAGCTTATGTGGATGACATGTGATGTGAGAGTGTGAGTGGATATTTAATTTGAATGAGTAATCGAACTCTATTAAAATCTCCTTGCCTATACCGAAATATCTGTGACCAGTGTTCTAGTCTTCTAAATTCAATGGGAATGTTCCAGTTTTTATGATGAATTAGTGTATAGATTTGTATAGGAGCTGACAATACGCTTGATTGGAAAGTGAGCAGTTATTTTCATTGACGGCAGCTGTGTATTTAATTTAAAAATTGGATCATTGCCATTTATATGACTTGTATATTCAAATTTACCTTCTTATTATTATGGAGAATAAATTTATATTTGTATATAAAAAGTGAATATTGACCCACTTGGGCTAGTAAATAAAGTTTTATATTTATATAATTGTAATTGATGTGTTAGCGTTAAGTAAATGGTACTAATACTTTGTAGTGAGTAGATATGTTTATATTGTGTATGTAGGATCGCATCGCTTACCGTTATACAACTCTTTTGTCAATTTTATAGATCGGGTTCCGTAGGAATTAGGGTCCGTTGCAATACATATTCATTATTAACATAATGTGATGATCCTCTTTCGTACATATAATAAGATAACACTGCATGTGTTTTAAACTGATTCATTAAGCACTTATTGCATTGTACTGATCGAATCGAATGATCTAGAATTGATTATCTTGTATGATTGCCACTACCGTATTATGTTGTAATCAATAAGCGAAAGTTAGCGATACGTAATGCTCACAGTACTGTTTCCTAAGGAAAATGCAGCTTGTACGTCAAAACGACGCGCCGTAGCTATTAGAATACGCGTCGTACCGCTGCCAATGAACTAGCTATAAAGAAACGTAGGCACGATACTTTTTACTCCTGTATATTATATAAGTACTTACGGGACCTCTATACTGTTTGCTCATTACGTGAAATTAGCGCGACGCCATAGTTGGTCATTTTATGTTACATAACTGTCGCCACGAACAGGCGGCTCTAGCATTATTAGTGAACTATTTTCCTAATAAACTCGTATTGTCCACGCGCAATATTCTAAACGTCTATACGACTTTACACAATTCAATATTTGCCATTACAATGTTGAGGTAGTAGGTAATTTTCATACTTATGATGGAAGCCTTAAAAAAAACTATACATTCCACTATGTATTTAATCTATATGCCTTCAAAATGTCTATTTTTTACTTATAAATGGCGTACTAAAGGTTGGCAGTTTTGCAACGAAGTGAATTAGTATATTTACAGAATGTTGGACCAACAGGATACTAGTTAGCCTAAATAGCTCTCTTCGAAATTTACCTCTTCTTGAATACAATTTCAACTATGACGATTATGATAACTTATGTATTTGTGATATTTGTTAGAGGAGTGTTATATGATTATGTATACCTAGACAGATATTATATAATTTTTAACATCGATTGTTCTCTCTATAGCGAAGATGTTAGGTTACGCCGTACAAATAATATTTACATGTGTTTATTTTTGTCTTGCCCTGAGTGCAGGTTAAATTGAGGTAAACCCACTTTGTATATATTGTAACCGCGTCAGATAAGCCCATTATTGTAAAACAGGACTAATTCTTTTTGCAAACATGACTATTTAGCGGTCGTCGGATTGGTAAAGCATACTCGATACCGGCAAACGGCTCTCGTATTTTATTTCGGGAACAAAAACAGAGTTTTACAATAGGTAATTAGCTGGTGGTTTTGGACGACCGCAGATAATCGACATGTTGCGGTCACGGTGATGTGCCTCGTTGACGAATTGACCGACAAAATTGCATAGAAACATCGATTGTTTTCTACTCTGTAGCACAATAGTGCGCAAATATAGATAACAATACATTTTACTTGTTTACAAAAACTCGTTAATTCTGTTTACCTCATATTTGAAGGCTATAATTGCAATAGGCGGCTTTAAGGGGCGTCTTTCGGTGTTTCTATGCGTTTTTATTTTATTTGCAATAATTAGATGGTAGGTACACGTATTTTTACGTTATCGTCAACGAGGCCACCTACTTTTATATTCTGTTCATTTTGAGTGACAAGGAAATCTCTGGTTTTAATTAATAATTTCTTATTTTCTATTTATTTCTTATCTTATCTTTTAATGGGGATAATAGACAATTTGGATCTATTGTTTTGGTGTTTTCTATCTCTCTCTTTTTACTTTGACGCATAAATTTTCGGTGGTGCTTATTTATATTGGTCGAGTTATCGCCCCGTGTTTTCCTTGATCACTCAATATGGACAGTGTACCTCCAAAAATAATAAGGCCTATGGCAATATTATGGAATGTTTTATACTTGTAAACTTACATATTTTGTAATAAATGCATTGTATTTATTAATAGTAAGATCAAAGTGTTCAAGAGTTCCGACTTTCAACAAGATTCACGATACCTATAACGGCTTTAGTTTTGAATAAAATAAAACACCTGAAATACAGCCACGTCTATTTATTTCTATACCTTGGACATAATTTTATATTGACACTATTTATCAGGTTTCTATTCTAAGAGGAGATAATCATTACAATGAAGCTGTACAAAACAATCCGTTGGGGATCAGAGCTATTATCGCTAATACGCTTACTGGACCTCTAAATATCTACCATGCATAGGTGTAGATAGGAAGAGATATCTACAGATACAACTAACTGCATTGGTATCTATGTATCGTCGTAGGTATTAAATCGTCTTTATGTTGGATGAATTTTATTTGATTGTTCATACGCAGTGTTACAAAAGGAGTTAAAAATATCAAAGACTAAAACATCGCCGACCCTGGCGAACTGTTTTGTCACTGAAAAGGAGTAAGGACAGATTTATTCGTAACAGGCATAATAAATCTTTTAGTAGTTACTAGCGACCCGCCCCGGCTTCGCATGGGTGCAATGCTGATACTAAAATTATACATATAAACCTTCCTCTTGAATCACTCTATCTATTAAAAAAAACCGTATCAAAATCCGTTGCGTAGTTTCAAAGATTTAAGCATACAAAGGGACATAGGGACAGAGAAAGCGACTTTGTTTTATACTATGTAGTGATGTACCTACGTGATTTTTGATTTTGAGGAAGTGTTTTACATATTTTGTATTTCAATATATCATATTATATCAATTATTTCATATATCAATTACATTTGGCACACACATAATTTTTCTAAATCGTTACGTCAAAAATCTAAATCTAATGAGACAAGGTGTTCATAGGGTTGTCACTCCAAGCGAAGTCGTCGCTGGAGAACGCGTAGACCATCCAGTAGAACAAGTTGAGAAGCGCGAAGGACGCCGGGAACATGACGCGCGCAGCCCGGTCGATATGAGACACGCTGTTGATGTGGCCACGGCTGCCTGTAATAAAAAGTTAGAACGAATGTAAGTCATTAGTATCATTTATTTAAAAATAGAAAAACTGAACGCACCGAAGTGTACCTATCTACGCGTGGCAAATTCGTTGTATGAGAGTGCTATAACTGCTAGGAAGTAGCTAGGATGAGGTACTTCCAGTCCTAATAATGGAATCATTACATAAAGCAGCCCGGAGTCAGAGTTGGTGATTGATACACCCGTGAACCAAACAACACGTAAATATTGGTCCTGCGCCTGATTTCTCTTCAGTCGTGTCGGATTGCCGTCTCATTGGACTATGAGAGTATGGTTGCTAAACAAATATTAGCTAGTCCTCTTAATTGATTAATTCAAGGGCACGCAAGTATAAGGGAGCATTCAAAAGGTGAGGGGAAAAATTATAGCATCATCTGCCAACATTCGATTGAGCGTGCATCTGCGTCTGCGCAAATACTTGTGCTCTATAATATGTCTTGCATAATTGGCTGATCTCTTTATAGAGAACGGCCACCGTGGCCAGAAATCGGTCTGGACGCTATTAAAGTCTCATGTAGATACCAGCAGACATACCAGCTTCCACCTGCCTCTGCCGCCGGTATCGATCGTCTCCAGCGAGACAGTAGAGCAACTGACGCCAGCGCGGCACTCGCCTCTCGGTCTGCGTGGTGCGTTCCATCGTCAAGCGGACTGCGGTCTGCTCCGCTGGGCCTCCACTTTCTTCTGTAGTGCTTTGAGCGGGTAGCGTGAAGCTCTGGAATTGCAACTATTTACTTATTTATAGGTTCAATTAAACCTTCATTCTTAATTAATGGTATTTTCGGCTATTGCTATATCCTATCTATTAATATCTTGTACCTACATCGTAGGCGTAGCACGGTGAGGTTGATATGGTCCAACGCCTGAGATGTCGCGGTTAAAGGGACCTGCGGAAGTCCCCTTAAATGGTCCCAAAACGACCGAGCATCAAATGTAAGCATGTTTGTTAGGAGCCTTGCAACAAGTGATCCGAGATGAGGTTGCAAGAAAAACGGGGCTGTAACCATGTTTACATTGGTATCTGTTATAGTATTCTTGATTTGTATTTGCGCCAAAGTGCACCCGTTTTAGAAGTCCTTTCCATAACCTACCTAAGCTTTCTATTTGTCTCCATACCAACTGGTTAGGTCTGCAGTTTTACCTGATTAAATGCCTGAACTAATTAGATAACCGAGAAAGTCGTATCAGCAACATAAAAAGTATTAAGTAATTACAAAGTTAGTAGTAGATCGTGCTGAGCTGCGCCGGCGTACCGCAAGTTGTCGCGCGGCAAACGCGTCACCGCCCACTTCTTCAATCAATTCCTCCCATTCTGCATCATCGATCACGATCTCGCCTGAACCGACCTGAAACACCGAACATAGCCTTACAAAACTAAGTACCTATAATCATTTTGTAATTAAACTTCTAATACAAAACTAAGTACCTATAATCATTTTGTAATTAAACTTCTAATAGGTATCATAAACGCTTAAGATTGTAAAAGCTATGTACCTACTTATAGATGTACGTATGCCTTTTTACTATTTCGCTTAAAAATTACAGAATAGATTTTGATAAAACTATAGATTATTTATAAAATTTATTATTTTTTGTCCACGTTGGGTAGTAGAAGGTAGTTCCTTCAGGACACGGGTGAAGCATTAAATACCTTGGTGAAATAATGCACGCCAGCAAATTCCAAAAGTGTTGCAATGCAGTAGAAGAAGCTCATCAGTAAGAACCAGTCAAGCGCGGTAGCATATCTCACTTTAGGCAAGTCCGTGCGAGAATCCAAACTAATAGTGGAAAGGGTCAGCACTGTCGTTATGCCTAGCCCGACCCTGTCCGAAGTGGCCTGCAAAGTGCAAAGCGAATGTTTACGAGACATCCATTGTATGGTTACATTATGTGTAAACATGTTAGATACCTCGCGATGAATCCAAAATGATACCCATGAAAGGACCACAATGAGTATGCAGGGCACGTACACTTGTATGAGAAAATAGCCAGTGTGTCGCTGAAGATTGAAGGATACTTGGAGGACTGAGAATTCGCCTGAAAATATTTCAACCGTATGAAAAAAATAATACCAATAAAACTTTCGATGTATTTTGATAAGGTACGATATGTAACTCAGTTAAACTCACGCTTTCTAAAGAAGATAGACAGCAAAACTTTGAATACTGAAAAGCTACGGCCACTTGCGTTGTTACATATCTGAAGCCATTTATATGAATGTAAATTTCTTGGCGCGTAAAAGCCGATTCGTGTCATTGGTGCGACGCGCTACAATTCGCTTGACATTATTTTGTATTTGCCTTCGAGACGAAATAAGTAAATCATATTTACAACAAAGCACTTGAAGTCTATTTCATGAGGAAATTTAAGATAAAAAGCTAAAACGCGACATGTTCCGTGCGTAGAAATTTTCGGTAAATATGAGGCGTGTAAAGTCATTTGCGGCTGAGTGAGTTTCCCCTTCGATGTTAGGACATGCGAAGTTTCATGGCTGTGTTTTTTATCAGTTTATTCACAGACACGTTTATGAATAAAAAACAGCTATATTTACTTACTTACTCATTGAACAAATACAATATGCATTTCTGCTAGAGTTGCATACGAGAAGTTATAATGAATTTCGAGATCCACGTGAATATATTATTTACATATAACGTTCGGGAAGTATTTTCCATACCCAAACTCATGTGCGCTGAATCACATTAAGCGGTAAGCGGATAAAGCGCTGGCGGGTCGTGGGAGGTGCGTCCTGCCGTGATTAGTGCACATGAAAGCACTGTTATGGATGGGGAACTCACGCTCGATCGAGAGCGTCCTGCTCAACTCCACCAATATTGATTGCGTTACCATATTCTTTATATACTAATTTTATAAAAAACAGATCACATTGAAACCTCTTCATAATTTCGTTCAATATGGGTGATAAACCCCAACGAGAATATGTATTTCCGCGTGTAAATACGTTTCTGTTTGTATAGGCTGCGTAATAATGCCGGTTATACTTGTTTGCGTCACACAAACTTTCTTCCTAAATGAGAAGAAGTTCTTTGTACTTAATCCGTGCAGTCATGCGCAATAACTATTATAATGTTCTTATTTTGTGCGAGCGAAGTAACTTCGTAAAAGTGATGCATGACCAAGCGTATAGAATACTTAGGTATATTTCAAGTAAGTATGTTTTTACATGTAGTTTTATAAGTACAGCTTACCCTCACGTCGAGTGAAGGTGAAGTTTCTGTAAGGAAAACTGATGAGGTCGAATTGTGAGAGGGTCATGCCAGGAACGAAGTTGACGCTCTGAGAATTTTGCCATTGGTATACTAGTTGTTGGTTCGAGTATGCATCTGTAATAAAATAAAATAATTAAATTGAGTTAGGAACATAGTAGGTAACTATTGAATTTTTATAATTATTTTAGCTATAAAGTTATACTTACAACTGCCAAGAATAAGTGGACATGATTGTCTGTCCATTGGGAAGTTGCGAAGTTCCATAGGACATTTCGCTTTGATGGTTAATCTGAAAACACAACATTCAAAATTTGTAAAAAGCTTAGCAATAAATCTCCATTTAAAAGAAAATACCGAAGCGGTAACCGGAGAAATGAAAAAAAATATGTTTTTAGTTTGCAATGGTTCACGTATTTGCAAAGTAGATCAGTAAATAGCAGGAAACGTCCAAACTAAGGCGTCAGATTAACTAAAAGGATCCTGCCTGTGTGTCGTGTTCAACGAAGCAATTCAGCTGCTGAATTTCGTCCGAACTAAACCGATTAACTGGTGACCAGTTGCATATTCTCCAAGTAAAATTAGAACTTAATCTATTCAGATTTATATGTTTTTTTTTTTATGTCAGAAGTTTTTCTTACTAATATTTTATACGATTATCTTAATAAACTAGTTAATCAACCTCAATAGAATTTGATACTGAAAGAAGCTGAAAAAAAAAAATCCTTCGTTTTTTTCTTAACTAAGCTTGTACAAACGTTTCTTTAGAAAAATGTTTAGTTCATCAGTTATCTGCTAAATGACCATAACTGATGATAGTGTAAAAGAATCTTGATAAATCCATACAATATCTCAATGGCAGTTATTTAAAAAACAAGAATACCCAACGGATTTTACATTCGCTGAAAGCTCTACTCAGTAATCGGATCAGGGAATATTTTTCACTTTGCCAATTAAAAATGTCGGACGCTTTGGTTGTGTAAAGGGTATGAAATTAATTATTCTCAAAAGTTAATTGGGATTTTCGTATTTGTGGACTCCAGACCAGTAAAGTTTTGTGCCGTAGTTGATTGACTGTGACGCAGGATTTGCTGCTCTATAAATATTCCATAGAAAACTAATGCTCGTAAAAAGCTGAAAAATTTTCACTGCTCACCCTTGCATTAAAGGGATAAGTTTTGTTTATACGTATATTCATTCATAAAAATATTTCAATAATAAAATTTAAAAAAAATATCAAAGATGCTAAATAGATTCGAAAACTAACATCAATGTGTGAAAACAAAGGGATTTCCCCTCTAAATGACAATAGTAAGCTACAAACATCCGATTATGACTCAAGCGATTA
This sequence comes from Heliothis peltigera, assembly GCA_958496145.1. Classification (NCBI taxonomy): domain Eukaryota; kingdom Metazoa; phylum Arthropoda; class Insecta; order Lepidoptera; family Noctuidae; genus Heliothis; species Heliothis peltigera. The sequence continues at coordinate 7,943,180 of OY292327.1, forward strand.
CAGATTAAAAAAGGAAAAAAAAAAATCTAAAATCTTAGCTTCATAAGATTTAGATTTAGAATTATTATTTTCTCAGAAAGATTAAGCAAATAGGTTACTTCAAAAAAGTTTTACCTCATGGAATACAAAATATCTCCATGCTGACTAATCCTGAGCAACTTATTGGGAACGGTAATAGTGTGCACGTAGGAGTGCTTCCCGTTATAGAAATACGTGTCTGGTCGCCAAATCCTTTCGAGCATCTTGATAGAAAGTGACAGCGAGCGGATGGGACCGAGAAACGACAGTCGGGTGTCGCGCCAGTACTGCCTGAAGTAGCAGTCCATTGAATAATCCTGTTACACAAAATATTTCCAATACATGAAATATATAAATATTCATCCATTTATATTTACGTTCTGTTAGGATTACGTAGCACCTGCGAGCAAAAATCTGCGTTAGTCTTATTTGAGAACCATATTCGCACATTAAAATATGAATTAAAAGAAAAATCTTTTTTTAAAAAGCTTTTATAGACCGCCATATTGGATTTAGAATAACGTCAAATTATTTTTTAAGTCACTCTCAATAAGCCCTTTCATTTGATACCCATATTGTTGTAATTCCTTAAAAATAACTATTCCGCCATCTTGGACGGTCCGCCATATTGGATTTAGAATAACGTCATTTAACATATCTTGCATTGTCATCCAAACTGAACGTGTATACAAAATTTCAGCTCAATCGGTTGAAGATATCTACTTCAAAATTGAGTACAAAGAATCCACCGTAACATACATACACGGCAAGTTAAATAAAAGCTTTTAAAAATAATACGTTTGAATTAATTACATATAATAATCAAAATATTGGGGATAATAGTATAATTTTCGTTAGGGACATTTGCTCATCTACCGTCTTATTAATAAACACAGAATAAGGCGAGAATAACTTTCCAGTTATATAAGTCATGAGTAACCAAATTCAGTATTAATAAACATAGAGTAAGAAAGGAGTAAGCTATTCTAACTCTACTCTCGGAATAAAAGTTATTCCTTCGCACTACCTAGTTTAAGGAGTGAGTAAGCAGAGAATAAATATGTATTTTGACTTTCAGTTTATTGACATTAATTGTCAGACTTAACAAAAAAAATAAGTCGAAGCGTGCTCGTAGCAACTTCGTAGTATTTTTTCATAGCACGTAGCGTAACTATTGTAGGACGTTTAATATTCCATTGAAATTTGTTCATAATATAAAAAAAAAACTTACCATATCAAGTTCAGAAACAGGTCCCATGCTTCGTATAAGAATATTTGTTTGGACAACAGTAGGGTAGCCTGTAACACATCAAATAATACCTATATTTGAACACAATACTAGTAACTATTCAGTAATCTGTGACAATACTGGGAGATACTGGTACACAAAAAGTGACATAAATGTCTCATTAGTCTCGACACTTGGTTGATTAACTTTTTGTATGATAAAGGAGAAGTTATGATGCCGATGAATGAATTATTTTATGCATCATATAATTGTAGCTAAATCACAGTCATATACTACATACCTTTACCATGTGTAGGCAATTGCGAATTTTCGTAATTTTTTAACAAATTTTCAAGCACCAACGTTATGTTCTTTGACACCGCATCGTTGATGCTTCTCTTAGCGTTTTGTTTTAGCGTGAATGCTTCAACTTCATCGTAAGTGCCGTTGATATAATTGGAGAGTAACATTTCAGAAGCATCCCAGTAGTCGTGTTCCCTCTCGGAGGTATTGTGTGAGAGATTTTTAGCGGTCGCAGACAAAATGCCGGGAGTGTGTTGCGGTGTAGCGTCGTCTCGGGAGTTCAGGGATGTCAGCGATATTGGAAACGTTCCATTTTTAGTCGTCAAGTAGATTGCTCCTTTTCCGTCAACTTGGAAAATGCTGTACACAGAGATTGAAATGTCATGTTAAATATTAAAAGGATGTTATGGATGGTGAGCTTTTAATAAGTATAAAAGTATGTCCTAAAAAATTAAGGAGTAAAAGGGCCATAAAAAATAAAGTTTTCAATGCAGTTCTTATCAAGTATACCTTGACTGTGACCAAAAATGACCTCGTTATTGGATTTAATATCTTGTTGCCTTAAAACTTCCTGCTTCTGTTTGTAAGAAATGATCGACTTCCGAAAACTTCGAAATACAATTTATATTTTTGAATAATATTCTTTGTTATCAGATACGACCCTTTCAGATGTCTAAAGTCTGTGGTTTAATTGCTTGAATATTAAGTAACACGGGGCCGTGTCGAGACTCTTCAGGCAACGTCATTTGCTATGGAATACGGGTTTTTAAGAACGATATCTTGGCATCCAGCCCGGTCTCTATTTTTTGTTTCACTTTATGTTAAAAAGGGTTGCCTAAACGTCATGAATCTCAACTTATACAGCCGGTATATTTTTCTGAGGTCTTTTTTATTTGTAGGTATCAGAAATTTATTGAGGGTGTTTGAACATAAGAGAAAAACAGAATTGTAAAAAGGTAAATTTGTAGCATCATGGAAATGCAAGCGCTATATGATTGCAATGGGGAACCTCGTTTGTTTCAAGTCCAGCGTCTTCAAAGCTTATCTAAGAAAAAAAACTCTATGTAACTCTTGATCAGATTTCTACAAATGTTCACATTATGTATGAAGATATATACATATGTAAGTAATCCGGAGGCATCTGCCAGGTATGTAAATGCTAAAGGAACACATCTCATTTCCTGCCCTCTCTACATCACTTTCGATAGCTCGTCGACACATGAACAGATCTTTAAGTAATACTTAGTAAGTGTTGAATTTCACATATTCGAAGCAATCTATCAGTGTATAGCAGTGACCTAGTCAACTCGGATGTATGTGACTCTAATTGCAGGCTGACATGCAATGATTGCCCCTTCTCGTGCATGATTTGATTGCTAGTTTGCCGCCTCTATTCCACAACTAGGATTCCATTCATCCATTCAATGTGAAATATTGTTCGGCTCATCAATATTATGGAACAAACCTAACGATATAGTAGAACGTACCTATTATGCTGGGTTTTCTTAAATAAATATCGGACATATTTTTAATGGTAACAAACTTTTTTAAGTAATCAATGTTTGGTGAATTCGTTTTTGAGCTAAAGCCTCATACTCGTGTCAATCTGTTTTCCAATTTATTTCCAATCATAGGTACGTTTCTACTTTGAATGATTTTGTTTGATTGATGGCCAAAGTTATAATTTAAAAATCGTCTTGATATAATGTCTTGTAATTTAGTTTCGGGAGATTAACACATATTTCTAATTTATGTATGTTCCAATTGGTAGAAGGTATTATCGACTATATAAAACATGTTTATGAGTGGGATTTTCAATAAGTAGGTAACATGCTAAATGATTACGACGATATTGTATTCCATTGAATAGGATAAAAGGTCATAAAGGATGGCATGATTAGATCAGATAATTTACAACGACTAATCAGATTAATCCCTGTAGAGCTTACGAGAAAATCCAAAGAGATCAAACTTTTTAGTTCTGTCACTTTGAAAATAAAGTTTAAGTGGAATTGTTACGTAAAGGGATTGGTTTTCTAATATTCTTTGCTCATTTCTCCGACAGGTGACAGTGTGTCGCACTGAATGGGCCGGTAATATCGCCGCACGACGGTCTGCGCTCAGCTGCTTGTGGCATTAATGGTAATTAGCTGCTAGTCGAATACCTGAGAGCATTAATGAAGTATTTTTCAAGTACGACATACTATTATAGGAACGATGAAGTTATGTTGGTAGATATAACTGCCGTAATCGTTCAGGTTTAAAGGCTGTAATTAATGTTAGCCAAATGAAAACTAATTCTATAGTAGGAGGATAATGACCGCAAATGCTGTATTCGATCCTCAGATCGATCGTACAATATTCAAGTACCTGTTTAATTTGAAATAGGAAAACTTATGACTGTCATACTTTTAAAATAGGTGTGACATTATGATTTCCGAAGATACCGTGTTATATCACCCCTTACAAACAAGGGAGATAGAGGTTCAAAATTCATTTATTGGTCAAAGGTCGTATAACAAAAGATATTGACCAAAGCTAAGCCTCAAACTTGACAAAGAGTTTCATTTTTATCGTATTATATGGCGAAGAAAATGGCTGTATGAGCGATTTCATTACACGACTATATAGAGCTTTATAAAGAAGCTTTGTAAAAATTACTCTAGGCCTGTACTCTAATATGAAAGCAAAAATTTTAATCTGACATCACTAAAAGGTAATATCATTTAAATTTATATTCTTTAGGTATAACATTAAATCCTGAGAAACATCTGTAAAATTAAATGATATAATGACAACCAGATGTCGGAGATTGTGGGTTCGAATCCGGCATGAGTCAAAGATTTGTGTGTATGAAATATGGGTGCTTGACTTAGTCAGGGTGTTCCTGAAGAGCACAGTTTTTTATTGGGTAAACTTTTTTCTTCTATATTGTAAGCTAATACCTTCATTACAACTTTTGTGTTTTTTTTTTTAACGTAACACACTTCCTTGATTTTGCCCATTTGATGCTTTGGGAACCCCACTAAAAATGCCGGGCTAATATTACAAGGCACTATGTCCCAGTCAACATGTCAAGCGTCTTTACAATTTTTCTTAAAACCTTCCTCTCAAACGCGTTCCAAGTTCGCAGCCAGTTCTATAATCAAAATGTATTGGGTTAAAACTTGAGTGCGCGGGGTCTCATACCCTGTAATAGCAAGTTAGGTTGACAGCGATGGCGACCGCTCTGCTCTAATAGAAAGCTACGGTAAGAACTATCATTAGGACGAGAGAAGAAAACTCCGCAAGTTTGTTTTATAACTAAATTCTTTGCTTAGTTCCAGTACTTACTTCGCGGTACCTGTGACTAGCCGCTGGTTTCGGTATTTTTTTGCAGATGTGTGTTCTGTCTTTCGTTTGTTATATAAAGAGATGATTAAGTATATTTTTGGGACTGGTTTAGTGGGTTGTGTATTATAGCGCACCTACCTAGGAGGTATACACTAACCATAAGATCTTACATTATGTATGCCAACTACATGATTTTGATTCTGTTTATGCAGCCTGTACCTAATGCAGGCTCAAATGGTATTATTACTGTGTGCGTACAATAAATGCAATCGTTGTTCACCTTCAAACTTCACAGCACACATAAAAATTTTCTTATATAAATCTTTCTAAAATCAAATAAATATGTACTTTACCTACTTAGCTTACACGTTTTGAAGCTACAAACGACCTCCAACATAAAAAGGTTAAGTCTAAATAAAATAACGAAGTTGTTTCACATCAAGTGACCTTAATTATTTTTCCTTTGTTGCAGCGATAAAAAGTGGTTGCGAGGCGTCATTGGAAGCGTGGAGGGTTCTCGAAGGAAGAAGGACTCTTCGGTTGGTACAAAATGTGCCAAATTGACAACTCAGGCCGCGATCGCACTTCTGATACTGCAGTGAGCGCGCCTTTGATTTTTATCTGTCGTTACTACGTACTTAATGTATCATTTTTTATTCTGTAAAGGTCAAAGTGTATGAGAGTGTATTTCGATGGAATATATTTTTATAAACTTTAAGAGCCAATGCAAACCGGTGGAGAAGCGGCGAAGGTTCTGAGAATAAATCAATTTAAAATAAACCTTAACTTCTGGAAAAGCCTCGTCTGCGCAATGAGTTATATTTTTGGTCTCTCGCAGTTTGTTTGTTTGTAGTATTGTGCGCATCACGAATTATTGTCCAAAATATATTTTTTTAGCATCATACACTATGGACACGACATCTCTAAATTATGTACGAAATAATATCTATCAACAGCGTGTGATGAAATATTTTTATGTAAGTAAAAGATTTGTTCTTAATGATCTAATACCACTCTACTCTGTACCACGCATGTTCTTATTTAACAAGGATTCCTCTGAATAGGCCTGAAGTTACTTGTTACGAAATAGCTCGTTCGACACAAAGCGATAGCGATGCCTCCGTACATTTGCGATAAGCTTCACTATAAAGCCTTACATCGCTCGCCCTAATGTCTGCTACTCCGTCTGCATAAGTAGTACTTCTCTCAATTTAGTAGAGTTTCAAGACACGCTTTGTATGGTCCTAATCTTCAATGAATATGAAACCAATAAAATGTTTAGAAATATTGACTTAACGATATTGGTAAAATATCTTTCAGAGCACTCAACACAATTCTTTCAGGTAAATAGGTACTAATATTTTTTTTCATAAAATTAAAGTACCTAACAACAAGTTGTGATAACGTTCTATAACAGGCTTTTGAGGACTAATGATTTCCTTGATGTAAAAGAAAGTATAACGATTACCAGGGTATACTTACATATACTTCAGAAATAATATGTCCATCTATAAAACTAAACTCAGATAACTTCCCACTGAATTTTCAGATTTAGACAAAACACAAGCAAAAATGAAATGGAAAACCAATAATATTTTTCTTGTCGTAGAAACAATCTCAATGGAAACTAAATAATTCCTGTTATTTCGACAATGTTCAATTATTTTGGCGGAATATACTTGTTTGGTTTGTCTTAACACTTTCTGTTCAAGTCTTAAAATCCTTATTAAGTCTACTACAAGTGACAAGTTTCATTGTTGGCAAGTTTGCCTAGAAGCCCGGAGAAGCAGTTTTAATTTTCTTATGCTAACATTATCACGTAACCAATTAAAATTCTGTTATAATACCTAAACCCTTTTAATTAATTACCAGTGGGGACAGGATTTATTTATTACATTACAATAAGCCCAGCACCAGCACCAGTCCTTCAATTTGACGCCGATATCCATAACACGTACTCAATTTCGTTTAAATGTTTCAAAAACAAATACAGTTTGCAAAGGTAAGGTTTTTATTAATACACATAGTTCCACAGTAAGTAGACTATTAGTTACATGCAGTTTAAAACCTTACCATGTTATTCCATGTCCGGATCCATTTCATTAGCCATGTGAAGATCATAGTGTATTGTTAATAGCACGTCATAGAGGAACACTAAGATATTACTAAGTAGAAAGATTAGGTTGATAGTTTGGACGCTGGGTCGGGTGGGCGAGAGGGCGCGAGGGTCTGACAGGACGAACAGATGCCCCAGCAGTACTACTGCACTTGGTAGAGGTGGCTCGAAAGTTTCAAACTGTTCTAGAACATACCCTAAAGCCATCAAAAAGTGACCAACATATGGCAAATATATTTCAACAACAGACTTGAGGTCAAACATCTGTCAGATCCTGTAACTACCTGCACGTCATTCTTTGAGTGTTGTGAAGCGTTGTCTTCAATTCCTGGTATTCTCCAATTATGGAGAGGATGTTGGCGAACACGAAGAAACGGTTCCCACTAAAACCACGGCGTAAATGTTTGAGGTAGAACAAGTCTTCTATAACGGTGCACGCGTCAGATATCATGGCCAGAAAGTGTCCCAAGATTATGAGCATACTTGCCACGAGGCACGGGTTGTAGTCTTCGCAGTACATCTTACCGAATAAATATCCGAGTACAACCAAGCAATTGCCTGCTACTGATAGATAGAAGTTTATTGCCGACATGAAGAGCTTTATCACTGACGCTCGACAGTCTCCTACAATACAGTTGCATTGTGTGAAAATGTCTTTTGGAATGCAAAGCTTCATATTTTCTGGTTCAGGTCTACTGTCTGGTCTACGTCCATTAGCACATGATACTTCTAGTTGCCGTTGCGTTTTTAGTTTGATACCTTCAGTCCATTGCTCAAACAAATCATTGTCTACATCTCTAATGTCTGTCACTGCCCAGCTTTGCGGTTTTTTCTTGCTTTAGTTCATTTTATTTTATGTGTAAAGTACTGTTGGACAATTTAATAATAATTTGATGCAAAGTAGGCCGTTAATTTTGAAGTTTATTTTGACATTGTCAATGCAAGAGTTCCATAAAGCTATAGTTTTGCGGAGTCTAACCTACGCAGGATGTAATATTATCAATTTATATTTATGGGATACAATTTACAATATTTGGAACACAATATTGAATCTACAATGTAAAAGAATGTCAATGTAGAAAATTGTGCCCGAGACCCCGCAGTCATCGTTGGCGAATATTATTAGAATTTTATACAGTCGCGGCAGTAAGGTAGACCGCCGCACACAGGTATTTGTTTTTAGTGAAGAAAAGGGTAAATTCCTCGGGGAGGCGAGTGTGTCGAGCGGTTTCAGATATAAAACGCAATGCACACGTAAGACAGTATATATGTATGTAAAATAAATTATATTTTAGAGTACAGCTAGTCGATTCTATTCACTATAAGCGACTTCCTTCATTTGTTCGAGTTTTGAATCGCCTTCACAAAAATAACGCGGTATACTCAATTTCGCGGTATAATCTAATTGCGCCTTTACCTGCAACTTAGTCCGCATGTTATTCAAAGTAGGTACCATCTGCGATGAGGGACATGAATATAAAATCGTACCTATTGACGAACAATTAGCTCGGCTAACCATACAGTAGTCCTTTGAGAAAAATATTGATTAACATAGATACATTGAATGTAAGTCCATGGATTATTATGAAACAAAATACACATCTTCAATGTATTTAACAGCGTAGGTATGCTAGATAATGATGCTTTTATGAAAAAATCCGCGTCCTTGATTCACATTATTATTCAAATATCGTAAGGGTTTTTATTTAGAATTAGAGTTATCAAAATAGGTTTACTGGATCCAAAGATTACTCACAATTCACAAACGCTTTATAATATAAGTATAGATTAGAGATGAAGGGGAGGGCTTTAACGTCTTACTTTCACATTTGTATCGGTAATCTAAATCGTATGTGATATCGGCATTCAATTTATCGGATAATTATTTTTTAACTCAGTAAAAATTCTATTGTCAGGCCGAAGAATGAAATCTCTAAATGAATAATAGTCCCCGGACACCTTTCTGTAGTTAAATTATAAGGGTTGAATTGCAAATAGGCTGAAAATTTGTCTGTCCTTGATGAAACAAAAATATTTCTAATATTTTTCTTACTTACTTAAATTGTAATACAAAATTAAATAATAATACAGATTAGGTTAATTTTCACGTCATTCTTTTTTATAGATTTGTAAATTGAGAACAAAGATAGACAAATGTGGCTGAATAACGTCGTTTCCAAATCCTATCCCTAGTAGGCAAATCGATAGATAGTTTATTGAAAACCGCTGTAAATATTGTGTACCTACGGAATGAGTTTCAAACAGTTTCAAAGTTGTATTTTGCTGAAATTTTGAAACCTATTATTTCCAGCATCGGACGAATGTAATGTATTTTCAACGAATAAGCAGGTATGTATTTATTATTATTATTTTTAAAATGAAATTATATTTTTCTTGCTATGGTATTATTATTATCGTTGTACGCTTCATAAGTTGGCAATCAGCCATAAAATAAGTAGTGCGGTTTTACAAACTTTCAGCTCACCATATTTACGCCAAACGTGGTTTCAACTGCACTATAAATTCCTTCTCCAACGCATGTATGAAATAGTTTTATTAATTTGAAAAAAAAGCGTCTAGAATTCAAATGCATTAGCCAAAAAGTCCTGTGTCCGGCTAGTTCAAAGTTTTCTAGATAATTCAATGGGAAATTTTATTAGGTCCACTTTCAACATTTGCCTTTTCTCAACGGTGTTGGTGTCGGCCTACAGAGTATCAGTGCTGCCCAGGAAAAGACCGTAACGACTGCCAAAGGTGTTCAAATAACCAAGAATTTTATGCGATAAAAAAGCTGTCTGGATTATTTTAAGATAGATGAAGGGCATCTGCCATATTTTCGTGTTTTAGCAGACGTAAGATCATCGCTCATACTAGCTTATTTGCAAGTTAGGTACTGGCTATCCCTGGTCATGTAGCGTTGACTGATCGCTTTTCTACTTTATTTTTCTACAAGTTTTGAAGATTTTATGTCAGCTCTGTAATAATGTTCATATTGATCTAATGGCGAGTTTTTACCAAAATTGTTCGCGTACATTACGAGTAGTTTTGCAAATAAAGATGTGTACGCCTTGGCGAGAGTCCACTGCTAGTATGTGTTCGCGCACAAGGTTGCAATTTCATGGATATTTTAGAAATGTTCGCACGCAAATTTTTATTGTGTGCTAGAGCGAGTAGACCAGGAGAAATATTTGTGTGCATCACAGTGCTAGTACAGGGTCGCACTGTTGTTCCACAACAAACCGTTCAACAGGCTGTCTTTCAAACAAAAGCAAAACAAGACGTTAATATGACGTTGCTTTAGTAAAAACATTTTAAAATTCTCGCAGTCTCTTGGCTATGGTCATTTTACACAATATTACGCTAAACTTTATTTTCTTGACAAAGGACGAAGTGGGTTGTATGAAAATATGAAAAATGCAGTTGGGGTAGACGAGGGGGTGTAAGATTTATTTCCTGTACTTAAATAAGTGGTGTGCTGCATTCAGGTGGCAGTGAGGTGTGAACGTGCGGGAGTTTCTCAAGAGCTGTTTCTCAACAAGCTTCGCCTCGTTATAGCGCTGCTATCGGATTTACAAGAGATTTTAAAGTCTTCGGATTAAGTATGCTAAATGCTGGGCCATGTAAAACAGTTATCTGGCTCATCTGGCTCGAGCTGTCTGGATTAGTATTTTCATTTTTACTTCGTTTTTTAGTGCCGCGATTGTTGTAGTGTTAAATGAGAAATAGTAGGTATGGGTTTGCCATGCAAAGAATTGTGCTCAGCAGTCATGCCTAATCGAACCTGGTCGTACCTAATGGAAGTCGTGGTGGCCTAGTGGTAAAAGCACCAGTCTCTGGTACGAGTGTGCTGGTTCGATCCCAGGTCAGGATTTAGGTATTTAAAGAAAGTTCTTACCTACTAAAAAAGACATGAAAAGCTATGTATTTATTTAAAACGCCTTTCTTCATATATCTTGGAAACAAATGACTATGTCTTTGTGAGCGTGGTGAAAATGTTGATAAAACATGACTTTGAAGTCTTAAATCATCAATTCTCTTTAAACACGTGATTTTCTCTGAGTATGGGAATCCTGATTCCTGCCTCCTAGGACAATAAAAAATGCCTGCTACTCATGATGATGATGAATGGAACTTGAGTTAGCGACCTACATCGAATAAAATTTTAAAACTTTAAAGCTGGCTTGGCCATGTTCAAGTCTGAGAGAAACCTAACCTCAGTTCTATAAATATTTAACCAGTTAAAAGTCAGCTAAGTGATAATGAATCGTTAGTAGTGGCTGTTGACATTGACTAACATCATCTCAGCGGTCGATAGTTGGCAGCCCGTCAAGTCTGCGTCGTTGTGCCCTTGCGATAAAAGGTACTGAGCGAAGCCCCAATAGAGACGTTACCTTTACGAGGACTCATGTTTTTTTATACATTATCTTGTCATTGGCATACTTTGGACATATAATCTTGGTTAGATTGATGAGCAGTGGATTTTGGGGACGGATGTGAAAGATCACATTATTATGAACGTTGAGTAATCTGTTCAGCACCCAATTTTCGGATCTAGTTACACTACTACTACAATTTGATACCAATCATTGCCTTAAAATATTCCTAAATAAAGAGGGGTGTATATGATGAACCATACAGAATGCCGTTACCCATTCAAATCCACTCAACCCTCCAATAACAAATCTATATTTATTTAAAGAATTTATATTTTGGTGACACCTCGTTTCGTCATCGAGTCTTCTTACCTATAGGTTAGGAAACGGCTCTCGTAAATCTTCGGTCTCTCATGTAAGTCTCAAGTTGAAAGGACCTTTCGACACGCATCGCCGGTAGCGATAAGCACGTTGGGATGCGATATTTTCAGTTAGCTTCTCTGACGGAAGATAGAACTCGCTTTATTGAATTAGTAACCAGCGCAATGAGCTTCACTGACGCTGATCACTTTTTGAAAGAACATCTTTAGGTAATGAACACGGTTTCTAAACCAATACTACTACGAATAGTATATCATCTCCCGAGCCTTTTCCCAACTATGTTGGGGTCGGCTTCCAGTCTAACCGGTTTCGGCTGAATACCAGTGTTTTACAAGGAGCGACTGCCTATCTGACCTCCTCAACCCAGTTACCTGGGCAACCCAATACCCCTTGGTTAGACTGGCGTCAGACTTACTGGCTTCTGACTACCCATAACGACTGCCAAGGATGTTCAATGACAGCCGGGACCTACAGTTTAACGTGCCATCCGAAACACAGTCATTGGTGTCCAAGATATACTCAGAAAGTACATACAAACTTAGAAAAGTTGCATTGGTACTTGCCCGACCTGGAATCGAACCCACGCCCTCACACTTGAGAGGTTGGCTCTTTAACCACTAGGCCGCCACTACGAATAGTATATAAAGAGGAGAAAGATTTGAGATTGAGAGTTTGTTTATTTGGACTCAAAAGGCTCTGAAACTACTTGACCGATTTGAAAAATTCGTTCACTGTTTGGAGGCTACACTATCTCTGTAAACATAGACTGTTATATCCCGGTATGGGAAAAGTATCTCCGGGGACGCGGGAGAAGTCGCGAGCGACTGCTGGTATGCCAATACCAAGGCGTTAGACTGATTGATAAATGTTGTAATTTTCTATAAATGTAATGATAATTAATCAGAAAAAAAGAAAATATGTTTATTATTCACATGCCAGACAAATAATAATAGTAGCGATTTGTTTGATTTAACTATCAAATAAATTAGGCAAATGTCTTGTGCCTTGATTTAGTAGACTAGACATAGTTACAGAGTGATTGTGATTCAGAAGAAAGCCAATTAATATTATTATTCGACTTTTATATTTTATTAGACGACGATGAACAGTGATGTCAAGATTTTGACAAAAAGAATTGAACAGTATTAAGTTTCATAGGCTAATGACGCTTTCGTAGAATTGAAATCTATTGGAGACAGTTTATGTAACGTCTCGATGTTGAGAGATAATTGGAGATATCAGTTACGTAAATATATTGATGAAAACTTTAACAAACTGTTAAGGCGACGTTCTATTGAAGCTAGGGTCTGTTGCTAACCGGTCAGCTTCTTATATAAGAAAGGAATAGTTACGTAGGCTCTTATCTGATACCAAGCAAAATCGTTGGAACACGATAACACTTTTTATTCATTGCTTTCTTTGTATGTTTTTTCACCTACCTACACTGTTCCATGAATAACCCTTTTCTGTTTCTATCTTTGAATTTAGAATGCAGAATTTTTCTTTATTTATGCGATATTGTAGTATACTTAAAAAAAAAACAAAATATAATTAAAAATAAGTATTCCACTGTTTTCACTGTATTAAGTGCCGTAGTGATTATTTATTATAAAAGCCAGTTACTATATATATATCTATGTATTTATTAAAAGCAAACATGTTGAAGCCACTTCATATAATGTAGTTCAATTACTTATAATAGGAAATATTACAGTAAACCTACAAAAAGTTAAGCTAACCAATAAACTCATTATTAAAATAATTTAAAAAGCTATTCAACTTTATAAACGGAAAATAAAATTAAAAACAAATCTATTAGGATTTCCGCTCTATTAATTTTTAAGCCAGCATTTTCCGAGCGCCGGCGAAGGATTGAGCGGATACCTGTATCCCGCGGCGACGCTCGTACACAAGCCTCGCTCTATGCAACATTAAATCCTGAACCGACTCAGTTTCTAATTCAAACACATCTCCGTTTCTAAAAGCTTTTATTTTATTCTCGTAGCCTTTATATAAAGTAGAACTTGTTGGTTAAAGGCTATTTTTCTTTACAATATTTAAATCGAGCGATTTATTTATAGTACAGGTACAGGCACGTCAAGCTACTACAATACAATCTGTGAAATTTCCTTTATAGATTTTCAACTTTATTGCTGAAGCATATGGTTAATAATTAACATTATTGTTAGGATTTGACAGTTTCTGGTAACTTGATGTGCTGGCGTCACTAGAATTAGAATTTCCAATAACACGTTTCGATTTATTATATTAACATTAAAATCTACATAAATACAAAAATGTAACAGCCAACTTGCGTAGGTAAATGTAACAAACAGAAGATCTTACCATATTGTGTGCTAAAGTTACACAAAGAATGCATGGATACAGTTTAATGAAATTCGTATTCCGACCTCATCATCCTCCCATCATATTTTTAGTACACAACTAAAGCCGTACGAAAGGATTTGCACGAAGCAATCAACAACTAGTAATGAAATAATAAATTACGTAACTATAAATCACGGACCGACATATAAGATATACATATCGTAGGATGTGAGCGTTTGGTAATGTTATTTCCCAATCTATCACGAGTATTGTGTCCGACGGGGTACGTTAGGGGTCGAGGTGCGGGGGAACGTCGGTGTTCAACAATGAACTATGTACGAGTATGACATAAGCGAGATAAAGCAAAAGAAAAACAAAAGACAACCACCATAATTTTATACATTTGAATAAATGATTAAAAAATATACATAAGTGTTCGAAATACAAAATTGAAGTGTTTCTTAAATTATTACACTCGTAACTTTTTAAATATTTTGTTATTTCAATGCAAATATTAAACCTGAAGGAGGGATTTGAATTCAATGAATGAATTAGAATAAACTAATTCAAACATGCAGGGACTTAGCCGCAGACTAGTCGTAATCTCATGTATTTTTATATGTACCTAAAATAATTTATAAAAATATAATTTTGAATAAAATTGTCTATGGTCATTTAAAGTCACGATAAAAAATAATAATGACAGAATGATAATTTATACATAGTAAGTACACTACATACATATATTCCTATAATATATTAAGAGCTTCAAGATTATTATACAATTATATACCCACAGAGTTGAGGATTAAGGAACATCGTTACTAAATTGCTTTGCTAACGGCAAGTAAACGGATTAGGGGGGTTCGTATCATTAAACAGACGCCTAGCATAATGGCTGGTCCATGCTACCCGGGGTTTAGTCAGAACCAGAGCGACTGAGAACGTCAGTACTGGCCTATACTAATGTATATCTGTACTCGAGAGACTCCTTGCCCTAAATCGAAGTGACACATAAACTGTGACCTCTTGAATTGAGAATTAACACAGCATAAAATAAACGTTCTATCTTTAAAATTACTTGGCAGTGAAAATCTATATTTGTCTATTTAAAATAAGAGACGAGGTATTAAGTATGTTTAGTATAACGCAGGTTTTTATTAATTCTTATTATCAAATAATTGCATCATATTAATAAATAGTTGATGCATAAAATAATAACCAAAGAGAACAGGAAAAAAAAATACTTAAAATAATAATTATTTAATAAACCTTGATATATACTCTCCAGATACCTATTAGTCTATGTATTTTGACGTCACAATCAATTGCTTGAAGATCAGTTCACAATGACTATAAAGTTGTAAACTAGCTCGTGGAATCGTTTTAAACTACACCAGGAACATAAAGATAACTACAATGTTAGTTTCAAAAGACTTGAATACAATTTTATACGTTAAAATGTGTGGACACATACCGGAGATTGAATCTTCAATGTAAAGCTTTACCTTTCTTAAATTTACATGGCAAAACCTTCTTCGTAAGCAATGTTCATAGATATTTTATAAAAAAAACTACGTTGAAAAAAAGACCAAGTAGGTACGAAATCAATTACTCAAAATAATTTAGGCTAAAACACTATTAAAAGAACATTAACGAAAATAAAATATTCTAAATGCGAAAATGATGCTTGCTAATTACATCAAGTTTTTTGGTGAAATATTAATTTAATATTCGTTACATTTTAGGAGGAAATTTTATGTAAAATGTTAGAGAAAACAACGTTGCCTTTAAAATTAGGTTACGTATGTACCTACATAAGTTGTCAAAGTATGATATATGTTGATAGATAACTTCCGAAATGTCGGCTGACCGCAGCTTCGAGCCACATAATTCCGTGGTCGACAAACAGTAAGCACCACTATAAAAAATTGAACATCCCAGAGAGAGATACGCATTTGTTTTTATAAAAAAAAATGGTTTGTAATGATTTTCTTTATTTTTTTATTAAACGGCGAAGTTTGAAGATTGGAGCAATTTTGCACTTTTTTTCCATACTTTTCCAGCCATCTACAGATTGAATTATTTTTCTACCATAGAGATTGAAAGTCGTGCTAGGTATGGGTAACTATGAAACTGGCATACGCATTGGGTAAGAACCCCTTTATATAAATAAAGAAAAAACAATTGTGCTAGAAAAAAAAAATCTTTGGTAGGTACATTTTTCTTCTTGGCAATGTAACATGCTTCTTATTCGTATAAGAAGAGCCTGTGCCCTGCAGAGGAACAAAAAAAGGTCAATAATAATAATGAGAGTAACAAAAATAAAGCTACTGTAACCGATATTCAGATTTTGTTAATGCAGACATAATTTATTCAATTAGTGGTTTCAAACATAATGTTAGCGGTTAAGGGATGCGATAGAGTTACAGGGTCGCGTCCCCGAGGCTATCCATTCGGATACGTGATCATTTAACTCAACATTTTAATTGTTTATGGTTGATTTTTAGCAATGAAAAAAAAATAACGTGTGCATTATTTGCAGCTTTATGTTGAGTTTAAACTTTTCTAATTGAATAAATAACTTTTTATCATTTATTGGTACCGATAGGAATAGATTTCTCTCCATTAAATAAATAATAATAATATAACATGTTGCGTGGTAATGCTGCCAGACTATTGAGTACACTACCGCGTGAAATAATGAGTAGTAGTTTTTTGATGTCCTTTATTAGTTTAAGTATTTCTTTGTTGTAAAGTATAAGGTCAGTTTTAGTTAAAAATAAAATAAAAGAAGTTAAAGATTTTATGAAGGAATTAAAAAACTAATAAAAAATGCATATCAAGTATTTGAAATCACATAAAAATAGTTAGAACTTATTGATATGCAAAAAAAGCTTGTATAATATTAATAAGCCTTCTCCAAGCCGACTTACCTACAACGTTTGAATAAACAAAGTAAACATAGAACTGCTGAGTGCTGACTGTTAACAAACAAATAAATACAACGAAACGGAAAATCAAAATCAACCGGTATTCTACCAGATAATGAATCTGCAAACAGTTTCGAACATTCTTTTATTTTTGTTTGGCTAAAGTCAGACGAAGAAATAAAATGTAGGCTTAGCTTATACACGGTTAGTTGTATGTTTTCATACATTTTCGTAAATTAATTTTAAATAATTTTTTTTTTAATTTTAAGACTGGTGTAGTCTCAATGTCTGATTCTCTTTTTAACCGACTTCCAAAAAAAGGAGCAGGTTCTCAATTCGGCCGGATTTTTTTTTTTCAAACATGTAGTTTTAAACTTGACAATGACAATTGGAAGAATGACTACAAATTCCAATTTTCATTGTCAAGGTATTTTGAAGTTTAACAAACCTTGAATGATATTTAAAATGTTATTTAATAAAAAAAAAACAAAACAACGAAGATTGGGAACAGGGAGGGATATTGAAAAAAAGCTTGAAAATTAAAACTAAATTTATTAAATGATTTTCCTGTGTTTTAAATCATATTTATTTAATCAAAATTTACAATTTTGGCGGTTCAAATGGTTTAAGATTAAAAGAGTGTAAGGTAAAAAGGAGCAAATTTAATAATATTCATAGCATGTATGAATATTAAAAGATTTCACACGTATAATAGCAGGTGTAGAAGAATATTTTAACGACGTTCATAGCTTCATGTAGCACACGTACAGACGCCAGCACATCAAGCTACTACAATCTGTCAAATTTCCTTTAGAATTTTTTAACTTTATTGTTGAAGAATATTGGTTCAAAGTAGTTTGAAAAATTTGTACCACAAATATAAAAATGTCTAAGTATTTTTACTCTAACATAAGAGACACGTTAACACACATAACTCATTTCATTTTTCGCGAACCAAAACATTTTGGTCACGTATAGTATAAACATCTCAATGTGGATCAAATACTTTTGTAACCTTTAAATCTTAAATTCAAGCACGTAGGGACAGTTATGTGTCGTAAGTTAGAAACATAAATGTATCCCTAAGATTGCTCTTTTGAAGGTGTAGATAATACATTGATATCACATCACACTTATATATCACATCACATTACACTATCATCACATCACACTATCACATCACATGACATCACACTAATCACATCACACTATCACATCACACTAATACATATATAAAGGCGAAAGATTGCGAGTGTGTTTGTATGTTTGTTACCTCTTCACGCCCAAACGGCTGAACGAAATTTAGTGAAAAGTGGCAGTAACATAGCTAGGATATCAGAATAATATAGGCTACTTTTTAACCGAGTGCGGGAAGTAGTTTCTTCAGAAAGCGGGTGAAACCGCTATCGGAAGCTAGTCTTATATATTTTCATCTTCGAATATATCGTTCTAATTTCGAATTGAGCAAATAAGTAACAGACTTTCTGATTCGTAATCAAATATTTGTTAGCGTAACGAAACGTTTTGTTTAACATTATTATTAATATATCTCCTGTGATAAGCGAAGTAAGATGGAATTGTAATATAAGCGAAAATATCTCGATAGACACGCATATAACAGACAATAAGTTGACGAATATAAACAGATACCTTCCTATAGGCACCCACTCTCTAGTAGCTAAAAGCAATTTGTAACAAACAACCTTTGTACATTAACGTCGTTTATTTTATTTGTTAACTAGTCCTGCCCTGTGGTTTCACTCGTGTTCAAAGAGACTTAATTCCCACACCTTGTTAAAAAGTAATTCTAAGTTACTCCTTGTTATATCAGCTACTGCTAATAAAGGTCCTGTCAAAGTCAGTTCAGCCATATTAGAGATTAGCCGAAACGACGAAAATTAAAAAAAAGATAAAAAGGGATTATAATTATTTTGGTATATGTACCGAATAGTTATTGATTTCTATGTAATATAATGCGATTATGACAGTGATAATGTTATTTATATGTATGTACAGATAAATTATGCGTTTTTGTGAAAGAAAGTCCTTTGAAAGGATGAATAAATCCCTTCAATGTTATACAGGTTGATACAAATATTCTAGGAAAGGATTCCAATTGTATAGCTGGCATAGTTGAAAATTGTTCGTTACGCGAAGGTTAAAAGGAAATAACTTGCGGAACGTATAACTAAGGCCAGTATTTCAAATATTTATCATCAATCAAAATTCTTTTGTTCAGAATACCTAAATGAAGGAAAGTTTCTCCCTTTGTACGAGTACTAGACGGAAAAATAATGAAACTAAATTTAGAACCAAACAATAAAACAAGATTTGAAATAGATACATAAGTAATTTTTGTATAGCGACGCTCTCCGTCTTCTCACAGGTATGTTTTATAAATTTAAAACTTCAATATTAGTATTACTTAATAATTATTCTCATCCCTCCATCTTATAATGAAATTCATGACAATTTACGTTGTTGATACCTACAGTAGTTTGAGTCCATCGCAAACATACAGACAGCCGCGGCAGAGAACTGTTCTTAAGTTATGTAATAATAAAACGTTTTTAAATTTCACATTAAAGCCATATCTCCCTTATCTTTCTCGAAAGTAATCAGGTACTTAAAAACACAGGCATATAAATTTTGTCACATGATTATTTATATAGGTATAGCGTTCTACAGTCAGGAACCAGAAAGTCTGACAACCAGTCTTACCAAGGGGACTCGGGTTTCCCTGGTAAAGGGTTGAGGAGGTCAGACAGGCAGTCGCTCCACGTAAAACACTGGTTTTCAACTGCATCTTGGAAAAAGGCTTGCCAAATGATGTAGGTACTACAATAATACTTTGAACCGCAAAAATAAAGCATTTAAGATGGTCAGTTTAATTCCACCATTTACTGCACGTACAAACTATTAAGTCCTGTACCACTGCTCCTTATTCAAAGGAGTTCAACTACACTGAATTTAGACGAGAATTAAAACGGTGACGCAGATGACTTAAATTAGTTTAAATGTACATATTTAAGATAAGACTTAGAGTAGGTGAGACTGGGTATTTGAATAAGGGCAAAGTTACTACGCAGCTGTTTTAAAAGTGAAAAACATTTCAGTATTTTGAACAAAAATACATTGTTCTTATAATCGTAAATACAGTTTTTGTTCGGCAATAGTTTATTGTAATTTGAGAATCTATACCTAAGTATGTTAATTTTGATAATGTTAATTAATTTATTGATTGTCATTTCTAATGAAAACTAATCCAGCGAATTTCTTCGTAGTGTTAATTTGTGGATGCCAATAACGTTACTTTTCCTAACGTGTTATGTGTTATTACGTGTATATTATTGTATATGAAATTGTTTTCGGGAAGTGTTTCAAATTAATTTGCAAATACTCACACAAATAAGCGTCTAAGTGAAACTGTCTCATGATACATTTAATTACCTGTAGAACACTCATCAAATAGTTTTAAACGCTCAAACTACTTCCGAATTGATTAAAGATTTGTAATAATCTCAATAACTTGAAAGTTTCCCGTTATTAGCTATCTACTTAACTATAGTAAGCAAATCCTCAACCGACAAGATAGGCCGTTAATTGTACCAAGAAGCAATTAAAAGTTTAGCTGACGCTCAGCAAAGCATACCTACGTTCGGCTTGACGACAACTACCGTTCAAATAACTTTAAACATAGTTACGCACACATACGAGTTTGTGTAGTCAAAAGAGGTAATACTTTAGTTATATTTAAGTCATTTTAATATGTATATAAATTATGTTGATTTAAACTTTCATGGTCACTAACATTTAAATCATTTGTTACGAGATTGCTACCTGCTACATGTACCTCTTTCATGGCGTTTGCAACAGTGCCGAAATATCGAAAACTTAGTAAAAAGGTACATGGTAGCAATCTCGTAACAAATAATTCAAATGTATATAAATTTATTTAGAGCTAGAAGTTTTAAAAGAATTTATAAGTTTTATTTATTACTTTCACAAGCATTAAGTTTTATGAGAAAGTTATAATGAGGTTCAGTCAACGATTTTACATAAATATTTAATCATATAATATTTCGTACATAATACGATCAATTATGTATTAATATGATTTAAAATTCTTAAAATAAATATAAATAAATTCTTGCATAAATATTTTGATACGAATCATGATTGTAACTGGCATATATGATTTAATTAATGCATTTGTATCTACGTTAACAATAAAATAACTAACTCAAAATGTCCAACGAGTGTTTAATAAACTAATTAGTACTTAGACACTAATTATGATCTTGTGGTAAGCTTCATGTTGACAGCCTAATCTGTTTATAGCGGCATTGGCTATTGTTACCCTATTTGCGTCCGTTTAATAATTATCTACAAGCAATGATGGGAAAAGACATAACAGATGATAATTAGACTTGTTTTCTCCGAAGATTTAAGCAGAGACATTGATAAACACCTTTTTACCAATTTCGTAAGTTAAAAAATAAATAAAAAACTACATAAGTTATATCTACAAAAAGTAAAGAAAAATTGTAATATAAAGTATAAGTGAGTTCTCATTCTCTTTATCGGAAAACAAGAGAGACACTTCACTTGGGTTCTTAATGAAAATTGATAATTCGAAAAGGCATTGATATTTATTCTGAACTATAAATATTTATAGGTACCGTGATTATAATTCTGTTGTTTCACGTTGTGTTTTAACGAGAACTACATATACATATGTTTATTTATTGTAATTGGAAAACATTAATTTATATATAAAAGCTAATGACTTATATGTCAATATCAATAAGAGGGAGACAAAAATGAAAAGGAAAAAGGATTGTTAAAAAAGTAAACAAATAAAAGCAATACCTGGTACAGGAACTTTGTGAACTAATTTAGAACTTACCTGATAGCAATCAGGGCGACACACGTGATTATCATTCTTGCAGTGTGTTTGTATGGCACGTATTTCATGAGTATGTTTATACGCGATAATTAGTTAAGTGTTTGCGCGCACGGCGTGCGGCAACGAGCGCGAGCGTTTTGTTGGCGGTTCGCGCGCTCCGGCCCGCGGGAACAGCAGCCTCCGACAGCCGGCGCGCATGCGTCCTCGCAGCGGAACAAACCAACTACTGACGAAATAACTTTCCAGTTTTTTGGCAATTTCACCGTGTTTGAGGTTTGAAGTTTCAGTTCCAGTCTGGTTGGATATGAATTTGTTTCACTTTTAGTGGCACAAAACGTTTCTATGTAGTTTGATGGATTCCGGAATTAGGTAAATCTGTGATTGTTACCACAAATTAATATAAGAGTTTTTAATGCAAACAGCAAACAAGTCGTTTTAAAATTTAAACAAGGGTATAGTAACAACTGTAATTGAAATTGAATACGACAATCGCACATGTCCAATATCTCAATAACATAGGCGGGCTGATATCTAAAATGCAAAGCGGGCTCTAGCAGAACAATGGCGTCCAAATGGGGCGATCCCTAAGGCGCTGGTTGATTGCTCGGCCGTGGGCTGGGAAGCTTCACCACTCTTCCACCTAATAGGATTTCTCAATCCGCTGAGCGATAGCTTGGCATTAAGAAAAGCCTCCGTTCGAAATGTGCACTCGAATAGAATATGTTGAAAAATTATTCGATTGTAAACGTAAGTCGTGTTCCCGAGTCGATGTTAAGGATAAATGCTTTATTGAATATGTGATGAAACAATTCAAATTTATTTCTTGGTTTCTTTTTTATCATAATAAGGTAACATGTGTTTTTTTTTTAATTTAAGCGGGTTAATAAGTTCAACATGACATGAAAATACCTTTATTGTTATAATGGTTTATAATTACATTTTATTGACAGGCTCAATCGCTAGCTGTTTTCAAGAACCTGGTAAAAAAGCTCTACCTATCTGATTTATAATCATAGACTGACTTATTTATATATATATATATATATATATATATATATAAGTAAGGTATATATTATGGTTGTTTCTTCTCGTCTCAATCCATCCAAAGGTTTTCTCTGTAAGAGATCGCTTTTAGCCATAAGACCGCCCATTGAGTCATTGTTACCTTTTCTAATATTTAGTTTTTCTTTGTTATTTAATTTGGTGTACATAATAAAGAGTATTATCTATCTATCAATCTATCTATAATTACCTATGTATTTTATTTCTTTTATTAGTTTTTTAATCTTTTAATATTTTGTTGATTAGTTTACGAAAACTACGTGAGTAAATATTTTTATTACAAAGATATAGCAGAAGATAAATGTTTACTTCACAGCTTAATTGAGTCAAGTCGTAAAATTTCAAAACATTTAACAGTTCACTTAAACGAAGGTCCAATTTCATTTCGATTGCGAAGATTGATTGAAACTGAATTTTCGTTAGGTTGTCTCTGTTCCAACGTTTTATTAATTTGATTTTAAAATTTTCATATGCTTATGTTTGTACCAAGGATTTTCAGAATTTTTCTATCTTAAGTTTTTATAATTAGGCAGGAATTGAGCAGAGCTTTTGGTATTAATAAAGTTATTTTCTTTCTTTTTTCTACTTCTCTAAATCAATAATAATAATAATATTCATTTTCTTAATTTGATTCATGATGTATACAAATTTAAATAAAAACCAAGGCAATGTGAAAAATTTACAAAAAAAAAGTTTTATTTTAACTCAAAATATTTATTTAACAGCTTGTATTATATTACAAAATCTGTCTAGGAGTTCCATTAGCGCTGGCTGTCAAAAGACGTCTGTCGTTCGGCTGTTTTTATAAAGATTTATGCTGATCGGAACGCTAATACCTTCAATCTTCATAAATTACTTTATTTATAACTTATATTTGTGGTGCAAACCTTTACATTTATCGTTCCGATAAAAATTAGAGCTACAATGTAGTAAACGTTAAAGTCGTAGCAGGCGTGCTACGAATTGCTACGAAGAGTTACGAATATGCTACGAGGAGCTACGCATACGCTACGAGCTATCTTTTAATACAAAAAAGATGAAAGACAGGTTCTATAAGTAGATAGAGAACGTTCAATAAACTTCAATGTATATCTAGCATACTCTTCTATAAATTCCCATTCATTCTCACTACATACTATTTGGCACGAGTATATTTATAAGGCTCGAACCTCAGAGGCATTGCAAATGGTTGAGACGCCTATGGCCCACGTGACCTCAGAAATAATACACGGCGGCGGCGATTTCAAACAAAACCAACACATCTCCAAGTGTAATGTGCGTCTAGGGACCAACCACTCTACTAAGGAACATCGAAATATTCTCAATTTTCAATCACAGTCGAATAAAGGGACTTGGTAGATGAGACGATTAATTAAATCAATTGTACTATCCATATTTGAGTAATAAAGGTTAATTGGAAAATTGAGTAATTGGAACTAATTGTTTATACAATTATTTATTTGATAGATATAAATTAATGCTATCTTTTGAAGTTTCAGTAATGTGGACTAATAACCTTGTCCTATCCCAACTAAGTTAGGGTCGGCCCAGTACCTGTCCAACTAGATGCTGGTGAATACGAGTATTATACTTGAAGCGACTGCATATCTGATCTCCTAAATCTAGATACCACTTGGTAATACTGATGCCAAAGTGGCTCAAATGACAACGGGAACCACCAATTAAACATGTCTTCCTAAACACGGAGGGACTCGTCATAAAAAGATGGTCACCCATCCACCGCGAAAAGTGTTGCTTAACCTCATGGTTGATCGGTCCATGAGCTCGTCTTACTTATACTATAAACACTATATACCTTAGTATGTGTTAATATGTGGTAACAATGTTTTAGAAGGAGGAAATATGGTATCAGACAGACATCAGCAGATCGTAAGCAATATTATCTTACAAAAAGGTTTTACATAATGTTCCAGATTATGCTAGAACTGCACTGAAAGCTAGATTTCTCCAAGGGTTGCCAGCTACTATGCATGAAACAGAAACTAACCATATCATGAATAAATGAGTTGAGCTTATCAATGCACCGCCGTAAAGCAAAGCCAGGCAACGAGGAAAATTGTATGATGGTGGAGACTGCATATAATATGGAGGTTTATATGCCCGATGGTATAACCTTTTGACGTACTTAAAGATATACTATCAAGACAAAAATGTTGAGACATTTATTTCACGTCAGTGTTAGATTTCAATTTTGTCTAAGACAAAATGAACACTGACACAAATTAGAAATTGTTTATTTAAACATACAATATTAAAATATAATATTCGTCGTAAATCATAGGTAGGGCGTAGCGTATTGAAATCAATCTTTCAGATCAGTGTTTATTAATAGGTACCTAAAAAACAAATAAGCATATGCACTTGATATAAATATACGAAGGGCAAATAAATCAACCACATTCATTGCCAGCACGCACGCAAAAACATAGACATTATCTCACAATTTTTTGGTATTAAGTTCCAAGAATATTCTAGAATCGCTAGTAGTGGTGAAAACTAGTGTCTATGCGGCACGTCTCCGTTAAATCACCATCATTACGTCGCCCAATCTCGCGGCTCAACAAACCACTACAACAAACATTTTTCAATCCCCACTAATGGAAGGTACTGCTCATATCTTGGGGTCACGCGCGTGGGAAACTTCTTAGAGAGACACGAGCAAATATCTCCCAAAAAGAAACCCTTAAAGTATAGAAGTTACAACCTCCACAGCAGACATAGATTGCTAATGAGTGGTAAATCATAACATGGGATCGTTAGAAGTTCGCGTATTTGCGGCCGTAGAACATTTTCGGCAATTTCAGCACTTCGTAACACTTTGTAGCATCTCATAGCAACATCGTAGCACTCCTCTTGATTGCTCCACGATTCTGCAGAGGTCGGTTAGAAAACAACACTCATCATCATTATCAACACTTCTCTTAAAAGGAGTTTAAATACGACGTCAAAGCTTGAGTCTTCTACATAAATTTCTTTACCATTATCGAGGTATTAACGATATGAAAACATGTCGGTAGCTAAGTCAATCTCTGATATCCCTTATTCGTGAACTTATTCGACTGAAAAAAGATGAGATCAAACGAGATTGGGACACGAATACCTTTAACGTCGATGTAATATGAAAAATACTCGCTGTGTTAATATGAATTTGTATTTGCTTCATAAGCGTTCACGACAATACGGTTGCCAAGACTTTTTGGAGTTATTTAATTTTGTTTTATTATTCTGAATTGCTCTTATAAGAGGTTATAATATTCTGTTAGGGATACGTGGGTACTTTCATTTTTCTGATTGGCATCTTATTCAAAAACTTTGGGATGTGTTTATTATTGAAAAGCATACCTACTTCATTTTAAAGCTTAAAAAATCCCATCAATCCACACAACTGCTACGTATATTATGATGACATGTAATGTATAGTGTGACGTCAAAGTGTTTATCGTACACTGCGAGGGTGGAAGCGTGCGCCGTGTAATCTGCAGGCGGACGCGGCGGCCGGCCTCGCCAAATAACTTCCGCACTCCGCCACCTGTGCCGACACCGTGTGCCACTTTCTGCACCAGGTGTGCCGCACGTGTGTCCGCGGCTGTGTGCACGCGCCACAATGCTGCGGATGTTGTGTGCCTCTCATAGGCGTATGTATGACTGTGTTTCAGATACTGAATTATTAGAAAAAAATGAATATTTCATATGTTTGACATTTTTAGTTGAAATTGACTATTCTTATGTTTTAATGTTACAGTCTAACCAAAAAAAATCATTCTTTAGAATTCTATTCAAAATACCGGGAGCATTACAGAATACTTCTATGTTTACCATCTTACTTAATTGCTTATTAGATGAATGATATATGA
Source organism: Heliothis peltigera (assembly GCA_958496145.1). Classification (NCBI taxonomy): domain Eukaryota; kingdom Metazoa; phylum Arthropoda; class Insecta; order Lepidoptera; family Noctuidae; genus Heliothis; species Heliothis peltigera. The sequence goes on from OY292327.1 coordinate 7,970,039, forward strand.
ATATATGAATGCAAAAAGTTCCTCTCCACATGTCGCAACAAGCCGGTTGTTACGGAAATAGAGAATATAGAGAACACGCTCCGTGAAACCGAGCAGGAGGGTTGCGTCGACAAGCGCGGAGACAGCAAATATACACAGATGGCAAACACAATAAGCGACAATTATAAGTACATTTTTTTGTACTTTCTTATAGAATAGTTTGTGACAAAAAGCTGTAAGCAGCGAAGTAATTCGCGCCAATAGCGGGTATGTATTCGCGGCGGGTAGCGCACGCGCGACGCCACTCCGCACGCCGCCGCCTCCGCGGCTGCTCGCGCCACACGAATACATCGCAGATCGCGATCACGATACCTCGCTACTTTACGAAACATTGTCGTGCAACAATGCTGGGTACATGGCTACTATGTGGGCTGTAAGGCGCGCGAGTGCGAGCGCGGCGCGTGCCGGGCGAGTGCGGTGAGCGCGCGATGCGCGTGCCCGTGCGTGCTCGCGTCCCCGTCGCGCGATGAGCGCGCCCCGCACGAAGCGCTGTCTGCACGCGCAAAAGGCTTTTCTGCTGCTGGTACACGTTTTACCATACGTGGTAGCACAGTGAGTATTATTTGCAGAATTAGTAGCAGTTTTGATTTACTTCTTTGTAAAAAATGTAGTTTGGCGATTCAAATATACCTACAATATAGCGTCAGTTGTGTGAGAAAAGTTAATAGAATTGGTAATAATATCTTTCTGTTTAGATATTTATTATTGAGGAGATAAAAGAATACTCTTATTTCTTTTATTATCACTACGGCCCAATAAAAGTGGCAAAAAGTAAAAAAAGTTTGTCTATACATAGATGTAATCACTGAGAGATTTTACAAATCATTATTAGATAAGCCGCAAATATGAACAAGACATTCTGCAGCCGTCGGCCGCATTTTCCGCCGCTGTTTTCTCATATTTATCGCTAACTCGACAACTTTTCTTCCTTTGTTTGCGAAAACTAACAGTTGAGTGAAAACTTGATAACTTTATTAATTATTATTATCAAATTCTAAAAGATGACTAAAAGAATAGCCGTAATATTTTTTAACTCAATAATAATGTACACCAGTACACGAAATTGCTCTATACTTTAAAATACAATATTTACAAGTTAATTTACTAGAACGTACATAGTATACATGCCATTTTTAGACATTTTGCAATAAAATTCCATCAAAACAAGGATCAACCATTTCACATGAACCAACAAAACATAGTTACAGCTTAACTAAAACAGTTCTTTAGTATTTCTAGCGAATTAATTTAATGCCGGGTTGGTCCGACCCCGCGCTAAATGCCAATTCAGTTTAAACCCCGCTCACAAATCTCATTTAGATTGCCTTAGTGCCCGTAATTTCATGCAGATAGGCAAATGTGTTAGCAATGTAAATATCTGGAAGACGGCGAGACCTGTATGGTTTAATATGGAAATTAAATAATAATTAAGTTACAAAAAACGTACCTTTTGCTACTTAGGAATTCATGAAATTTTTGTAAAAATAACTTGGTGTTTCTTTTTAGTATTTTTTTTTTGTAATTAATGACGAGACAGGGTGTAAAATTCGCCGAAAATGAGAAGTGTAATGTGTGAAAAAATTATATACAAATACAGGATAAATTCTTCCATTAGATAGCAAATCTATATTTTATATACATATTTACGTACATAATAGAGAGCTCGTGGCTAAATAGGAAGGCTAGTTTCATTTGATAGGCGATTTATGAAGAAAATGTACTTGTTATGGTAATAACTTGAAAATAAATTATGTGTTCGAATAACAGACACTTCATTAAAGGACAAATAAGGCATAGCTTTTAAAGGTGACTTTATTCTAATGAATATTTAAAATACTTGGATAAAAAGTGATATAAATAACATGATGTAAATTTTTGTATCTAATAAAGTTTCGTGTAATGTTTCTGTTTAAATTTATTCTGGTATTTATTCACAATGAGTACCTACTTAGCTCTGAACATTGAATAGCAATACATTTTTCATATGGACTGAATGAATCTTACTACTATACTAAGTACAACCTCATACTCTTCAGTGACTTTTCTTCTACTTTTTTGGTCACTTTTCTTCTGGTTATTATAAAAAGATTTGTGCAGATTGGGGCATTAATTTTCTATTTAAATTCAATTGAAAATAGCTCAATATACTTATATTAACTACAGAATAAAATGTAAAAAAAAATGTTTAAGTTACATATGCTTAATACGTAACTTCGAGTTTTCTTTTAACTTTTCAGAATTTATATTTCTTTTCCGGCTTATAATGTCTGTCACTTCCTAAATCCATTTAATTGGACAGCAGTGTGATGTCCAAAGAGTGCCGTGTGTCCGTCCAGTGATGGGCAGGCACGTAATTAACATCTGTGACTTGTCCTCTGTCAGGCACGAGCGCACCGCCATCGACCGCCTGGAGAACGTGACGCACACCGTCACCAGGATTCTCGACGGATACGATATACGGTTGCGGCCTAACTTCGGCGGTAAGAATACTATAAGTTGATGTCCAGACAATTTTTTCCAATCGATTATTAACCTTCCGGTGTTGAGTGGTAAGGTTGAAAATCTATTAAGGTAATTTGACAGTAGCTTGATATGCTGGCGTCTGTACATACATTGTACGACGAGGAGTAGGAGTAATAGGTACCTGAGTGACAGTAACTGCAATAGAACGTTACCTTGTGTATCGTAATCAGTTTTATTTAATTACTTATTTTCAAAAAAGTTTTTTCTCAAACCCTATCTGCGTGAGTATCTTGTTTTGATTTGTTTCATAGAAAATTAAATTCTGACATGAAAGTATTGTAGTTTAAATATTTTCAATTTTGTTATTGATCACATTAATTGCTCCGATTACACTATGTTTAATAGAGCTAGAGTTTGTTGACTATTTCTGTCTAAATTCGCTGATATTACAAATGGATTTTAATAACACCATCCATAGCTGTGCATCGGGGAGGTTTCATCATAGAGTCTATATAGTAAGGATTATGTGATCACATTTGCGCATTACCTATCTACGAACATACATATCTTCATATCTAATTTGAGACGTGCAGTTAATAATCTGCGTTGGCTGTATAATGTAGGTACCTATATGTTATAACCAGGCTGGAGACGAGCTCTCTGAATGCCACATATTACGAGAACTGGACCATAATATTGCATATTACATTGAAATTTGCTCCGTAAAGTCGAGCCGACTCGATTTGTCAGCGGTGCCGCAGCATCAGTGTGTTGCTTCGTTGCATAAACGTTATTGCTTTTCAGGAGACCCGCTGTATGTTGGCATGGATCTCACTATTGCTAGTTTTGATGCAATATCAGAAGTGAATATGGTAAGTTTATTTTATTATAAATTGATATTTAATGACTGAAATCTAATATCATGAAAACCATTTACTAAATTCTGTGTAAACGTGTAATGGTATTTGTTTGTATTGACTTCATGTGAGCAGTAAATTTATCGGATGACCAAACACGCCTCAACACACACGCATTTAACTTATGTAAGCTGACGTCAGCAGATTGATTGATAACGTTATCCCCTCGAGGGTACTGATGCCTTACTCGCGGCAGACGTTCACCTCCCGACACCACGACCTTGTCTGCACTTCTCCAGATTCGCTGAGGATGTTTTTTGGGTCGTATCAAGGACTTGTCTCTTGAGGAGGTCGTCCATCGTAATTCATTAAGCTTTTAATAGCTGTAGAAAGGGAGCAAGGCCGTGGTCACTTGACACACATCGAGGGTCGCCGGTGAAAGAGGGGCGGAGTGCTGCCTCAGCCAATCGATGCCCGCCTTTACTTTCTACCGCCACTCGCCGCCTGCCGACGCAGAGGTCACCGCCCACTCACCACTATCTTATACATACATCTCACTTTTATAATCACATTTTCATAGATAATTATGTCACGCAATTATGTATTTACTGATTCCATAAACTCCCAACATATGTAACAAATAGAATTTATTATAAAACAGTACTTTCACCACGATAAATCATACAACAGGTCTTCATATCATCTCCGATCAAATTACGAATGTGTCTTGTTCGTGTAAAGTGGGCAGGGTTGAATAATCTACAAAGGTTTCCCAAACACTTCCAGGATTACACAATAACCCTTTATCTGAATCAATACTGGAAGGATGAAAGGCTGGCCTTCGGTCTTCCGGACGAAGTGTTGACGCTCTCAGGAGATTTCGCCGATAAAATTTGGGTGCCCGATACATTTTTCGCTAATGACAAGAATAGGTAAGGACTAGAACATAGTTTGAAGTAGACATACAAGTTGCAAGTAGAATAAGATATCGGACAGAGAGGAACATAAATAATAAAGCTTTATTTATTCCGTACACATCTGAGATAGATAAAAAATATTTAACTGTTATCTTAAAAAATATAATAATTTTTATTATTTTCATATTTTGATTATTTTAGAAGCTGATTTTGTTTGGATGAACTTGCTAAGATTAATTTACTGGTCCCAATTCCTTCATAGTTTAATAGCCTATTTATTGAGGAAGGCTGTAGGTTCTTTTTATCCAAATGCGCGAAGTTGTTCCCTCGGGATGCAACTGAAAGTATTTTTTTATAGTTTGATATTACAAAGACTGCTGTCTATGTTAAACATTTCAAGATGAGTCACCTTCATTCTGTCTTGAAAGATTAGCATAACATTATGCAGTCATTGTTTCTACTAGGTCAAGATATCTAGCAATGTCATCCACGTTGGTCGCCGATACCTTGACCCAGTCATATCGGGACCACCAAGATTTTATGCCAAGTTGGAAATCATTTCAAAAAACTTCTAAAACTGATAGATATATTTAAGATGATTAGATAACTTGTTTGTGGATGTGATGTGACATATTTCAGACAGGTAGGTACACCTAAATTGTTGTGTATGATAAATAGGTTCCTCGCATAAACAATATGAGTCATATGAATCGAGAGACTGTCATTTGTCAACATACATGTGTATGTAACAGATTTAATGGGCCCTGTCTGCCTGCACGATTTACGATGATTTAACGTATCATCATAGTAGCTTTTTCTGTGGCGGTCCGAGGGCCCATTAAGCCCTTCAAGCTAGCTTATCATCTCCAGGATCTCAACTTATCTCTAAGTCAATAAAAAGAAACATAGTAATAACTTCAGCTGTTTTACTTAAACAAGTTAAATAAAAACTTAAAAAAAAACTTGAAATATTATGAAGTTATAGTGCTTGTGACCAGTGACCTAAGGGGCTAGGGCAAATAACAAAAATAGGGCCCCTCCGCTATCCAAACTAGTTGAGTAAATCTAAAAAAAATATGAAATATGCAAATACATACTTTTAAAATGATTTAATTATATTTTGCATTCTCGGGCACTAGCCCGCCTAGCCCCTCTGGTAGCTACGCCACTGCTTCTGACTTATTTCAACGTACACATGTTTAACAGTTTCTTGCACGACGTGACGGAGCGCAACAAGCTGGTGCGACTGGGCGGCGACGGCAGCATCACTTACGGCATGCGGTTCACGGCCACGCTCGCCTGCATGATGGACCTCCACTACTACCCCCTCGACAGCCAGAACTGCACCGTCGAGATTGAAAGCTGTGTGACTCATACACTTGTAATACATCACCAGGCTGAGCTTGCCGCTTCGTGCTCGAACATACTCGTCCCACATCGTGTCTTGCCGCAGACATCATATCTTTTCGTCCATAGACATGCTCGAGCTTTGTACAGCCTGTAGCCACTTTTCATTTAACATTTGTGGGAATGTGCTCTATGAAACAGCCGAATTCCTGTCCATTCGAATCATATCCCCTGGCGATGCAATGCATTACTTGTTGTTAACTTTGTCAAAATTTTGAATGATCGCATTGGCACGAGAACAATGAAGCTTACGGTTGGATATTTTCTAATGGTCTGTAGGGGATTATCACACCTGTCATTATTGTACAAAGTAACTTCGGATACAATTCAATGATTGCATGCAAATCTGACCTGCCTAGTGCCTTGTAATAGGTGTGATAGTTGCCGTAAGACAGACCAACCCGAGGCAGCATGCTAACATATCATTCTGTATGCAGATGGGTACACGGTATCAGATGTGGTGATGTACTGGAAGGAGACGCCCGTCAGAGGCGTGGAGGACGCCGAGTTGCCCCAGTTCACTATCCTAGGACATGAGACAAATGATAGAAAGGTAATATCAGTATAAATCCAACTTTTGAAATTTATTTACAATTTCATTTGAAAACTTTGTGTAAAATAATTATGTTTGAATAAACCCCGACATAAACTTTATACTTAAACAAGTTGTTAGCACTAGCATCCAGGTATCGGAGAACAATGCCAAACTTGCATTAAGGTAACCATGTAACCGCGAAACTTGGAACATTCCAGGAGAAGTTGGCGACGGGCGTCTACCAGCGGTTGTCGCTCAGTTTCAAACTGCGCAGGAATATCGGCTACTTCGTGTTCCAGACGTATCTACCCAGTATACTTATTGTCATGCTGTCTTGGGTTTCTTTCTGGATTAACCATGAAGCTACGTCTGCAAGAGTGGCATTAGGTAATTTCATATATATTTTTTTTAACTTTCCCCCTTACTATGAAATAGGGTCTTCATTTTTTTTTGTCATGCATCTTAATTCTCTTTTGCTATACTTTTTAGGTATCACGACGGTACTCACAATGACTACCATAAGCACAGGGGTGCGTAGCAGTTTACCTCGCATATCTTACGTAAAGGCCATTGACATCTACCTAGTGATGTGCTTCGTGTTCGTTTTCGCGGCACTTCTGGAGTACGCAGCCGTCAACTACACGTACTGGGGGGCACGGGCGAGGAAGCGAGCCAAGTTAAAGAACAGAGACCAGATGTCCACTAGTGCCAGTGTTGAGAAGGAATTGAAAAGTTCTGGAGGTTAAGATATGTTCTTATATAACACACAAAAATAACACATACATATTGACAAAAAGTATGCAATAAGTTCACTTCAGTCACTTGTAATACACACTCACTTAAAATAAACTTTTTATTCAAGTTAAGAACTTTACTAACAAATTTAAAATCACAGTTCTTTTGGAATATTCTTTTTGGACGTTCTCCTTATTTATTATCCATTTCCACAATATATCTAATGTGTTTATCTTTCATTGCCATATTTCTAAAAAATAAACATTTTAGCATCTATAAAAGACACTAAATTTACCTATACACTAGGATATGTTATGTAGATAATAAGGCTAACTCTACAAAATGGGTGCAGGTTCGCGTTCCCCTGAAGAGATAATCGCGCTTCGCGAGTGCGCGGCCAGCACGGGGCGCGTCTCACCCCTGCTAGGGTTGCGCTCCAAGCCGCTGCCGGCCGCCACCGGAGCTCCGCCGTCCCTGCGACTGCAACGCGACCACACGCAGCTGCGGTATCGGACGCGGCCGCATTCTAGAAACTCCAGAAGTTAGTAACAACTATAAATATGTATCTACATATATAGTGTTGAAGTTAAAATAAAGCAAGCCCCATGATATCATCGCGATAAAAGAGAAAAAGCAAACAGTTTGATTAGTTATGACTAGAAATTGATATGAACGCTTTATACGTTTTCACAGATATAAATTGTTCACACGTTTCCTCCTTACGTCCTTCAACGTGACCTTATAGTCACAGGATCCGATACTAGGAACTCTAGATAACATCTGTCGCTAACCTTGTATGCAATCTCTCGTAACAAATTGTAAGAGATTGTTTAAAATGACGACTTCCTGTACTATAGTGTCAAGTAATAGGTATCTACTGTGCATTGAACTGATGCGACCAGCGCAATTGTTTCTTTATAAGCGATGGAAAATACCAAACTTGAACGAGGTTCATATTAAATCTAGGATCATTTCTGAACTGGACTTTCCATTGCCGTTTCTAGCAAGCTTGCGACACTAAGTTCTTTGTCTTCTAAACTAGTGAATTTTCACGATTTGTATTCCCATATAAGAAGACATAACCCTGTCATGAATAAATTAAAAGAAAAATCTTTTTTTAAAAAGCTTTTATAGTCCGCCATATTGGATTTAGAATAACGTCAAACTATTTTATTAACGTCATATTGTTGAAATTCATTAAAAATCACTACTCCGCCATCTTGGACGGTCCGCCATATTGGATTTAGAATAACGTCATATAACATATCGTGCATTGTTATCCAAACTGAACGTGTATACAAAATTTCAGCTCAATCGGTTGAAGAATTGAGTTCAAAGAATCCACCGTAACATACATACACGGCAAGTTAAATAAAAGCTTTTAAAAAGACAGAAACCTAACATGCTTGGTCATATTTGGACAAAGAACTGAGAATAGGCTCCATTGTGATCAACAATGTTAGTACTTATTCAACATAATAAAATCAGTATTTCCTTGCAGATGGGTCAACAGGAAAGCCGAAAGTGATGCACGCCCTCCGACGCGGCGCTACGGTCATCAAAGCGTCTATGCCCAAGATTCGTGACGTCAATGTCATAGACACGTATTCACGAGTCGTGTTCCCCGTCTGTTTTCTCCTCTTCAACGCCGTCTACTGGGTCTTTTATATTTTCGATTGAATTTTCAAAAAAAGAACAGTGTTTTAATTACTACAAATAAATATATTGTCTACTTGTAACTAATATAACGAATTTATGCGATATAAAATTATTAATTTTACGTATACGTGAGAAAATTACTTGTTAAATTATAATGAGAATGAATGTTAATATTTTTGAGGTCAATTATTTTCACTGATTCCTTATTTGAAATAATACGTGAATTTTTAAAATGTCGTCTGTAGTTTCAGTGCTGTATCTAAATGGACCCTGGCAACAGGTCGAGACTACGCTAGGAAGAAGAAGAACTCCTTGGTCTTAAAATAAATATTTGCTTAGGACTGGCCAAATATAATATTAACCTAACTTAATGTACCTAACTGCAACAGGAATGCCAGGAAAGTATAGCAGCATGGCCTCTAAGCTGTTTTCGTATAAATAATTGTGCGCATATTGACGTACATCGATTTGAAAATGAATAAAATAGTAGTTTTGAATGCAATTAGAATAGAATCTCACAATTTATTATAATGAAACTGCCAATTTATGTGTATAAGAGAAAACATATAGGAATTATCATTATTTCCTTTATTATAGAAGTAATAAGGATGAAAAATCGATAATTTTGTCTTTGCTACCTTGCAGACTAAAAAATAAAATAAGATAAATGTCGTTAAAATATCTCGGTGTCAAATTAGATAAGCTAATAAAAAAAACTTAATTTCTTCATTCAATTCTTTTTAGGATAATAAATGTAAAATAGCCATTTTCGAAATCGTTGTACATAAATTAAATATAGATTAAACGTGGTAAATTATGTAGTAGTAACATTGATGTTTATATTAGAGATATAGCAAGTTATAGCTTATATAAGATAATGTTGTAAAATAAATTTATTTAAAAAAGAATTTGAATCTCTTTTTGTTTGAAATGCCACATGTAGAGTCTCAACTTACGCATTCCGCAATTTTATGTTCCTACTTAGATATTTTTTCGTCTCTTAAATGCTAAAACAAAATAAGAAGCTCATGTACATACAGTATGACGGAATAAATAATTTAAAGCAACTATTCTTGCAGACGCCTGAGAGCTACAGCTACGTAAACAGCGTAGGTAGACCGGTCTGGAAATTTCTATAACCTTGTTCTTACAAACAAACATTAAAATGATTGCAGAATACATGCTTATAATTAAGTTATAAAAAAAGATTCAACAGACTTCTAACAACACTGAAAAATTTCTTGAGGTAAGGTTTCCACCATCACATACTGGACTTGATGACAATTATATTTGTGAAGAAAAGGTAATCGTTCAATTCGCTTGGCAGATGATGGTGTTATGTGCGCACAAACATAAAAAAAAACATTCATTCACATCCGAATAGAGAACTGCCGAATTGCTATGATTTATTATGAAGAAAATATAATTTATTTAGTCTAATTATGATTCGACACTCCAACGAAAAATAGATAAAGTCTATTACCTAACAAACAAAAACATGTAGCATTTTCAAACGACAACAATGCCTCCAGTAACCTGTATCTACTCATACCTCCTAGGGTTTTATGAAATGAATGACAATAGTATTTTAGTAAACACATCATGCCAGCACGTTTGACCCGGTGCTGGTATGAAATGTTACTGCCGTATCTGCCGCGAATCTCCTCACAGCTGACCGAACCTAAGGTAGCAGACTGAACGCCATCTCCCTGTATTTTGCAAGACAACTAGTGAAGCTTTCTTGTTGACATAGGCTTTAAGCCCAATCGCCATCTAACGTCGAACTTCCAAAAGCTTTCGCTAGTTCATAAAGCTTTGAGCATAACTTTGCAAAATTGTTCTCATAAGCTCAGAGAAACGCGCTGGATGTCTCTACCGTACTTACTAACCAATAAACGATAAAGAATACGAATATAAACCTTCTTTTATTTAAAAACTTGTTTCAAGAAATCAAATTGTGTTCTTTTTTTAATATTTTTATTCCGTTTTACAAAAAAGTATTTAACGTTTGAAAACTTTGCAGTACTGGCCGTAAATAACAATTAGGCAGCAAAGCGGGAGCGAAAATTAAAAAAAAAAATGGGCGGTAAAATACATGTTTTAATAAAATTTAGTGATTCGTGTGTAATTATGTAAAGTAATTTAAAAATAACACAGGAAAACTCGATGTACATAAATGGAGTGATTGACAGAGTTGTGCTCAGGAATATATTTTTACATTTACGGACGAGGTAAGTTTCACCGATGATAGAAAATGAGGATTTTTATTATATTGTATCGTTATGAAAAGTTAAAATTTTGGCGTTTTTTCTAAACTACTAACGTAGTTTCCAGTCTTAACCGGATCCAGCTGAGTACCAGGGTTTTACATGGAGCGACTGTTATCTGACCTCCTCGATCCAGTTACACGGCCACCCCGATGTCCCTTGGTAAGACTCGTTGTTAGATTTTCTGGCTTCTAATTACACGTGAAGACTGCCAAAGGTATTCAATTGACAGCCGCACCACACCAATTTAACCTTCCAAAACATGGAGGAACTCGTCATGTAACGATGGTCACCCATTCACGGGTCGACTTGTGGTAATGGTAATGACATGAAAATGGTTTTATGTGAATGTGAAAAAAACAATTGAAGCCTTTTAAATATTATGTTATCACAGTACATTATTTTTTTTTGCATATTACTGAGCCAAGATATAAACCCAAACGGGTTTATAGAAAAACTTTGGCGGTGATGAAATTACCAACTATATTTATAAGCACTTTATTTTCATAGAGCTTTATTCACAGTAGGCGATACAATACAAATGTAGGGGAGCGTTGAAAGAGATTTTATATAGGCAAGGTAGCAAGGGGCGGCGGGTTCCATTCATCGACGAGGCGCAGACTGCGCGGGGCGCCAGCGAGGGGTAGCGGGGAGGGACGAGGCTCCAGATCACCTAGTACCTATCCCAGTCGCGCGTCGAGAGCACATCTGGAGGGAGCTCCGCGTACCAAAAGGAAAAATCAAACATTAAAACATTTTAGTGATTCTAGTGTCCATTGTGTTGTGATTCCACTGGTGCGGTGCGGATCTAAAGTTTTAGTGACAACTGTGCGTCCACTACCGGGATATGTCACATCCTTACATGCGTTAAGGTACCAAAGTATTTTGATTTTATATTTACATAAGATAAATCATATGTGCTTAATATAAATAAATGGACTAAACTGATATTAACTTCATATTGATATTAATTAAAAAGTCTTCCAGAAATTGAGCTTTCAGGGGGTATTGTTGTTACTGTGTAGATATTTAATGACATGTATCTTTGCCGGGAGGATTGAAGGGATTTCTATAATATGGTCGGAGATCTGATGGTTCTACATGAATTTTCTCATTTGACGTCGTAGCCTCTAGTTTCATGGTCAGACCCGTGGGCGGTTGGAGGTGTTGAGTTTCGAGCTCACGGAGGGCGCGGGAGGAGGTGAGCGGCGCGGGGGCGGGCGTGGGCGCAAGCCTCCGCGCATTTCACCCCCTCCCTGTATTGATCGCTCAATTTTCAAACGTATTTCCTAAATACTGGCACTATAAAACATTAATATCTCTATGAATTGCAACTGCGTTAGAAAATAGACTCGGTGTTAACGTTCTAGAAGGCTAAATATCAAGGGAGGTGAGTGATACATAGGTAGTGTTTATCTATAAGTACATGACTGTTATGAACATAGAACTTGATGTGTAGTCGCGGTCCATCATGGCGTTGTTGTAGTTATTTCTATCCCGAATAGCCCATATGCATAAGATTGCTGGTAAAAAGTTAATTGAACTGTTTTTTCCCATAAGCTTCTACAATTACGCGTGTTACATGGTTTGCGAAATTTATGCGCCACCATGAACGGGATTACGCGTTCGCTGTTAGTGTGTGTGACAAGGACGTATCAAATTAACCTATTTATAGAATTTAATGAGTTTGCTTGCTGAATAAACTTAATTGTACCCCTTATACCATATAATTGTAATCAACTATTAATATTATAGGGATAGCATTGATTAGGGAGACTGAGCGAAATTTCTTAAACTTCTTGAAAAGACTGCTATATTAAACTTTTAATAGAATTTCAGAACTAGATCTAAATATTTTAATATAACATTTCTGAACACATATAAATATAGAAATGTTCATCAAATTCTGGTCGTGGATTTCGTTATGGAAGATTCTAAGGCAAATAAAAAAAGTATTTTTCTAAGCTTACAACAAAGCCCAGGACATCCTAACTGCGTAGAATGCGCGGTTTCGTGCGTCGTGAATGAAAACCAGATCAACAAGTAGCTAGTAACATTGGCTTTCTATAGCGCATGCGTCTCATAAAATCTTAACAATTTCCAATATGGCCGCTTTATAGACTATGACTTAATTTTTATAGCAACACGGAATACAAACAGAAATATATTCCTGTTTGTACGTGGTTATGCCAAATATGTATTTTAAGTATGATTTTAATATAATATAATCTAAAACTACATATAATTAAAACTTCAATAATGCCGCACGCCCACGTCTCGTTCGTAGTTAGTTCGTAGCCATGCTTTCATAGGCGCTACGCCCTTGTCACAGAATATGCGTAGATATACATATAAAATAGTTGACACTCTTGTAAATTTTTTAGTCTTTAGGAGTTGTTTGACTTATCTAATTTTTCTTCCTTAAGGCTTGTGATAGGACTTACCTAAATCATGAAAACAAACCAAAATGCTATCCAACTAGGGTAGCGTTCGTTAGAGACTATACTTTTTGAGTGAGCATCTAGTACCTTCTCCAAACTTTGACCCTTAGCTAATATCTACATTTACGGTAAACTTGCACTTATAATCTGGAATATCCCTTCTTTAAAACGTTCAAGTTTGACACTACCTTTTGTAGTCAGTTCTTGATCACGTATATTAACATGTCTGTTAGTTTAGATGGTTTCTATAAGCAACAAACAAGTTTTAGACAATATTTTATATTAAAAATGTTCTTCAGGCAGAGCTCTTTAAATGGCTGCCATGTTAGACTTTCCAGTTAATCTGTAGAGAAGTCAATATATGTACTTCTAAATCACACTTTACTTTTCCAACTTTAGTTGTTATACATATGATGAGAAAGATAAGTTCCCGATTTTAATTTAAAAAAAAAAAACGTTTCAGTTTATAAGCAAAAGTAGCAGCGTTTAAGTATTTACGTTATAGTTATGTAAGTATAGCTATATAAGTTATGTATGCCTTTGCATTTTATCTACACGCCAACTAGAGGTACAATGGCCTACAGAGTTTGTTGTACACAAATAAGATTTATGTACTTTCATTATCTTAAAGAAACGCTACTGATATCTTAGCAATGCGTTATTTATTGTAATCATATGTATCATCGTTATGTTTGTGTAAATGAGTAATCATATATTTGTAACTTTAAGTAAATAAGCAACAACATAATTCATTAATTTATTCATTTAGTATGTTATAAGTTAACAGATAGTCCAAAGCACTTATAAACATCAAAAAATACGAAAGGCCTTATCTAAAATTAATTTAAATTGGTTGTATAAGTGTACCAATCCGTCGGCGAATAGGTCTAATTCATTGTGCTGAGCAAGTATGTCCCCAATAGTGCGGAGTGTACGGTTGGTGGGCGTTTAATATATATATGCATTTCCAAGCAGAGACAATGTTTTTATATAACAACATAAACAAATCTATGTAATACAAGTGCCAATCTTCAATCATGATCGATCATTTTTTCAAAATATTTTTGCAACAAAGTGTGGTATTTTAAATTTCACCTGTAACGCCAGACTTAGAAAAATTACTGAATATTATGAATATCTAGCGAGTCATCAGTGTGCTAAAATCCGAAACACGTGATTAAGTATTGCCATTAATTTTAATTATGACTAGCACATAATAGTCGTAAGTTACTTAATAGGCACACATATACTTAGTCTATGTTAGGGAAAACTCAACTCGCGAAAATATACATATATTATGTGGTAAGTTCTATAACCCACATATGGGAAACTACGCGGCGTGGCAACATTAGCACATGTTTCGATAAATACATTCTATTTCAACAGCGAATAGATCCTTGAAACCTTGAATAAGTATGATGATCAATGCTCGTATCGTCTCGATCTGACTTCAGCTAAGCCAACATTGAACAAATTATTTGAATGAAGTTTTAATTATATCGTCTCTCTTGTCTAAAAATACCTAAGTATTTTACTAACTCAAAAGAAGACAATTTAATGTGTTTAAAAGTGCTGACCATCGATTAATTCAGTCAGTCAATTTTAGCAAAGGCAGCTTCTAACCCGCCGCCCTTCACCACTTATGTGTTTTTTGCTGTAAAAAAGAAGTAGTGCTACCAATTCCCAGCAGCACAATCGTGTCTGCATGGTTTGATAGCATTTGTGAATAATAATTCAGACTTTAAAGATCGAGTTCATAAAATTGACATCACGGGTCGTGCACTATTTATAAATCAGTCTCATACTATTTAATATACAATCTTAATCAAGAATATAAGACACTAAACTTAAATTAAAAAATACAATATTAAAATAAATGTCGTCCAAAATGATTGCCGGACATGGCCAGGCTGTTCTCTCTAAGGAGATCAGACAGCAGTGCAGGACATATATTATAGTGAAAATGTAACGAAAATATGAGTACCTTCTGTATTTATGTATTACCTACCTAATGTTAAGTGGAACGTCGAAATATTTTGATATAATTGAACATCCAAAATTAAATTACCTTCTGTGTAAAGGTCAAAAGCTTGCGGTGAGTGGATATGAACGTGTGCATTTGTGCGGCAGGGTGAGCACGTTGCGTGGGCTCCGTGTGACACGTCATGGTGGCCCCGTCGCGGGTGACAGGCCGCGCGGCCAACCACGTCACCTAAGCGCCCGGCTAACCACGCGCCGCCGCCCCCACAGCCATGCCTGCGCCGCTCCTCGTGTACGTCACCTGCATCACCCTCCTCTGGCTATGTGGTACGTAAATCGTTGGTTTCCAACATACAGTTCATATATTAAACTCGATAATTTTCTATGTATAGTAGAGACAAAGAAAGCGTTGCCGTTGACTTATATCCAGCGTCATTATACCATTGTAAGCTATTTCGGGCTTGGATAAGATTGATAGGTATATTTGACATTTGAGAACCTATATTCCACTGAATCACTCCATCTTCACTAAAATACATAATTAACATTTATCATTGAACAGTAGAAGCGGATGATACGTCGCCAGGGCTGGGGCGCGCGCGGCCGGCCAACGGCACTGCGGAGCCGCCCGACCTGCGCTCGCCCATGGGCCGGGTCCCGCAGTACCAACCACCAGCTATAGGACTCGGGGGCTTAGCCCCGCCGCAGTCCTTTTTGCCCCACAACCCGCTTACGCGCATCGACAGTTGGCACCGTAAGTTATTTTTTTAATAAATTAAATTTTCATGAAAAACCATGCATATGTACTTACGGAGATACTGTCCACAGACCGTCCCGCCTTCAAACATATACACACAGTTTCACACGGCGCCGAGGACCCTGAAGATGGTCACCACCATCATCTCGATGTAGACGGTGACTGTCACCAGCCTTGTCCAAAACAACACTTCTCATGCCAGGTATGCTTTTTACATAATTATGTACTGTAACTAAAGATATTAGAAATTTTAGGTTAGCGTCATTAACCTCAAATTAACCAACACAACACTACACGTGAGACTGGCAGAAATTGTCGTAGCCTTCGGCAAATTCTCATAACAAAAGCTCGCACAATAAGCTTGAAAATTAAAAAAGGAGATCACTTTTGCCACCAGTACTGCTCAAAAGTAACTAAGCAATGCTTTCAAATAGCCTTGGCCACGTTTTGCCTTGCTCTACTGGACTTTAAAGTCAAAAGAAATCGCCTTATCTTTCTAGTTCTTCTTTTTAAGACAACAATTTCTTCGCAGATATCATGTACCTGTATACCGATGGACAAACGCTGCGATGGCAAGGCGGAGTGCGCAGGAGCGGAAGACGAAAAGGGATGTTTACCAGCTTGTGATGAGAATCAGAATAGAACGCTCTGTCATAGTACCAGTGTCTGTATCAAGCTTGAATGGTTCTGCGATGGCGATAACGACTGCGGTGACTACTCCGACGAAACAGGCTGCGGTAAGTTACTTAATTAGAAGAAGCATTCAGTATTTAAGTATAATATGTATCTTCAAAATATGTCCCCATAAATGCTGCTCACACATGTTTATGTTGAAAATTAATTATACTATAGGTACATTTAGCGTGACCTAAGTTTGGAAGAAAAATCCTATTGCTGCCAATATCGCCATTTTGTTTGCCAGTATCGACGATACTATTATACCTCAAGTTTTTATAAGATTTAAAATATTTTTTGTGTAAAAATATTTCAAGCTTTGGTACCGAATCTATGGGTAGATATAGAAATATCCATTATTGTACTAGGTGGTTCTGCGAACTGCTCAGCGCAGCAGTTTCAGTGCGCCAACGGACTGTGCATTCACAAGGACTGGGTATGCGACGGCGACAACGACTGCCGAGACAACTCCGACGAAACCAACTGCACTAAGGGCAAGTAAGTAGCATGACATTTACTTACTTGGACAACTTTTAGCTTTTCAGCGAAGTTCAGTTAGATTTACAGATTAGAGTTATAGTCACAGATTTTGGTCAAATAAATTCAATTCTGTTTCAATATTTTTTTGGGGCAGAACAATGAATGCCTGATCTTACAGATGAATAAAATGTGCCCCTATACCGAAAGTGTATGTATAGATTCAATACAAAAAAGCTCTTAGGTGACTGGCTGGCGACAATTTTCTCATAAACACTAGTGTTTATTACTGTGACAAGAAAAGCTATAGTTGGGCTTTATCTTAAGCAATGTCATACAGCTCTTGTTCTTTGCAGGTGTTGTGACCCTTACCTAAACCTAACGTTGAACCTATACGTAATCTGAGTATGTCTGACTAGTTGATACCCGCTTTTCCTATTCATAATATTCTTGAGACTATAATTAAGTCGTGAAATGCAATCACGTTCTCTACTTCATTGTACACTACGTCATTGGTGTCGCTACTAGACTGAAAATTTTCCAATGAACTAAATGAGACGTGAGTGGTTTGAGTGAGCTATTATATTTATACAGATCCATTTATTGAAATTTTCAGTGTTGTGAATACGTGCGCAATATGGGCTTTGCATTTTTCTCCTGAACATTAATATCCATAATCGCGTCATCCTACTACAAACATTACAACTAATCTTAAGCCAATCGATGTACCGACCCTATCATTTTGAATCTATAATCCCGTCATTCATAAGTAGATGTAAGATGCCGGGACTCGCCTCCCCCATAAACCTACAGTAGGTAGTATACGTCTATGGCGTCCCCCACTGGCAAATGACGTCATATCGTATAAACTGCCAGATTAACTGCGTCATTGCCGTTTACGAAGCAAAGTAGACGTGACTTACTAGAACTACGCATTTAGGAAAACTTAGGAATTTTATGAGTTAGGTAACATTTCATTAATTTGGTTGCAAAGCCACTTTGTGTGAATACTTTCATAATGACTGTAATTATTATTACTTATGCAGTTCTAGATTTATCTTATATGCGAAAAAAGTAGTTACGATTTCTACGACAAGGTACTTCGAGTAATAACATAATAGTTTTGTATATGGTCTAAAACTGACAGTGAAGTCTGTTCATTCTTACAAGTCCTAGAATGGAAAGATGACCGTGGAATATGGCATATGGTGTCAAGTAACTAAAATAAGGACAGTAAAAAATACCCAAAGAAAAATTAAAGATAAATACGATTTTGAAAAATTAAACAAAAATTATGATCTCGCCCAGTAACGAAAACAATTACTTTCACAAACCTATTTATAAGTAAGTAGGTAAAAGCGTATTTTTAACCTAATTAGAAGGTTTTCTTATGTAGGTATCGAGTTAACTGTAGGCGGAAGTTAAGCTAGCTATACAGCATACAGCTACTGAGGCTGATAAGTCGGACCATTCGTTCTACGGTACCTATGCGTCCTACGTGATTATGTATTTATAGCTCGTCGTTGGTTTGCGGCCCACACGGGGTTTCACAAAGCTAATGCATTGATGTTCATCGCGCCACATCGTGACATGTTCGAGATGTCGTATTGTATTGAATGGTTATCAATGGCTGCAGTCTAATGCAATTCTCGGAATTTCTAATAATATCTCTAATATCTTTATCTTGACAAACATGGATTTGAAGAAACATATCATGAATTCGATCAACCGTAACTCAATTCATTAATGATGAGATATAGTGTAGCTAGTTTTAATTTCATGGAAATCCTGACCTTTAAATTACTGACTTAATTTATTTAATTTTCTTATACTTGTCTTTCGTCAACTTTCGTATTGAAGTTGCATTATGGTTCGGATAGGCTCTCATTGCATTCTTGAATCAAATGATTTTTGTACTTATAACATACATGTCTTTTTCGTTCCGAATGACCAAGTCCGCGGCTGACTAGTATTCTATGTTTAATTAGCAAGGCTACCTTTAGTATCGGAATATCTTTTGAAATTAATATTATTTTATAACGACTCCCTTAAGATAAACTTGGCGCATATGGAAACATGATTTGAAGATAACAAATTTCCATTCCAACATACCTACGAATTTTATTGTTTTGCCGATTCGAGGATATTTTTTGAAACTGATATTTTTTTATCTGCGTTTGGTAGGCATTGGCTTCCTACGTATTTTTCAATAAACATTCGTCTTATCGCTGTATTTCGATACAAATAACATAAATAGGTCCCAACTTCTCATGATTCATAATGTGTTTACACATAGGTACCTATGTGTTTATTTATAGATTGTATTTTTCTACATAGGTATTTTCTATAAAAAAACATCTCATTGTTCATATTTATTTACTCCATAAATATTAAGATTAAACTTAAACATTACCTACCTAACATTAGTACCTACTGCGGTAGGAATGACAACAAAACTACCATCTAGAACCGTCCCATAGACCATTTAAAAAGTTAAGGCGGGACTTTCAGGATTTTATTTTACGGTGCGCGCTACGGGCTGTAGCGGTCGGTAGATCAATACGTCGGGGCTGGCGGGTAGGGGGGCGAGGGGCGCGGGGGCGACGGTGCTGGGAGCAGGTTACCATGGCGACGCCTACGCTCCCTGCGTCCCAAGAAGGAGACTCGCCCGATATATCCCAGTTCCGTGGGCGGGCTCATTATAGAACAAATCATCGACGTGATTAACATTACTGGTACTCACTCCTACAGCAACTTAGTGACGCTAATGTGACGTATGAACGAGAATAGGTTTTCTTTTTACAGAATGACAACCACATAACTTTGTTTACTTACTTATAGTAATGTTAAATGCCATTTATATGGTTATTATTTCAGTCTTTATGAAATACGATATTTTTTTTTAATTGTCCCTAGAAATACATCTATATAAAACAAACTCAAACACCTATGAGGGTTCTGCTAAGTTCTTATATGCGTAAAACATTATCAAATCTACATATGCGTATACTAGCTAACCTGTATAGTAATAGTTCTACCTCGCTCTACTTACAATATTTTTAGGAAATATATCGCGGTTTTCTGGCTACAAAATTAAAGATCCAAGATTTAGGAAGCATGGAAGGCATTTGTACCTACTCTACGGAAATAATAACTAACTCTTGTCTACCAATAATTAAGAAAATATTTATAGGGCATCTTGAATTAGTTCAGATGCTCAATCAATAGCAAGAATAATGCACGTATTATCAGAAAGTCTTTTTATAGGTCTTATCATAAATAACTGCTTCATTGGTATGATTTCTTGGTATTGTACAGTTTATCTTGTACACAGATGTCGAGACAACCAGTTCATGTGCACGATCGGCGAATGCATTTCAAAGCACTGGCGTTGTGACAAGGAAGCCGACTGTCCTGATAGCTCCGATGAGACTGATTGTCGTAAGTGTACTTTTTTGTTACATCGTAGACCCAAAACATTTTTCATTCCACGATAGAGTAATTGAGATGACTCTTAGCTACAAATGGTGAAAATCTGTCGGGTTCAAAAATATATATAGTAATAAATACGTGTTTTTCTACTAGCCGTGGATCTAATCCGGTGTGGCGAGAATGAATTCCAATGTGACAACAAGAAGTGCATTCGCAAGGACTTTCAATGTGACGGTGATAATGACTGCGGGGACTGGACGGACGAAGACTCTTGTCCGATGCTGCCTGGTAGTTGCAATGCTGGGGAGTTCAGGTACACAACATAGTTTATACAACATTTTATGAGATAATATGTAGCTTGGACCAACATCAGAATCTGACTGTAGCTTTTTACCTACTTTTTATGATCGGTGTTCAATATTATTAATCATCAGTCTCTTTACCATCCCACTGTTGGGTACAAGCCTCCTCTCACACAGAGAAATATTGAGTGTTAATCATCACGCTTACTCAATGCGGGTTGGGGATTTCAGACCTTATAGCCCAGGTTTCTTCGAGATGTTTATCCTTATCCTTGAGAGGCTGATGCTTGAACTACTATGCTACTACGATTTTTTTAACCATTATTATGAAACCATTTTACAAAGAAGATAGTAGCAATTGAGCATCTATGAACGAAAACGTTACCCAAACAGATGCAGCGACGGTAAATGCATCCCGGATCGTTGGCGCTGTGACACCGAGCGGGACTGCGCGGACAGCGGCGACGAGCTCAACTGCGAACCGAACTCCATGCGCAATTGTACCGATGACGAGTATACGTGTGCTGATCGACGATGTATTTTGGTAAGTGGCAAAAGTAAAATAAATATCTAATTCTCCATGCAACGTATTCGATGGTAGAACGGAGACACGATACCAATTTACGAAAATATTAAACTCGAAGTAACCCTCAAGGATTTATACAAGCAACACGCTAAATATTTTTTTCAAAGCACCGAAACTCTCTTGCTGCAATCTTCTTAAATAATAAATAGGTTGAAGAATATTTAAGAAGTAAGCCTTCATTTATGAACAGAAAACCTGGCTCTGCGATGCTGTCCGCGACTGCACGAACGGTGAAGATGAAATGAACTGCGAAGTACATTGCGAAGAAGATCAATACACTTGCAAAACCCAAGATCACTTGATAAGCAGTGCATTCAGAAGTTGCGTTAACCGCAAGCATGTTTGTGATGGCATGAAAGATTGTCCCGAAGGCGATGATGAAGATAGATGCCCAGTGAAGAGGGCTTGCACTCCTGAAGATAAATGTGATCCTGATATGTGTATAACGACGTATGATGGACATCCAGCTTGCACCTGTCCTTTGGGATTCCTTTTGGATTATAACAATCACACGTAAGTATAATGAATAGAACAGCATCAAAGATTTATTGCGAAAAGAGAATTTTACTCAATCGTAGTTCCAAAAATCCAGAGAAATGGCCAAAACTTTTTATTTTCTGGGTTTTGACATGCCTACCTACATGATACGTTAATAAATGTTTTTCTAACCAGTTGCCGCGATATAGACGAATGCATGTACGAACAAGACCCCGTGTGCTCTCAAACTTGCTCGAACACCGTTGGAAGTTTCAAGTGCGGTTGTATGACGGGATATGTTTTGAGGCCTGATGGAAGATCTTGTAAGCCTACTGGAGAATCGCCAACGTTGCTCTTCTCGAATCGCGTTGGTATACGACAGGTAAGAACAATAAAGCTTTGACATATAACAAAATAGGAAATAAAGCTGCTGGATAAGTGTTACTACTCAATTAAAGATTTTTTGAGTGAAAAAGATTTATGTTGATTTATTGTTTAAATTTTTCAATGCTTATAAATATTTTTCTTTTTTTGTTTATAGTGTTAGAATTCTTAATTTGTATAATCTTGTTGACATTCGTATAGGATTTAATTTGTTTGATTTGTTGAAATATGTACCTATAGTTATACATATATTTTTTTTGACATTTAAGTATTTATTGTAATTTTCATTTTTTGTTTAAATAATTGATATTGAACTGATTTGGAAAAAATGTTTTAATTATTATATTTTTTTGTATTGTTTGAGCAATTTTGTATGTATAGAATTGTATCTACTAAGTAAACAAATTTGCACGCCGTAAGGCAAAATGTATCGGAACTGTTAAAATATTATTTCCAGCACATTTGTATACCTACATTTGGCAAATAAATGATTCTTATTCTTATTCTTATTCTTAAAGTTTAATTGTTATTATTTATCAAGCTTAATTAATGTCGAAAATAAAATGAATCATAATTCATATTCTAATCTATAATTGAATATTTCGCGCAGGTTTGGCTAACAGGAGATAACTACATGCCAGTAGTGAAGGGTCTTCATAACGCTGTCGCGCTGGACTACCATTACGAGAAACAGCTTGTATTTTGGACCGAAAACAATCTTCGAGTCATCAGAGTAGCTCAGATGAATAACAACAATTTGACGGGTAAGCAAAGTACAGATTTCTAAAACCTTATAGATAGACGTTTAGAAAGTTCCAGGAGAATTTCTAATATTTTTTTAAATTATTTATTTTCTCATAGATGTTATAAGATGGGGTCTAGAAACACCAAGTGGAGTGGCAGTTGATTGGATACATGATTTATTGTTCTGGACGGATTCTGGCACTCGACGAGTCGAAGTTACAACTCTTGAAGGAACTCAGAGAGCTGTCATTGCTGCCAATGATTTGGACAAACCGAGGGCTATTGCAGTACATCCTGGCGATGCTTTGGTGTTTTGGACTGATTGGGGTAAGGATCTATAAATAAAAAATCTCATTTTAAAGTAAGTAATTTCAAATTAGGTTGTTTTGTGTCAACCGACTTCTACAACATTATTTTCCAATGTAATACTTATGATTGCCAATTTAATACTTACAATAATTTCTAGGCCCCAATCCTAAAATAGAACGAGCAGATATGGACGGCAGTAGACGTAAGAGCATTATTGTGGATAAAATTTTCTGGCCTAATGGACTGACCATCGATTATACGGAATCCAAGATATACTGGGCAGATGCTAAGCATCATGTTATTGAAAAGGCTTCGTTTGATGGACGAGATAGGAAGAAGGTAAGAAACCATCCTTTGTTTCTTTGGCTTGTACTGTACACTCTACTGCTACGTGGTCATTTAATTCTGTTATTTTTTTTTTATTATGCAGGTAACCACCAAAGGTCTTCCGCACCCCTTCGCGTTGACATTGTTCGAAGATGCCATCTACTGGACCGACTGGCACACCAAGAGTATCTCTACTGTCAACAAAAATACTGGCATGGGCATCCAGACCGTTCACGCTGGCTTGAATGTTCCTATGGATATACATAGGTACGTTGTTACTTATTAATACATATTGTAACTGATTTGTGGTTAAGCTCTTAAAAGGACATTCGGTCCTTTTTGTTATCTTAAACAATTAAGTAGTTCTGAAATAGGAGCAGCCTGTCATTTAAACGCTTCATTATTTCTCTGACTAACTTGACAATATTATTCTTCGAACAAATTATATGTACATACTGTGTACTTATGATACGTAGTCATATTCTGTATCTTATGTATTTCAACAGCTATCATCCACTGAGACAGATCAAGTCTTACAAGAACCGGTGCGGTACAAACAACGGTGGTTGTTCTCACTTCTGTCTTCCAAACAGCAACGACCACTCCTGCCGATGCCCTGTTGGATTTAACTTGAATTCTGAAGGGTAACTAAATTCTATCTTATGTTTTTAAATCATTTTCCCTAATGTTTATTGGTTTAACAAACTCGCTTGATTTTTAACGTTATTTCTTACAGCCGTATATGTGAACAAACTCCAGAGAAGCTTCTCCTGTATGCACGAAAGAAGGACATTAGATTGAAGCAATTGAATCCAAGGAAACAAACCGACTCTTTAGACATGGTAAGTTTGAGGTCACGATTTAAAAATATATCTGTTAATGAGGGCGCGGTCCAGACGCGGAAGTAACTTTAAATATTAGGTTTGATATTGTTGCTATTATTTATGTGTATAATAATTTCCTAAAGTATACTTCTGATGCTGTGGATAGATTGCACGTTCCTAAAGTATACTTCCGAAGCTATGGATAGATTGAACCAAATTTATTCTCTGCGCACAATACAGGTGATTCCGGTTGAGTCGATAAAGTCAGCCGTAGCTTTGGACTGGGATCACAACACCAACTCCATATTTTGGACGGACGTAGACAAAGATACCATCAACCACGCCTACTTAAACGGATCACAGCAACGTGTCATCGTGGGGTCAAATTTGAGTAAGTTGATAAAGTTTAGGAATTATTCTACATTCTTTTGATAAAATCCTAGAAGATATTTGATTATTTATTTTCTTGCAGTCTGGCCGGCCGGCTTAGCTTACGATTGGCTGACCAACAAGTTGTATTGGACTGATGGTGGTACCAATAGGATTGAAGTGGCCAATGTTGATGGCAGCATGAGGACTTTGCTGGCGTGGGATAATATCGACAAGCCGAGGGACATAGTGGTGGATCCAAAAGGTAAGCGATGAAACATGTAATGATAAGGGGGAGTAACTTCACTTCTTCTTATGCATCCAAACTTTTTTAACCAAAAACAGGAACTCGGTTTTCAAAGTGAAGAAACTTGTTTGTATCAGTAAAATTGTCTAGAAAAATTCAGAAATTTTAAAATATGGATGTCTTGGTCCTAGGTGGCGTAATGTATTGGTCAGACTGGGGAACATCTCCTTGCATCGAACGCGCAGACATGGATGGCGGGAACCGACGCCGGCTTATATTCGGCAACATGACTTGGCCTAACGGACTGGCTTTAGACCTCAAGAATAGCCGCATCTACTGGACTGATGGAGGGAACCAGACTATTGAATACGCTAACTTGGATGGCACGAGGAGAACCATCTTGATTGGTATGTAAAGGCTTATAACTAACTCTTTTCATATATTAGCGTGACTTTTTTCAGTCAGCTGCTATCTACAACACTGTCATTTTTACTGCGCTTGGTATTTTAAAAGGTGGATTTTTTAAAAAGATTTACACAAAGAGTATCTGTACATTAAATAGGAGCCTAAATCAAACTCACATAAATGACCTTGGCATTATGTTGTACTTCAACTTTTTTTATTATGTCTTCTAGATTGTTCTAATCACACAATCGTCCTACAGGTCAACACCTTCCCCACCCGTTCGGGCTTGACTTATTCGGCGACGAGGTCTTCTGGACTGATTGGGACACACAGTCCATACAAGCTGCTAACAAGTACACCGGCAAGAATCGAAGGACTCTTGGCGCGGGCGTGGCTGGCCTTATGGACGTACGGGTCTTTCATAAGGAACGGGTATCTGGTGTCAACCGGTAAGGCTCTTTAAGATAGCATATACGTATATACATTGAAACTTAAAAGGAATGTAAATCAGTTTTTTTTTTCGCATCTGTTTAGTATCAAGTTCCTTGTATATATATTTTTTGCCAATTAATGTTAAATAATTCTTGTCGAAAGAGCATAGTAATAAACTATTTAACTTTTCCTATAAAAACAGTTGCGGGAAGAACAATGGTGGATGTTCGCATCTGTGCTTGTTGAAGCCCATGGGAAAATCGTGTGCTTGTCCTATTGGAATCAAAATTGGCGTAAGTAGTATTAAAGACGAGTGAATGATTTAACGGATATTGAATTTATCATTGTTAGAACTTTACCAAAACAACTTGTTTATATTCACATTCACAGAAAGACGGTAAAACTTGTGCCGATGGACCAGTGAACTATTTGATATTTGCTCATCGCGTGGACATCCGAGTGGTATCTTTAGATGTGCCGTATCTCATCGATGTACCACTGCCACTGCCTATTCTCAAGAATGCCTTCGGAGTTGATGTGGATCATAAAACTAGTAAGTAACAAAAATAATATGTAACATACATCTAGGAATTTACTATGACACACTTGAAACCATAACAGAAAGCTTCAAATATTCTAAGAATCGAAAAGTAATTCTATTTTTGTGTCTAGGTCTTATATACTGGACGGATACTGGTGAAAGGAAAATTCAACGAGCTAATAGGGCTGGCAAGGACATCGAGACTATTATCGGGAAAGGGCTGCATACAGTCGATGGAATCGTTATCGACTCCACTGGTCGCAAGGTTTGTGTTTCTGTTCTAGTTCCTACCACATCTTATTCTTTAGTACATTTGTAATTTGATGGGATTAATGGAAATGACTTTACAGATCTACTGGACTGATGGAGGCAGGAATAGTGTGGAAGTAGCTGAACTTGATGGCAGTAATCGAAAAGTTCTTGTGTGGACTGGTTTAGGTAAATGAAAAAGAAAATACACCTACATATTAGTTATTCTTTCTTAAGAATGAACAATGTAATGGTTTTGTTTTTGATCAACTAAAAATTAAATATGTATGCTCGCAGATTCTCCTCGCGCCATTGCACTACACTACGAGTACGGGTACATGTTCTGGTCGGATTGGGGAACATCAGCCAAAATTGAACGAGCTGATATGGACGGAAAGAACAGGTAACATACTCTTCCCGTACACAAGAACTTTAAGGAAGGACCTTTATAATATCTCGGTCTCTATCTTCATTCAATCATTTACAATTTTAGGCGTGTCATCGTCGACAGCAACATCAAGTGGCCAAACGGTCTTGCTATTGACAAAATCGAAGGTCGTCTCTACTGGAACGATGCTAAAGTCTTATCGATAGAAAGTTCAGACTTCAACGGCCACGATCGGCGAACTATACTAAGCAACGTGCCATATCCTTATGGTATTGTTATTGTGGGGCAGCACGTATATTGGACTGATTGGAGGACTCAAGCTTTGCATAGAGCTGACAAGGTCAACGGCAAGAATTCTATTATTATCAGAAAGAATTTGGAAGGACTCATGGATATCCGTGCGGTTCAGGTACCACAGTCAATTGTTTTGTTTAAAGTTTCATTTTAGACATTGAGGTTACCGTTTTACTAGAAGTGGTAAAAAAACCTAATTGGAGTACATGATTGGTTTTTATTTTCAGGGCGAAAGGGAACTAGAAAATGCTTGTGGAAATAACAACGGTGGATGTTCTCACTTATGCTTGAGATCTCCTCAAGGCTACACGTGTGCATGCCCAACAGGCTTGCTCTTCAACTCCAGCGACCCAAAGACTTGCAGGAAGTATCCAGAAAGTTTCTTGTTCTTCGCCACAAAGACCAGCATTGCTCTCATTTCATTCGATACTCCGGAACAATGGGACGTCGCTTTTCCGATCAAAGTGCAGAATGCCGTAGCAGTTGATTTCCATTGGGAACGCAAGCTTCTGTTTTATACTGATGTCGATATGGATGTAATCAGGTACCTAAATTTACAAAATTTCTAAATTTGGTACCATATTGATAGAATTATAAATTAACCCAATAAATGATTTCAGGTCAATAAATATGATGAACATGAGCGAAACGAAGGATGTCATAAAAGGCAACATGGGCATTCCTAACGGGTTGGGAGTAGATTGGATTGCAAATAACATTTACTGGACCGATAACGAGTACAAGGTATAATACAATTACAATTAAATTCTTTTATTACACCTAAGTAAGAATACTTTTTCATACTCAGTGTTTACTTGCAGGTCATTGAGGTTGCGCGTTTGGATGGATCCTCTAGGAAAACCTTGCTCAGCAATCTCAGTGAACCTAGGGCATTAGCTTTGTTCCCTGCTAAAGGGTAAGTAGCCAATAAAATAAAGTATAACACCAAAAAAATGTCTTTTAATTAACTCAAACAGGAGGTTCTCAACCTATATGTTCCATTCTCAGATACCTTTATTGGAGCGATTGGGGTCAAACTCCATGCATTGAACGAGCCTTCTTAGATGGCAGCCAACGTCAAGTTATAGTGATTCAAGATGTTGGGTTCCCAAATGGCATAACGATCGATTATAAAGACCGGAGGCTGTACTGGACGGACGCTTTGAGACATAGAATCGATACTTCCGACTTGAATGGCCAACATCGAGTGCAGCTCATACCAGAAGCGAAGAATCCTTTTGGAATGACACAGGTACGTTCAACTTCCACTTCGGATACGGTATCTAGAATCCCTTTTGAATTCAAATTTTCCTGTGCCTAATGAAATTTAAAATTTCAGTTTAACGACTATATCTACTGGACTGACTGGTACAAGAAAGCCGTGATGAGAGCTGACAAGAAAACTGGGAAGAACGTAACAGCTTTGAGGACCGACTTAGAAATGACGATGGAAATTAAAGCGGTGTCATCTGATAAGCAACATGGTTGGAACCCTTGCAAGGAAGACAATGGCGGATGTTCTCATCTTTGCTTCTTTAGAGAACACGATTACATTTGCGGCTGTCCGGAAGATCCTGATTTAAGGCCTTGTTCAACTGGTAATCATTGAAGCCCTTCTATCTTTGCAACCAATAAGAACCTTATGTGCTTGAATAAAAATCTGGGTAGGGAAAAAGAAAAAAGAATACTTATTTTTTAAATTTTTATTCTAGTGCCCAAGATCCGTATAAACAATAAAATGCCGGCGCACTACCCTTCGTTCTACGACTACACGGACATACAAGAGGATAACGGTCTGCCGCCACCGCCAACAGCTGTGCCCGATACCACCACTGGCGCCATCATCATTATGATCGCGATCATGGCCTTTATTATACTGGGCATTGTGGTCATTGCATTTGTTTGTGGTAAGTTATAGCGAAAATAATATGACAGTGTTTAATACATTCTGTAAGAGGGAGTGCAGGAGCAAGACATGATACCTATGCAGATAGGAAATATTGATATCTATCAAAAATAATATAATCTGACTCATGTTTTTCTACATAGTAAAAATGAGTCGAGACCGCGACGGGGACCTGAAAGAGAATTACCGCGACTCAGGGGGTCACATATCGTTCCACAATCCCAACTACAGCTGCAACACCGGCGCTAGCGGCGGCAGCGCGGAACAGCTCGAGCGCAGACCCAACCGGTTCCAAGGCATCTTCAAATATGACAAGAACCAGGTAACATGACATACTCTGTCTTGATTGTATTTTCAGATGTATGAAGTTCTTTTTAGTCTTGAGTCTTTTTCCCAATATCTTCTTAGGGCTCTTTTACAAAACTGAAAATCGTCGCATAGCAAATTCACAGCGCATAGAACTTGTAAAAGATTTACTTAGTGGTGTGGGTGATCTTAGAGTCAAGGGTAGGTAATATCAATTCGCAACTTACGATCATATATTTTTACGATTCGACGAGGCACCTTAGTTTTGTGAAGAAGCCCTCTTTGTGGGTGATCTGAATAGGAAACTGCAATTTTAAGTTAGATACTAGTTTGAGCAAGTCCGTAACACAGAAGTTTATCTCAGGAGCGAGTGACGAACGTGTACATCCCGGAGGGCACGAGCCTGCTGCCGCCGCCGCCGCCCCCGCCGCGCCCCGCCACGCACGACGACTTCGAACCCGTCACGTTGCACTCGTATGCTTAAACTTACACGATCTCGCGACGGACTTATAGCGAACACCACTGACTTATGAACAAGATATCATCTGCTAATGTTCAAGTTTTCACGGAGCCGCGATCTTAATACTACAAATTAAATAGCATGCCATTTAGCCTACTTGTTTTCTAAACACGGGTCCCAGATAGTGCGATGTCGACGTCAGTCGATTTCTGTAACGCGGGCTTAGGAAATAATTCTAGATGACATTCTACTCCGCGCAAACCGCGTTTATCCGCGTGCCTCCGTGTAGACATTAGACGTATTAGGTGCGTCAATATCCACATACCATCAATTTGCGTCATCAGGTTCATCGATTGGATTACGCTATTGGATGAATTATCTCCACGTGGGAATCCCACGCTGTAAATACTGTGGCTGTAGCATTAGAGTGCTAGAACTCTGTTCAGCTGATGACGGATTGATGGTGTCTTGATTTGTTGCTTTATGTGGTTATTGAACTAAATTATTTATAGTAAAAAGACAGAGAAACAGCACAAATAATGACTTTAATGCTCCAAATAACGCATAATAATGTGCGGATTATCTAAACCCTCGGACGATTTATTCCAAATCTACGAATATGATCTTATTAAATGTTAACATTAGGTTAGGAACATTACCATCATTAACAAAAGTATGTGTGAAAAAGCGATTAAAAAAATCAATATTTTGATTTTTATTCATCATTCTGATATATTTGTCAATTCCAGCTTTTATGAAAGGGATGTCAACTAGGTATTGTAAGATCACTACGTAGGCAACTACATTGGGAGCTGATCTTTAAATATAATGATTATATTACGTATCTATATCTACTTAGATTAGATAATAGGTACTAGATGGTACTCGTGTAAAGTTACAAAACGTCATGTCAGCATTCCAGTCGTTCGATAATTATTCCGTCAAATCACTCATGAATGTTATTTGATAGGGAGTTAAACATACTACAATATTTATATGAGATATGATTATTGTTATAGTTGATAGGGATAGGCAAATGTTTAGATGCATAGCAAGTCTGGACGATTTCTTGTCACATGTAAATAGATGTATCTATTTGTAATAAATTTAAAGGGAACTTCCCTAGGTAATATATCGCTGGACACCACCCAAAGGGTGTTTGTAAAGTGAAACTACGGTATCATGCTCCACCTCGCGGCACTACTACAATACTCGCATTTACTCAAAAGAGGTATTGCGTGCCACGGGTAGGATCTAATCTCAGCATGATACCGAAGTGCAAGAGGAAAGATAATAAATTCATTAATATTTATTATTTTTGTACAAGTCAACTGTCGTTCGTTTCCTGCGGCTCACGGGGAAGACCGATAGTGACTTTTATACTATAGAACAAAGTTATATCTAGTTACATCGTAAGGATACATGTACCGAGGTTTGGGATCATGTGCATGTCCATGTTGCTTATAAACGATATCCTAAATTAATGTTTACTCTATTATATATAATGTTTAATTTAATTTGTAACGTATCTTAAGGCACAAGCATACGTTTATAAGTAATAGGACACGACCGAAAGTTTCTTTATAGCGAGGGACTGATTGCTGTAGAGTGGTATCCTGACCTCGATCACGTTGGGTGCAGTTAGCAGTTTGTACTATAATAAATACGTAGTAATAGACACGGGACATTTATACTATCAAATAAAGAACATTCTAATCTTTTGAAATCCAGTTCTTATCACGTTTGAATACAATCCGATCTTAGAATAAATTCACCAGGTTTATAATGGTGACAATAAAATATCACTGTAAATAGTTAGTTTTAATTACCAATTATGTTGACCGACCGAAATGATATTGTAAATAATAGTTTATTTATACTTTGTACGTTACATGAAATGAAGCTGATTTTATGTTGAATGAACGCCTACTGACGCGGGCTCGCCTCACATGTTCGTCTCATATCAGAGTAATTCATTTAGAACCTAATTAGAATTAATGTTATTGATTAAAACATTTATTTTACTCTCTAATCATTTAACATCGATAATTAATAAAGAATATCGAAAGCCACTCTATTTACACGTTTTTTATTGAAATTATATTTTATTCCGTTACATAACTGGCAGAATGAAGACATACTAACTGGAAAAAGTATAAAGTTTCACAGGGTGTTTTAATCTAAGGTAGAATTAGGACGGACGTCAGCGGATACGAATCCGGTAAAACAAATCTCGATATTGTTCTAAAATTCTTTAGTCAAATTACTTTTAAACACCAAAATGTGCAAAGGAAAAATGTTTTTCCATCTTTTCAAATAAATACCTGCATGTTTTTTGTCGATATGAAAATTGCGTATAACGAAAGTTCCTTTTTCTGAAATGATAACCAATGACAAATGCATTTAAGCACAAAGACTTTTAGTATCGAGTTTATTATATTTAATTTGATATGTATAACATTTATGTACTAATTTTTAAGTATACGTCTGTATGTGTTGTTATAAAATGTCTAAGACTATTCAAACAATAATAAAGTATAGTATGTTTTTATATCGAGACGCATATTAATATTCTTATGGGTACTAACTGCATATAATTGAGATAACATGCAAACAATCCGGCCCGTTTCAAGTTACTAGATAACCATGTCATGCACTGTGTAATACAATAAAATGTTTTTGACTCTTGCAATCCTCTTTTACATCGGTTAGTTTTTTAATATTTTATGTAACTATTTCCAACTATGTCTAGATGGAGACGATAAACATCCATTTCAATTCTCGAACGAATTAAAGAGGCTTGAAAGAATTATTTCAGATTCTTCATACCTAATGTTTCATAATAGTTTTAAGATATATTTTATGTACATTGTTTTGTTACGTAGCTTGTAAGGGATGGGAAATTAATATAGTGAGTGCTGTGATACCGGATGCTTTGAAAGTTGTAGTGTGGGTAATCAGCGATGGTTATAATATTATATACATATATAATTATTATTATATAGATTATTTTACGTTACGATATCCTGTCGTTTACTTTATGTCATTGTAATATTATACGGACAACAAGACACCAAAGATAGTCAACAATAAGTGTAATTTCAATCCCCACGATGGTACAGTCTACCGAGAATTCTAAAAAATCAAGTGCTATGTGTGCCAAAATTAAAAAATTTCAGTATTTTAAAAGGCATGATTGGTTCGGAATGATTATTATTAAATGAATAGTTAATTAAACAGCTTTTACACCTTTGAAGCCTCCTTTTATAGAGGTGTTAAAACTGTTGTCAAATTTATTATTGTACTGACTTAAAGAATAGAAATTATCCCAATAACGTGTGTTTCATTTACCTAACCCGCAAGCGCGTAACAGTTATGTACTACTAATTAATAATAACAAGTAGGTATATTACGATGGTAACTTTCAAAAATATATCAGCCTATAGGGCTGCGGGATTTTTTGAAAGAGTTACTGTCGCCCTTGTACACAAAGGCCTCTACAAGGAACCATGATGGGTTTTAGTTAGAATTCTAAAACGCGCTCCCACTGCACCCACAGTGGGACTTCATTGATGATTTCCCACTAAAAAAATCTACCATACATTTTTGAGGAATTTCATTTAAAAGCTAATAATGTACAGATGCCAGTAACCTACCAGAATCTGTAAAATTTAACCAATCGAATATTAACCTACCAGTATTGTGAGAAGGTTGAAAATCTATCAAAGAACTTTGACAGATTGACGTAGTTTGATGTGCTGGCGTCTGTACATGGAAAAACAAAATAAGGTATACATACATACTAAGGTGATAATAAAATACGTAATAAAATACATGTACTAGTTTATTCCATATTAACAGTACAGTTACATACATACTCGTCGTTACACTTAGTCAACAACAGGAAATATAACACTTAATAGATATAGACAATAGGTTCACAGGTTACAGGAGAATGCTGTTTGCCTGATGTCACTTCAGGTGAGTGGGAGATGTCACAAAAGGTGACGAGCTAGCAACATTATGATATCGGCAAATAATGACAGTTCAAAAGGATGACGTCAGAGAAACAAAATTCCCCACATAAAAAGGTATTAAAAATAGACAGTTTTACATAATACTTTACATGAAGTAGGTACATCATTAAAAAAACTGCTAATATATAAATTAGTTTCTCACAGATAATTAAAGTTTTTTTTTAAGTCATGGCAAATAAAACATGAAGGTTTTGAAAAAAAAACTTAGTAATGTGATTTTATGTCACATTAATGCACTTCTAATTTTCTGATTATTTTTATTTATATTAAACTGTATTTTTATACTTCTATCCTAAAAATATTTTTTGGTAACACGTTCGATAAATTAAGATTAATTTTGTCATGAATTAATATTTACAAATTAACAAGATCTACTCGTATCACTTACCAATAAATTCATAATTATTTTTGTCATTCGATAATTCGATATAAACTTATATATTTTTTTTAAATACTTTATGGTCACATTTACACGCTTATCCAAACGAGAAATAAAATCCTTTACCACTGATATTCTGAATGTCTAAGTACAAACACCAGCTATATATTTAAACAATTATTTAAAGGCAAAAAATCTGGAATTAGCGATGTATTTAGGTACTTATAAAATGTTAGACCAGTGTTTTACCCGACTGCAAAAGTGGGGTAGTAATTTTTAGCAAACGTATAAATAGTAGAAAACCTACGTCAAGTGTGTCCGTAACAATTGCTTGGTGCTATGCGTTAGAAAATACAATGCTAGCACAAAATCAGTTTTGAACTGTTACGGCCCGTTTCACAGGTTGCTGATAAGTTCAGCTCTGGCAGATAATTTCATAGAAATTCTGTTCTATTTTTGAATTTATCTGGTAGATAGTGGCTATCCGTAATCTGTGAAACTGGCCCTTAATATCTACTCTTATAATTTTAATTATATCAATATATATGTCACCTGGAATATTACGTACATTGATATCTAAAAGAAAAATAACGTAGGACTAGAAGGATGGGAGATTTTTAAAGCTCCATAAATATGTAACGAAATCTAAAGAAAACCTTCAAATAAAGAGGTATTAAGAAATTTTAGATCCGTAAGTCGTTAAAGATCAGTATTAAGAGAGATTAAAAAGTAGAAAAAGTAGATCCAAACCGACATTTCCGAAACGACGGCTTTTTTTCGAATTTCCGTTAGCAATATACGTTTACAAGTTTAGTTTATAGTCTCTGACAGACTTAACGTTTTGGTACTTAAATAATCCTGAATTTTAACTGATTTTGTTGACTACCAAGACCAATAAGGTAACGTAATTTTATTTTTAACATTGGAATGCTAAAAAGTGGAATGTTGTAATAACCAAGTCGCTAAAAAGATTAAGTTCAAAAAAGGAATGTCTATTGACATGATAATCATGTAACATTTATATAAGTTTAAACACGTAAAAATGGCATTAGATACAGACGCCAGCACACCAAGCTACCCACTGATCAACTACACAATCAAGTTTGAACCATATGATTCAGCGATGAAGTTGAAAATCTATTAAGGAAATGCTAATAGTGTACGATGTTTTACGTCGCACAGACAGTAGTAGTTGAGTTCAGTTGGTTGAGTTGATTGTTGAGTGT
The DNA here is from genome assembly GCA_958496145.1 of Heliothis peltigera. NCBI lineage: Eukaryota > Metazoa > Arthropoda > Insecta > Lepidoptera > Noctuidae > Heliothis > Heliothis peltigera. Next base: position 8,005,872 of record OY292327.1, read on the forward strand.
GGTGATGAAGGAATACCCTTTGTGTGCAAATAGCTTGATGTGCTGGCGCCTGTACATAGTGTAGAAAAATTGTTAATTTATATGTTCATGGACCTCCAGTATACTGGATATATTTCCAAAATCGATCGATTCAGCGATCAAGGATCAGGTACATAAAATACTTTTTAAAGTTACAAATTTGGAATATCGACATTCATATTTATTTAAGTAGACATTTATAGTTCGATGCATGAACTTATATTACCGCGTCAGACGTGCATTCTTTGGCACAACTCTAATAAACAACGTAACATTCACAAAAATATAAACTTTTTTACATTTATAATAAATTAGCGATTAGCAATAAGCTTAAATGTAGACTTACACTACAAAATCACATCTAAATCAGAGTATATGATGTTAGGCGGGTTAAAACTGAATTTTCTATTTTCATTCGAAAGCAAATCGAAATGAAGCAGGAAGTAACAATAATTAAGAAATAAAAGGGATTAGTAGCGCTATGTTATCTTTATGTTAATCGAGGAATATGAAAATAAATATGAGATCAATACATTATTTCTAACTACTAGACTTATTATAGTTACTATTCCAATACTCCAGATATTGATCTACCTCTATATGTCCATAGAGACTGGGCATTCACGATTACATAACATTACAAAGGGTATATTTTTGAAAGATTCTAAAAAAGTTCCATCCTTTGAATCACTTTTGGCAATGTTTTTAATGTCCTTCAAATAAAATTGTCACATAAAAAGTATGACATAGAGAGCAAAATTTCCAGATCGGTAAAGTTTAAAATTGGATTTCGGAGTTTACGAAATGGCTATATACATACATCTTAAAAGATATGTGCAGTAATTTCGAAGTATCCAACATGGTAAACACTTATTCAAAAGTAAAGGAATGCCCCTTGAAGAGTAAAATATTGTATTTTCGGTGTGGCTGTCCTTTGGGTATGATCCCTGTAAGATTATAACTACTCTCTGATACATCTATTGTCATCGCTAGTCTTACCTACAGATTTATTGATAGCGTTTGAGCTCAGGGAACACTTCTAGAAGTACCAATTCAAACAGCTCCTGAAACGAAAAAAAAGCATCAAGTAAAAATATTTGTAAGGCTAATTTATAAAAAAGAAAATCTGTGTCCAAAACTTCTGTAAAAAAGACATCTTTTTACAGCAATAAAGAACTCTCAACCATATTTTTTCGTAAAAAATCTTGAAAAATAAAGTCTTATGTCGACGGGCGACACGCGGCGACCACGTCTTCCGCACACTTGTCGCGTCATTTCACATATATCAACTACAAGCGGCGACATTTTTAGCGTGGAAGGGGCACATTTAGCTACAAAATGACACGCCAATAATTTTAGATCGCGCGGTATTTGTATGATACGGAGGCGTCTCACGTCGGACTGTGGACTTTATGCCAGTATTATCAGTCGCGGTGCGCAAGCTTGTTGCGGAAAGTTGAGGTTAAGCTTGCCGCTTCGTTTTTTATTTATTAAATCCGAATTTTGTGACTTATGAACAGTGAAATACGTTCTTTATTTTATGTTATTATAAACTTGCATTTAAATAAATTAAAAATAAATAATGCCGATTGTATTCAGTGCAGTGAGTTGTGACAGAAACATAGTTGCAAACTTTGCGTCCTGCGATGGCAACTTCACGGAGATTGCGGAACAAGTGCTATCTAAGTTGCCGGCTTGCAACAGTAAGATGACATACTCACATGGAATATATCTACTGCATTACATTGCTGAAGATAACTATCTATATTTCTGTATAACAGACAAGGTAAGTAATTCAAGTGTATTATTAGTTTTAAACAAAGCATTTACTTGATGGTAATGCTTGGAATGTGAAATGGTTTAGGGAACCACAGAGAAAGACAATAAACTTACTACAGACGCCAGCACATGAAGCTACTAAAATCTGTCAAATTTATTTAATAAATTTTGAACTTTATCGTTGAAGCATATGGTTCAAAGTTGATTGGGAAAATTTGGCAGTTTCTAGGTAGCTTGATGTGCTGGCCTCTTTGATTGTGTTATAGAAATCTTCCTTTGTCAAGTTTTTTGTTCCATGTGTATGGTCTACTCATCAGAGTTCAAAATGAACATTACCCATTAAAAAATGATAAAAAAAAACAACTATGGAGTTAGTTTATTTAAACGATGACTTTAGATAAGCTGAACTATCAATATAAGTCTGCAATACTTAACTTTAAATTAATAAGATCTGTTATTCGTTTTAATACATTTTTATTAATGTTGTTTGTCATCAAACACCCACGCATTATGCCGTAGAAATACTCGCAACTCTATTTTCGTAACAGAAATCTCGATTTCATATATCATTTCTGTAAATTATAAACTGCGGTTCATGTAAACTTCTTCAATTTTCGGAGTAATTTAATGGCTACTTATTACTGTCATTTATATCAATTAAATAATGCTATTTCTGTTTCTATTAATTTATTATTAATAGATATATTATATTTCTGAAATAAATTCTGCATAGTGACAGAGTTTTCTTAGAAGTAGTTCTTTAGAAAAGTATAGATATAATTATTTTGAATTGTTCCGAAACAATACCTTATTAGATTTTGTTGTTATTATTCGCTTCGCTTCCATTTTTAGTACGGTCCAAGATTTTAAATAGCAATAAATGTAAAATTGTATTTATGTCGTATACCCAGGATTGGTTAAATATTCTGAAACTAATTACTATCTTCTTAATTTTCCCATTTGTATTGTAACAAAGATTGTCAAATATCTGATAGTTCACTTAGAAAACGTAGCTTTGATAAAATAATTTAAAGCATCAAAATAATTAATATCCATTTACGTAAAAATAATTAGTAGGGACAATCCCGTGCGGCGGCCGGTGCCAAATATTTGTAATTATCTTGTCACTTGTCACCTGTGTTAGTACTAGCATATGGTTGATCTATGAGACACCTGTCGATTACAGGCTTAGCCGAGCGAAACTTGTGCGGATCATGTGCACGGATTACTAATTAATAGGATATAGTTATTTTTGTTACCAACCGGTCAAGGCAGACTAGATTTCGAGCTGTCGTAAGATATATATCGATTAAAATACTACAAAAACTTTAACTCATATTATTGTAAAGAATACCTACAAACCACTTCAAAAAAATATTCGCCAAAAGTCATAATAAATCATCATCAACATTTTTATTGTCCCACTACTGGACACAGGCCTCCTCTCACAGAGAAGGATTGAGCGTTAATTAATCATGTTTATTGCAATAAAGGACTACGCAGCAGGGTATTTAAGTAATGCGTACACTTTCAATATGCAGCTATGCCAGCGATCAAGAGCATTTCTGTTCCTCAACGAGATACAACGAAGGTTCATTACGAACGAGCAAACTAAGGAAGACTTCACGACAGTATTGGCCGCGGAAATGTATCGATACAGCGAAGATTACAGCACTATTGTTATAAGGAAAGGGGAGTTGGATGAACTTAATAGCATCGGCGTTGGGTGCAGTGGTAAGGCTATTATTATTGATAGAACTATTGTCATTTGTTTCGTTAAACTCTCAAATTTACTTTTTTATTTCTATCTGATAATCTCCATTGATGATAACCAATAAATTCGTCGATAATCACTTCAACTTATTCCTGTACATTATTCCCGTCTTTAAGATTCAAGATTACCAGTTTGATGTTTTCAAATTCACGCAAATACATTTTTGTTTTCCAGAAACTATTCTTGGTGAAAAGATTTTATACATCAACAATCCAGATATTATCTCATACAGTGTAAGTATTGCATCTAAAACTAAAGCTAGACCTGTAATAAAATTCTGTTCATCGAATTCTGTATTTTTATTATCCAAAGTGAAGAAAACTCAGTTTATACAAAGTTGCAGTCTACACAATCTAATCCTCATCGTTTATATTTTCAGACTGTGACGCACGTAAGCGCTACTCCTGGACTACTGTCGATATCAGGCGTATCGCCGACTCCTGAAGAAATGAATGTTGCCAACCTAACTTCACACTGTATATCTGTGATGAATCCTGGCAAAACCACGTCTGACGAAAGAGCTACGTCTGAAATTCTGACATCAGAAGAAAAATCAGACAGCAAAAGCGAAGATAGGACAACTTTTACTTCAGAAAGATTATCGACCGCGACTCTAAATAACGAAAGTAAATCCTTGCTAAGTCAGCCTATAGAAAATGCGGCAAAGACGAGTCCAAGATTATACGTAGTTATCGTAGGTATGATAATATTAGTTATAGCAATGTCTGTGTACGCTTTAGGACCAATATCATGTGTAGTTGTTACGAGTATCGGAATATATTCCTTGCTACGATCTTATGCAAATTCTAAAGACAAATCGCAGTATATAATGTGGCCAAATAAAAATGATGGAATGATGGCGTCCGTACAAAAGCTGGACTAATGTATTTTTGTAAAGAAACGCATTTTTGTATGTTTGTACCGTTATATACGTGTTTTCATGGGTTATCTCGTAGTCTACAGACTTTATATAGCAATACCTATATTGTCTGATTTTGAAGCGAGAATAAAGTAATGGTGTAGCCAAAATGCAGTTTATATTTTTATTCATCAACAGCTTTAGATAAAATGCTTTAACCAATTACTACAAAAAACTAGACCTAACTAAAACATCATTTTACTATATGACTAAACATTTATAGAAACGGAAAAAACCTCAGGCAATATTTTTGAACTTAGGCTAATAAATCATAAATACACACTGAAATCTAAAAAAAAACTAGAAATATAGTATTTAGAACAGCTAACACGACACTGAATGCGTGTGAAGTTGCCAAAAGATGTCATTAAGTCGGTCACTCAAGACTGAGTACTGATACCTGTCCACTCAAGAATATGATACCTTTGTAGTCTGACACTCATGAAGATTGATCTTACTCAAATTATTAGTTGCACATCAAGCTACCAAATTTCCTTAATAGATTTTCAACTTTATGGCTGAAGCATATGGGTCAAAATTGTTTGGGAAAATTTGACAGGTAGCTTGATGTGCTGGCGTCTGTACGAAAATTTCGCAAAGCTGCACGAGGGGCCCGTGACAAAATCACTGCATTCTCACATAATGTGCGAACAGCTTCAGCTTTTCGACAAAGCGTAACTAGTTCAGCTAAAAAAAACTTCATGAAACTGCATTTTGGAGCAAGAGACTTTTATTTTCAGTGTGCTAAATAAAAAACATCATTGCTCTCATTTGTTTTTTTACGACAACGGATTTTTTGCCTTTTGCTTATTGTCTGCCTGATCAAAGTTTAAGGTAGGATTTGTCTTGGGTAATCATCTATACCTACAACGAGACGCACAAGAAACTGTTAGCAGAAGTATTTTATAAAAGCTTTATTTCTGTGTGTGCATCCACTCTACTATGGGTATGAACACTTGACTACAAGAGATTAGATATTAGCTTTGATAAATATGAAAATAAACCTTAACGAATCCAACTTTTCTTTTGCCGTTGTATCCTCCTCTATATAAAATACCAATACGGACCACTTTTTACTTAACAGCAATCATTGATCTCATTATTAAAAAATATGTTCACATCAAAGTTAGACCAAGGTTATGTAGATCATATGTTTTCTCCCGTATACATGGGCTCGTAGTTAGAGTGCAGTTGTGACTCACATAGAAGAGCTGCTTGTTGTGCGTGGTGTTCTGCAGCGTGTGGAACAGCTTGTGCGCGCCGCGCGCCGCCGCCTGCGCGCCCACCAGCGACGACAGCGCCTCCACCACGCTCTCGCTCAGCTGCTGCAGCGCCAGCGTCCGCGTGTGCTCTGCAGAGTTACCATAACTCTTTATTCAACATTCCTGTCTTAGGGTCTTCTCATACTAGTGGATTGAGCGCGTCTTCAAAGCGGAACGGGCGCGCAGCGAATACGTTACGGGCGCGCAACGAACACGCCGCGCATACGCAGCGAATTGATTGCGGACGCGCAACGAATTCGCCCGCCCGTCCGCCCCGCCTCACTCTTCAGTCAATAACGAGACACGAATGTCAAAGGACTAATTGACAATGCATTTTCCGAAGACGCTCGCAATCCGCTAGTATGATAAGGCCCTTAAGGTGGGTGTTAAAATGAGGAGCGGGAAATTCAAAAATATAATGGTTTCTTGATATTTCACTTTAGATAACTACTGATTTGAGAAGTGATTTTATCATTCGTGGTAATTACATAATACCTACACTTCGTACATACTTCAAAGTTTTTTCTGTTCATATTGTGTACCTCTAAAAGATCTTCGCCATAAACTTGTTGAGGCAAAAAAAAATTATATTTAGGAACAGTTTCACAATGTTCGAATAGCCACTATCTACCAAATAAACTATCTGGAACTTATTTGTAGGTGGTGAAACAGACCCTTAGGAAAATAATTAATGTAAACTGGAATTAAAATGCCATGATACCGAAAGGCAAGATAAGAAAAGTAATGGAGGAACATTTTTAAAGCCACAGAAAAAAAAAATACATGTAAACCATCCTTACCTTTATCTTGAAAGTTTCTATTAGAAGTATTTTCGGACAGGGTCCCGCCCGGCCACCATGACTTGAGCACCACGCTTATGTAGTAGTGCAGCATTTGTTCCGAAAACAACCACGTTACAGTCTCTTTGATTTGCCTGAAGAATATTGAGAGTGTAAAAAACATGTCTCATTCCTATTTCTAAGGGGAGTTTTTTTTTAATCTATAAATTATCGAGTCAAAAGTACCTTTTAATCGATATCCTACTATCGATATCTCTAATAGCTAGCTAGTAAAGGATGGGCATACTACAACACTAATCTCAGGCTTTTTTTTCGTGGGAAAGCATCAATTGACCCGCTGATGGTGCCAGCTGGAGGGAGTCAGACTCTTACTGACTAAATCCCACTATGTTTTTTCTGGAGGTCCCTGTATGCCAGCGAACAACCTAACTCTTGCGAACAACCCGCAGCCTACACTAATATCAGAACTGTATAGTAACAATATTAATGTATTTTAACCGATATCTTACTATTTACATGTAATATTTCCAACCTGTTAATAGTCCTGCCGTAGGTGATCTGCACGAAGGTGACGAGCGTCTTCCTGAGCCAGCGGAAGACGCCGCGCATGTCGAACACTTCGCTAAGTAACGCGTACAGCGGCTCCGCTATGCTGTCACGCTCCTCCGCTATGGCGCCTGCGCCTGATCAAATACAGGCTGCAGTTAGACTGACTTAGTATTACTTTAAATTAAAATCAGGGTTATTTTTTAAAGACCCCTTTTTTCCCCAATGTTTAATATCGGAATACCTTTCACACACGGTCAGTTAGCCCCAAAGTAAGCTATTAATTAGCGTGTGTTATAGGTACTAACAACTGATAAACTATATGTATATTTTACATTTATATTTATATAAATACATATTATCCCGACCACAGCCAACGAACATGCTAATCACACAAATTTTGACCGCACCCTCTCGGGATACTAAAGTCATAATACACGGCCAAACTTTAACGCTAAGCCATAAAATCATCATTATGTTTAAGAAGTTACTCGCAATACCTTATTTAGATACTTCTACATAACTTAACAGTCATGCAACAGATATCTGTTATCGTCTATAGATAGGCAATGGTACATTTCAAGTTTTACGAAACTGGAATCCTTGTCTGGATTTCTGCGACTGAGAAACTTTTAATATAAGCTCTCGATAAAAAATCATTTTATTAATATAAATAGTATAAAAAAAGCTTTGACAATGACTTACCACGCAGAGAGGTGGTCATAGCCTTGCTGGCGTTATCAGCTCCGTTTCCATCAAGATACAACGATATCTCGTCCTCATCTGCAGACAAATGCGTGAACTGTTCCTTCTCCTGCGACGATCTAGTCGTCGCCTCACTACTCGTACTGTGGACATTAGAACGAAAATATATGCATTTATTAATATTTATTTAATGAATAGCAGCTGTGTTTCGGATGGCACGTTAAACTGTAGGTCCCGGGTGTCATTGAACATCCTTGGCAGTCGTTACAGGTAGTCAGAAGCCAGTTAGTCTGACGCCAGTCTAAACAAGGGGTATTGGGTTGCCCGATAACTGGGTTGAGGAGGTCAGATAGGCAGTCGCTCCTTGTAAAACACTGATACTCAGCTAAATCCGGTGAGACTGGAAGCCGAACCCAACATAGTTGGAAAAAGGTTCGGGAGATGATATTTAATAACTAGCTGACCCGGCCACGGTTTGCGGTGGCTAAGATTTTTGTTATAATAATAGACAAATAATTTGCAATAAAATAGTATTGCGACTATAAATTAAGATGTAAGCTTTTAAGTTGGATCAAACTACACACAGTGTGCATTTTTTTTTTAAAATCGGTTAACTAGTTCATCAATAAAACTAGTTAATCATTATATAAGATTACAATGTTAAGGTTATAGGTACTTAACGCAGGGGCTATTTTGGGGGCTGCATTAAACTGAATATTTAATAAAAATTATAGTATAAACCTTATTACCTCTTAAATAAAGTTGAGAATGAAAATTTATTCTTCTTTGGTAAGTCACCCTGCTTCAGATACTCCGAACTGGGGTTAAGGAATGTGTATAAAGCTTCACTTTGGTTTAGTCTGTCGTCTTCTAAAACAAACTGAAAATAAATCGATTCGATTGTATTCTTTACAAGGAAAAGTCATTGGTTTTCTTAATAAAGTATACAAGGTGCTACAAAAATATCCGTAAAGCGTTGTACTAGTACATAATTACGTGTTACGCCTCTGTTACAAATAATCTGCCCTAACTCTTTGGTGTGTGTTTCTGATTGAGGGGGTCGGCGATGTTTGATATTTTTTTGTATTTTATTGGGTATTTTTGTAACGCTGTTTTATGAAAATACTGAATAATTGCTAAAAAAACTTACTTCTAAATATTTTTGTATTAAAATCTTCGCTTTTTCTAGAGAGTTCTTGTCGTTCTTCCCAAATAGAAACTTAAACGAATTCGTCGGTAATTCTAAATTCTTCAACTCTGCACACATAGGCCGCAATTTTCGATGTAATTCCTGAAAATACATTATTAGGTACATAATTTACAAAAAAAAAATGTCGCAATCGCAATTTTTTTACCGATGACACAGACCATAATTGGCAATTATACAGTAATGCAACTCCATTAAGTACCTGAAATTCGTTCAAAGTCCTCAGTAGCACCCACCCTGTAGTAATCTGTTCTGGTCTGTCTTCATCATTCGCAGCTTCCTGTTCGGCCATATGTACCACTATGACAAACTGGGGCGGCTTTGACTCGTCTATAACCTGGCACAAAAATATTAAAAGTTTTTTTATGTTAATTAATGTACTGTTCATGTGTTAATGTGAGTTACTATCCTCACCTTTTGTGCTGGCTAGAACCAGAAAAGCAAGTTTTGATTTTTGTTAAAAAAAGTTTTTCTACTGCTTCTAATATTCTTACATAAAAAAAATTGTGATAATCTAAAACATTGTGTTCATAGGCTATACTTTCATGCAGAAAATTGTGTAAAAAAAAAATAGGACGCAGAAATTGAATCCGCAGCACTCAGTGCTACAGCCAATCACTAAGCCACTGTGATACTCGTCGTATGTAAGAAAATCCCTCACTATTTTATCGAACTGTCTATTGAGATACCGGTCATGATATTGAAATAGACCATCCAAAAGCATTTTAACTAAAGTTAAGACTTGATTTAAAGTTCATTAAACATTTACAAGCCAAATAAAAATTCTATAATAGTTCGGAACAAGCAAAAACACAGTATATTAAATTCCCTTACTTCAGCACTATGCACGGAAGCTCGCCATCGCCCCAGATGTTCGGCCCAAGTGTCGGTCCTAGCCAGGTGCGCTTCCAATCTCATCTGTTCCCCCGCTAACTTTTCCACTTCATTCGCTAACATGGCCAGTGCGGGGGATTCTGGCTTTAATGATGCACGGAGAGCTGCTAATGCCTTGGGGAAATAATCAGTATTTTTTTTAACTTTCATAACAATTTATGAATGAATAAGAAATCGATAAAATATTGAAGGCTAAAATATCGATAAATTATCGACTATCGCGACACAAACAGCGCTGTTATTCGTTTTATAACATGACATATGCGTATCTTCCTAAAGAAGAATAGAGAAGAGAAATAAAAAAAGAAGAAGAGAATTTAATAAGGGAGAGCCATCCATAGACAGTACTATATAACGTTTAACTTGAGAATTCAAATTGAGACTAGTAGTACCAACAAAAGAAGCTTATTTAAAACGAATGAAAGAACAAAAATTGGACCTCATATTATAAAAAATATTTCATAGAAAAAGAAAAAGCTTACCTGGATCTTATTATTATGCCGTTCCTGTAACTCATCGAGCTTGCGCCTCGCATACGTAGAGTGCTCAGTGAGGTGTACCGTGCCGGCGCTCTCCGCTGATGATACCGACTCGTTTGATAGCTGACGGTCTTCTATAGGCGATCTGTCTGATGTTATATCTAGGAAAACGTTAGAATGTTACCGTATTTGGAAGATTTTTTTCATGTTTCAAAATATGTATCAGTTACGATCCCATGACTTTGGTGCAGGTGACATGGCTGATGATCAATCTTATCCAGGATTCAACTATTTGATTGATACATTTAGGTATTCCTTATATAATATTACATATTACAACTTAAGAGTAAATGTCTTCATAATATTTTTATCATAAGCACAGACACAACATTCACGATATTAGACATCTATTAGTAAAAAAAAAAAAAAATTACAGCATAAAAATCTAGCGACGGATAATGAGAGATATTTATACGTAGGTGGTCTTTCTAATATATTTTTTTATAATTTTGCAATAGGTACCTTTATTAGCCTCTTCAGTAGCGAGTTCGGCGATCAGCGCAGTATAGTGATCGCTCAGAAGGAAGGAATGGTAATATTTCTCCTGTATGGTATCGACTACTGTATCCTGCACTTCATAAAACACTTCTGGGCCCTTATCTCCTAGTAAAAACGCTTCCATTCTTTTTCTAGTGTCCTTAAATTAAAAATAAGAAATTTAAAAAGAAAACTACGTACATGCCAGTTTATTTTATGACAGTTAACAATTCAAAATTTCAAATATAGAACTTTGGAGTAGTAAGTTTGATAAGAATAAAAACATACCTTATCAACTTTAATCTCTGCGCTAGGCGATCTAATGTAAGTATAAAATATTTCTGCACCGAGCTGATGCCAGCTACTCCTAGGGCTATGTCTCAACTCTTCGACAGCCGTCCAGAAACCGACCAACCCTTGAGAACACATCGTCTCCAGAAACATGGCGAGATATCGCCGACCATTCACACTCTCCATTATTTTGTGCAACGGAAGAGTCTGCAAGGGAAAATAAACCTATTTGACTAGTAGAAAGAAAACTCGCAACTAAGTTAAAGTATCACATTACAGCAAATATGCCTATGGTAATAAGACTTAAATTACTTCAACATTTTGTAAGCCTCGCGACTGGACTTATGCCATTGGAATGCGCGCAAATCCTGTAAACCGCTAGGTGCGCATGTATCTTTCTGCCTTTTTAAATTACTTACTCAAATAAAACGAACTGACTGTTAACTGATTACCGCAGTTCAGTATTTATATGTGATAATAAGTGTTTTAGAATACCGATAAGTATAAAATGTAATAGGCGATAGTGTGATACCGACAGTATACCTTTACCTTGCTATCAGACTCCACAGTAGGAAACGCGCCATCCCAGCCAAGCTTCCTAAGGGCTGTTTCACACTCAGCTTTAGCAATAGTCAACTGATTTATATATCTCTTCAGTTTTTTGGCATCAGCAACTTGTTGCCGACTAACGTTTTGTGAACCACTTTTTTCTATGACCTCTATATCGACGCCTTTTGCTCGTTTCACGTTTTGTAGGGTAGTAGCTTGCATTATTTGTGTAACTATGTCGTAACTGTGAAGGAAAACAAAAGCTGTTAGGCGCAGAAGCCGGATGAACGCTATCTGCGGTCTATTAAAAGTAGGTTAGCTCTCACTATTGGAAACCGTTATCAGAAACAAGATTTATTTTTATCTCATGTGACAAATGCGAAGACTTGACCCAAATAAGATCTGTGAAGAAAAAATAACATAACTGATTGCATTTCTACGAGTGTAAGTTGTCTAACGCATGGCGTTGCGTTTTTTCGAAGCAATAATTTTATACTTAGTAGTAACATATTCAAGCAGATTACCTAACTTATTTTTCAAATTTTCAGATAGGATTCTAGGCAATGTACACAAATCGTTTATTTTAATATGTAATTCATATTTTGATTTTGAATCAAAAACGTCGATAAAACGACCAGGTATTCGCTCGATCATACAACAATACCGGTTTTACATAGAAAGAAAAAATTTAGAATTTTTAAACTGGTTTCAGTTTTTTTTACTTAGTAATTTGGGACAGTCTGCTAGCCGCTGATAGCTGATAGTTAGACATATGCATAATGAGTTCGAATATGAAATCATACACTATCGAATAAGGAAGTTGGCCAAATATTATTATTAAAGTATTGGAGGAAAAAATGCTGGCATTTAGCACATAATATCTTTTTTCAAGCTTTTTTTTTTTTTTTAAAGGAAGGATTAAAATGTTACTATTATTAGACTACTAGAATACCTAAAGCTTCTACATACTATTATCTCTACTAATATAATGTCTGTCTGTCTCTACAGTTGTCTGGAAGAAATTGTTTATTAGCGATAAGACCGCCAATTGTACTGTTTTTGTGTTTGTTGTTTCCTATGTTTTTTATTTATGGTGTACAATAAAGAATAATCTACATATTTAATCTATCTATCTATTATCACCGATAGTTTACAATACCACACAATTGAATAAGATACAAAAGATTTTGAGTCCAATGTAAATAAGCTAGTCCTTGACACATATTGTTCATTGGTCAGTGAAAGTAATAAACATTATCAGTGTGTACTCACCGTAACCGTTTCAGTGTGTCGACATTATTGCAGCTATTTATTAGACGGATGTAGTCCTCAAATGTTTTAGCATACTCATGAGTCCTTACATGCATAGCGTCCACCTCCTTTTGAGCTTCAAGATACTGGATTATCTTCTGGTTTATATAGTCTGGTTCGGTCACTAGATCTATTGCGGGCTGCAGAACTAGAATGATAGAAGAAATTTAAACTTAATCTAAAATTAATTGGTGAGTGCTGAAATCGGACATTGCTTAAATTATGTCAATTCTGATTAGTCACCAATGAAGATGGTTTTTGGGCATCCAGGTAGACGGCAGTCTATCTTGCTTATATAGGAAGACCCCTGCACCCTGCACCTCTTTGTACTCTTCTCATACAGGGAAGGAACGGGTGTTTATCACCACACTTGCTCAAGGTGGATTAACAATTACAAGATGTTTCCTTCCCCATTACTCAGTTATTGATGTCCAAAAATCACTTAGAAAGTACATAGTACAACTCAAACAAGAACTTGTCTGACTTGGCATTAGACCAAGTACTATTATTTGAGAGGCCAGTCAGTTGTTAAATTAAAAAACAAAATCAGTGTTCACTGCTACCAAGGCTAGGTTATATGGAATGGGGAATATGCATGAAAAAATATTTGCAATCTAACTAGTTTATCAATAAATATACAAAAATAGAATACTAACTGTGAAAAAAATATCGAAATCAGAAGAAAAACAAACGAGATATAACAATTTTAAACAAGTATATCTGTCCCTCTCACCAAAATGCTATATTCAATGACAGCCTTACGGGCGTGTGTAGTTGTGACGTAAATTTTACACTCGGAGTTCTCTTTCTTGTTAGCAGTTTTGAAGCTTTATAACTTCTTGTTGATAAATAATATTTTAAAAATTCTTTCATATTTATTTATTACAGCTAAAAGTGTATTAATTTAGTGAATAAAAAAATTACATGCATATTCCCTATTGAACATACCTTTGCAAGCCAGTATTTCTCTCATGAGGTGTGTGGCAGGGGCCAGTGAGTAGCACCGAGGCATAAGGAACATAATAATCAGTTCACTGATCTGCCTCAAGTAGTGCAGTTCTGTATCAGCAGCCATCAGGTGCGGGGCCAGAGCAAAGACAGGAGGTTGATTCAGTTCTAATCTGGAATAATAAGTTGTACAGTATGTGATAGAACATTTTTCTTAATAATATTTGCATTGCTCTTGCAGGTAAATAAAATTCTCACATGATAGTATTTTAATCGATTCTTATAAGCTTGTCACCTGACATAACAAACATCAAGCATTGCAGCTTATATCTTCTAGGGGCTCAATAATAAAATTGCTAACATATTAGCCATATTCTATAATTCATTATAAAATAAGCAAATGTGCCAATTAGCAGTAACATTTGTAACTTACGCACAACTCCTGGCAATTCTAATTCTTTCAAAGTGTTGAGTGATCTTAGTCACCATGTCACTGGCCAGCAGCTTCTCAGCGTCCACACGTAACAGTCGTTCATACAAGTTTTGCACTGCCCCCCACACATGCTCCTTAAACTTATCTATCACTGGTTCAGGTTTGTGAGAAAGCTCTTTAAGCCAGCGAGCTACAAAGTCTCGCAGTACATAATCAATTAGAAGCTGCAACTGGCTGTCTACAGTGCGCCCAAATATGACAGGCAAATGCGACTTTTTGGTTGCGTGAGGCCAACTTGACTGATCTTCCTACATACAAAAAAGAGATATCTTAATATTTCTACTTATTCCAAGTAAATAAACAAATAAAATCTGTAAATTTTACCTTAAATGTCTCTTCAATTTGGCGAAACTTTTTATCCACTCTTTCCAATAAAAACAAGGAAGTTTGGTGTGGAGAAGATAACGATACATGACCCCAAAGAGTAAACGCAACAGCTCCCATCACTAGGAATACACTAAGACTAAACAAATAGGCCAAGCCCCATATAATCGGAAAATACCACAACACAGACAAACACAAAGGTGCTACACAAAGTGAGATCCACTTATACATGATTTTCGCTCAATTTAAGAAAACATTTACGCAAAAAAGTAAACTAAGTATAATATTTTATGTTTGATCGTAATTTATAGTTCACGAATCTATAGCTTAAATTAAACAGTGGTAATCCTACTGCAAACTCTACGAATCATATTATTGCGTTACTGTTTTTTTATTATATTTTACTATTTTTCAAACTAGATTTCAATAGTTACAGTTTTTAAATAAATAACTAGCTCGCTCGTCCAATCCCCCTTCCGTTCATTTTGTTATCACATAACTGTCATTAGTCATTGTCATGTCCACTAACTGTCAAAATCTAGGTCTGGGCAGGCCTGTTCTACTCTGTGGTCCTACTCCCCGAAGTCCCCGCTCCTCGTGTAGGTATCGCCTGGTATCGCCGGTATCGCATTACAATAAACAATAATAGGTTTAGTTTGTTTGTTACGTAGTATATTGTATACTCTTTGTTTGTTTGGATTAGAATTTTGATGGAATTTATGGTCTTGATGGATTTGAAGTAAAAAATATTTTATTCTCATTATCTTGATAACATGTTATCAAATTAATGATGAATCACGTATCAATATTTACTTCGATTTTAAAATTGTGGGACTGATGCAATATTTATAACCTTAGTTATTGTTATGACATAAACACGGCGCGCAGCCCGCACCGCAGGTGATATTTTGCAACTTTGCCACAAAGTACATTGCTATCTGAATCATACAATATATCAATGTGTATCTTAACGTGTACCGTGTACTTTTGATTTTAATATAATAGTAATTAATAATAGTCTTAATAAGTAAAAATGTCTGAAATAAGTACAACATATCTAGTTGTCGGTGGAGGAATTGCCGGTGTAACGTGTGTTGAAACCCTTGCCATCTTACATCCTGAGGAACCTCTTACTATAATCACAGCTTCTTCTTTAGTCAAAAACGTAAGCAATGTTAGCTTTTTCGCTAAAACTATAGTAAAGTTTGATGTGAATGAAACGGAGGCGAGTTCATTGATGAAAATTCACCCAAATTTAAGGATCGTGTTTGATTCTCTCAAAAATGTTGACACTGAACATCAAATAGCTTATACTCATGCGGGTGATAAGATAAATTACAAAGTTATGTGCATTTGTACTGGTGGAATACCTAGACTAATTAGAGATTCATATAAAAGTAAAAGAATACTTGGAATAAGGGATACTGAATCTGTTAAAGAATTCCAGGAAAAACTAAAAATGGGACGTAGGATGGTTATAGTTGGTAATGGTGGTATTGCATCAGAGATAGTCCATGCTACATCTGGAATACAGAAAGTATGGGTAATCAGAGATGACTACATATCAGCAACATTTATTGATCCCGGAGCAGCTGAATTTTTCCAGAACACATTTAAAAATAAAGAATCACAGCCTCAAAAAACAGTTTTAAGACGCCATGTATTCTCTGAGGAAGATCAAGTTGTTTCTTTGAATAAAGATTTAAAATCTGCTGCCTTAGGTCCAGATTGGTACAGAAAGTTGGAAGGCATAAAAGATGACTGTGGTGTTCAGGAACTTGAAATTGTTTATAAAGTTGAAATAGATGCTGTTGAAGAGACAACAGGCAAGGAATATCCTCTAAAAGTAGTGCTTTCAAATGGAAGAATTATTGAATGTGATTTTGTAGTGTCTGCTACAGGTGTTGAACCTGCTGTAAATTTCTCATGGGATAAAGAGCCAGATAAAGGGCCAGATGGAGGTTTAGCAGTAAATAAATTTCAAGAAACCTCAATCAAAAATATATATGCTGCTGGTGATGTAGCTCATGCAGCCTGGAGTCATGCACCACATTGGTTTCAACTGAGGTTGTGGACCCAAGCTAGACAAATGGCAGGGATGGCTGCCAAATCAATGTATGGGAAAATTATAGATGAAGAAGTATTACAAGATTTTTGTTTTGAACTCTTTACACATTGTACAACTCTGTTCGGATATCAAGTGATTTTGTTGGGGAAGTATAATGCACAAGGATTGGGTACTGATTATGAAATTTTGTTACGCATGACCCCAAATAAAGAGTATGTAAAACTTGTGGTACAAAATGGAAAGTTGCAAGGTGCAATATTAATTGGAGAAACAGACTTAGAAGAGATGTGTGAGAATTTGATCCTTGATCAGTTAGATTTGTCTCAGCTATTGGATCAACTGCTGGATCCAGATATTGATATTGATGATTATTTTGATTGATAATAGGTTTATTTGCTATCAAAGAAGTAATTGATAAGGTTTACTAATCCTGTGATAAGCTAAAGAAACATTGATAATATATTGATTAAAATTACCTTTGTGTAAAATAAAGTTAAAAATATATAATGTTCAGTATATTTTTTACCTAGTTTTACCTATAAACATAATAAATAGTAAAGGTTAAATAAATATACCCAGAATTTCCCATAACTAACTTTGAAGTTACAAAAAATTATATAAATTAAAATTGTACTGTTATACACAGGATGGTCTAAAAGGCGTCGATTTTTTTTATATTTCATTTTATTTAATAAAAATTATTTTATTTGGCACAAACTATGGACGCCCTAGGGTCGTCATGAGACAGCTGTCATTATTTTTTAGTAACGGTTTGATGGTCCTTACTTCTGGTTCCAGTCCGTCTGGATCCATACTTTTATGGTATACTCAGTATAGGTCAGCCAGCCTCTTAGACTAGGTAATAGTATAACTAAGCCCTGGCTGCGGGTTGTTAACACAGGGATCTCCAGAAGGAACATAGTTGGTTTTAGTCAGTAAGAGTCGGACACTCCCTCGAGGTGCACCCACAGCAAGGGGTCACTTGCTGATTTCCCACGAAAATAAAAGGCCAGCACCCACTGCTCACGAAATGTCATCGTCGTCTACGACGAAAGACTAGGCTGTATGTTCGGCTGCCTTTAGCCTGCCCTATGGTAAAAAAAATATCTCAAAATGTCACTCACTGGAGTTTTGACGTTCCTTCATCTTTTAGGATTTATAATTATTCATTATTGTTAGTTGGTAACCCCAGCCAAAGTTAAAATTTTATTGTGACTTTGAGATTTGACGTGTTTCGTTCGTTCGTGTTTGATGCGTGCATTGTTTTTCTAATGTAAAAGAATATTTATCCCGTGCAGTGTCTGTGTTTTTTGCAATACCTGTACAGTTAGCAAATCAAATGCAACCATCTATTAAATTTATGAATGCATTGATAAGTATTTGAAAGTATCATTATATTATTGTGTGTCGTGTAATCGTGTTCTCCTTTGTTTCTTTTACCATATACCGACGTAATAGTCCAAAATGCCTATATTATTCAGTGTTGTTGCACGGGGTACAGTGGTGTTAGCTAAATTTGCAACATGTGCCGGAAATTTTACGGAAGTTACGGAACAACTACTATCCAAGATACCGCCCCATGATGATAAGTTGACATATTCTCATGGGAATTATCTGTTCCATTACATTGCGGAAAACAAATTGGTCTATTTCTGTATTACCGATGATGTGAGTACACTTATTCTATACATGAAACCCTGACTTAGTAACTTGTTGTTATTGAGAACATTATTCATGGTATTACTCCTTTCTCAGAAATTCCAACGTTCGAGAGCATTCTTATTCCTCAATGAGATCAAAAGGCGATTCACGACGGCATTTGGTGACACTGCCCAGACCGCAATTCCTTACGCTATGAATGGAGAGTTTGCACGAGTTCTGGAAACTGAAATGAAACATTACAGTGATTCCAAAGATCTTGACACCATATCAAGAGTTCATGGGGAGTTGGATGAACTCAAGAATATCATGGTTAAAAACATAGGTAAGTTTTATTTCAAACACCAGTACTTATAAACTTACCTTATTTTAGAGGTAAATATGTATCTCTATAATTTATTCTACTGTATTGTCTATGAGGTTGCCTATTGGCTCTACATTCTTTGATTGTTTATCTTAAAAACAATAAAACGAGTATGTCATGGTCATGGAATCAGTATGTGTTTATCAAGTTTGTTATAGCTCGGCAAATTCATTGGTGACGCTCCTTTGATCCATGTGGATGTGTGGATACTACTGTCGACAGTAAGGGCACAAAGGGTTGTTTCTAGTGCCCTCAAAAATTATGAATGTGATATACAGCAAAAAAATAATAAAACAATTTACATTATTCACTTGAATTTGTGAAAATGATAATATACTATTTATTTCAATAAAAAGTCTCTGCCAGAATTCAAAATGACATCCGCATTTCTTAAAAATGCACTTGAAATTAAACAAGTTGGGTGACCATGTCCCACACATACTTAATCACCCCCACAGCCTATGACCCACACCACTCGGTGACCAAAGTCACTCACAAATTTGCCTAACAAACAGCTTCAACTGATCATAAAATTTTACATCAATAACAAATTTAACACAAATCAATGACCAAACCTGCATTTGTTATTTAAATTAAAATTTATCTAGTTCAATAGTATTTATGGCAGCCCCATTAATTAATTATGTTTTACCAAACAAAGCAAATGACCCTGATTTATTTGCATGAAAACAATAAATTTTTCTTCTGGTTTTGATAACTCTTTGTTTCACATAAATATATTTATCAGCCCTTATCTTTGGTTTGTGTACTGCATTATGTACCTATATGTGTGTCAATGACT
The DNA here is from genome assembly GCA_958496145.1 of Heliothis peltigera. Taxonomy (NCBI): domain Eukaryota; kingdom Metazoa; phylum Arthropoda; class Insecta; order Lepidoptera; family Noctuidae; genus Heliothis; species Heliothis peltigera. The sequence continues at coordinate 8,025,601 of OY292327.1, forward strand.
GTTTATGTGTTATGGATGTTTATTTTGTAAAATGAAAGTATTTTATCTAGCCTCATTAGTTTACAGAATTTATTTTTTGTTTACCTTCATGAAATTGATGTTAATTTCATCACTATTTGAAATGCTAAAATTGATATTAAATGTATGTATATGTATTGCTACCTGACCCGACAACGAATAAAACAGGATAATGCCTATCCTGTTTTTAATTCTTTCCTAAAATCCTTCTGGAAATAACAAACACAACACAACAAAAAAGATGTGAAATTGATCCAGCTATTCATGTGTGATTCATTTTTGTATTATATTAAAAGATATTGAATGATTGTCATGAAACATAATGAAAACAGGAAGATTTGTTTAGATTTCTCCTTGTAGTTTTAATAGAAATACTTCATTAACATTCATAGCTGCGAACAATACTGTGATTAATTGTATTGCAACTTTGTGAAACTTCATTTGTTTTTTTATTGGTCTTGGTAACTTTCAGCAGATATTTAAGGGAACAGAATATGAAGCATGTAATTTAATGCACCTATGTTTCACAAAGTAGGTAGCGCACAGTACTTCCCAAGGCCTAACAATAATTTTATGTAATGATTCACTCAAGCCTGAGCTATGTATGATTAATGTAATTACTAAAGGAATGATTCTCGTTTCCACTGTAAATAGTACAATAACTCATCATATTGTTCTGTTATCTGCATTTACTGTTTGTTTAGATAGCATCCAATATACACAATAGATTTTGGGATTGATTGATATATTATGGAAAATGCTAGAACAAATACAATTCTCTCAATTGATTTTTTCATTATGACTCATGATTAATTTAAGTAGGTAATTAACATTCTTTTAAAGAATATAGATATTTTAATATATATAGGAATAGTTAAAAAAGTTATGGTATCTTTAAATTATGTTATACAAAAGCCATATATAATAAGACTAGCGGTCGCCCGCGGCTCTGCCCGCGTGGATGTCGGTTTTCGCGACAAAAAGTAGTCTATGTGTTATTCTGATGTATAAGCTATATTGTGGTAAAGTTTTATTCAAATCCATTCAGTAGTTTTTACGTGAAAGAGTAACAAACATCCATACATCCATACCTACATACAAACTTTCGCCTTTATAATAGTAGTAGGATGTTTATTATCGAAACAAAAAAAAAAAATATTATTTAGAAATCATGAATCCGCCTCCAAATGATATTAAACTAAAAATTTAAAAGGCAGAAATAACTTGAACAATCGCAGTTAGGAAACTGTTCTATAGAAAACTTGCTTGCCTAGCTAGGATGTCTAGACAGGCGAGTTTGGTTATTAAATAATATTTTTAATAATCAAACTTTGCCTTTTTATATAACAATTAAATAACCTGCTATTAAATAACATGACGGATCAAACTAATATTTGTAGATGCTATTATTTTTAAACAGCGAACAACGGAAACCTACTTATGCAAATTGAAATTGGCCTGCTGTACGAAGTAAGCTTGTCGAAATAATTAAGTGTTCTTTAATTAATTTCAGATAACATGGCAATGCGAGGGGAGAAGTTAGAATTACTAGTGAATAAGGCTGACAATTTAGCGACAGGCGTAAGTATTAAAACTGTTGACATTATATTTAAACAGTGCTTTCTCATTAGCGGATTGCAAATAATTTATACTACCTACCGGTTCAAACGATGAGTCGTGAAACCCTGCTACAGGTTTTGGTGTCGCCCGGAATGTGTTCGCGCGTAAAAGTATCGAGTGTATAAGCTGATAAAAATTTCTAGTCAGATACACTAATTAACTAGCGACCCGCCCCGGCTTCGCACGGGTGCAATGCTGATACTAAAATTATACATATAAACCTTCCTCTTGAATCACTCTATCTATTAAAAAAAACCGCATCAAAATCCGTTGCGTAGTTTCAAAGATTTAAGCATACAAAGGGACATAGGGACAGAGAAAGCGACTTTGTTTTATACTATGTAGTGATAAGGGCCTGTTTCACCAAAAAGTTCCAGTTAGTTTATTTGGTACATAATTTCAAATTATATTCCAATTTTGAATTTATTCGGCTATTCGGACATCGTGAAGCTGGCCCTCAGACTATAGTCTAAAATAAATCATACAGCTCTGAAACAGTTAGAAATTGAATTTTAGCTATTTTCCTAGTGCAATAAACAAGTCACCTGCCTCAGGCGAATAAATATTTCACTGATAAATTGAAGTTCAAAATGAAATGTGATAATGACGTACTATTTAGAGAGCTACTAACGTTTTATAATTAACACGAAATGCGCTGCTTAAGTAAATATATGTATATAGCACCAATTTTTTTCACATTTTCCTGTTTAACTCGTTTTTATCAGTCTACTGCAAATAGAAGGTTTAATACACTAATTAATGATGTTTTTTTCAGTCCGTGTCATACCGAACAACGTCGAGAACTCTGCAGCGGTCGCTGTTCTGGAAAAACGTGAAGATGTACGTAATTATGGCAGGGGTAGCTGCTATTGCCGTTTACCTCATCGGCGCAATGGCTTGCGGCGGCCTCAAGTGGAGCAACTGTGTCGCCTAAACAACCCACAGGCAAATTTTTTACTGCAGATATCAAATATTATCACTAATAGACGTAATACTGGTTTATGAGACAATTTTGACGTACAGAGGAAATTGTTCCATGTAAACGTTTCAAGCATCAATGACCGTAAATAAATAGATAATAGGCATTGTTAGTAGCTAGTGTTATCGTTTGAATTGTTAGTTGTCAATTGTTTGTTGACGTTGTTGAAAACGCCTTTTATGATCAGAAAACTAAGCGGGTAATCCGCTAGTTAGAAAGCGGGCTATTAGTAAGCATGCTGAAACTGTTTCGATACAAAAAAAATATTTTAATTTTATTTTTCAATCACGTGTAATTTAGAGTTTATTGAGACTTTGAGGATACAGGTGGCAAAAGTATAATGTTTTATTGTATACTGGTTTCTGTCAGCGGTTTTACCCGTCTTCCATGAGAACAACCTACGTTGCGCAACCGTATAATTTAAACTATACAACAGGACTCGATAAATGGGCTATATAACACTAAAATTAATTTACGAATAATTTTAATTTAATATATCTTACTTCTTCACGCCCAAACAGCTAAACGGATTTTGATGAAAATTCGAAATAAGATAGCTTATACATCAGAATAACATATAAAGCTACTTTCTATATGGATGCGAGATGTAAATGGGTCAAACCGCTGGAAAAAGCTAGTACCTTAATTTTTTTTATTACTTGAATAGTTTTAAACAATTGAAAAAAAGAAATTGAACATCATTCATTATATTAAATAGCATTTTTTATTTATCGATTTTAACTGCAAAAATAATTAATCAGCCTCTATAACGAGTTGATAAAAGTATCGTATTGTAATAATATGTAACATATTCAAGAATGTCTGAATAAGGCGAACCAGTTTGTTAATATAAAAAAAAAACTGGTTGTTTTTTTTATTATGTAATTTGAACTTTCCGTGTCCTTGATAATGCTATTATGTATCGTCGGAAATTGAAATAGCATGTGGCATATGAACTGGATGGATGGAAAATTTACTTCGTTTAAATAAAACTATATCCAACATTTTAGTTTTATGACTGTAAATTGTTACTTTAGTTTTATAAATTACTAGCTGACCCGACAAACTTCGTACCGTCTATTAGATAGACGGTATCCGTTGATTTTTTTAAACCGACTTCCCAAAAAAGGAGGAGGTTTTCAATTCGACATGTTAATGTACATATTTTTCTATCTCCAGATCTTCTTTCGCTTTAATTGGTCGCCGGGTCAGTTTTAAAATAAAAAAGGAAGAATTAATTACTAACCGCTTGTATGGGAGCATACGACGTACAGACATTTTCATGCAATTTTATATCTCCGTAAGAGTCATTGTACTTCTGCTCTTGAGATTTCCACTTAACACATCACAGGGATTCATGTTTATATCATACTAGCTGTCCCCAGCGATTTCACCCGCATCTTTGCTTACTGCTCCACTCCCGTGTGTCTTAGCGTGATGGTATATAGCCTATAGCCTTCCTAGATAAATGGGCTATCTAACACTGAAAGAATTTTGCAAATCGAACCAGTAGTTTCGGAGATTAGCGCGTTCAAACAAACAAACAAACTCTTCAGCTTTATAATATTAGTATAGATTTAAATGAATATGTGGCCCCTGATCGTGGAAAAGTACCTAACCTGATCATTGAATCCTTTTCTGCTCTATAATGTAAATACTTTAACAAAATGTTTTAATATTCATGATGCGACATATAAAACCAAACTTATCACTCGATATAACATCTGTTCAAATAATGTATTTATTAAAATAAAATTATAATTATTACGTCTCATTATTACATAGCAATTTTTGAAACGAAAATATGTTAATTTTTTTTATAGTTACGTAGTTAAAATTATTTTTGGGAAATTACTACCTGGACGTCATACTTTGTCTCATAAACCTTTATTAAGTCAAACGTTAAATAAAAGATAGTATCCTAGATGTACACACGCCAGCACATCAAGCTACCCGAAACAGTAAAATTTTCCCAATCAATTATGAACTATATATTTCAGCAATAAATTTGAAAATCTATTAAGGAAATATGACAGATTGTAGTAGCTTGATGTGCTGGCGTCTGTACGTTTGTTGTAAGTTGATTCCAAGATTAATAAACGGAGAATACGGTGTAGCGCTAGAGGATACGTATAGCAAAAACGAACACTAAGATCCAAAGTTTAAATTAGTTCCAGTCATGTTGAACTAATTTCATTGTTAAATAAACTTTGGATTGGATTTAGTTTGAAAGAGCCGTAATACTTTTATTCTGATATGAACAATTTCATCGTATTGGAATAAAAATGTGCACTTTGTTATAATGCGTATGAAAATCCCGTCCGTTACACCATATTTCAAATAAACGGGGTCTTGTTATTGTTAGGGCCAGTTTCAAAATGTCCGAATAGCCACTATCTACAGAATAAATTCAAAAATCGAACAGAATTTGTATGAAGTTAGCTACCGAATAAACTAACTGGAATTTATTCGTAGGAGGTGAAACAGGCCCTTAGTCACACACACTATTATTTAAATGCACTCCAGTGTAGACGTTGTTAAAGTATTAAAATTGTATGTTTTTGGGTCTTCACGTGTTTTAGTGCTTCGTGTAGTGAGACCGTTAATGTTTCTAAATTGTCGGACTAGTTTTGGAGTTCGAAACTATAGACATAGACAATAACGAAATATGAACAGATGAAAACTTTTTCCCGATACTTATTTCGAATTTGTATCACAAACAACACATAAAAGAAATAAAAATAATATCAATGTTTATTAATTAGCGATGACATGGACTTAATAAAGTCTTAATTTGTATTTTTTTATTTTTATTCATTTTCACGTTGTAGAATAAGATCATACCAAAATACAATAAATCAAATAATTCAGTTATAATACAATAATATTACTCAGTTGTTTGTTGAAATTTGATTATACGAGTAAACAACAATAATTGCTGCTTAATTTATAATACGCAAAGTTGACAAAATGTTTCAAATCATTTAAAGTAAGTCACACATATTTATTATTTGTCTTTTAACATGTAGTTAAATAATGAACTTAATTATTCATGATAAAATTATTTGGAACTTAAAAGAACCTTTAATAATTATGTTCCAACAGTAAAATAAGTAATTGATTGAAATGAGAAAAAAGATACTTACATCTTACGCATACGACTTAATACATGCGTTTTATTAAAATTAATTGTAGAAGATTTAAATATTAAGCATGTACTTGTACCTATATAATAGTTCGTAAACTTACCTACGTTCCATATACTTCACCAAACTTGTAAACAATTATTGTTTTAATAAAGACTAAAAGTATTGTGATATTGAGTGTATAATTGAATTATGTAAGTATAATCACTTGTTTGATATGTATAGAAAGTATGTTATAAACTTGTATAGGTTACCATAATTGTTTTATTTTCAATGATCCCCGCATTCGCTTGTGTCGGACGTCGCTAATCCCATCCAGTTCCTGTTCCGATAATGTAGTGAATGGAAGCGTTTCCCGAATATCGGGTCCGGGTGCCCGTGAGATTGATCCCGCGGCGTGCGAGGGTGCATCCCCCGCCCTTCCCGCGTGCCGCGCTGCGTTCGCTGCCAGCGGCAATCGCGCGCCAACCTCTGCCGCGGGAGGGCGCCGCCGACGCCCGACGCGTTCCGTACCACGCACGTGCTTACCCTACTACAGCGTTATCGTGTATCGGTGTGAGTGACTGCCCGTTGAATTATTCCGTGTCAATACGCCTCCGACTCCGCCGGTGCGATGCGTGTCTAGCATACGTATCGCACGATTGGCCGTCGTGTGTAAATGAATATGTTTGTTCTTGGGCATTATTGTTGTTCCCGAGGGATCGGCGGCGATTGATATCGCTCACGGATGTGGTATTAATATTAATAATAAACGTGCCTTATCATTATCATTGCATTCTGTAAGAACTTCCAACCGTTCGGCGCAAGATTCTTGTTAGAATCTATTATACTTAAAAGCTTTGAAATTGTTATTGTTATCAATATGGTCAGCAATGCGTATAACAGGCTTAGGGGGTCCAAGGATGATTGATATTAATATTTATAATCCGGCTTGAACGTATTTGTTACTACCGCCGTAATTTATTGTAGCACTGACCAAAATAAGAGTCAAGATGTATTCGGCACAGGAGATACATATTCATAACTTACCAGCCAAACAAAGCGCCAAGATTTGATTGATAGCACTTTCGGCCGTTTCGGCTGTCGTATAAGTCATAGAAAAGAAGCCGAATGCGAATACGACTCACCGTTGGAGGGCTGACGCACACAGATGTGTTAAACAGCATGTGTCGGTGTGCGTCGGTTATTAGTGGCACAGGAAGCGGTGTCGATTTTAGGGAAGGTTACACTAGGAACGGTTCACAGGTCATTGTTCTTTTTACGTCGAACCGGCATTTTAGTGGCGCGACAAGATAAATTGCTATTGTTTGTGTGCGAGCCTATTTTGTTGAGTCGTAAACATTAGGATATTGTTTTTACTACCTTGCTGGAAGTACCAATAATGTTCGTTTTCATTAATTATTTCCTATATTTAAGTACAGTTACATCAATAGTGCCCACGAATAAATTCTATCTTTAATCAAAAGTTCAGCGGTCAAAAATGGGTTAACTGAGCTTTCAACATGTCGCTCAAAGTGATAAGACGGTTCTGATTCTGTCTGACTATTCAAGTGAACGGTGAAGGAATAGTGATATAAAAATGGATGACAGTTCACCGGATCTGTCGCTAAAACTGCGACGGGGGTCGAGCGATTCTCGTGAGTCCTTTTATATGGACTTTGCGCAAGGTATCGACTCGGACATCGAAGAGGTGACTACGATCGAGCGCGTGATCCCTGAGCACCCGGGGGGCCGGACGGAGGGCGATGCCGATACGCTGGCGACGCCGTCTGGTCTCGAAGAGGCCAAGGAGCTGGGGCAATGGTGCGTTTATCTTTTATACGTATTATTTTTATTTTCCCCTCCGTTGTAGCTTATCTTTTTTTAAGTTCCGAGTCAGGCTAACGATAGCTGACTGCAGTACATTGATGGATATTTTACACGATGAGTAGTGCCAAGTTGCAGAATGATGACTCTGATCTGTATGGAGTTTTTTAGCGATACGCGTTCCAATCTGAAAGTGAAGCTTATGGTAGTAATCCTTTTACGAGTACATATATGTATGAAGTCAGTTCCTATCTAGTTGGATTAACATTTAGTCACATGACACAGGTACACCAATAATCTTCTTTACCCTTATTTTTCATCCGCGAGGCCATTGCAGGGGAGTCGCGAAGCACTTGTTGGATGCTAGAAAAACTATCATCAAAAACTAATAATTTAAAATGAAATATTTTACCAAAAAGACAATCGCAAAAAAATACACAATTAAGTTTTAGGTGCTTATTATGGCTGTGTGCAAATGAAATATTATGTAAAAAGGTAAAAAAAATGCTGTTCTTAACAACAGCAAATCTCAGCGCTAATTAACACCTGTCCTGTATTTTGTTTACACACTTAACACGTCGAGCGATTTGAAGAATGCTGCATAAACGGTACCTATCTATTGGCTTCACACTGATTAATCGAATGTGTGACTTTAGGACACGCTCCATGCACAGGGTAGGTGTACGAACGTAGGCCACATTACCGGGTCGGAGTTAGGGTTTCTAAAGTCAAACAATTCTGCAACATAAAAAAAAATCCTTTTATTTCGTAGGTTGGCTAAAGGAGAACTGTCAAAAAAAAAAGATTCCATATTTACATCATAGTTCGGCTCTGAGGTTCGGCTACAATCGAATGAAATCAGCTTAGAATGAAGCTCCTACAGAAGGTTCATTCATCACGTTCGTGTGAAAAGTCGCCATAAATATGTAGGTATAGGATTCAAGTTGATACCTCTTTATTTAAAACACAAGATTTTTAACTCACCGTTGTTCGTATCTGGTACCTACCTATTCACTATACCTTTGTGTAAAATCTCTAAAATATCTTATAAATATTTATAGGCACGATTAGACTATCTATACGAGTGCACATAATACAGATAAAATTCTCCCAACCCTAATTTTCTCCAATTTAATGAAACTGTCCCAAACTCTCGACACCATAACAACACTCTGCTATGATCGGTTTGTTACGCACATTAGCATAATTATGATTGACTACCTTTATGTCCCATGTTCACACGCACGAGTTGCCGTAGGTAGGCATTATGTAGTCAAAGCTTTATTTCTATTCATGTCTTACCTTTATCCTGTTAGGTACAGACGCCAGCACATCAAGCTACTACAATCTCTCTAATAGATTTTCGACTTTATTGTTGAAGTTTTATTGTTGAACATGTGGTTCAAAGTTGTTTGGGAAAATTTGTCAGTTTCGGGTAGCTTGATGTGCTGGCGTCTCTACCTCTAGATGCAGAAGGAAATCTAAAGTAGGTACTAGTTTTAAAAACACATTATGTTAGTTCTATGACTGATCCGCCTCCTTCCCCTTTCCCAAATTTCAATTGAGGTCGGCGCAGCATGTTTTCTTCTTTCACAGTCTTCTATCTGCGGTATTCTCACAATTAACATTCTTTGTAGCTAAATATATCAACTCTCACACGATCCATCCATCGTAACTTCAATTATACAGTTCTATGACTAGGGATTCACATAATATTGCAGTAGGTAGGGCTAATAAAAACACATTTTGTCGTAGTAGAAAACTTATACTCTACATAACAATTGAAAGAATCAAATCATTAGTCTCGGTGTAACTTAGACGCGACTAATCTGTTCTCCTTTACCGCTGTAGTTTTATAGCAGCTGTGTATAGCAGTTTCGGCACTATAAACTTACCTAGATGTCTACTAATATACGCCCTTACGTTAGCAAACAAAGCAGTGCAGCAGGAAACCCGAGACGGTTTGTCTTCAGACGGCTAGTCGGCTACTAACTGCCAAGTCAGACGTCTAGCCTGCGAATGCCGTCTAGTTTAGTTTTACTCACAATAATTATGAGATTCGCTTAATCTATGGAACGGGAGCAATTAATCTAAGTTGAGCTAAATGCTTCCCAGTCTCTTAAGTTTCAGGCCTTAATGTTGGCAATTAGAAGAATCATTAAGTAGGTAGAGTAATAAAGCAATTAATTTGTCTTTATCTAACTAAGGGCCAGTTTCACAATGTACGAATAGCCACTGACTATCTACCGAATAAATTCAAATATGGAACAGAATTTGTATGAATATTTGTGACTTATTCGAAGGAGGTGAAACAGGCCCTTAATCTTCTTTAGCGAATGACGCATACATGCTTAATTATGTAGATGTTTTGATCTTATCGGATTTCCGAAATCGTCCGTTGAAACCAATTTATGAATGTCAATAATTGGTTTATAATAGGAGGATTGCGTTAGCGTCACAATCAATTAATTCCGCCCATCCAATTTTCATCGTATGATTTTAAAGCCTCGTTTCATGATTTGCGTTCGTTACATTTGATTGCCATACATTTTAACTAGCTAGTAACACTCGCTGACACTAGGGAGCATCAATGATGCTCTATTTATTCAAATTGCTCTGAGGGTGACCGATGTTGGAGTATTAGGTAGCTATACGTACTATAGGAACATATGCACGGGTTTGCAACATAACCGTACCTAATGGGTATACCTGTTATACATATATAGGTGGGTATATTTCTATTCGTAGTTTTCCCTGGCTCGAAGCCTAAAATTCTAGATTCCACAGAAAAGTCCAGTTAAGTATTACATGGCCTCTTAGGCTGAACTGCGAGAAGCCAAAAAAAATAACTGTTTTAATAATCACAAGACTGCTATAATTAGACAAGCAATCAATATATATCACGCATGGCGGCATTTAATTAAACCGAACGGTAAAATGTTAATTATGACTTAATAATTGACATTATGCTCTTTGCTGCAGCACGGAACCTAATTAATGACTGCTATTTGCATTGTATTCCGTTTATTTTGGAACCAGACATTATGATAGTTACGTACTTAGATATTAATACGGCATCATTGTACCAAAAGATAAATAGAGAAATGCCTCTTAAAGTCACCTTTTCAGGTTTAATAATAGGTAAGAGTGTCATTGAAAATAATATAAAAAGTCGTCTCAAAATTTATAGCAACGTAGGTTTGAGTATTTATGAAACTCACCCAATAAAAGAGTACGACCCACTATTGTTGAACTAGGTACCTACCTACAAGTAAGTACAGGCAAAAGGGACCGGGATTTCGCGGGTCAAACATAACGGCTACGACGCAGTAAAGTACAAAGAAATGAAGCGGAACACAAAATGTGTGTCAACGGGACCCGTCCGACGGGTTACTATGGCTTTCTCTCGAACACCCCGGGGTCAGATAACAGAGACCACATGTCGTGCGGTTGCACCCGCCCGCCTGAATAATCTGTCAAGCATCGTGTTCTCAGAAACTGGGAAGTTGCACAACCTATAACAAATATGACGCGGTTATTAACTAGTTAAAACTAGATGCTATATGGCTATCTATGTTTACACATTTTGGCAAGGTTTCATAAAGTATTCAGCACCATTGTTAAAAAATGACGGAGGCAAGCTTTTAGATAGGTTTCAGGTAGTTAATCGTTATTAAGACTAAAAATGTGGATTGCGAATAATAAGGAGCTAACTTTTTAAATAATTCTGGATCGAACTGGATAGCTGATGAAGTTTTAAGAAATACAAATGCCGATAAATGAGGACTGAACCTATCAGGTAAAAGTCTTAGAAGAGACTTATTTAATTTGAGCCTAGTTGGGCCACTTATGTTAAACATTATATTAAATGGATTGTAGTCAGTTATTATAAATGTCTTTTCGTTTAAGGATTGGATTTTTATGGTCAAATTAGTTTCGGCAGTAAAACTCGATGATCATTTAGCTGTCTCGAGAGTAAGCTGGTTATATTGGGTTGTAAAGATTTAACTTTGTTATTTTAAATTACACTTACAAAGGAGTACTTATCTTTTTTTCAGTTAGAAAGCCTGTAGTAATTTTTATTGAAGGTAGGTTGTAAGTAGGTATGTAAAGTTCAGAAAATGTGACAATACTTTCTGTAGGTTGTATTCCATAAAAATGCTGAGGACTTCCTTACATATAAGTACCTAGGAAGGAAAACGCAAACGAATTGATACATTCGTATAATGTTCATAAAATATAACGGTCGGAGGTGGCGCTACCACCAAGTTTGGTATCAAATTACCGTCGTAACGGGAATAATAAGTTACCTTTATGTATGAAGGTGATGATCGTTTGGACAGTAACTCACATTAACCCAATTTTCTTTGAATAAGTGGGTAAATAAATATATGATCTCAACCACTATATTTTTGAGATAATCACAAAAAAGGGAATCGTAATGACGAACAATTATGCTAAACTTCAACCTTGGTTATTATTATTATTATATATATTATTATATATAAAGTCAATTTGTTTTTAATTAAAATGTAAAGCAATATCTACGTCCCCAATTTGCTACGGAAATAAAATACAGGAACAGTAATATTAGTTATTCAGACTAACGGCATTGTCCTGTCTTCTTTCCATTTAGACGCCCCGCGCCCGGCGGCTTCCCCCACAGAATCACACAGAATGATACCACTCTGCGACTCTGCCGTTACAATACTTTTAACACTTCCATTACCACTTTTCGTACGGAACCATAATAAAGGTACAATGCTCCAATATAGACAACCGTCGTCGTTGGAATTAAAAAGCGTGAATGTCGTCCCTTTAATGACTTTTTTACCGTCGCTCGAACTGAATAATTTTGTCGTTTCGTTCCAATCATTCGAGAAGGGTTTTATTTGGGAGTCATTTCATTTTATTTTCGAGCGGTAGGTACATGTAACTGCCAATTTACAGTGCTTTTTATATGGAAAAGGGACGAATTTAATGAACAATACGATATGAAATATCGTCTGTTCATACCCCTTGTTCGTTCTAGACAGAGTTCAAAGCTACTTATGCCTTTGTGTCTGCTTGCTTTAGTGCCTTCAAACTCTCATAAATATGTGCATGATAGTACCTGTTTCCTTTATAGTTTACGTTAAGAACGTTCGAATATTCGTTCACAACACGGAGCTTCAGTGTTTTCCTTTGACTGATTTTGGTGTTCGACGATGCTTAAAAATGTTTGTGATAAGTTTTGAAAACTTTTTCCGAAGTTTCAAGCGATACTCGATAGTCTAACAATAGTCTGCTAAAAAGTTTTAAAATTAATTCTTTTCATGTTTTTCTATAGTTTAGTATATTTATTTTGACGGTATTCAGCAAGACCCCTAAGGATTCGACAACTTTGTTCAAGACAGACTTGACGCTAGCCAGCTTAACGTTAGGGATAAGGGAGTTAGTTATTTTCAATATGAGCACCTTTTGTTAAAATATTGATCAATCAATTCTTTTTATCAGGGGTGGATTTAAACACGTATCGCTAGCCATAAATCATGTCTGTAACGACGAGGGCACGTTCAAGGGAACATGTCTGTTTAGTAGTATGACGATGCACAAATTGTTGCTAATGCGTTTTACATTTGAAAATAGTTTACGAGCCCCGTGTTTTTGAGGGTTTGAGGATTTTACCAAGTATTCTGCGATTTCAATATGCAGCACCAATCGATATAATGACTAATTGCAGTGATACGCTGGCTAATGATATTGAGGATACTTTTTAAACTGCTGATTATACCTAGTCAATAATTATTTATTCATTTTTGATAGAATACTTGAGCTATATTTCACATTCGGTATGACGTCATCAAAAGTCAAATTTAAATTCCGTTGTTTCTTTTAATTAACGCGGTATAATTTATATTGATCAAATATTTTAGTAATCCAAAATTAATTGTTTCCAACCGCAACGAAATGATGTTATAGGCACTAAAAGTTAACCACATAGTAGCTGGCGCGCACTCTGTCTTTTCAGCTTACACCGCGAAACCACAACACAGCAAACAGTTTTCAGTTAACCCGTCATTCATCGGAGTCGTTGACTTTTGTGAACATCAAGTTTCGCGGCTCTTTTGGTCTTTATTACCCAGCATAATAATATGTAGATAGGGGTTTATGGGTTATTATGTCCTCAATGCTTTAAAGGTCAGCTAGCTATGTATGTCCTCCACGATTGAAACCAGACTTTACAATAGCCAAATGTCTAGAGAGGCTTCGTCAAAGTTGTTTGACGAATTTTAATCCGATGTATAAAGAAGTTTCGCTTAGTGAACCTGCACTTGCAGCTGTGCTATGTACAGTTTTTGATGAAACCTATTTACAACAGAAGCAACGACTATGAACAAAGGGTACCTACAATAGTCTGCAGGATTATTCGGCGTTTTACAAACTTGTTAGTCGTTAGACGGTTCGCACTATTTGTGGTGTACAATACCTCAACAATTACTAGCGACAGCTAGCTAGTTTCTGTTTGCGGGTTCGCCCGCATGAAACTTGTATTTTCAACTGCCAGTTTATGGTAATTAGTTTAGGTACTTACGTACATGCAAATGGTTGTGGAAACTCGAAGCCTATAAAATTTAACTCTATGAGCAAAAATTGCATCCGTACTTATTTACAAGTTGATAATTTAGGCTGAATTTAATGTTTGCTAAACAGACTCAGGAACAGAGCTCTTTAAATTGAAATTTCTTCTTAGAAGCGTACAGTGCCAGATGTTGGATTTCCCTTTAAAGCTAAGTAGGTAAATACTTATGTTTCCCTATGAATCCCATGATTAAACGGATTCGAGGAACGTGTGAGTATCTACATAGAGTAGATATTTTTATTGACATTCAACATATGGAATTTCTTTGATTTTATGTAGAACTTACACCAACTTAATTACAATAACATTTGAGTAAGAAATCTGTACTACATCAGTAGGTTGTATTCATACGATGTACCTAACCTACCTATATACCTAGGTTATGGATGACAAAATTAAATGTAAGCTCTTGAATTCAAATCTCAGCAAATTCAAAAATGTGCTAAATGAAACAAAAGCTTTCATGTTATAGTACTACATAAATAGTGTAAGTAATTTATTGACGTTGGGAACAGACTAAAAGTGTATCTTTTTCATTTTGTTAACCAGTCACACCGCTGTGACATATGGACAGGCAGCGAGTAATAGGCCTTTGTTTTGACTCGCTGGGAACATAAAACACACTATTTTGTTTGTAGGCTTTAGTTCCATCCGTAGATAAGGTACTGCTTTAAAAGAGCAGGAAAATATGAATAGAGAACTTTTGGAAATGGAACAGCACTGCATTCATTTGTTTGATACAAAGTTCACAATGGAAACGAGATGTCATAGAGTAGGCATTGGAGAGAACAAGCAAAATCGGGATGAAAAACGTAATTAAAACTGGACTTTTTTTACGAATAAACATAACTTTAACAACAGGATTCTGAGCATATTTATTGGCGATTTTCTAAGTGAAAATGAACAGAGAACCCACTGACATAAGTGATAAGTGCCCAGAAAAGCAACCATTTTGTCGTCTGAAATTTACAATAACCGAAAACGCGATCTCTATCCGCGAATATCTCTCATCTATCTAGTATTGTTTCGTCTACCGCAGCAAACATCAAACAACATTCGCCATTCAATTACCGACGCGTGTATCCGCCAATAGGTACAGCATTGTCAATATCCGCGCAAACACTTGAGGGCGTCGTGCGACTAATTTCACGGCGGTCCGCGCCGATGAGAGCGCTTTAAATACGCACCTAGTTGACGGCTGCCGTTTGATATGAGTTATGTACAAGGTTTAATTAGAGGTAACTTATCGTGGGCAATGTAGTGGTCTGACATTTGAAGATTTTAAAACCAAAATGTCCAGGACCGATGCCGAAATTTGGGATTAGATAAAATATTACACTTCTTCTTTGTACAACATATTAGCTGCTTCATTAGATAGGTACCTGTTAAAGATGACTAAAGTTGACGGAGGCAGCTATATCTACCAAAAATGTGAATGGCTGGCTATTATAGCTCGTATAGCTCAAATTAAAATCAAATCCGAACTGTATATTAAAAATTGAGTAATTAAAGGGCAATGTGCAATATGCGCATAGAACAACCGAAAATCCGAATACCCAATGCAATTTTGGTTAATACGCAAGCAATTTGTAGCGTCAGCATTTTCACACCGATCCATTTCACCGTACACCGACCAAATTGGAAGGTGAGTACCGAGCTTTATAATCAATCAGTGGGAGAACAGGTTAATTTACATGACGAGCTAATTCTACGCTGTGTACACGAATAATTGCTGTAGTCAGCTTTAGAACAACTACGGCGCAAAATTTCGTATTGTCGTGGAAGCTTGCAAATTGTTCCTGTATTTTCTTTGTTCGAATTTCCCCTGTTTACGCGACACGCTAGGAAGTAGTTGGAGGGTGGTGAAGGGAGGCAGGCAGGTTAGACGTTAAAAGAAAGAAGCTCGGGATTGCAGGTGTTTTATTGCGGTCCGGCGCTTGTTATGTGAAACCCTACAGGTTTTCGCTTTGCATTTTTTTGCGATACCTTTAGTTACGCATATTTCCCTTTTGGTGTCCTCAGGTGCACGTGTCCAGTTACCTGAGGCTCCAATAAAAAAAAACTTTGGCTGGTTCATTGTAGTTGGAGATAAAAATGTACGGAAAGTCCACTAATCTTACTTTTAAACTTAAAACCCTCTGCATTTGCATCTTCCACTTATAGAGCCATTAAGAAATCGCGAAACTTCCAAACAACCCTAATTGTCCATACCACAAACTCACCTTCATTAAAAACTGCTGAACCCTACAGAATTACGGCAGCATGAATATTTAGCAGTTATTTGCCTTCCGCACTGTGGACTGCTCAAATTGCACAAATAGTTGCCAACGCCCGCACCGATATTAGCATAAAATGAGCTTTTATTATGAGCATGCTAACTTAGCAGACGGCCGCGGTAGACCGCCACGTTGCCTCCAACACATTATAAATGTGTTTAATATTGTGAAGACACGTTGCCAGGGTTTGGTTTTGAAGCACGCCTCTTGTGGTGTAGCTTCGGGCTGGCACCTGCGATACGCTAAACTTTTGGGAAAAGAAGAAAACACACCGTTTGCTTTTAGAATTGGTAACAGATGAACAAAAATGAAAAAATGGAAGAACAAAAAGTTATATTTTCGTACTTACAAATTTACTTTTTCCCCAAATCTTGTGTAAGCTAGATCTGACACTCTTAAGCAGAGGCTTATTTCTGTGTACGCTCTATTTATTTGGGTGTATAACAAAAACGATGCCCATGAGTGATTTTTACGATTTGCGTGGGACGAAAAAACCGCCAAAGGTTTGTTCTTTATTTCCCAGGTCAGCGAGGAAGGAAGTTATTTACGACTTACAATACTTTAGGGCTTCGTTCATTGGCTTTCCGGAGAATACAAGGATATTATTTAGGAATCTAAAACAAATTTACAATATCTGGAGGTTTGAGCAAAATTTCGTTATAAAAAATAAAGCCGAGCTGATTTAGAGGAGCTTAAAGATCTTTCCAAAGTAATTCTCAAAAAACGACTTCGGAATCAAATACACGTTCATGTGCCTTTTTTCCTCACCTTTTCCTTATCCAGTAAAAAGGAAAAGTCCACCAAATGAATCTTAATCTTTGAACGATCCGTCCAAACGACAACTAAGTTAACTTAGGGGGTGGAAACTTCTGCACAAACTAGACAGAACTTCTTGGTCATCGCTTTTGGATTTTCTTACCTTTTCGACGGCGGAAAGTTAGGAAACTATACAAAGTCCACTAGTCCCACACCAAAATATAATCAAGACGGAGTTTGAAAAAATACACCCGTAAACAAGACATCAAGTACTTTCTTTATTTTGCAAAAGGGCCTACTTAAAGTATGAATAACAGGCGAAAACAAAACAAGACATTCGTGGAAATGTTCTAACTTTGCTAATAAAGCCAACTTTGCCAGAAATTGCGTAAACTAAATTTGTTGGAGCACCGTGACCGCATCATATATCTCATTTGTTTCATTTGCCACGGTACCCAAATAGCTTAAAGTTCTCAATGTGGTCCTATGGTTGCCTAGGGAAGCGTTGGTTGCTGCGACGGAATAGGATGGTCGTAAAATGCCTGACTACAGAAGGACCACTTTCATTATTCCGCGAATTGCTCGAAATATCGGTAGTGATTAACTCTGCGTTAGTCGTTCTACGCAGAACAATTTAATGTGTCTATCTGGAATAGACTGCATATATGAGGTATTAATAATACTTAGGAGTAATTTACTTCAGATGTAAGGATTGGATGACATAGCGACAGTGTACCTTCTATAGCACATAAATATTATGTAGTGATATCGCTATCACATCATGCTTGGCTCAGCGGCGGTCGAAGGAACACGTTGTAACAGCTGCTACTGCACCGACATAATATATTATTTGCCTTATATTGGACATTTTATTAGACAACATTAAAAATAAATCGTTTATGAAGCAGATGCCTCTCGCTTCCTTTTGAACGTAGAAAGGATTAAGATTGATACATACGCCTTAAATATGGCAAGTCGTTTTTCATCTTGAACAAACAAAGCAGTGTTTGTTTCCTTGCAATGGTAAATACAACTGAACCCAAATCTCGTATTCTCATTATTTAAATCTTTTGCATTATTCCATAAATCACCATCAATTGTGTTTTAATCCAGTTTTCTCCAGAAATGAAGCTTCGAATTAAAAGCAGGACTGTGTCACAAAGACTTCGTTTATTCAATCTACACTTACATTGGGATTCCGACTTGATCTTGGCAGCTTAGCTTACCATAGAGCGATATTCTTGGTCGTAGCTTGCACAGCTGCCGTCGTGATTATTCAAATTTCGTCTACTCGACGTTTACGAGATGCCGCGGAAGAAACACTTAGATATAAAACCAATGTAGGCCTCTGTGGTTATTTTAATCTGACATGGTTATGTTATGTTTTTTGTTCGTATCCTGTATTCAAGGAATATGAAGAATATTTTTCAAGCTTAACGTGCTGTTGTCTGTACCTTACGAATAGGATTTTTCTAATAACAGGATGACGTGAGTAAGTAGGTACCTAAGTTTAAAGCAACATTATCAAGGAATTACTAATTACACAGTGAGGGCACGCAGACATATTTTATTAAAACTATCGAATTCAATATCGAAAAAACATCAGAATTAAGCTCATTCATTCAAGCAACGGTGTGTTGAGTCAGCAGGATCCAATTTTAGATTTTATATACGACGATTGAACTCTGACCTTCTCAGCTTAAAATATTTGTTTTTCGACAGTAGGACGCATTTATTTTAAGATGGCGTATTAAATTTGTCGAGACATCTCTGCCTAACAAGTTATTTATAAACGGATAATCGGTGATAATTAAATGTTGTTGGAAAGATGTCTCAATGATTATATTTGACGGCATGGTAACAATAAAAAATATGACACATGCTACACCAGGAGTAGGAAGTGAGTAAAAATTTGGATTTCGATGAGTCATCATTGATGAATCATACCGAAGAGAATATATTACGCTAGCTTCCGTCAGCGGTTATGCCCGCGGTCCGTGGGGACTTCTATTTTAGACTGTACTTCGCGCAACTGGATAAAAGTAAGCTACACCCTTTATCGGGCAATAGACTATCAAACACTGAAATAATTTTTGAAATCGATCCATTAGTTTCTAAGATTAGGGCGTGCAAACAAACAACCAAACAAACACTTCAGTTTTATAGTATTATATATGTAGATGATATATTCATAGCGTTATGGGAAGCGCTAAACCGGACGTTGTTCCGTTTGAATTATAAATTTTTGTTTTTATAGTTCTGTAAAAAGAATTTGTCTTGAGTGTTCTAATTTAATTCTGATAACATAAATATCCGGTTGGGTCTTGATTTACGTACACGTTAGTAAAGTAGATACACCATAAAGTCCGCTTTTGAAAAAAAAAATGGCAACGCTTCTTACTACGAACTTATCCACGAATTTTTCCTCAAACTTATTTTGGTCCTTTTACTAGACATACTCAAAAATAAATTAATTTCACGGTCAAAAATAACTTTCCGTACATCCTCCCCTATCATCTGCCGCCTCCATAATATTTTAGTCAACAGGCTATCAGGCGTCATAAATCAAACATTGTACCGACGCATCGTGGAGATGTATTTATACCGAGTGACTAGGCGAAACTGTCCCTTGTATGGTAATCCTGACTTCTTTTGAAGCGAGATTCAGTAATTACCGGTAAACACGGCACAGGCTGCGTGGTAATGTTGACTTTGCGGTTTTAATGACGACACAAATTTATGCCCAAATCAAGGAGGCAATGGATGATGGTGGTATATTCAACGAGAATACATAATGCGGAGTAATGTAGGTATAATTGAGTTTTTAGGGGCTTCTGTATACGGTATATAGCCAAACAATGAACTGCAAAGTAAGGTTTAATAAAGGATATCCTATTTTTTTTTGGTATATGCTTTGTTCATCATCATCATCTCAGCCTTTTTTTTTTATCGTCCCTCTGCTGGGCACAGGCCGCCTCTCCCACGGAGAAGGATTGAGCGTTACTCACCACTCTTGCTCAAGGCGAGTTGGTTGTCCTTAAATAAATTAATTCAGCAAAATAGCACAACGATTTCGAAATCTATTGCTCTCCTTCTACTTCAGTTGAAGTCGTTGTTATGATGAAGTGGATAACATTTCGCCGTGTTTATCTGTTATCTTTCTCCGCACTGCTGAATAAAACATTACGAACCCTAAGAATGAACAAAGATCTTAAAAATACTACAATCATTGAACTGCAGGCAGAATCATTCTTTAGTAAAAATAGTTTTAAGCAACAATTTAGGACCGGAAGGACATTAAAAAAAAAGTCAAAGACAGAACACGTTAATCATATTTGATGAAAGATTTGGTGACAGACTAGCGCTTAGTGGATTCCACATGTGACCAAAAGGCTGGCCAATACTTTGGCCAACGAATCAGCATTGCCCTCCTTTTGGGCACGATCCCCGCTGACAGCGATGCGGATGAGTTTTATGACGCAATATTTTAATTTGTCCTTTTTTTTATTTTTATTTAATTTTTTGTTTATTTAGATTAATTTGTTATTAAATTGCAAATATTATGAAGTATCTGAAAGGGCTGCGGGATGTTCGAATGATTTACTTACCTCTGGTATTCAAAGGAATCTAGAAGGAACAAAGATGGGTTTTAGTCAGTATGTAACTCTCGCCGCACGCACAGCGGAAGAGCTCATTAAATTTGATGATATCCCATCTGAAAAAAAAAGACTATAATCCTCGTTATGCCTTTCGGTAGCCTGATATTTATTCCATATAAGGTTATTATATTCCCGCATAACTCTTCGAAGCTACTTAAACTGCGGAACCGAATGTTTACGGATAACATAAAGTAGAATGTGGGTGATAAAATGTTGCTTTAGGACCAATTTTATATTATCAGGCATGGGATACTGGATTATTGTGTCAGGGTTTTAGCGTACGAGTTAGCTTTTATGATAATAGAAGTAGCCGATGACCATAAATGGTGTGTATGAAAAAAATATTATATTTTGATGCATTTCTACGCAATGTAAACTTAAATTGACTTGAAAATTAATGATAGTAATCATTCTCGGACTCAATATCCTACTACTATTATAAAGGCGAAAGTTTGTATGTATGGATGGATGGATGTATGGATGTATGGATGTTTGTTACTCTTTCACGTAAAAACTACTGAATGGATTTGAATGAAACTTTACCACAATATAGCTTATACATCAGAATAACATATAGGCTATTTTTATCCGGGTATGGAAAGTACTTCCCTCAGAAAGCGGGTGAAACCGCGGGCGGAAGCTAGTTTTAAATGAAGTTTTTCAATTAAAATATTGTGTCCGAGAATTTCTCTTCACTTTTTTTTTTTTTTTTTTTTTTTTTTTAATGAAACTAATAGCACTATGTTCTAATCTATCTTAAAATAACCGCTAGTAAAATTACCAAGTATTTGGATATAGCTTCTGCCAGCGTTTTTATTCGCTTCCTGAGAGAACTACTTGCCGTACCCGGATAAAAGTAACCTATATGTTATTGTGATGTATAAGCTATATTAATGCTAAGTTTCATCTAAATCCAGGTAGTAGTTTTTACGTGAACGTCTTACAAAGTCTTACAAGTACTTATAAATTTTCGTTTTGATATTAGTCGGTTTCTTGTTTATTTTATGGCTGTAAACAAGAAGAGAGTAAAACACAATGCCAGCAGACTAATCAAATATTCTGCCCATGAATGTTGTGTCGTAATTCGGTTGCGGTTTCAACTGGTTAACCTGATCATCAAAACCGAATTGATAGACAACATATTGACCCAATCGGCTTGCCAATTAATTGTGTTGCGCTGTTCCTATGTATATTGTGTGGTTTTCATAACGATACAGGATACATAGGACGCCATGATAACTAATACCTACGTGGACTTTATTCGTCTGACGTTTGTTTAAACAAAGAGAGAAACGGACGAGAAATTGTGACAATTTCGACTCGAAGCAATGTTAATGACAGTCTTATTCAATTTAGTTCCTTACTTCTTTCCAATTTTACTTTCAAAGCGTTTATAAATCTACAAAACCTATCTCAAATTTTCACCGTCCTTAGCATTCAAGTGACGTTGATGTTTCTTGAGAAAAATTACGAAATTCCTGTCACGTTGTAATATCATTTACATATAAATCATTCTTGAGAAATGGTTGTCTTTGGTACGTACACTGTTTGTCAGATTTTTCTCGCCTGAAACAAGAGACGATTATTCTGATACAAATACTTTGTTTTTGTTATCAATGTGATGGTCGTTTCCTTATGCATAAAGCACTTGACTCCTATAATTTATTTGTGAGTGTTCAACTTAGGTTTATTTCAATTATATTTCTAAAAATATTTTCAAGGTCCTTGTCCATTTTTACAATAAAATTGAACAGCAAAAGAAAAAAACAATTTGAACAACTGTAGTAGATCGTAAACTTTTAAAAGGCATAAAAACCCCATAGGTACGACTTTTACTAAATACATATATCTTCATTCAACTAGATATATTATTCAATTATAATGGAAAACCTAGTTATATACAGATGAACCTCTCTCTCTTTATACCACTTCGAACAATACCATAGCCTGGTGTATAATTTAAACTTGGGGGTGGCAACAGTTAGATCTGCATTGTTCACGTCCAGGCCAGGCTATCTCGTTTATGCTAATACTTTCTTAACAGATTAAAGCTTCGGAGAGAATTTGAATAGCGCTTATATTAACTTTTGGCTGTCCGTGGATTTGTGTTTGGGTATCTACTGTTTTAGGTATCTGTATAAAAAAATATATTATAAATTATAAAATGGTTTGATAAACGATTTCAAGGAATGAAAACCTACCGTTTAATTTTGTTACAAAATCATTTTAAAAATTAATATATTTTCTAACAACCATTTTCAAATGACTGTTTATTAAAATTCTCCAAATAGCTGATGTTTCGAACTCCATAATTTTATCACATTTGGCAAAGGTAACATTCTTGTGCTAGGGAAGGACCTCACCGATCGATGGAGGCGCCCTCTCGCGGTTTTATGTAGCGGAAACCGAGTCGCCCCACGACTGTGCCTCCGTCACCTGATATTTGCGTATAGAAGGACCACAGTGTTAACTTATGTTTATTATTAAAGTTGGCAGGTATGCATAAATCACTTATTTGAAACAAGTTGGAAGCTGGTTGCGGAATGAATAACGAAGAATATCGTTTTTCTTTATCAATGTTTTGGAAGTTTTTTTGAATGTAATATGTAAATTCTTTTTAAATTATAGCGCAGAATAATTATGTAGGTAATGTGGTTACCCAAGGGACAAAAATGACCGAAAATTTAGTGATGAGAAAACCCATCAATCAAAAAGTACTCATGCCTGACATATTATGTGCCACTTACGTTTTATGTAAATTTGTGTAAAGCTATACTTCTGCAATTCTTATTCTTCGAGTTTACAAAAGGAATGCCTATAGAGATATAGACAATGTTCTATTGTTGGAACATTGGCTATTTATAAAGAAAAAGAAAAAAAGTTGTTTTATTACTTTATGATATTTGTTTACAGAGAAGCTTGACTAGGTACATGAAATAAATTTTATTTCAGCTTCCTTTTTAATATGAATTTATTGTGATTGTCTCTGTTATTGTTTGTAGAAAGTTATTTTTGCAGTGAACCTAATTTTATACACTTATTTAAGGCAAACTATTTTATTGATTGAGATTCTGTATTGAGAAATAAGGTATTTTTCACCCTCTTTCTTCTCGAATACATAAGTAATGCTAGCATAATAAAATCAATTTAATAGCAGTTAGCTATAATGAGGAAAAGGTAAAAAAGTTAGCTATAATGAGGAAAAGGTAAAAAAGTTAGCTATAATGAGGAAAAGGAAAAAAAAACAAGTAATTTTTATAAGCAATGTAGACTACAGCAAATACCTACTTTTTAAATAGAATTTTCCAATTTGACGACTACGTAGGACAAATTGGTTGGTAACATCCCCCGCTTGAGATGGCTCGGTAGATAAGGTGTCACAATGAGGCACCCCTACAGAACGATTGGGTCAATGTTGTCTCACTTGCTTATCTTTGCTTTCCACGTGACCGGTGAGGATCGATTTACTTCCCACTTTGATAAGGTTAGGTGCTCTTTGCCCCAACGTTTTCTAAAAGCTTGGGTTGCTTAGAAAAAATATTTTATAACAAACTTTTTACTGAATAGTTTCTGTGTATATTTTAAAATATGTAATGACCAAAAGACCATTTTATACTGACTTCGTTAATATGATTGAGTTTGGGTAGTCAATTTACATATAAATAGTTTATAAGTCAACAGAGCATTAAATTGGTATCATGTATTCTTGTATGATTAATTTGTTTCAAACTTTCCGACATTTTTGAACTGGTATCAATCTACAGATGTCAGCACATTAACCTACATCAATCTGTTAAATTTATTTAATAGATTTTCAACCTTAATACAATATCGGAAGGTTAATATTCGATTGGTAAAATTAGACAGATTCGTGTAGCTTGACGTGCTGTCAAATTTTCTCAATGAATTTTGAACCGTATGCTTCAGCGATAATGTTGAAAGTCTATAAAGGAAATTTAACAGACTGTACTAACCTGATGAGCTGGCGTTTGTACATGATTTAGTTTTACTGTGTTTCTCTAAAAACTATAGAAGGACCACAATAAAAATAAATCTCGATCAACGAGAGGTATGTATCTAGAAAAAACAGTACATACTGTTTACAGTACATTCGTAAATGCTGTTGACTTAGTTTTTATTTACAATACATATATCAAAGATCAATTTAAATAGAAATGACCTGAGCTGCTCACGTGAACAAAGGAATGTAATTAAGAGCACATTCGCATAAGCGCTTAAAGATGCCATTAATTCCATTGATACAAAATTCCTCCGTATAATGAGATGGAATAGATGCTGGGATAGTCCGCATTGAAGTAGCGGTCTATAGATTCTAATAATTGTCTCGATTGTAGTTATTGAAAGAGTTCTTGAGACATAGCTGATACGATGGATTGCAAGTATCGAGATGAGATGATAATTTTGTTTTTTAACTTATTGGTCTTTCAGATTGAGGGCCTGTTTCACCACCTACGGAGAAGTTTCAGTTACTTTATTTGGAAGACAATTTAAAAAAAAATCTGTTCCATTTCCGAATTTCTTCGGTAGAAAGTGGATATTCGGGCATTGTAAAACTGGCCCTAAATAAAGGTAAGTTTAAAACATCGGACATTGCTATCTATTGTCTTATCGATACACCTACCTGCAGTTTCTCTCACATGCCCGGGAACTTCTTCCTATATACCAGGATGAAACATAGCTTATGCTCAACGGGGGTAGTGTAGCTTCAAAACAGTCTAGTACTTTTGGAGCAATTCAAACAAACGATTTTTTCCTCTTTATAATATTAATATATATTACCTGTGTTTTATTACAGACTAAATATTATAATATGTGTAGGTGAATGGACAAATACGACATGTAGGTAAGTTAAATGTGTGAGGCCATGTGAAAGTATTATTTGTGAACGATATGAGACGTTTGATTTCATGTTCACTGAGCTGGAATCTAGCGAGCCTATGCCTTAGAATATTTTGTCGAAAGGGTAGACTTTCAACTTAAAACATGTTTTAAGATACGCAGGTTTTCATGTTTATTTTTGTATTTACGTATCTGGATCTTACAGTAAAGAGAGCTCAGGAATGTATCAACTATGTATGAACATAACACTCAAACTATGTAATTAAATCAAAAAATGTAGTGAAAAGGCTTTGTACTTTTAAAGGCCGTGCATTTTTTTGGAAAAGCCCAATGACAGATCTGGGTGGATAGACGGACATGGCAAATTATACGAGAGAGTATCTTGTTTTACTACAAAAACCAAAAACTAAGCCGCCCGGACAGCGCTCCAACAGCATGGAGTTTGTAATTTCTGTATTTTTTGCTGTGCAGCCTTGTAATATGTCGCTGGTGATATATAAAAGGAATGGTTAATCTCCAGTTTGCATGGTTGTTTTTCAAAATGCGTGTTGCTAGTTGATAAAAATATTTATTTTTTAATAACACCGACTTTATTGCAGGCAATGTTTAAGGAGTCACTGATGTTTTTCCACGGTCTTTTTTAATCCATCATTTTTTTTTCACTAGTTTTTAATTAAGTACCATGCTTAACTAAACTTTAAGGGCCAGTTTCACAATGTCCGAATAGCCGCTATCTACCGAATAAATTAAAAAATGGAACACAATTTGTATGAAATTTTGTACCAAATAACTAACAGCAACTTATTCGTAGATGGTGAAACAGGCACTTGGGGCCAGTTTCACAATGTCCGAATAGCCACTATCTACTGAAGAAATAAAAAAATTGAACAGAATTTGTATGAAATTATCTACCAAAAAACTATCTGGAACTTATTCGTAGGTGGTGAAACAGGCCCTTAATCTTTTGTTGCATAAGAGAATTAAAATGAACTGAAACAATTGAACAATCACCTGTTAACGTTAGGTATTTTGGAAGTTGGTAAAGGGATTATGGACTCAAACATCTACATAATATAGGATCCGCTGATAACCCAGAAATTCAGAGAGTTTAAATTGAAAATTTTGGGCAAGGGAATCAAATTTGATGTGTATAATTAACGCCTCGTAATTCATAAAAGCAGTGTTTTTTTTTTTATTTTTCCCCTTATCCCGCGTACACACTGATAGTAGCAGCTAGTGTAAGTGCTTTGAGAGCGTGGTTGTATTTTCAAAAGTTAGCTGAGTGAATATTTTTAAGCGCTTTTAATTTTCATTTCATTTAAAGTTGTTTTTTTTATAATTCCCGGAATCGATCTGAGCCTGTGTGTCCATTTAACTCTTCTAGATACATAACAGGTAGGGCTTTTACTTTCGTTTACCTGGATGAACGAGTAGATGGCGTAGTAGAAAGTAAATGGCAGACCGTGCCACGCCGGAGGTCGCGGGTTCGATTCCGTATCAATCAAATATAAGTCAAAAATGTGTGTGCACGTACATGGGTGTTTGGTTTATTCTGGATGTTCTTTAATATTTATATAAAAAAAAAAAAACTATAGAAGTACGTTTATAAGTTGTCTAGTACCCATAATACAAGTTCTGATTAGTTTGGGTCTAGAGGACGTTGTGTGAGAAATATTACATTCGTATTAATAACAAAGGCCTGAATATGTTTTCTTGACAGAAATCACTTCCAATACGCTTGGTACAGCCTTTTTTAGATACAAATGCATCTGCAGTTGACACTTTACAAAACGTTCAGAAACGAATTAATGAACCATTATGTCCGCTATTCGTTTTTATTTCATTGACAGCTTTCAACGGGAGAGCTGAGGGCTGACTAATCTAAATAAACAATTAGTTCGACGTGGCATTGGAGTGTTGACACTTTACATTTACAATCTGTGAGAAATTGAGGGGTGTGAACTTGTGAATAACGTATTGCTTTTAAAGGCTTATTACTGGCGAGCTTTGACTTATAGGACCAAAGTTAAAGTACGAAAGTATACCTTGAAACTGTTGACTAAATGCTATCAAAAGTACTGTGAAGAAGTGTACTGAAAAAAAAGAAAGTCTCGATTTGTTTTTTTTTTGTTTCTTTTCTATTTTTAAATGTAATAAAAAGATGGTTTAAAATGTTCGAGATTTGAATAGATATTATGTCAGTGTTCCATTCCAGCCGTCAAAAATTAAATTAAAAATATCAAAATTTAAAACTCGAAAATGCCGTTTAAATGTGAATATAATTTTCTGTAAGGTAATGCGTAGGTTACTTAATCCCAGACATCTTACAAAGACAGTTCAACCAGCTGTTAATGTGAATGAATTCAAGCGTCGCATCGTCGTAAATATTTATTGGGTCAGTTAAGATCTCGAAAACTACGCTGTTAGTGGTTTAAAGTGTTACTGGCGCAATCAATGTCACTTCACATTATACCCGATAGCACTCGACGTGTTTGCGGTCGGACACAGTATTCTGAAGTTAATTGGGACTGAAGCGGTCTCTATAGGTGGTGTGATACTGGGATAGTGAATGCAGAAAGTGTATGTATTGCATGGGAAATTCGCAAGGTTTTAAAAGATCTATTTTTAGTAGGGTTGCTAGTACCTACAACGCGGCTTTCGTGTAGTGATTTAGGTATTCAGAATATGTATAGACATATTTATTTATTTTATTAGCTGTTGCCCGCGTGGGCATTAGGTGATTAATATTACCCCCTGGATATGATAGCGTGATGATAAGTAGCCAATATGTTAACCCGACCTCTTAGTTATATTCATGCCAAATTTGAACCAATCCGTGTAGAACTTTTTGAGATTATCCCGGACATACAAACAGACAAACAGACAAAAATTCTAAAAACTGTATTTTTGGCTTCGATATCAATTAAATTGTAGATCACACCCCAATTAAATATTCAATGTACATAATGTAATAATTTTTAATAATGTAATTATTAAAAAATATTCAATGTACAGTTTTGACTGTTCCACGATTTTATTTTATGTATAGATATATCGTCCCAAACTAAACTAAATAATTGAATGTTATCGTATTAATTTAATTGAAAAAAATTGCAAACCTTAAAAACTCATCACACTTTTATCATAAATTACAAGCAGTAAAGTACAAGAATTTAATTAACGATACGATCTAAACTTATTCTAAGTTTGGCTTCGCAAAAACGGAGCGAGACGAGATCTGTTTAAAAATTTTTGTTTTCCTTGTTGTTTTCCTTTTAATTTCCACGTTTTATCTACAAGATTTCGCTGATTGATTTTCGCTAAAGCTCTTCGTCTCTTAGGTAGGCAGGTGCTTTTTATTAGTCGCGTCCATTTATCTTGGTCCTTCTGTTATCGGGTCTGTAACTATTACCTAATTGACATTTGGACAGAGGTACACGCAGATGTCTTGGCCGATGTTGTGAACCTGATTAATTGTCCGCACATGTGTTTGACAGACCTTCTGTGAGAAAATAGAGGATACTATGTGAGGGATAATACTCGGATCACAGGACCAAAAGCTAGTCTATTTTGGTCCTTGTGATATATTAGTGCCTGTAAAAATAAATCAAGTGAAATAGGAGCTACAAATGTAAGGGGCTCTTCCTCCATTTGTTGATGTGAAAACCACTTTAGAACCAATATGTTGTAACGGCGTATCGCTTGAGAGCTTCTTATGTTACACGCTTTAAATTAATAATGTAAACAATTTCTCAACGACTTTGTATATTTGATTTTGGTGGGGTTTATGGATAGTTTGATTTATGTTTTTCTGCACAAATGAAACACATTAACTGGTTTTCACGAGAATCTGTATTTATTCAAGAAATTTTCTAAAAATGTTGTTTAGTGTGAACTTTAAATATAAAATTGTTGCGTTACATTTTTTTTGGCAAAGTATAGTATAAAAGTCATGCTTGGTTAGGTCTAGTGATTATTGTACCTACATCAAAACAATAGCATGTTAATCATTCAAAACAATGAAAAAAAATATTAACATTGAACAAATCACGGATCTACATATTTAGGCGTAATGACGCGACAATGTAAAATTAATTAATTCTAAAAGATCAGACACACGCGACTCTAATTAGCGCTAAGGCTACACCTAATTAGCTCTTGCAGGTCGTCATTAGTACGATATATAAAGGTGGGTGTAGACAGTCTGGTGTCGGGCAGCCATTGTATGCTTGAGGGCCCTGGAGACATCTCAAGCGTCGTGTGTGCTACGCCTTATTGAGTTGTATGGTTGTACGCCGCTAGTTTTGTGGAGTTCGTAAGCCGTCTGGCCCACGTTTGGGACATAAATTCCGGATTATGACCCACCACTTCTGTAGATTAGGGCTTTAAAAGGGATGTGTTTTGGTCCTTATTGATAATTTCATAAATTATGAGGAAGAGGGGATTGTTGTCAAGTTATAAATTGATGACGCATGGAAGTTGATAAGACCCTATTTTGGTTTTGAGTTTTGAAGTCAGTTTCCTCCTTAGGAGTCCTCTTTAGCATTCAGGCTATACTTAACATTGATCTCTGGTTAGAGACAACTACGGAAATTCATCATAATATCTATCCAAGTGGTAATTTGCTAGGATGCTTGAACTGGATAAATCATTATGTAAATATCCACTTGTATTCGTAACGAATACATCCGTCCGTTGCTGCTAAGCGATTTATGGGAACCTCGCAAAATAAACTAAATACAATAATATCAACCTATACACTGAAGAAATAGGGTTCAAAATGCATTAATGGCGGTTCAAAGGATACCCCGTTTGAAGCAGGTCGCTTGTCGCCCTTTGAGGAAGGACTCAAAGTGATAAATACAGCAAAATAGCTTCACAAAATTCAATACCGAATGTTTTTCTTTGTGTATGTTTCGATACAGTAAACTGTGCGCGTTGGAGTCGATTTTATGTGAATAAAATGGATGGAGAGAAAATTCTTTGTGCATTAATATAATATAACTTAACAGAATGTACCTAGGATTTAAAATTAGCTGAACCAGCTGCACAACAGTCCATTCTTTCATTTCTGTTTTGTTTTTTATTTATTTTTCAGTGATTTATCTACGAGTGATTTTTCCTCCCCTAAGAATCAACCTCGCACATCAAGATTTTTTCTAAAAAATAATTATCGAAACCGATCTAATTGATTCCGAGATTTACGCCTGGCAACACATTCAACGATTCTTTTTTTATATAATAGATATAACAAAACACAAATCCAAAGACTAAGACGGCTAGACAAGCGGCAATCTATATTTCATCAGGCATCCTCTTACATTGTACACTTCCTCGCTCACGGCAGTTACGTCGCCTCCTGCAGGATGCATGATGCTCTATAAAACATATATTGACATGATGGAGCACCTTTATTCTGGAAGAGCGATACAGTACCGCGAGAGGAGACTAGTGCGATATAGGTATAGTTATAGGTAGATGTCATTAGTGTTGTTGAAAGCTGTCGACCGTCCAACTGTCCAACAATGATTAAGAATTAACAATGCACCCTCTGAATTACTTATGCGTTTATTAGCCTTGTAAGATGCCCGATTCTGGTGAGACAGTTCCTTATTGCTGTGTAGTCAAGTACATAATTTATTACTTCAAAATCTTTCTTGTGTAGGTATATGCTATAGTAAGCATTTTCTACTTATAGATACAGAAAGTGGTGAATTAGGTTTAATTTACATACTCAAATTAAAAAAAAATGTGAGCCTATTAAGAAAAAACTTAAACGCGAAAAATCTCTTAGCCCACCTTCTAGTGCAAAGCATAAAGTGATAATAATTTCTTTCGTATACAGAATAGGGCTTTTCTGTTCGCTACAATCGTCACGAACATCTGCGACTTTATTCGTGTCGTTATAAATAAGATTTGTAGCGACTAACATCTCCCATTTTACGATATGAAAGCAAAGTTAACTTTACAGGAAATTATCCCTTTCCCAGAACATTGGTTTACATGTCTTATAAGCACATCAAGCTACCCGAAACTGTAAAATTTTCCCAAACAACTTTGACCCATATGCTTTAGCGATAAAGTTGAGAATCTACTAAGGAAATTTGTCAGATTTTACTAGCTAGATGTGCGGGCGTCTGTACCTACACAAATAGAAAAATATGTTGTAAATCGCGCCATAAAAACACAAAAAGTAAAATTGGTAATGAAAATAAAATGTTCACAATATCACCAATGACAAAAATCAACAAGCATATAGTTAGTTCTGCGAGTGTATAGTCACTTCCCTCGTATACCATGAACAAAATGATAACTTCCGAGCCCTTAGCTGCACGCGCGCATAGCACGGATTGCGTTGTCTCCGGCGCATTGAAATCGACAATATCCTTTGCGCGCTTCCCTCCAGCCTCCCCCACCGGCCTTCGATCGACTCCTCGTGATGTGACATGTGACATTCGACCACATTCGACTGTTAACAAATTTTCCATGACGCGCGAATTTGCCGAGAGTTTCCAGTGCTCGAGTGGTTTTATCGATTACTCAATTTAGAATAGAGATGATTGGCGAATGTGTTGCATAACCATCATACATAGGTAGAGAGAGGTATAAATTCACTATGACAATCATAATCATAATCTTATTGCAAATCCACTATGTAAAATCCACAATGTACAATTAATAAAAAGTTAATAAAATCTGTATGTATGTACACTCAACAGTGTTAAATTAAAGGTCTAGGAAATCTAATCCAAAACCTATTTATGGGTAAATAAATGCCCAAACAACAGATAACATAGGAGTACAGACTTTAATTACTTAAATCACGCTACACGCCTTGCTTTTAACGAATTTAAGGACTTTGTATAATTACATTCTAAGTAGGTAGGTACCTCTTTAAAGTTGATTACTCTTGTTCTCACAATACCCTGAACCTTTCTTACCAAGGATTTTGGGGATACTTGTATAGTCTATATTTAGTTTGTCAAAGGAACAAGAAACGCCCCATATCCCTGAATAATTTTAATTTAAATGCAAAATACGATCCCAAAATACGTCTTAAACTTTGAATATGCGTAGGTAGGTTCTGATCTATTAAGTTTGCTTTAATCTGATGTATTTTAATTCTTTAGTAAATTCCTTATATACACATATGTACTAAACTAGAACAATACGAATTATACACATTTTAACAGGACACCAAACATCTAACTCTAGCCATACAGATTGGCTTTCATACGAGAGCATGTAAATTGCGTTTTATTCATCCTCGGTTTTTGCTGTTGGTGAAACAAAGGGATTCTAACAAACTAGGTTCGATCTCTTGGATCTATCTAGACAATTGACAATCCCTGTTGAATGTTGACGATGTGTTATGTATGAAAAAATATATTTATTATGTTACAACTCAGCCTCTGCCGAGTTTTAATATTTACTTGATTAAGAATTACCAAGCAAGGTTCAATGTCCCCACCATCCGTCAGTTTAAGTTAACTAATTGATATGGTATTAGCGTTACGCCGCGGGCACTGCCCATTTGGCCCCATCAAGTGTCTATTTACTAATTTCGCCGGAGAACCGGTGTCCTGCCCTCATGGCTGCAATAATAGCAGTACGAAATTGCTGCAACCCAGCCGAGTATCATTGAGTTAGATCAGTTAATCCCCTCGGGACGACGGCGGTTAATTCAGTGTCTGCCTGCGCTTACGACGAATTTGCGTGCTTTGATTTTTGTTCTATCACTGATATTTTTTGACACTATGAAAGTTTAAAACCAAAAAATGTCGTATCAAATAGTTTATTTAGAAATAATTGTTAACAATACCAATAACAATGTATCTATAATAGAGTTATAAGTGATTTGGTTGCGTGGAGATAGTTCAACAATGAAAATTACGGAAAATGGCGTCAGTTGCGAGGCGGGTAGGAGCGACGCGGTGGTCGTTACAGTTCAGCCAGACAGGTTAGTGGAGGAATTTAAGATAAGGAGTTCGTGCAGCCTTTTTTAGTGGCGTGAATTGCCGACATCAAATATATAAAAAAAAAATAAAGCAACATGGAAATTAAGTGAACGTGTTAGACCTGTGAAAACTCTAAACCAACTGACGAATAAATTTGCAATATTTTTGTCCGCTTTGAATTCAGAAATGGGATAGATCTAATCTCGCATAGCGTTCAAAGTGAATTTGATTTTCTACGATAAATTGATAGTATCCCTTTCCGCGCCACCGTTGGTAGAACCGATACAAATTCTACGTATAATACACAAAACGACAGTTCAGTTCCATCGATCGGTTTACGGCTAAAGTTTGCATTATTAAGCGATTCAAGTGTTCTACAAACTATCGATTGGTTTCATTCGAATTTAGAATAGTGTTTATCGTCCTCAAAATAAAAAGTATTTGTAAAATGGCCGTCATAAAAAAAAATTGAAACTGCTTTAAAATAAGGTTTCAAGATTCGAATACTCTAATTAATGCTTCTAAAAAAAAATAACACAACATTTGAAATTGGAACGCACGTTCCGACACCCAAAAAGTATGCATGTGTTGTTAAGTGACCAGCATTCCCCGAGGGCTCGTTCCACCGGCCGTCGACTTTTTATGAGTTCCAACCTAATTTTGTAATTATAACTCAAATATTTTCATGTACGGTCGCCATCCGTGCCGTAAACGGGTGTAATACGGAAATTCTACGTGCTCCGAGGCTATAGTTTACTGTTTACTCTCGTGTTTACGTTGGCTATGCTCAGAATAATAAGTAACCTAGTTAGTTTACCTCCGTATATGTTAGAAACAAAACAATGCTTACATTTGTTGGCATAACTTTAAACTTGTGTTACTAGTTTAACTAGTAAATAAGAAAGTAAAGAGAACTACCAACCAACATGCATTTCTGCACCTAAACTTTTTAACACCGCAACGATTTCTTGACGTCACAGGTTCTAGTGACCATAATACAATATCTACCATTTTGTTAAATAATCCTATGGTGCCAATGATAAAAAAGCTGTACCCTATAAATATCTTCTGAAACTAATTGCTGGTTTTCGAATTATTTCAACATAAGCGACTATTGTTTATTGACAAGATATCTACGATATTGTGTCCAAAGCTTTACGATGATCGTCACCCGTAACCTATAAAATGTTATTAAAAATATTTAGGTCAAGTAAGTAATCGTCCCCGCTCGCCGTAAAACATCCTGCGCCTACACTATCTCATTAAGTCCATGTTACCTAATTCACTAGCAAACGTAGTAATTTGCGTCCAAACTTAAGCTTCCGTCACGCAACATTAATATGTCACTTGTTAGTTCGTTACCCTATAACATCCCACGACTTAACAGATACATAGATACAAGTTGTAACTCAAAAACAGTTGAAAGGAGGATTAAGACCGCCTCCGACTGCCCCTCGCCCTATTTCCTGCTATTCCTTTAACTTTATAAACATTGTTCGTTCTATATACGCGGGGTCGTTGACCTCGTGCTGTTGACAGGGGTGGCCGCGATTAATTTTAAAATGCAATGGTATGTGAGCGTGGCACGCAACCCTACGTGAGATAGTGATAATTATTTAATAATGCATGCGAATTTGGTAAGCTTTGTTAATTCTGTTGTTATTTTAGACGATTTGCGTAGTAGTTGTAACATTTAATTAAATTATCGTAGTACATAATTTTACATGCACACGTCATAATTTCATATGATAATTTAAGTTTTCTTTTTTCTTTTGTAAGGGTCTGAATTCTATAGTCACGACAGTGTATAATTCTTATAGAATGTGTAAGATTATTATATGATATTTATAGAATGTGTGAATTCGTAAGTCTAAAGTCTAAGTCTAATGAGCCTAGCTATAGTCAGATATCTCAGTTTCTACATAATGAATGAATATACTCGTCACTCTAGTGTAGATAAATAGTCATTTATGATTATGTTCACGCAATCCCATTAAAAGGCTTGGTCACTTCAGTGGTCAATTAAAAAGACAAGTATAGACACATTATTATTTTTTTATAGTAGTACCTACCTTACAAGG
This sequence comes from Heliothis peltigera, assembly GCA_958496145.1. Taxonomy (NCBI): domain Eukaryota; kingdom Metazoa; phylum Arthropoda; class Insecta; order Lepidoptera; family Noctuidae; genus Heliothis; species Heliothis peltigera. Next base: position 8,061,382 of record OY292327.1, read on the forward strand.
ATTGTATCTTATACCAAACAAAAATGGCTTGCTGCAGAGATTTCGATAAAGCAGACACACGAGTCAACAAAAAAACAAACTATCGGATAAAGATGCAGAAAACTGAGCAAGTCAAGAAAAGTTTGTCGTAAAAAGGACATGCCCAGGTTTCAAGCCAGGAAGTTTCAAATAAAAAAAAAAAAAAAAAAAAGTTACCAAGGAGTCTCGTGTTCCCTGGGAAACTCTAGCTCCATTTTGTATTTTTTTTTAATAAAGAAGATTATTCTTCTTTGAATATATTAGAAGGATGAAAGTTAGTGCTGACTGGTGTAATAATGTAACGCTGGATTATAATGCAGAATATTGTTATTGACAAAGAAAACAAAGTTCTTTTTGAAGTGTGTTACAAATTAGTAGATATACACAATTCTTTCAGTGAATTTTGTCAAATCTCTGAAAGAGAGCAGACGCTCTCTTCACGATGTATGTTATCTTTCGTCGGCAAATTTCACATTTCGTATACTAAGCCAAAAATTTCCCCTTTTGCAAGACGCTTCCTTTTATAAGCGTTTTATATTTAATTGGGTTCTTTAAGATCTTAAGTGGGATGCTAAAAGGCTCCAAGCTTCTGTGAGTTTGTAGCGGGTCCAGAAAGACCCTTTCAAATATTTTAATATTCATAACATGGGCAGGTTTTACCTGAAATTAAAAAAATACTTGTATACGTTTTATACGTTTCTTTCATTTTTCAAGTGAAGTTTAAAGTACATATATTAGAGAGCTTTTCAAGTTCATCTTCGTGCTTGTTTTCTCCTTAGACCTGGCAAAATTCGTACCTATATTAGGTTCGCTCATTCGGCCTAATATAAATATATTTTCCGTCTATGTTTTCTTTATCCAAAAGTGCTACAGCAAGTTTGTGTCATAGACTTCGATTCATTATCAAAATCTACAAGAAATTCTGTCTGAAATATTCACATTGGGAGCCAAAATGCTGTTGACCAGTGATTTTCCCGATTAGAGACTAACATATATAATTGAGGACCTCATGCTGAGACATAGGTAATGAAGGAGTAGATTTTCCGTAGCTTACTTACAACATAATGTATTAATAAACTTAAACGTAAGCATGTTTGTTAAGCACGCTACGTATGAAATACATATAAAAATAAACAAGACTAATGTTTTGTTTGCATGTTTATCGGATAGCAAAAGAATTTAAAAGCTATTAGCTGATAGGCATATCTGTAATAACGCTTGCAGGCTAAAATAAACTGTAACGTGGATCATTTAACCTACGAGATACGCCATAAACACAAAACTTCTTACCCAAAAATTCCGCCAATTATGGGGATTAGGCATTGTGACAAATACTGATAGCTCACTCATGCATTTAAGATCACATAATTACACAGATACGACAAAATTGACAAACACAAAGATAAACTTGACGCATACATAGATATAAATAATATGAACAGTGATCTCGTACTTTTGTGCCGAAAAAAAGCCACGGCAAATGAGTCTCCAGCTGCTTAAATTATCGCAGGACCGTACCACATCACACATCACAAATTGCTTTTATACAATCGTCCTGGTAGAATACAATAGGTCCATCAAGGAATAGTTAGTGCCTAATCCGTAAATGGTTTCTAAACGATGAGAACGTGCCTTAACCTTGGGTCCCGGCGCGTGGATGTCTTCGTCCATGTTAGTAGAATAATGTCTTTCTAAGGATACATAAGGTATGAGCTGCATGTCTTTTAAATGTAGAAAAATCTTTTTCCTCTTATCGCAACTCCAAGCATAAGTACCTACCTATAACTTTGTACTTAGACTCATCTCTGTCCCAGCCATCATCATTCATCTGCATTCGTTTATAAAGTTTGGTCCTGTCCTTCATTCTACGGTAAAGTTTCAGTTTTTGTTGTTCGCCGCGAGACTTGTTCACATTTTTTTTCATTCTTTAGTACTATAGTGTAATGAATGATTGTTACTACAGCAAAAAATAAATGAGAATAGTGCGCTGTACTCCAATCACACAGTAAGATATCCTTTCTCACCACAAAGCTTATCTGCGCCTGTCTTCTAAAAACACATTCTTTGTACTGTCTTCGGAACAAACAAGACAGGGTTGCGTGGAAATAGAAAAAACGTGAAAAAATGTGTGAAATGCTCTCGTGGTGTCGCGCGACGGGTCTTTTTTATTTTTCTATTCTGTGTATATGAACAGACGTACTCATGTTGCCAACAATTTATTCAGGATTTTACGGATATATTTTTTTTATTTATTCCAAATGGACGCTGAATTTTGCTGTGGGATTTTTCGAGTTTTAAGTGTTTTGGGTTTATTTATTGTACTGCGAATATTTTAAAGGCGCTGGGATTTTAAATTTAAATGCAGTGTTTTATGCAAAAATTGTGCATCGCGACTTTTTTTCATTTTAGGTTCAATGAAAACATCTTTCTATTAAAATTATTCGAATAATAAAAAAGGTGCTGCTTTAAAATTGCAAATAAACCGAGGATAGAATATGTACATGTTGATTATCTATACGCACTCTACTACGATTTCGTAAACAAACGTAAACACCACTCAACCCTAAATTAGATATTGTTTAAAACTCATCTCGGAACTCTTTTATATTCTGACTCATAGAAGATCATCGGTAAACAATCTACTTAATGAAACTGGCCGGCTTACGTTAACCTTTAAAAAGGAAAAAGCGTTCCAAATTCAAAATACGTTCAGCGTGAAAGTAGTCTGGTTGTACAGACGTTCATTGATCACCGGGCTGCCGGCAACTTGCCAACGAAAGGGAACGTATACTACGATCCTGCTAAAAATTTCACAAGCCATAAAGACCTCGATGTTACCACTAAAAATTAGACCAAATTTCTATAACCATAAGGTACAGAATTTATTGTTTGAACGGTGGCGGTTTAGACGGGTTGGAATTGGAAGGTGTTAGTATACACTGTGTACTATACAGTGTGTACATATCTAGATGTAGTATCTAATAGTATTTGTAGCGGCGCTGAAAGTTGGGCGAGATTTTAGATAGCATTGTTCGGTCCCATTTATGGTTAGAACTTAGGAGTTTCTAATACGCAATTAATCATTGTTATTGTTGTTGTTTCCTTTCTAGATTAATGGTTTAATACATAAGTACAATAAAGTGTAGAAAACATTTAATAAGATACAGTCGTAATTCAGAACTCTTGTTATTGCGTTTCTGGAGGCGAGGTGTAAACAAAGTAATTGTTTTCTGTTGTAGGCGTTATTCTGTTTTGTTCTGAAGTTTATTGTAGTGACAATATTTTTTTTGCTCAAAATGGCACAATAGTGAATTAATAATGATAACGGCGTCCAGATCGATTGTCGGCCAAGGCGGCCGTTCTCTCTAAGGAGATCAGCCAGCTGCGCAGGACATATTGTAGTGCATAAGTATTTGCGCAGACACAAGTGCACTCTTTATTGCCTTACTCTCATAGTCCGATAGGACGGCAATTCGACACGACATAAACATGAACAATGTCAAGAAACATCTTTAAGTAGGCTAAGATTAAACACATTAAACTGAGATGTGTAACCCTTACAAACATAATAATTACAAATATCGCCAGGTACGTCAGATAATTGGTGATTACCAGAACTCTGGAGTTTTGAAAGCCCCTTAATTCGACTTCAGCTTAGTAAAGCCAATTTAATTTTATTGTATTAGAAATCGATACTGAACCGACTTGAGAACAGAGCTAAGATTGCTGAGCCGGCAGACGCTGTAACAGTGCCTTGGAGATTTTGCAATTAGTTTGCCATTGCAACTACATAAAAGAGCAGAGAAAAGGGGCTAGTTGTAAAAACTATAATTTCTTGTTCTCGAAATTATTGATACATAATTATGTATGTTTAACAGTTTAAGGGGCTTAGCTAAGAAGTCTTGAAATGTATGGAAATGAAATGTCATTTCGACTCACGTATTGATCACGTGATTTATCGATTTCAATCGTAATTTCGTATCGTTTCTACTAGTGTTTACGATTGTAGAAATACATCTTGGCTACAGGCCCAGTTATAAGGCAGAATAATCCCCAATGATCCGAATTTATAAATTTTTATTACGGCGTTGAAATGAAAGATGTGAAAAGACGATATTGTGCTCGTAAAAGTCATCAGGGTAAAAGGTCACGAAAGTCAGTTTTTCGAAGGGGTGAGGTCGATTGGGTATAAAAATTGTCTGTCTTGATATTATCTGCTATATATGGTCCTTTCATTTTGTTAAAACAAATAGTTTTTAGAATGTATAAAATGATTGGAATATTTTTATTGCTGATTGCGCACATTCATTCAAGAATATAGATATGCATATGTATAAAATGCATGATATATAGCAAAATACTGCTGCATTTGTCAGTTTTTTAAATACGTAAAAGTTTATTAGGCTAGTATTGTATTACTACAGACAGACAGCTACCGAGAAAAATCGCGGTAGATACTCAGTAACCGGGTGAATATTAAATCTAGATTCGTTCAGTAGCGAAGCAAACTACATCAACCAGATCAGTCAGCTAGCTGATAGATTGAATTAGATTCATATTTGCCACGGATATTTCCACTCTTGGTCCGGATATTTGCCCGCAAGTGTAGTTCTCTTGTAGTCTATATCGTTTATCATCTACCATTAATATTCCCGTGTTAATGGGATCCGATCTTGCTTGGTTATATATTGCTTCACTTCGATAATCTATAATATGACCAGCAGATTGTTTTAAACTTGAATTTATGATGCTGTTTAATAAGACGTGATAATAAAGATACATTTAATAGATATAATAGGTAGGTGCAGACGCCAGAACATCAAGCTACTCGAAACTGACAATTTTCCCAATCAATTTTTAATCATATGCTTCAGCGATAAGGTTGAAAATCGATTAACAAAAGTTGACAGATTGGAGTAGCTTGATGTGCTGGCGTGTATACATGCTTTGATTACGATCGTAATTTAAAAGTAGTAAAAGTGTAGCTGACCAATGACCATCTCGGCGAGCATTGACGTTATAGCTCAGGATGAGTTATTTTTATATTTTTTTATGTTCTCTTTTATGGAGATCAGCCAGCTGCGCAGGACATATTATAGTGCACAAGCATTCGCACACCAGGCTGCTTTATTTAAGTTTCTCAAAACTGACCCGACCCGGGAATCGAACCCGAGAACCCGAGACCAACGAGGCAGTCAAACCACAGTACTAATAAGATATGAATACGAAACAAAAAACCAAAACACAATACACACATCCGAACAAACATGATACATACATATATACACGTAACCTGTACATGATGACAGCGTTGTTTTGATCTTCAAATCCTATAAAAATCACTTCGTTGTCTTAACCCCTATAGCTGCCTGGGGCTAAGAAAAACAGATTTAATCATGTTATACATCATTGATATTAATATTGTGAGGAAACAGGGGTATTATGGGTGTCAGGTAACGTGAGATGAATTTGTTCGATGCTGTAGTTTGATTGATGAGGTATCGTCTAAACACTTTAGATTTAGGTTTGTATTTGATTATTTATGACAGTTTATTTAGACTAGGATTAAAATACTAGTACTCAACTGCATCCTGTTAAGACTGGAAGCCGACCCCAACATAGCTTGGGAAATGGCTAGGCAAATGATTTAGAATAGGATTTAAAAATGTGGGATAAGCAGGTTGTAGGCGGATTAATGTTAAAAAAATCTGAATCATTTTCAACAAAATCCATTCCGATTCTAATACCTACTTACTCTATTTGCTGACGTAAATCAAAATATACACAATACGAATAAGCGGTATCGGAACACGGATACACAATTAATACTGAAAGTTGGTAAATAAATTGGTATCCGACCAAATAACTCAAACACGGAGCTTTTATTCGGGCGCCATTACAATACTAACAATGGAATCGACAAAACCCTCTGAAATATCGTTATCCGTGGCATTCACGCAAAATCCAGATGGGATCATATATTTGAAGTACAAGCAATTTATTTTGATTTACATACGTATCACATTTGAAGCGTACAGTCCAGATGGACGTATATAATAATCTCGCGATCCGCAAGAGGCGAACATTGCATTGGTTTGATTAAAATAAACGCTGTATGTAATCCGAGGTAAACCATTTACGCGGGAGACGGGACAGGAAATCGAAAGCGGCCATATTGGATGCGGAAATGTGCGACTGGCGCCCATCTCCAGCCGGCGACCGGCGGTGATTCGATTTGTGGCACTTTCGGTACAGGAACGAACGATTCTTGGAATTATTTAATCCGTTTACATATTCGTTGTCTCTGCGTGGATTCTCCTATTTCCAATACCATTATTTTATCAATTCCATTTCATTGAACATTGAGGGCATTTACAAAAAAAGTAGAAAACAAAATGTTAGGAAAATCAATCAAGGAAACGAGGATGAGAATTTATGCCAAGTTGACAATCCACTGACTATCATAACTAAGCCTAATACAGATACATCTAAGGATGATGAAATTTTAACATGACAAACACAGCACTTTAAGCAATTTTTTTCTTCATAGTTAGAAGATATAGGAAATACAATACCATAACGTCTTTAATCAATTCAGCTGCACTGTAAAATATATTCATATGCCAAGAAAGTGCCTTCGGAACTTCCAATAGGAAGTCTGAAGAAATTGAGATTCCATACAAGTGCTTTGGAAGTTCATAAACTATAAAGTTCACCCGTATTCGCTCACGTTATCGGATTCCCGGCACGTTTGCAGACCGTCCATTTGTGAATATTATGTACGATTATTGCTCAATACAGTTGCAACGTGAAATATGCATTTTCTTTGGCATTTTAATACAAAATGAAAGTGCTACTCTGAATATTTTAACAATATAAAACAGCATTTTGTATTTTCTGCATAGCTGAGTTAATACGACTAGTTAAGCACTTTAGAACTGTGGGTGGCTTTGTACCTGTTCGGGGATTTAAACACTGCACACTGGTAGAAACAGCGCTTATCGAGATTTAGATCGAAGTTAATTTGAAAAGTTTAGAAAGAAAATGCCTGCAGCTCTCATCAGATATATCCCACCTGCAGAGACGCCAATTTCACAGTGCAGAAATTTTATAAAATAAGTTACTACAAAATGTCGCCAGACAAAAGCAGGAAACTGTACTCAAAAGTTCATTGACCTCGGAGCATCCTCGGAGTTTTCCGGCCAGAGACAACTGTAGCTGCTTATCCCAAATGTTTTCACGTTTAATAATTCACTTCGGAAAGGAATCTTCGCGTACCTACTCTTGATAACTACTTGTAAATTTATCCTTCTAAATTTCGTAGTCAGCATGATTCTTCATGAAATTTGAGACGCGGGAGCTATTAATTTTTGCCGGATTTTCCTGTACCCTTATTCGAGAGTACCTACATAAAGCGAAGACGTGCGGTAATGGTGATGAATTTGAAGGATTATGTCTCAATTTTCGCTGACATGAGTACATAACCGCGAGGCACGGAGTTGTTCAAAATTGACACTAATAGCTACTTTACATATCCATTATCTACTTAAGTAGGCTCTATGATATTAATGTAGCACGTTTATCTGTTGAAACTAATGTAATAATCAAGTTATTTGAATTTGAGACATAAATCGTCTATGCAAAGCGTTTCTAAAGTAACTAGGTAAGTATTTTTTACTGAAGTAAATACTGATATTACAAAGAATGTTAATGTAACTAGCCTGGATAATATTTACGTCTTTTTTTAGAAATTTTCATGCGTTTATTATAAATCACAGTAAATATGCTCATGATTCGCGGCTATACGACGGAGTAAATCATCCTCAAGACGTCCTACACTTATAAGTTCTAGCACAAACTTTCTTCGTAGTTAGACGAAAAGTTAGCTTTTAATTAAATGAGACAGGAGCTTCCTTAATTAAAACAGAGAACCCGAAGAAGTGGAGAACTAAAGTTTTCGAATGTTTTTCACATAGTTCGTATTGTTTAGTGACGTAGTGGGACAAGTTTTTTTCTCATTAGTCTTTGTTTAGAAAACGAGCGTCACTTGTTTCATGGTTAGAAGTTCCTGATTAAAGGAAGAGTAGACTTGATGAATGAACGGAGATGCTAGCACAAAGTACAAGTTTTTTAAGAAAAGAGAACTTTTTAATTGTGTATATAATGGAATCGGTTAGGTGTAGCATAATTTGGCAATTTTGGGTAGCTTGATGCTGCGTCTGTACATTTATGTAACTATTAGAAGAATTATTACTATAAGCGGTAGAATAAACGTGTTAAATTGTCAAAACTACTCCTTGCGGGGAACAACAACACCTGGTGTACATTGCTAATTAAACTGCCTCCGGGGTCTTGTTGTCGCAAGCCCGGCTAGCCGACACTGTGCCAATAAACACAGCCTCTATTTATGATTATAAAGTTTATCGCTGATATTATTCATACGTCATGTACGTAGATGGCTTTTAAATTTAAAATTCTTTTTTATCTCTCTTTGTATTTCCTCTTCTGAAGATAAAAAAGATGAAAAGTCATTTATATAATATGCTTACCTTGAGTAGGCTGAAAATCTGCACTTTTTGAAGGTCAACTTTACAAAAGACAGCCACCAAAAAGCCCGCCCCATACCACTTCTTATGTGATATCGCTTACGTCCTCGGCTTTTCTCTTTTGGTCTTTAAAGAAAATTTTGTTTATTTGTTACAGCTGCTACTCAATCCCGGCCAACAACATGTCGGGTGGCTCTCATGTGTCCCGCGCCACATTCGGTGGAGCCGACTCCGAGATATCTGGGGGCAGCGCTCCGCCACTCCCGAGTCCAGCTTCCGCGGGGGCTGCGCTGGTGTCCCCTGAGACGTTAAGCCGGCACAGTAGCCCTCCGCCCCTGCCACCGCACCCGTCGCACCAGCAACCGGCACCTTCTTGTTCCTCACATCGCGTGCATCTGGAGTCACCTATGAGGTACTGATTTACCATCCCTTTCAAACACCGTTATTTAGTTTGTCAAGGTAATTTGATGTTGTATTTCCATAATGCTGAAATGATACTACGAGCGTGGAGCATGATAAAAGAATTCTCGTAGAATGTGGTGTTGTATTTCCTTTTCGTTATGATTTACGAGCGACTTACCTTCAGAGGTTGTGTTGATAAATTCGCAAAAGAATTGAAAGGACATATTTACGGTGCGAAAATGCAGCATATATTTCACATGATTTACTAATAAAATTATGATGGCAGCTCTTCATCGGATCTCATACACCGCTCTGATAAATTATTGCATTAATTAGTTTTGCGCGGCGCAATTTCCGTATAACACGATTTTATGTTCTAACATTCTAAAAATAGAACTTAGAAGTTGACCGTTTTTAATTATTATAATAAAGGCATCTAATTTACCTGTTTCGTTTAGCTTACTTTGATCTATTTCCTGTATAACATATTCTCGGAAAATGCATTAAAGCTTCTTCGCGTTTAAGATATCACTTCCTAGAGATGTGTTTATTAGATGTGGAACTATGCCAGTTTTATGTGGTTAATAAAAAGAAACATAGTGCCAGATCACTCGGGCCTGTTCACGAAACTAGAGATAGAATTTAAGGAGAAAAGCAGGAGTCGGCTCTGAACTTCAATTTTAGATAATGAAGAACGGTTTTCTCAGGAATTGTTTAAGAAACCTGTCTGCAACATGAAATGTGTAGTTGTGAATTTAAGTAATTGTTTGGAAGTACGCATCTGTCTTTATCAGTAACGAAGTTGCTGTAGTGACTGCAAAGGTGGATTTTATAGAAAGAAGGATCGAGGAAAAGTATCAATTTTCCAAGATAAAATGCAAATTCTGATAACGAACGATATAGAGTGAACGGTGCGCTACTAAAAAAGATTAAAGAAAAATCCCAATTAGACATTTATAAGCGTTCCCGATACCTATAATGCAGAATGACCGTGCAAAAAGAAAATGAATATGCACGTAGGAATTGTGTACGTAATGAACATGGAACAGGCCCGCAGGGGATTGAAAAACTGTATCCTTTTACTGGCCACGAATGGGCACTGTAACACGAAACTGCGTGTTACAGGCGACTGTACAATTAATGTTTTAATTTTAAACAAAGATTTGGAGACAACGGGATTGTTTTTCTTTTGTTATTTAGTATTGATTGGAGCAAGGGAGCAAGTGTATCGTTTATATCAACTGGTCTCTATATTTGTAGAAAATTGATGCCAGCATTTCGAGCTACCCGAAACTGTCAAATTTTCCCCATCATCAGCCTTGAACCATGCTTCAGCTATAAATTGCAAAGCAATTAAGGATATTTGGCAGATTTTAGTAGCTTGATGTGCTAACGTCTGTATGAGTAGAAGAAAAAAGGAAACAAACTATATATTAATTTGCAGCTATAAATCAGAAAAAACATGTTTAATCTGTGTCACCATAGTGATTAACAACTCGATTAGAGAAAAAATCTCACGAAAATGGAAAGTTTGACTTCTTTTTACTTGCTCTTTTGTTAAAATTGGACACGGAATGAGGGTGGAAATGTACCAAAATGTGCCTTAATTCGGTCAGTCGAAGTATTACTCGTATTTGGTTAGTTAGCCGGGTTTATTTGGAAAGTCAGTGCGTTATTTGGACAGTAAAGAGGGGCCCACCAAAGAGGGTTAACATACTTCCGTGGTAGTTCTCATTTTGTAACTTTTTGTTGTGCGAATGCAGGTAGCTATCGAAAGTTAAGAGGGTAAAGTAACATGTCAATAATGTGCTTTATCGGCAAAAGCAAATTGTGTAGGTGTGAGGTTTCAGAATAAACTGGGCTTGCGGGATTTATCGCAAAAATTACTGCGGCCCTGGCACACAAAGGCTTCCAGAAGGAATGAAAGTGGATTTTAGTCAGTAAAAGCCTGACACTGCACCCATAGCGGGGTCATTTCATGCTGTCCCAATAAAAAGTATCAGAATAAATACATATTTGTATGTAGGTAAATACATTTTCTTTCAGGATTTCATGTCGTAAAATTACATCTTAAAATACATGCGTGTTGAATTTTATCAACATCGAGTATTATCGATTTCGACGATTTTTATAAAAAAATATGTAGGTAATTAAATGGAAACACTAACAACAACGGACATGGGATTCCTCAGTCTTTGTTGGTCGACTGTATTCTAGAATTCGTTTTCAACATGGTACATGATTATCTATTGAAACGTATGATTTGGCCCCATGACCAATACGATACAAATTAACAACAGTTATGTAATTTTATTAATAATTTCCGAAAAAGAAACAATACGAATGTAAACCTTGCCCACTTAAACGTTCTAAATATGTATGTTTAGCTTTGTCGGTATCGATCGTGGTTACCATATAAGTTAAATAATTAAAGTGCTGTTTCCTAGTTCTACTTTAATAAACTGGGTTGTTTTCATCGATTGTAAGTTTTTCAATTGAAAAGCGGACTCATTTTGATTTATTTTTGATGATTATGAGTATAATGTGAGTGAGTGTCTGTGAGTCAGTTTATTGCTTACTTATGAATTTGTCAAAAGCTTTCTCGATATACTGAGAGTGAGTCAGTAATGCATATTCAGTACATTCTTACTTCCTTGCTAATATTATAAATGCGAAAGTAGCTGTTTATCTGTCTGTCTGTCTGACGATTCACACTAAAACTACAGAACCAATTTAAATATAATTCGGTAGACACATAGTCTAGACTCTGAGAAAGAAAGGGAAAGTAGTTCCCTTGGACGGGGGGTAAAACCGCGTGGAACAGCTATCTTGGTGGTTATAAAAACGAATCGATGGAATATTGTCTGTCCAAATTCTTATCGAACATTAAAAGTAGAAAAACGAAAGAAAGCAATGAGATAAAAAAAAATCATCGAAATGAAATGGAAGAGTTTCCCTTGGGACATGAGTAAAACTGCAGTAAACCACTAGTCTACAAATACGCACATCAAATCCTATCTTTCCCTATAACATCTACTTAGTACTGCATTATTCATTGAAATACAAATATACTTCATCAAGAACTTCCCGGAATAACTTTAGTTCCAATGCAGTAATCCGGGCGATGCTGTCAGAGATTTGCTGGCTTGTAGTATTTCGCTGTCGGATTTAGGGAATAAGCTACGTATACTTAATTGTATAGTTTCTCGACGTGCCACTGTATGGCCTTCGTTGGGGGTCTCTAAGTAGAGTATTCAGTTTTCTTTTTTTGCTTAGAATATGTTTGTTAATGTTTAGGCTTTTTGACAATTATATATAACTAATACCTATATAGCGGCTAACAATTCTGGTGCAAATACACTGAGGATTATGAATAGGTATTTGCTCACAGTGGGATAATTTTGAAAAGATAATTATTGGTCCAGCTTATACGAAGTCCAAGTAGGAAGATAAAATGTAGGTTCTCGTCCAGTATTTAAACATTTTTTTTCCTTAGCCTATACTGTCCCACTGTTGGGCAAAGGCCTCCCCCAAAGACTTCCATCTATCTCTATCTGAAGCGTGTAGTGGCCAATAAGCGAGGAAAGTGTCTAAATCGTCTCGACAACGTTTCCGTGCTCTACCTCTATGCCGTCTTCCATCCTTGGGGATCCATTGGGTGGTGATCTTGGTGCGACTCACTTATCTGGGTGCATCCGATAGATATGACCTACCCAATCCCATTTAAACATTAATAATAAAAAAATCCTAGTACAAACAAATGTTAGTCGAAGTTAATCAAAGCACATTAAATTAGGGCCACAAAAGTGACTAATATTTAATCCAAATACTACAGAAATATTAATCTTTCGCTCCCTCCACAGATTATCGAGTCCGCCATCAATGTCTCTGGGTGGATCGCTGTCCCTCCAGCCAGTGCTGTACGGGTCAAGCGGCGCTGCGCACGCGCCTTTGCCGCCGTCGAGGCGACTCTCAAGACCTTCTGCGGCTATACAGCAAATGCACGTTATAAGCGCGTAAGTTACCTTTGCGTATTTTCCGCGGGTTATCGCTCACGCACGCTAAACAGTGTTATCAACTCGCAAAAAAACTGAACGAAAAATTCGCTAGTGGGAATTCACTGAAAATAACTTTTTTTTCAAAGTGAGGGAATGATCCAGTCCAAGACTTTGTATGATTTTAACATGGACTAAGTATACATAGTAAATACAATGACAGTTTCCACTATTGAAACATTGATGACTACGAATTAAGATATACATAGGTAAAAATATTACACGTTGTTAAATTTTTCGCCTAGGGGTATGTTATAACACTTTATAACAATAATTGTTATAAATAATTTGCTGCTTTCTGCTACTACCTATATATTAAAGTATATTAAATTTAATACAGAAATTGCAATATAGTTCAACTAGCTCTCCATTTGTTAATTCTGATTTACGGGACAGAACAGCTCAAAGTTATATTTCCTGCAATAAATCAGTCGTGTTCGAGACGAAGGAATTGTATTAATTAAATTATGAGCATTAATTGTAACGGGAGTGCTTTGAACAACTATGTAGGCATACGAAGTATGTAGGTATACGAGCAAAGAAGAAATTCATAGAACAGTCCTACTTACTACACTATATTGGACCTAACAATTTAGATAGGAACTCACGACAACTACATTGTTTTAAGAAATAGAGAGCCTTTGTTATGCCAGTATTTCGCTGGATATTAAAAAAAATGTTTAAAATCGTTTAATCATTATTTTTTTGGGAAATGTTTTTAATAATAGGTAATTCAGTTGATTGACATTTTCTCATTACATTTTGGATAATAATTTAAATAAGTTGTTATCTAGGTAGGACATGATAGTAATTTATGAATAGTTTAAGAAAATCAAATGCAGCGTCAGTTAGTAATAAATTATGAATATTCTCATTATATTTTGGACAACAAATTTAAATCCGGTGCTCTCTATATAGGACATATAGCGATTTATGAATAATCCATAAAAAACAAACAAAGCATCAGCTAAATTATAAACATTTTTCATGTAAATCATTACATATTACTTTCAGTCGGTACTAATAAGAAATTCAATAACGCAAGAGTCTCTTCAACTATAGCAGCTAGCGCGGAAAAAGGAAATAATATTAAGACGCCATCGTCAATTTGCCGCGTTCATTTTACACAAGAAATTCTCTCTTTTACCTACGCGCGATATACGAGCGTGCATGCAATAATTGTCTATCGTTTTGTTCCCTTATTTCTATTTTTAAATAACAATTTTCTCTTACATAACAGTCATGAAATACGCTACTTTTACGCTCTCTAATTTAATTATGGAAACACGCTACAACTTCAATTAAAAACTCATGTAACATCAGTGTTATAGCAGTGCCTTTGAACTTGATTGTTCTATTTTCATCATCATCATCAGTCTTTTTATCGTCCCACTGCTGGGCACAGGCTTTAATCACCAGGTGATTTCAGACTTTATAGTCCAGATTTCCTCGAGATGTTTTCCTTTACCTTTAATCAGTCATTGGTGTCCAAGATATACTTAGAAAGTACGTATAACTTTGAAAAGTTACATTGGTACTTGCCTGACCGGAATCGAACCCGAATACTGGTGCTTTGACCACTAAGCCACTACGACTTATTCACGTTCTATTTTACTTTACAAAAACTATTAAATAAATCAATATCAAAGAGTGCCTTCATTGTTAATCCACCAAAAGTAAATGTGGTTGGTATTATTTTAAGGGAGATATTCAATCATTTTCATTAAAATGTATGGAGTAAAAACTCCCCACATTTTCACACGATTTTCCCGCGTGCTGCATTTGAGTTAATAAATGACCATTGAATTCGAAAGCTAGCGAAAAATATGTGCTCGAGCCAATCATTGGTAGGGCGTTGAAATTACCACAATGAAAAATGCTGGAGAGAGAGGGAGTAATAAATTACAAGAATGCGTAAAAGCTTGCAACCCAGCGCTCGCGGTATCCCCCTCAGAGAGTTAAGTGCAGACAATTTTTTCGCTCAGGTAATATCGGCGTTTCTAGTCGAAGGACGGAGGTAATTTGTTAAGTAGCTCCCAAGTTTGGGAGTAGGAATCTTATAGATTTGTAGAATTCATGAGCGTAGACGGAAAACGTGTATAAACTCGCTCGGGTTGGCCAGTGTTATATTTAGATGCACCAAATATATCTGCGATCAAAATAGATCTGCGTAATAAATATGAATATCGACAAATTAAAACATGTTTCTCATCACTAGATTCACAATTCGCGTTCGCAAGGGAAATTGCATTTTCCCACTGAATGTGCACTCTAATGAAAAACACTCTGAGCGGTGACACAATGTAGTCTAGTGCTTGGAAATTAACAGAGGTACACATTTTCATAGCTGCCATCTTGAGTGGCTGTGCTTATTTACGGGCACGGTGTTTGAGCTTTGTATAGCTGGAAAAAGTTTCCGTGCTCCGTGTAATGAACACAAAGAACCGCAACATTTTGTAAATTCGCGCGCAGTTTATTGAAACAGTGTTTATTTAGCTCAAAAGGCTGTCGAGAATTTCGTTCCATGCCAATTAACATCATTTTATATTGAGGTTATATACGTGTGTTCAGTTGTTTCCAACAGTGTGTGTATTTATGAAGTAAATATACCCTTACTGATATAGTAGGTAAATGCGAATAAAATTGAACCGGCTTAAATGAAATTTGGGCGCAGATAGTCTAGAGGCTGTGAGAGGACAATTTTTTTTTTATCTCGGTGTGGGAACTTGTACCTTCGGGATGCGAGTACTACCTTGGTGTACCACTAGTATTTCACATAACAGAATTCATTTCGAGACGTATCTGAATGCCAGTCTTCGTTTCAATGAAAGTTTTCTTTCCAAATTTCAGACGTAGTTGTGTGATTGATTAAAAACACCCAAACATATAAACGTGCGAGTCATAACACCTAATATTATCATACGACATTAACATAGGCAAAAACAAAAACACCCATAATAAACAATCTTGTTATGACGTATCTAAGCTCATGCTACTGTTATCTTGATTAAAGGGAATAGAACAAAACAACATTTCGGTGAACAAAGATGACGAAAATCAAAGGGGTGAGTCTACTGTAGTTGACCTAATTTGCAAATTGCCTACGATGTTTGGGGTAATTGGTGGAAATTCTTTTGTTGTTCAACAGATAAAGCTTTTGCTTAATTATTTTGACAGGAATTGTTGTTACTACAGTGAATTTAAGTTTATTTGCTGTTAAACATCGCATTCATCACTACACGACTCTTGTAGATGGAAGAAAAAAAATATATGACAGGTTTTTATGATTCTGACAAAACAAAAAAATGAATTTGAACCCTGATACATATTTTATTACCAAACGTCTGTCTATCGTTTGAATGGCATAAATATACATACGTAAATACGTATTTTGTATTAAGATATCAAGAGATCAGTAAGAGGCGAAAGTTCACCGCAAAATGTTGGTCTAAGTTTCCAGAATTTCTAATGTTGATTACGTAATGTTCGCCGAATGAAGGAAAGTTTCGGTTTTATTAATTAGGATTGTTGATAAGCTTTGCATAAAGGGTTTGTGTGCTGAAAACTCGGTGATTGCTGATTCTCCTGTTGTTTGGAATTAGAGTCACTATAAGTTTATTTATTTAATGAAAAAAATATTATACTACATGAACTGTATCTAGGTAATTGATATTAGTATTTAATTTGCTATACCTGAACATACGAGTCAAAGTATTCTTCTGAAGTGCAAAAGTCAAGATAATCATATACGCAATTCACTCCCCCTCCACGCTAGTATTTCCATGACGTCATAATTTTAGCAAGTCTATAAACACGAGGCATATCATTGTCGGGCGCGGAGCCGTTGCAACAGTAAGTAGGCACTGACGATCGCTGTGGGGAGCCAATAACACGCCGTCACCATGGCAACCGTGCGTGCTTGAGAGGGTCCCCTTCCCCTCAGGACCGAGCGCTTACGGAAACCAGAATACCGTGACATCTCCTTCAAAGAGCAAAACTTGAGAAATCTTCCAGCCTAAATTCTAAATCAGCGACAGGAAGGATCTTATTTTTCTGGTCATCTATTTTTTAGAACTTTTTGGTACCTCAACATTCTTTCTCAGATATATTGCTATCACGATTATCGTTCGTCTTCTACGGATTAGATTCGACTCCAAGTTTAATGTTTTGACTTTGATTGGACCAGGATTGTTGGATTGGAAATTCAATTTGTGTTCCGATTTGAATTTGTGATTGCTTTTCATATCTATCGAGTTTTCGAGAGCTGTCCTATTTATTAAACTGCAGAACCTATAAAGATGAATTCCAACACCATCGTGTCACAATTCATTAAATCGAGTGCCTTTCAATTGTACGATGATGGAAATAAATTTAATAAAGGAATATGAAAAATTCTTGCGAATATCCTTTCTCAATCCCATGGAGACAAAATAAAAGCTTGATTGACGCTGTTTCAATGTTATTAAGGGAACATTTCTTGGAAAAATCTTTTAACATCCCTGATGCAAATGGAAGCGGCAGACCTGGAGTTGATAACGTGATTTCACGTCAAATTCACGCAACTCAAATATATAATAAATACATTTCTCGTAATAAAATTTGGGGGAAATAACCAAGAATTTCCAAATAATACAAGACTACACCAAAATGAAAAAATTAACACTTCTTATGGTTTTTGAAATGAATTAATCTAAGTAATGACGTCATCATTTTAGGAAGTCTAAAGACCTTACACTTATTCAAAAAACTATTTTTTCTTGTGTAAAGTTACAACTATTTGAGATTAAATTTTTTTGGATATCAATTAAAGGCGAGGAGAAATAAAAACTTCCCGGTAGCAAAAATATGTAAAGATCTTGAAGAAATAACGAAAAGAAAATAATACTCACAATCTAACAAGTTAGTCCTTTGTAGATGAATAATAAATTATAAATAAAATATGCAATACAAATAACTAGGTATTAACAGACAACTTCGCTTATTTATACACCCTAAAAATTAGACTTAGGCTAACAAGATTCTAATAAACCGCCGATATCAGCCTGTATTTTATTTAATTACGTAACTCACAAATTTTTAAATAAATATGTCTGTTAGACCCATTAAAATTAAGCGGAAAAAATGGCCGCCGCTGTTAATGAAAGCTCAAATTTTAAGCGAATGCTAAATTACGTTGTAAATATGAAGTAATTAGTGCGGCGCGCCTGATTTCAACATGCCATGACTGTGCATTTTTATATTAGGTAAATTTAAATGTTTTTCGCTTTTTAAAATAATTACATTTCGAGACAGGTGTAAAGACCCATCTAGGTCCTGAATACTCGTTATGAAATAAATGATGGCTACTAATTGGTTTCCAAAATGGCTGCTTTATGGTCGGCTTTTTATTTTAAAAACTCGTTTATTTATTTTTAGTATTTTCTAGTGCTAACACTAAGCATTATGGCGTTTAGACCGATTGTCAGCCACAGCGGCTGTTCCCTCTAAGGAGATCAGCCAGCTGCGCAAGACATATCACTGATCAAGACTCTTCTAAGTATGTATAAAAAATGTGGAGTGCAGAAGCATACCAAGACATTGATCTAATCATGGTTATCTACTATGAACAAAATAGCGAACTTATTGGAACCATAAAACATAAAAGTCATATAGTTAGGTAACTATTACACGCAATATACCTGCTACTTTATCGTGGAGTTCAAAAAATCCCACTTAGGTAGATATATATCTAAAATTATACCTGGATGTTAGATTGATCACGTTGCTTACGCGTGTCAACGCTAATATACCAAAGCGGTCATTGTCACGGCCCGACAATATCTATTGCCTGACTACATTGTATTATCTGACTGTAATAGATTCTCACACAGGGATAATCATGAGACAATGAAGGCTTGCTCGAATGTTAAGAGCCAATAGTATTTTTGTGGATAAACTAAATTGGATAGATTCTAATACTTAATTTTACAAAGATATTATTTTCGGACCGTCTTTAGTTAACTTATAGTATTCTAGTATTGTCAGAAGTAGTGCAGTGGTGTCTGAAATAATTGTCAAAACTGTTGCATATTATGTCATATTTTAGTTGCAATCATTTTCAATTTGCTGAAACTGACATACATTTTGAAATACAGGGGATATAAACTGCCAAATATATGGAAAATAAAACGAAGAAAATGAGTCTACACCCGTGAAATTGTTACGACGCCTCAAAGATGTCCTTATACAGGGTATCCCTCGGAGTTTGTGCGGTGTGTGGTAAAAGCGAATTGCCCGAATGTTTATTGAATATATCAACTGACGGTCTTCTGACAGACTGATCGGTTTCATCTATTCTAGGCTTCTAAGATATTTTTTTTTATTTAAGCTTACTTGTAAATGATTATTCTACCTACATTTGTTTTTTTTTTTTTATATTAAACTTAAATGCAAACCTATCTATTAAATGCAATACTATCGTAAATTGAACAGGTTTTTGACAAAGCATTTTCCTTTTAGTTCAGGCAAAAACATGTTACAAATTCACTTGTTTTTCTATTGAGTATCCCACAAAAGTCGTTTACGTCGGCGGCCTCGCTAATGTTAGCATTTGTGCTAAGAAATGGGTAGGATTAGTTTCTATCACCCAACTATTTCCACTACATAGCTTTACTACACCCCATTTAGGATTACTAGATTTGCTTTCACTCCTAGAAATCTAGTGAGAACATTTTGGAACGTTCGTTTCATTAGTGAATTCTGAGTGCACTAAAATCGATTCGGTGAGATAGTGATTCAATTAATGGATGAAGTTTCTATCTAGAACGTGGTAATAAATTATGTCTCCTGGCTCTTAGTTAGCCATATAGATTTTGGAATTACTGAAGTAGCTTCGCAAACCAGAACTTTTTCGACGGATATCCTACAAAACTGTTCCTTGGCATAATCTTTTTTTTGAATTTTATTTAATTAAAAAAGTTATCTAAGTTATTAAAACTTTATTTAAAATATGATCGAATCGGATTAAAAATGAATTCATAACACCGAAGCGAAAACTCAACCCAGTTTTCAACAATCCTATAAAAGTTCAACAACAAAGGCTGAATTGGCATCATACTTCAGCCTACTGGGGCTCCCAGTGACACCGTCATCACGTCATCCATATTTATACCGACCCGGTTAATCGGATTCAACGGCTCTACCCGGGTCCGCTAAGTACTAGTGCTTCAGTTGATCTGGGTAAGCTCTTCAATGGTGGTTTTATCTTCATAGTCGACATTAAGCATGGTAACGAGGTTCTGGTTTTGGTGGATATCGTTGTTAGTTCCTTATTTGAATATATGAGATATGGAATAGCTATCGTGTAATGAAACGTATGTTAGAATTGAAATAGCAAAGCGAATCATAACCTGTACCTCATTGCTTTGGCTGATGGTACTTAACGATTTTTCGAATAGATATGTATGTATTTGTATTTAGATCTGCAACTTTCTTCACTATTTGGAGTGAATAAAGTTTTACTTGGGTTTAAGTTTCGGTAAATTGAACCAAAATGACTTCTTGTAAAGTCAGACAATTTTTAATTTTATTTTTAAGTCATTTGTGTCTAATGTCAAAGATAAATATCATGCAATAATGAAGTCTTCACATTCCAATCCGCTTTGACTGAGTTTGTTGATCAAGCGCCATAAGTATTGGTAATAGTATTCCTTCCTAATTCATTATACCATCAAAGTCATTTCAATTGTTTTTATGAAGTATAATAAATCTATTCGACGCTATTGCTGTAATTATAACAACATGTTAGACATTTCAGCCCCCAAAGTGTCACTCTAAGCGTGTTTCTTTTTAATATTATTTTTAGTGGAGCGTCCCATAAATATTCTAAGATAAATAGTTCCGTATCTCCATTAATTCTTGTCTACGATGCTTGTGGGAGCACTGCGGTCCGCAAGCAAGACGCTCTGTTCCCGAAGGTCCTTGCTCGTAAAACAAATAGAATGTGTGCTCGCCTGTACTGCATTGTCGCCTTGTATATTCGATAAACTATCTTGTGTTATGGCGGGATTGTATTTGAGTTTGGGGTGTAGGTATTGTTTGTCTCTATTTCAGGGAATTCATTTCGGTTTTACAGTTGGTACGTACATATGTATGTATGTAGCCACAGCCGAGGAAATATGAACGGATTGTTGAAAGTTTTCTCCTGTGGTGTTGGCCTACCTAGGATGGGAATAAAATTATGGAGAATTGGAATAATAGAGATGAATAAGATTCGATTATAAAGTAAACATATCGTTCGAGTACAAAAATCCAACCTGAACTTACACATGTACACAAATCCCATAAAATGTGGGAATGTGTGTACATTTGTCCACTCCTGTGGGAAATAAAAGTGCTATTTTTAAATATGCATCCGCATCCAAGCTGAACTTACTTATGCATGTTATCGAAAACAAAGGGGTTAAAGATGTAGACTTATGCATTTTTTATTCTGTTTTTAAAAGCGAGAATTTGATTCAACTATAGTAACGATCATTCCTTCTATGTGAAGAGGCCTGTGCCTTGAAGTGTGATAATAAAAAGGCTGATGATGATGAAGATAATTATACAATTATGATTGGGTCTTATGATTCTATTTAATACTAACTAGTAACTTGCATTGGCTGCACCCCGTGTATGTAATATAAGCATATTTTTAACGTTCCCCTATTACGATTCTACTATTTACTGAAGAAAATCTGTGCTGTGGTCTCCAAGTTTATCGAGAACAGCATAAAGACGGAAACCGCTAAAGAGTCCTTTTTATAATACGTAGTGATTAAGTATTGTAAGAACATTGGAATAACAGACCGATTAACATTCATACATTAATGGATAACGTTCCCATAAAAGTTAGGCGGATAACTTTTATACGCTATTATTGTATCGTTGATTTGCCCAAAACTTTCAGAACCCCATAATTTGAATCACAAATAGGCTTCCGCTGTATGAAGTAGGGTTGCCTAATCTTAGCTGGAGGTGGAATTAGTAACCTGCTATTAATTAATTATATAATATCTGTGATTTGAATAGATCATATAAGAAGGGAGTGAGTTATAATATATTGGGAACGAGGCAGACAGATAAAAAATGGAGGTTGAATTTCGATTTGTACATCCTAAGATTTATTTCGATAAAATTTTCTACCAAATTAGTTACAAGCACAGTAATTTAATTATTATTTAGGAAAGTATTTTTTAATGGAATTCTCATTATCAAGTTCCTACTGAGAACCTTGCGAATTTTTTATAATAATTAATTACGTAAAATATACGTAGGTATGAAATGCAATCTGTAACAAAAATCTAATGTTACATCTGAATAATTATGTCTGTACTTATGTTATAAAGCTGAAGAGTTTGTTTGTTCGCTTGAACGCGCTAATCTGAGAAACCAATTTGAAAAATTCTTTCAGTGTTCGATAGTCTATTGATCGAGGAACGATATAGGGTACTCACTTTTAATTAGGTGAGTGAAGTACCTACTTTCCATAGGATACGGGTGAAGCCGCTGGCAAAAGCTAGTTAGACATAATATTATCCGTCATTATAATTTTATTAATAGGCTTCTCCCTTGACTTTATTCGCATCCTCAAGGAATTTAGGCTCGCACCCAGACAAAATACTCTCTTTCTTACCACTTCCTTACTATTAGTGTCCTATTAGGGGCTATTAGGTTTCGCAATCGACTTCATTTGCGTCGTCAAGGAACTTCGTACTTCGCACTCAGACAAAAAAACTATCTCTCCTATCACCTACATATATCTCCATGCCAAACTTCGGACTCTCAATCGGTACACCAGTTATTGCAGGAATGAGTAACAACCAAAACAAGAAAAAAAACAACACTTTCTTATTAATTTATAATATGAGATGAGAAAGGAAATATAATATGTTTTTATATTTTATGCCCTACCAGGAGCGACGCCTTAGCAACAACTCTGTCAGCTCTCTACGGCAAGCTGCTGGTAGTTATGGGCATCGCTTTCCCCATGGCTGAGGTCATTTCCACATATATTCCACCCTCCTTCTACGAGGTAAGTTATGACGCACTTTATAAGTGTCCCCCTTGTCTCTATATTTTAAGAAGCTGGAATGTCAAGTGACGTCATCTAGCCCTTGCTATGATTTATGAACTTCTAGTAGAATTCTCGAAATGTATTTTCATCTGTGTGTTATTATGAAAATAGTTCTTTCGAATCGGGTTTCTTTACAAAGCTATATAAAATAGCAGACATGCCTGTGACGTAATATTAATTAAAGTTGGTCCGTAGTAAATGATTTCAAACTCAATTATTACATGGTACAAAATCAAACACTTGTTAATTTAAAACCATTTTATCATTAAGACCTTCTTTCTCTTCAAATATTACTAACATTTTATGAAAGAAGGTCCGATAAACGTTAATTCTAGCTAGGTATAGAACAGAGCCCATGATTATCGATTATTTTAATTAATTACCGCCCCATTTTCATACCGTTTATTGTAGGCCGGCCATAATGGCGGGCGAAGCGTTGAGCGCCCCTGTCCAAACAGTACGAATATAAGTTATTCATAAAGCAGGTTAAACGCCCCCAAAATATATTATGATAAGGGCAACACTAAACACGTTGCCAAAACACAATGTTGCAATGTTGTTGTGTTTGAAAAGTTTGATTTTTCTTTGTTTCTCGCAAAAAAATCACACACCTCATTTAAAGAATTCTTTGATTTAGAGCATTTTAAAAATGAGGGCAAATGTGGGACTGTGGGACAATTTTAAGTTGCTTTTTCTTCACTTAAAACTGTATAATTGCAATTTTCATCGAGCTAAATTACGTAAAATCTCAGAAATAATTAAGCTTCTGACGACTAAAATAATTGGGTCGCTAGTTCAATGACCTCTGAGAATGAGGCTATTAAATTACGCTCATAATCAACAGGTGATTCCTTCATTAATTTACTTTAAATTAGTACCGAATAATTTTATAGTAAATATATTTTATTTTACAAGATAGAATTGAAACCAGACCAATATGTGTTTCTATGTATAATATGTATTATGTATTTACAAAAGAAAAGTACATACGTACGTTTATCAGTTGTCTAGTACCCATAGTATAAGCTCTACTTTGGGACTAGATGATGCCTGTGTATGTGTGAGGAATATATGTATCTTATCTTTTGTGTCGTTATTGAAAAATTTGAGACATTTCTTTTTACAGTGTTATGTATTATATATTGTTACCAGGGTTTCTACCTTTACCTGTACATCGGCAGCATGGTGTTTCTTCTCTACATGTATGCTGCGCTCGCAAGGGATAGATCGAAGTCATCAGCTGCGGATACTGCAGTGGTTGCGAGTTAGTAAAACACAATATTTTTTTTTACACGCTAAAAGTAGCTCATATGTTTTAGGTCAAGCTTGCATGCAATAATAAATGTCTTTGTTAAAAAGTACTGGTTGAAATTCTAATCATAAATGTAGTAATTAACTATTTTGTGGTAAACATTCGAATTTTAAATTTAGAAGTATTCCAATTTTAATAATTTTATTTTACATTATTATTTTTATCATTAAAAATAGAACTATTTTAAATTCAAAATATTATTTGTCATGCTTTTGGCTCGTTAAGTCCCGCTTGCTTGATTAGACACTGGGAAGTCTTCATTGGCTCACCGGCGTCAGGTTTAAATTGCATCATTGCCACCCAGAAAATGTTCTAATAGAAAGAGGGAGTTCACAAAGCCTCCGGCAATTCACGCCCTCAAAGACCAATTTGTATTTTTTTTGCTTTTCTTTCTGATTTTCCAAGTGATACGTCGAGAGTTCGAGATGTGTAACAAGCACAATGAACGACTTTTTTTTATATACAGTACAGTGTCTTTGTAGTGTTGTTTCTGTGATGATAGTATTTGTGAGTTGTTTGTGTAAGAAATGTATCTTTGTATGAACATTTTTTTACATTTACAAGAAAACCTCACTTGATTCACAAATCTTGCATAAAGTCAGGAATACTTTTGATTTGAAAAATAACGAAAAAAAAAACAAATGAAAGTTTCATACAAACAAGCTTTATACAAAAAAAAAATCAACAAAATATAAAGCCGATTCGTAAAAGCTGATATCGAGTAATAGGAACACGGTATGTGACGTAAACGCACTCGATTTTTAAAACTTTTCCTTGTTTTCGCCGTGTATCCTGCCTTTATTTTTGCTCCTTCGCGATCGTAGCCGTGGAAACGGACGGGGTGATTTTTCTTTGTTTTCTGCCGTAGCCTCGCGATTTCACATTTTGTTATTTAAATGACGCGGAAAGCCCAGTAGAGGGCTGACAAACATGCTAGCTAATGCTTTAGAGTGGAGCCTGTTTCACGGACATTTTATGCCGCGGTTATTTTTCTCTTTTTGTGTTATGATTTTTTTTTGTTCCATTCCTCTTATGACCCGACCCTTTTGTGAATTTGTGATAAGAGGAAGGATTTTCATTTTTGTCGGAGGTTCGTTAAAATATTTCTTGTTGGTATACTGGTATAATTTTAGGTATGGGGTCCACTTCAAACAACACTTGGGAAAATATAATAAAAAATCGTGAATTTTTTTCAGTAAGACAAATTATAGGCAGGTACATTAAATCAGAATAAATTTTGTGCTAAAAAAACCTTCAGCCGAATTGAGAACCTCCTCCTTTTTAGGAAGCCGGTTGAAAGAAAAAGATATTTCTGCTAATTTTGCATTATTTTTTCAGCATCTAGTCAATTCTAGCAACGCATAACTATATGTTTTAGGCTTAAGTCAATCAACTAGCAACTTATCTTCCAGAATCAGATTCAAGCTCATCGCCATCAGAATCCGACTCGTGTTCTTCTCGCACGGAGCGCAGCACAGCTACAACAGCACACATACCACCGCAGCTGGCAGCCAAGCGACTGTCTTTGGGCTTCGCGTTGGCAACGAGAACTCATCATTATGGCAGCTTCTATCTGAGGATGGGGGCAGTTGGTGAGCTTTTTTAAATTGTACTAGCCCTTGGCCGCGGTTTCATTCTCATCCAAAGGGACTTACTTTCCCGCACCCGGTTAAAATGTATCCTTAGTTAGTATTTGTTTAGCTGATGTACCTACCAATAAAAGCTCCGTCAATATTGATCCAGCGATTTCAGAGATTAGCCGGAACATACAGACGGACAAAAAAATAATTATTTGGTGTATGTAAAATTCTTCCATTCACATAAGCTTTAGAGAGTTTACAGCAGAATACATTATTAACTCTTATGTAGGTACCATTAAATGATATGATACAAGTGAAAAGCGTCCCTACATTGATGCGGCTATCGTACGTGTATACGCGATAATTCTCCAGTAATTGTTTTGTTAAATCAATCCCAAGTGTCGAAGCAAACGGGGCCGTTTAGCGCGCTTTTGTCGGAGTCACGGATTACTTGCTAACTAAGTTTGTACGAAGCCAAACTTGGTGTCGGGGCTTATCTTTGAAGCAGAAAGTCCGTATTCGTAACTAGGCCGGATAATCTTGTTGTCTGTAAGGCTGTCCTGATTATATTTGACAGCTTCGCTGATAGTTTTAGTGTTGTGCGGAGAGCGATTGTTGTAACTGGAAGTTAAGAGAAGGCAAATCACAATGTTTGTACTACTTTAAATAGGTTCTGAAATAGAGAACCTACTTAAATTAGTTTTATTTGGTTCCCTTTTTTATAAATTACTAGCGACCCGCCCCGGCTTCGCACGGGTGCAATGCTGATACTAAAATTATACATATAAAACCTCTTGAATCACTCTATCTATTAAAAAAAAACCGCATCAAAATCCGTTGCGTAGTTTCAAAGATTTAAGCATACAAAGGGACATAGGGACAGAGAAAGCGACTTTGTTTTATACTATGTAGTGATATCATCTGAACTGTCTGATAAAACTTTATAATTCATAGGCTACCTAATACCTATTTCTATCTATACTGGGTTACTGGGTCATTAGACTTGCCCTTTAGCACTCGTACGTCATAGCTACTGTGACGTCACATGCAACGTCAAACATTGTTACGTTATGTTTATAACGTCACATAGTCTTCTAAAGTACATTTTGATGATGATGATCAGAAAGTGACGTGGTTACATTAATCACAAAAGATGTGAAGATATGCTATTCTATGGCTTCTATGCAGCATTTACTCTTCTCTTATGAGTATTGCAGAAGTACTGCATAAAAAATAGAAATAAATACCGTACTTAATCGAAGAAATATGTTGGTATCCTAGTATTTTAATTTTCAGCCGAATCTTTGCGCTTAGATACAATACCTATCTACCTTATTTTACCTACCTACCTTATAATGGTACCTTATTTTCTTCGCAGCGTTTGGCATCGGTTCTATGATCTACTCAGGCCTGGAATTCGGCCAGTATTGGGAGCTGGAGAGGAACACCAACTGCCACAATGTTCTGCTGGCGCTGACCCCGGCTACCAGGATGGCCTTCATCTTCATACAGATGTATTTCATCTTTCTGAACAATGAGGTTTGTGTTGTATCTTGATCGCCTTTTCTAATTGTTGCTGCAAATTATTTGTGTGTTAGATTTGTGTATTGTGTAAGGTTTGGTAAATTTTATCAACTAGGGCTTCGACGCTAACTAGTACGTTAGCTAGTATTTGAGGGTCACCGCCACGGGCCATGCCGTACCTCCATATTTCGGGTAGATTCCTTAAAAATATTGTAATAAATTAAAAAAAGAGATGACGCCTCAATGAAAAATATTTGTTCTGTGAACAAACTCTTAAAAAAATATTAGTAACATTTACACTTCAAACATTACCCTCCATTTGAAACTGTTAGACCAATAGAATCAATTTTAAAAACATAATTTTAGTATACAATGTATTATTCTAAACTTTGAGATAACTTGTGGCGTTTGCGGCTAACCTATGGTTTCAACCTCATGCTAGTTACAGAAGTTCCCTTGTTTTTTTCCCTTCTGAACTAAGATATTTAAGTATGAAAAGAAAGTAAACGTACAGGAGTGTGATAGGCTCAACTTTTTACAGCGGAAAAAAGGCATCATAGTTAATTAAAAATAAGGACTACTAAAAGTAATTGCCTACTATATGCATGTCATATTTTGTCGAAGACGAGTTAAAATTACTAAAAGGACTTCAAAAAACTACCAGCAAAAACGTTCAGCCCATCGATCACTCAGTTCACAGAAATCACATAAAAATAATCCATCAATTAAAATCTACCAACCAACGCCATTGTGTAGACGGGCCATTACCATTTATCACCATCGCTCACATTTCAGATGAAAGTGTACAAGCACAAGATAGTGGCCCGGTTCGGCCTGATGCATATGGTGGGGACTAACCTTAGCGTGTGGCTGAATGTCCTCGTTCAGGAGACGAAGCACGAAATCCTGACCTTCTACGACCCTGAGAACAAGACCATCGGACTGTCGCATAGACTTGGTAAGTTTTAATAGAAAATAATCTAACTTCATCATCATCGGCCTTTTTATCGTCCTACTGCTGGTCTCTTCTCACACAGAGAAGGATTGAGCGATTATTACGACGCTTGCAGAATTCGGATTGGTGATTTCAGACTTTATAGTTCAGGTTTCTCGAGATATTCTCCTTCACCTTTTATCCATCATTGGTGTCCAAGATATTTTTAAATAGTAGGTATTATTATTCAGAAATATTACATTGTTCCTTGTCAGACATGGAGTCGAAACCGCATACTTTTACTTGAGAGACTGGTGCTTTAACCACTAGACCACCACGACTTCATAATAATTTTTATATCTTGATGGCAGCCAGGCCGATTGTCGGCTACGGCGGCCGTTCTCTTTTATGGAGATCAGCCAGCTGCGCAGGACATATTATAGTGCACAAGCATTCGCGCAGACACAGGTGCACTCTCTATTCCCTCACTCTCATAATCCGATGGGACGACAATCCGACACGACCGGAGAGAGATCAGGAGCAGGACCGACATTTACGTGCTCTCCGATGCACGGGTGAATTAATCACCAACTTCCAGACTCCAGGCTGCTTTATGAAAGTTTCTCAAAACCCACATAGCGATTTCGGCCCGACCCGGGATTCGAACCCGAGACCCCGTGCACAACAGTCGCGGCTTCAACCACTTGACCAACGAGGCAGTCAATTTACATCTTATGCATATAAACGCAAATCTTATATCGCAATCTACTTTGTAGTTTGGTCACTTTTTGTCATAAAGTTCAATGACTGTTAATCTATTCTTTAAAGAAACTCGACCAAAATTTTTACGTTTTTTGACAGATTTTGTAGAAAATTAATTATATGACTCATCAAATTATACAAACAGCATGAGTCCCCTTAAAAGACGCAGCTGTTTTTATAATATTAAGAGTGGCTGGTGGCTCGTTTGCTGAGCTTAACTTTAAATACACAAAGACACATCTCCGGGTTTTTAATTTACTTTCTTAATTAAATCTCTGAAGTATTAAAGTAAATAAAATGTTATTTAAACATGTATAATTAAGGTTTGCTGTGATAATTTTATTTAGATACAAATATTTCTCATACTTACCAACCCTTACAATTCAATTACATGAAAATAGACATAAATGCGAACCCCCAAATACCCTTAGCAACCTGTTCAAAAATGTGACTATTATATATTATAGTAAAATGTCCTGTCGAGTCGTACACTGTCGGTCCACTGGACATTTTGAATGAAGTGCCGTGTGCCTGGCCTATACAAACGCATTGTGGCGCCAATCGATAATGTGTACCGGGCATTAATTCTACGTGTTATCGTGTGACTCTGTGTCGTTATTAAATAAATTGTTTTTGTTATGGGTCAAATTGTACGTGTACGGAATTTGATGTAAATTAAATGAGGAACAGGTATTTAGCCGTACTTAGACCTTAACAGTATTTTTAAAACGCGTATCTTCATCCCTATTTATATGTAGTATAGTTCATTCATCTACCACATCGTTCGTTACTGAAATGAAGTATTCGTAACGTACATATGTACATCACACAACCATTATAAAGGCGAAGTTTGTGAGTGTGTGCGTATGTGGATATTTACGGATACGATAGAGTGGGTTTTAACGAAATTTGGCAGTAATGTAGGTTTATTCATCAGAATAACATACGGGCATAACTTAAAATCCAGATGCAGAGCCAGATCCTCGAATCACTCTACTAACTACCTACATCACTACGGATACTGTTTTCTCTGAGAATATATCCAATACCTAGATAAGTTGGCATCATGCGGGCTCAGTGTTACTGTTCGGATTTCAAAATGTTGGATCTATTGAGTGATTTGTGGCTTCCATTGAAAATATTGTATCAAAGGACTATTATACGCTAAAATGATATTGATTAAATATTTCCTGTTGTATCCGAGATATGAATAACGTTTTAAATGTGTCTAGTGTCACAATCAAAGGTGTTCATAATCGAAGGTTTCATATGCAGACGCATTTTTTCGTTGGCAATCAAACTTATCATATCTCCAAATCAAGTGGTTTTGTATTTTGTTGTCTGATTCCGAGGGATACGTACTTACTGAAATAACATCATTCTCGATTGGTCACTTGGAAGCCCCTGCACACTGCAAACTTTTAATCGGCCGATATTTGGATCGCTTATAAATCAGTATGGAGGGCGTGTTACAAAAAGATTTATTGGACATTCATTAGTACGTTCAAAATAAATAGTCAACCAACCATCGGCCATCAGTTTAGTCTGCAGTATGCGGAGACTCTAAAACACTTACTAGCCATTTTTTTCGTGGGAAATTACAAATGGTCCCTCGCGCTGAGGAGGTGCAACTGCTTAACTGGAGGGAGTCTCAAACTCTTACTGACTAGAACCTTGCCTGAAATAAATGAATAAATAAATAAAACAAAAATAAATAAAACCCCCTATGTTCCTTCTGTGTGCCAGGGCCACGATACCTCTCACGAACAACCCGCAGCTCCGGCAGACACTTACCTATGTACTAGCCTAACGTTTCCATAAACTAATAGTAGCAAAAACAGAGCCTGTGATAGCATTATCCCCGTCGCCTGTTTTCCAATAATTTCCTTTGTGTCGATATAATTGGATTAATCATCGTCACTGAACACCCGCTTCGACGGAATGCCGTCATCAGCTTCCCTTTGAATCAAGTGTTGTAGTCAATTGAGCGATTCGAATTTGTTTTTGTTATTTATGTAGTTCACAGGGGATGGTAAAATACATATTGTTCTCTATGTTTGTAGTATTTAAAAATGATGATTACAACGCCCTTACAGGTTTTATGTATGTTAAAGTTTATAATATTATTCTTAGGGCCTGTTTCAATACCTACGAATAAGTTGCAGTTATTTTTTTTGGTAGATAATTTCATACAAATTCTGTTCCATTTTTGAATTTATTCTGTATAGGTAGTGGCTATTCGGATATTGTGAAACTGGCCCTTAGTATGTATGCTGTAAACCACGTAGTGCAATAACTAAGTAAATAAAATATAGCATATTATTCCTGAGTCCATTGCGAAGAATTGATATAGAAGTCGGATCTCTTTAAAATCTCTCATGTTAATCTATCTTAGTTTCGAATATCCCTAAATATAGGTACAAATCAGCACTGGAATAGGCACTCACGTCTTTGCCTGAGAAGAGGCCTAGCCTAGTTATACCTACGTTAATATTTCATGAAACATAACTGGCAGGCTAGTCAAAAAGACGACAAAGTAATTAGACCTCAACCGTGGCTGCTGGTCAGTTTGCAAAAGGTTTAGCAAACATATTCGTTCTGCAAACTAAATTAAAATCAGTCCGTGGAAACCAATTGTCAGCCGGCAGGTCACACGTTCTTTTGTTTTTACGGCAAAGGGACGTTTTGGGTGAGGAATTTAATATTGTAAACCATTTGTAAACCGTGTATTTTTTTTTAAAGTCTATTGAACTCCATCAAATGCTTTTCTAAAATCTAGTGTGTTCAGTAAGCATTGTGAATATTACATTACCTATAAAAGAATTTATAAAAATTGTTCGCTCGTAAGTCTCAAAGGATTTCGCCTGAAGTTATCCTTGCAACCCCCAACACCGCGGGCTTTATTATTTGTTGCCTAATCATCCCTTTGTTATAACTCATTCACTTTTAACCCCTTATGTAAGTTTTAACGAGTATTTCGTGATTATTTGAATATGTATTGTACTGAATTGGTATTTTTAGGAGTTTTTTTTTTGTATTTTGCATATTAGGTATTAAAAGTACATTAGATCTTATGATGGCAAAAAAAATCAGCAGATACATCTAATCTTAAAAATAATATTTCTATTTAAAAAAACAAAAAAAAGAAACTACTTTATTTAAATTGAAAGAATATTGAGCACGTAAAGCAACGGTAGAATGCAATAAAAACAAATTCTCAACCGTTAAACTAGAAACGATTCACTCTATTATACAAAATATGAAAGCAACAAAAACAGTATGATTGATTCCATTCTAAGACATAGCATAATCCGAAGCAGATGGTACAGATTTTCAATTAGAATTTCCCTCATCATCGGGAAACGTCGCAGAGGCATGTCGATTGCGTTCCATGCGACCCACCCGGAAGGCATAGTGACCCACATTCCTCTAGCGCCGATCGAAGATAATAAGTATTGGATGATCTAGCTATGTCATACCTAATACCGTTTGTCCTACTTAAGCCGGCGTTTGTTTCTGGGAGGATCTATTTGAGCTATCTCATTTATTAGATTGTCATGAATATGTAGGCTCTATTCATTAGACCTGACGCTTTTGTAGGATTGATGTGGATTAATTGACAATGTTTTACGATACAGACTTGTTGAGTTACACATATTGGTTTGGTTATTCTTATCTTTCACTTTAAGACTATTTTTTTATTTTTATTTTATTTAATCATTATCGTTTGTTTTGATTCCAGCATTCCAAAAAGCGTTCGCATCATTTTCGACCGACGTGCCACCGTCTCATCCCGCTGCTGCCCACCTGCGCGTGCCAAGAGGACTCAAAGGCCCTCATCACATCTTCGAGTGCCGTCGAACCAACATTATGGGTTCTCTCGTACAGGATGCCTCTCCGTTCCTCTTCCCTTGCACCATCGAGTATTCTCTCATTTGTGCTGCAATCCTCTATGTCATGTGGAAGAATATCTCCAAATATCCATCGAAGGATGTCGCCGCGGCTATTGTGAAAGCTCGCATACTGGAAGGTCTGGCCTACAAAAAATCCCCACATTTGTACAGTGTTGACTGTGCAAGAGCTCACAAAGGCCTCTTCTTCGGAATTTTAGTTTTGGTACTAACTATAATATCATTGATATTGTTCTTTGTATTAGTATCAAAGAAAGATTACGCGACTCTAGCAGTCGTTGAGGTCAATGTATGTGAATTAGCATTGTATGCAATGACAACATTTGCTAGTTTAGCTGGAATGGTCTGCGTAAGAAAACTGAAGTATGATGGTAACCGAAACCTTGAACTGGACAACATTCTTCTTGTTGGCGCTCAAACTGGAATGTTCATCTATGGCACGTTCACCATCATTGGAGGACATTTCACGATAGAGAAGAATACCATTCTAATATTAATCACTGCTCTTTCCTCTTTAATCCAGACTACTTGTCAAACCATGTTCATTCTCGATGCAAGTCGAAGATCAGCGAAAACGGCCGAACAGTTACGAAAGAAGCCTGGGAGAGAGATAGTGACGTTCCTTTTAGTCACAAACTTGGCTATGTGGGCGATAAATACTCTTGAGAAATCTCGAGCGGAATCTCATCCAGTTCAGCTTCACTTCTATGGCTTATGGGCATGGACGATCATCACCCACGTGTCGATGCCTCTGGCAATCTTCTACAGGTTCCACTCAACGGTGTGTTTGTGCGAAATATGGAAACGAGCGTACAAGATGAAGCCCGCTTACATGTAGCGACCGGCTCGGAGGTACTGGAGCACAGCACTGTCTTTCAGAATGTGAACTGTGGTACTTTCGGAATCATACGCGTAGACAAGTGGTAGTTGGATGTTAGTGCCATAGTCTCAGATGTCTGTGGGAACCGCTGCAGTAGCTAGATGATCGTAACTCGTACAGTATTCTACCTACTCATTAGATGTAGATCAGGTTTCATCTCTCCGGTTTCCACATTAACCACATCGTTTGAAAGTTGACTGCTGTAATGTTAAGTTATTGTATTAAAATATTTTAATGTGTTATTTATTTGTAGCTTTATTATACGCTTTAACTATCATAGCGGAACTGATACGTTGAGTCGCAGTATTTCACAATTAAACGGGTTGGATTTTATTGATTTTAGCGCCTTATATTTAGATGTTAATTTTTCAGCAAGTTCTAGTGTTAAATGTATTGTTAATATTATATGTGAACCTATTAATGGATAAGTTATGTGTTCATATTTTCATCCTGTTTACATAGACGTATATAGATTTAGATAGCGTGTAAGTGTAAGTAGAGTCTGTATACCACATTCCACTTTATAGTAAACTCAATCGCCGAGGCATAATGATTATATTCACGCACTTTGATTCAAAATAAATGTCTTCCATTAGGTTACGTTGTTTTATACGATTATTTTTACAATACTCATTACTTTTCCTGCAACTTTTATATAGCGTGTATTATTCCATAGTACAGAGGGAACAACAAATTCTATCGACCTATTAATATTTTTTTGAGGAATTTTGACATATAAAAAACAATACATTGGTTATGATAATAAAGTACTTTTTACTATGAAACGCGTAATGGTCTGAGCAGATATTAGAGATTATGTAGCGGATATTTTTGTGACGAAAATGTAGTAGTGTCAGTAATTTTGGATACATTTATAATATCTATGTAGTAGCAATATCATGGACCCAGTAGTTAGGCAAACTGTAACACCAAAGTCGTAAGAATAAGATATGTTTGGAGCTTATAACGTGAGTAGTCCATTAAATATTCGTAAAACATTGATGTTCGCCAAATGGCTGGAAATAGATGATTTGCATGGCGTTTGATAGTCTATAGATATAGACTTAGTGATTTCGTCCACTTCTTATGAATATTTCAATAGGTTTTCAAATACATTTTGTATATTAATTTTTCTTTTATATTATTTATATTTATATTTGAGACGTTTTGGGAGCTGATGAAATGTATTCGTCAGGGACAATCTTTACAGAATTTTATAAATATTTTTATTGTAAACTGATTTTAAGACGCAGTTATCTTATGATGTTGGCACGCCTGATGCAGTTTCTGATATTACACATTTTGATATGAAACAAACAAACTGAACATTTATATTCAACCTTTGTTGATCAGTTGTTGATTGCTCAAGTATTGTATGTAATTTGCTTGTGTAGACTTACATCTATAATATAAATAAATACTGAGAAAAACGATCTATCTTGAACTGCTTTCAATAAAAATAAGTTTCTTGATTGCATTATAATATAATAAATATTTCTTTTCAAGCCCTATTATACAATAAATATTTCAGAAATAAAAATATGGTCCAATATTAACTTGACTTATTAAAATATAATTTTTTATATTTTACCTAAGTAATGCAAAATATTGCAAATATTGATTAACGTCATCAAAAAATACTTTTAGGCATCTTTAAGCGTGAATTATAAGATCACGCCTCACAAAACTGATGCTAGCTTATGTAAAATATAAAAAAAATATATATCATTTTATATTTATAAAGATATACCGAGTGTCATTTTTTATTTAGACAACATTTATAAAGTACTTTTTCAAGTAGTTCACTGAACCCTGTATTGTATAAGACCTTCATAATATTGTTTTAACTATAATTAAATATTGCTTTGCATAATAAATCGCAGTTTCTGAAAAAAAAAAACAAGAAAACGAAATAAATAATTTTGAACCTTTTGTATATTAGTGTAGAGTCCTTTATACTTTTTATATAATATATTGTGTACCTAGTGTGAAGTATGTTCTAGGTACCTATTGTAATTATACATTGAATACTCAACAAGAAATTTTTAGCTTTAAATAATACATGTGACATACCAAATTTATACCTACTTATGAATTATTGTAGAATAGGAGCGAATGAAGCGATACGATGTACCTATTTTGGAGGGAAAACAATATTTTTTTTCAAAGGAAAATTGAATAGAACTGCATTCTATGGTAGACGTATTTTTAATTCATACTTTACCTTCTAATGATTATAGACTCGATGTGAAGAAATGGCAAAGTTTTATGATGAAGATTCACTTTCTTTATAATTGTGTAATACGTACATAGCTAATCAAGTTATCATATTTTGTGAGAGCTGTATTAACTTCAAATAAATACTCAATATTAAAGATTTATTTTGCGTAGTGCAACATGCAGATAGACCAGACAGTACTTGCATTTTGATATTAGAATGTACAATTTTAGGTCAGTGTCCGTATACTCCGTATTTCTAGCAATTAAAATCTTATGAACCACCATTTCAAACAATATATAAGAACGCCTACTATGTATAATAAAATTTATAACTCAACCAACTTTTAAAAGTGAAGTTCGATCGTCTTGTGAACAGATTTATTGAAATAATTATTCAGTAATCACCTCACAACACAAATAACGGTATGTAAAAAGTAAAATAACTAAATAGAATTAAGGTGCATAATTATATAATTGTTTTAATTTATATTTAGGCTAGCTATTTGACGTTTGCAACCCATTATACCAAATATTCGTTGAAGTATCCTTTGTGTTTGAGACGGGCAGCCGGCATTTTGTATAAATTTTTCCGCAAATTATGATATACCTTGACGATTTATTTGTATGGATTCAAGCCATATAGGTTATATATAGGGTGACTGGTAATTAGTGACCGATATTTAAACACGTGATTGTACTCATGATTACGAACAACTTTCCCGAAGAAACTTTTTTTGTTATTTTTTATTAACAGCTGATTGGGCGACGGCTCGCGTGAAATTTGAACTTTACACGCGCGCCATTAATTTTGCTATAATGATAAAAAAAAAAACCAGTCTAATAACCAGTCACCCAATATTTTTTTATATAAAATAGTCGGCAAAAATATAGATAAATATATATTTTCTTCAATGGTATTTTTTTCCAATACGTCTGTTTCTCTTTAATATCTTAAATTCAAGGAACTTATAATTTGTGGGAAATCAGTAATTCAAATGCCTTCTTGTATAAATAAAATAGTGATACTAGAGTATTGTTTTTAATTATATATTTGCTATTTATTTGTTTAGGAGAAACTGTGAATAGTTCGGGATAGCGGTAAGATTGTCTCCTTGGATGTTTAACGTTTACAAACAAAATAAACTTTCTTGAAATTATCCTGAATATTGTTGTTTCATTATTTTATGTCTCCATCCACATCAAACTCTTAGTAGGATATTATTTATCTAAAAATATATTATATCCTACTACTATTATAAAGGCGAAAGTTTGTATGTATGGATGGATGGATGTATGGATGTATGGATGTGTGGATGTATGGATGTTTGTTACTCTTTCACGTAAAAACTACTGAATGGATTTGAATGAAACTTTACCACAATATAGCTAATACATCAGAATAACATATAGGCTACTTTTTATCCGGGTATGGAAAGTACTTCCTTCAGAAAGCGGGTGAAACCGCGGGCGGAAGCTAGTATTTTATAACTATAGACTAGCCTAATCATTGGCGTTAAAAGATTTTGCTCGATACATTATTATAAATAATTTGTAAAGTACAAGTTATCAACTTTTGGATAATAAGACTGGAAAACGAAATAAAATTTATGAAGTAGTATTAAGTATATGTATTGAAAATAAATAAATGGTTGTAATAGCATGGTAGTAAAATGTATAGCACACGTGAATAAATTCATGTGATCGACAGCCTTACAAACACCGACATTAAGGCACAAAGGTGGTGCGTGCTTCTATGAATGGCTCGCGTCTTCAGTGATGTAATTTATGCTTTGTTTCTTGACAACCTTGACTGATTATATAGATTGGGGTTGAATGGTGAAGAAACTACGTGTGATCCACGTAACATTGAACATGGTATTACAATGTCACTCGTGTACCTAATACGAATGTGAAGGAATAAATTAATAAAATTAGTTGGAGTATAGATAGGTTTCACAGATCATAGTAATGTTTTTCTCTGTTCTGTGGGATTCACACCAGCTTATTTCTCCGCTTGGATTAGCCTATACGCAAAGACATTGTGGCACGTATGACAACTATAGTGCTTTTTGCTCTAAAATTCTATTGTTTACTCTCGTGATCCTCGCGCATAATATATTGGCAAAGAAAATCGTGCGGATAATACGCTAGTGTAAAATTCTAATTAATTGTGATAGAGATGAGATTTTATTAAAAAAAAAAAACGTAGGCCCATTAGAAATTGGGACACGAGTAAGTACTAAAAAATGTTACTATATCAAAATAAGTGTTTATTCAAAGAGCGTATTTGCGCTAACTAGAGCTTAGCTACATAGAAAATGATTATTGCTACTTCTCTTCGACAGTACCAATCATAGCGTAACATTTGACAGGCTGATCCAGTCATCGAGTGAAAACTGTTTGAGTGGCGACAATTTGCTGCCTCGCCTTATACGCCTCGGATAAGTGGCCTGCCTTACACAGAGACTCTCACCGGTGCTGTCAGGTTCCGCAGACTGGATATTGCACCAGTTTTTGTGTGTTTGTTTCTGTAATAGCGGGATCTCACTGATGTTATTGATTGGTAGTGTTTGAAGAAAGTGTTGTGAGGATGGCGATAGATCTTCATTTGTTTTCAGGCTTTTTTTTCAAAAGGAGAATGGAACGATGAAGATATTGACAAATATTCACGTAATATTATTGTCAGCGGTTCGGTTGTTTATAGTTCGAAGACATATTTTCTGCCGAAGATATTTGTTAGACACTCCACTTTTTCCAGTAGAATGGGCTATCATATTACTGTCTTTCCTGAACGGGATGCCGCTGATGGGGATGAAGGTGTCTGTTTATTTGTTATGTATGTATTAGGCGCATTAGTTCTTATATTTTTATTTTATAATTGTATGTATTAGTTTACTGATATTGTTTTTTTATTTATATGTGTATCCTGGGCCCTAGAATACCTGAAATAAAGGAATTGCAGCAGTGAAATAGCAAAAGAAAACGCACACACAGGTTTGTTCGTACGAACCAATGATACCATCTGAGTTTATACAGAATTCATTAGCTTGTCTCCGCAATAAATATCATATTCAATGACGACAACATAGTTATTTGTTAATGACTATTGTCCACTGTTCTCCCACAATTAGGTCACATAAAAGGCACATAATATGAAAGATAACGGTGTGATAATAACGAGAAAATGAATGGCTAATTATGTTATATGAGTAATTATTGACTATAAGGTGTTACTAAGCTACACTTAAGTTTCTGTGGGTATAGTGTATCATGATAAGGCATTTTCATACTCGCGAGAGTCTTATGCTAATGTACGAACGACTTAATATTCGAGAGAAGTCGTGGTGGCCTAGTAGTTAAAGCACCAGCCTTTCTTCAGTATGAGTGTCGGGTTCGATTCCAGGCCAAGCAGGTACTTTTCTAAGTTTTATGCACTTTCTAAGTAGGTATATCTTAGAGACCAATGACTGATAAGAGGTAAAGGAAAACATCTCGAGAAAACCTGGACTATAAAGTTTGCACCAACACGCATTGAGCTAGCGTGGTGATTAACGCTCAATCCTTCTCTGTGTAAGAGGAGACCTGTGCCCAGCAGTGGGACTATAAAAAGGCAAGAATGAAGAGGAATGAATTGCAGAAAACAGACATCTATCTTCAGCTATGACTGAGCAGTTCTAAAATCATCATAACCCAAGAATATATTTTTCGACCCAACAATTTTAGCAACAAATTCGACCTAGTAGGTCAAAGGATAAAAATAATCCGTCTAGACACAAACAAAGTGTTATTAAAAATGTAACAAACAATACACAAATAGCGGCAACTACTCAATGTCCAGTAAATTGGACCGTAACAAAATAGGATAAATGAAATGCGTGGCACATCTAAATGATGTCAGTGTCGAACAGATGGTCTTGGCTATTTAGAAGATGCGATTGTTGTTGTGTAGAAATGACAGTTATTATAAGAATAATTGCCTACACTATAGCTCACATTTGAAGTAGAGGAATACTATCAGACGCTGCGTCTTGTTAAGTGTAGAATTCTGGTCAATATCAGAAAATATAAATTGAAACAGAATCGCTTTCGCACTAACCAATCGCTAAAGGACTACCTTAGCATAGAATTTCGTGTCTAAATCTTTAGATTACTATTATTTCAACAGGTATACCGTCCATAGACTAAGAACTTGCTTATATAATTGAAGTATCATCTTGGAGTAGGTACAGACGCTAACACATCAAACTAGTAGATACAATCTGTCAAATTTCCTTGATAAATTTTCAATTTTATCGCAAAAGCATATGGTTCAAAGTTGATTGGAAAAAATATAGATTCGGGGAGCTTGATGCGCTGGCGTGACATATAAATGAGGGTGTATGTAGTTACTCTATACTGCCTATCGTCTATATATAGGAGGGATGTTACTTAAAGTTATAGTAACCATTATGATAACTTGCGTATTTACTTACGTTTAGCGGTTAATTACCGTTGTCAGTAGTTAGTTGCTGTTAGGTAATTATTATGTGTTTAACATGAATTCTTGTGCGATTACCGACTATGGTCTTGCATTCTTTAAATAGACCTAGCTATGAATGAACATAGGATAAGTGGCCGCTTGTAGGAGTTAATTACTATTTATCATCATTTTGTATCCGTTTCTTGTAAAGTATATTTATCTATTCATTCATACTAGAATTTGCATTGTTTTTGACTTACATTAAACGTCATCATCAACACTATCTGTCTAGCCTTTTCCTAAGCTATACTCTGCTTTTAGTGTAACCGGATACTGATCTCTTCAATACAGATAGTCCTTGTTGAGACGGGTTGTCAGATTGTAAGTAACGACTGCCAAAGTTGTATAAAAACTAGCCAGATGCTAATAAGCATTCCCAAGATGGTAGTAGGTATATCGTGAACTCAGTTTTGAGTATGTGTATAATTTTATGTGCACCCAACATCTGCAGAAGACGATTAGAATTAAAAATTTTGAATTCTAAATAATATTGTTTCGCCCGCAACTTACTAAGAGTACCGAGCGAACTTCCAGATAAATGATAAAAGCCTGTCTGTCTTTAGTGTATCACCCATTTCTACGCCCAATTACATTAACATTGGTTCAGTCGTTTATACTTCAAAGCCTAACAGAGAAACTCGCTTTATCATTTATTTATGTTTTTTATTAGTAAGGATTTTGAATCACTATATAATATCAATATTAAAAACCCTTTTTATTTCGGCGGCATAATCCTTAATACACACAAGACGTTTCACCTGCTTAGAATTGTAATTAGTGGGTATTAATTTGGACAGGTGTTCGCGGTGAAAAGTTAATTATAAGTACATGTGCTAAACCGGATTTCAGATGACGTTAATTCGCTTTAAACTGCTTAAGTTTGATTGCGAATTGCAATCGTTATATGTGATTATGTTTTGTTTTTAATTGACAGGTGTTTCAGATAGCTGACAGGGGTCATTGTATTTGAAAGGATTTAGTTTAGTCACCTTTGTTATACTATTTCACGTCTTCACGAAATTCACTTTGAAATTATCCTATTACTGCGAATTGATAAAATTTTGATGTTGGTTTAATAAAAAAAAAAATACAAATCTTTTACTAATGTGATCTCCTGGAATTTTGTTCTCAATGGGAAACATGAGCTTCCCCTCTTTTTTGAAGGATGAAGTTTGATACATGTTTCATGACGTCACGTGCCAGTTATTAAGTGCCTAATTAGCATACCCACTTCTGCATATTTTATCATTATT
This sequence comes from Heliothis peltigera, assembly GCA_958496145.1. Lineage (NCBI taxonomy): Eukaryota > Metazoa > Arthropoda > Insecta > Lepidoptera > Noctuidae > Heliothis > Heliothis peltigera. Next base: position 8,103,394 of record OY292327.1, read on the forward strand.
TAGTGCTCTTAGAAAATCAGGAAAAAACGTATACTTACATAATAGAGACACCCCAACCTTTCGTCGAAGCTACTCATAAGTAGGGTTACATAATATTTTGTGCGGCTTATGTATAGCACCCCTATTTCGGAAGCGAACCCTCGTTTTGTTCCACCGATCGATATGACATGAGGACGGTGCACGAGGAAGTGCAACCGGGACAGTTTGTACTAAGAATTTATTTATAAGGAGCTACGAAATCCAAAGACGTTTTTTAGTGATGAATTATATTTTCGAGGAGGAGCTCGTGGCTAAGTAACAGCCGCACGGATCGATCAATCATACGGTTAAGCAGCGCTTGGCGCGGTCGGTTCGTGGGTGGGTGACCATCTTGTCATGACGAGTTCCTCCGTATTTCGGAAGGCACGTTAAATTGGTGGGCCCCTGCTGTCCTTTATACATCTTTGACAGTCGTTACGGTTAGTCAGAAGCCGGAAAGTCTGATAATCAATCTTAATAAGGTGTAGCGGGTTGCCTAGGTAACTAGATTGAGGAGGTCAGATAAAGGTAAACACTTACTGTTGAAATTTGTGTGGAATGCCCACATTTGAAACATTTATATTCTGTATCTGTAATATTTGGGTTATGCGTTTTGTCCTTTGTCGTGTTTAAATTTATCCTGTAATAGCGTCAGTTTTATTTGTCACCTCCTAATACTTCTAGTTTCATGTGTGTCTCGGGGCGCATCGTTCCCCTCACTGTTCTCCCTCGGCGCGTGCGGCCTGCAATTAATGACTGCGTTCTATCAAAATACCTCGCCACCTAAACTTTTACTGCACTTTCTGAGAAAATAGTACTTGAATATTATTTATTTAACGACCGGAGCAACGTAGAACTTCTTCAAAACTTGAAAAACGTCTTTCTGAAATAAAAGCATTTGACATTGAATTTCTAGTCAACCTACGACTAAGTGTTACAGACGCCAGCACATCAAGCTACCCGAATGTCGCAAATTATCCCAATCACTTTGAACCATATGCTTCAGAGATAAAGTTGAAAATTTATTAAAGAAATTGGACAGATTGTAGAAGCTGGATGTGCTGGCGTCTGTACCTAGAACAAATTACATTTAAGTAGTCTTACTTTGACAAAGATTTTACGGAAGATCTTCAAAAGTTTTCTGAACCACCCAAAAACCGCATCCAAATCAGTTTTTCCGTTTAAGAGTTACGGCGCCACAAAAAGACAAACACACAGCAGTCAAGGTTATATAACACTTTGTCTCTCAAGTATACCTTTTTTACTGTTACTTGATTGTACAACTTAGCTTAAAGGTTCTATAAAAGTATAATTAGTTAAGAGTACCTACCAGCAACACATATGCAAATCATGATCAGTTGAACTACGGCCGGTGATTGCATTATGTTCTAATAATAGCAAGCCAATGACATTATCACTTTCGCTGGCTTCTAGGCCATGATCCAATTAACACATTATTTTTAAAACTTTGCATGCGAAGTAAAAATCTGAGGCTATTTTTTATTTGCAATCAATTTAGCAATAGATATACATAAATTTATTAATTCAAATATAAATTATTTATTTTCGTTTATTGCATTGTACTGCTTTAATACCTTAAGGAAAAAGTTATTAAATCAAGTGTAAAAAAATGTTTTTTTTTTATGAAAATGGTTGGTAAGTCCCGCTGAAAATAAATATGTAAAGTACTGAAAACTACATATACCTAACAAAGTCCTGTTTTATTATTTATAATTCAAAAATGGCTGAACTGATCTGGCTGAAAATTATCTTTTATACTATTCTAGTAGAGTAAGTAGTCCTTTCGGAACGCGGGTGAATCCGCGGGTGGACTGTAAATAAATTGTTTTTAAATCTCTGATATTCTGAATTAATTATACTACTATTTCTAACAAAAATTATCCAAGAGCTCCGAAGTGCTAAGCAATTTATGTTACACCTACACCTGACTTTCAAATAAAACAGTCGAAGCTAACAAAACACCCACGTTACCGTAATTTATTGAGAGATTAAAATACTGCATTTTTCCTTCCATTCCATGTCAATACGGGTTTGTTTACCAACAATTTCTAGAGTTCGTTTAGTCAAGTTCACGAAATTCTAGTTCAATGTTCGTTGTTCGCTTAAAGCGGGGGAGGCCGGGCTATTTGTATAGCTATGGGTTTAGTGCGAGACAGGAGGGTTCGCGTGTCTGCCAGCTAAGGTACGGAGGCACAATAGACCCCGTGGTTCATAGCTATGGCTATAGTGAATGAGCGGCGCGCCATTCGCGAGTCGCTTGCGAGCTTCGGACTTGATCGCCCGTTTGCATTTGAATTTTTAAACGCGGTTTGCTGGTTCTTTTTTTAAAGAATTAGAAAAAACACAAATTCAAATTTGCCGCGCTTTCCTTTAAAATTGGAACACGCTAGTTGTAAACAGTTGACAAAAGAGTTTTGGACAGTTTTTGTAAAGAGGCAGTGAGTGCTCATCTTTAGAATTGCTGAATGGACACAATGGGACTTCACTGCAAGTAATCTTCGTCACGGGAAAATGTAAGCGTAAGCATTGTGTTCTGTTGTTCTGTTCGGACGAGGCGCAGGAGTCCGGTTTGCGTTTCTTACTCTGTACTTATTTCTTGGTCAGCTCGTCGGCAAAATATTATGCTTTTTATTAAAACAGTCGTCATGCCGCAAAAGCCGGTTGGCCGCATGATGGTGTAATTGGATAATTATTTTAACAGTAAATATCTGAACATTCATTCATTATTTAATTTATGTAGTTTCGCCATTTATGGATGAATGAATTTTAATTGTAAAATTCTTTTGATTATTTCGTGTGATATAAGTGTGCACACGGTTGTCTCGTTCTTCGGTTCACTTCATTATTGAATGAAGTCGTTCAAGGCTCATATTGCGCGGTTAGTGACTGCATAAACCCTGCTCTACTTACCGCAAAACTTGTAAATCTAAGCCAACTGTAACACTATACAAAAAAAATTAACACATTCGTAACACACTTCAATTAGTTAGTATTGTTCTGATTGTATAGTATTTGATTGACATAATATTTTGTAACACAGACAATTGATTGAGCGTTTTGGTACAATCGACAAAAGAGTTTGGTATGCTGGCAAGAAATAAACCTCCTTAGACTTGGTGCAAGCTATAAAAAATGTAGGTGTATGTATCTGTAACGGTGGTTCTATGCTTTTTCTTTTATCGTTGTTAAATCTTACATAAAGTCAGACCCGGATCTGTAGAACATTCTGTATCGAGAACAAATCGCCATTGCTGCATTTTGTAGTCATTAATGATAATGGTATTCATACTTAAATAAGCACATTACGATACTAAAATAAAAATATTGAAATGCAGAGAACTACGTAACCTTTAGTAGTTCCGTACAATGTCAAATAATGTTTTTGTTCAAAAAGTTCCGTTTCGCAGCCCACCATTGAAACGAGAATTATTTAATTGATATTAATTCGGACGTAATTGCAGTTAATTTATGTGTTGCATTAACCCACGTCCGTGTTTAATTAAATGACTGTAATTCGCATTTTTATAGCTTCTTTGGGAACGACATTAAAGGAGGATTTTCTCTACTTAATTAATGGCCGTAGGATTCATTCATAATTATGAGTTATTTTTGCCACAAGTACCTCTTAGTAGATCTCATATAGACTATCTGATATAAACATTTTTTTTTCTAAGGACATATTTTCTCTTTCTGTAATGTCAAAGAAGGAATTTATACGTTCATAATCTAATAAAGAGTATCTATTAAAAAAAGTAATAGGCATCGAAGGGTTTTGCTGAATTTATTTTACTCAACAACTGACTGACTTGTATTTTGGTCTTTATATTCATTATAATTATAATTTCGTTTACAAATGGTTATAAGCAGAGGACAAAAGCATCTGCATCGCGATGAGAAATGAAATGGTAAAAACGTTTCGGTCAATAATTTCATAACAACAATTACCGAGGCGTGCAATTCGTTCATAAAAAGCGTCTCTCTTTGCGCATTTTGGTTGCATTCATTGTAACTTTAGTGAAGGCTTGCTGTGCTCTTTTTACATTATTATTCTTCTAAATTATAAAAGGTAAGAAGTATCTCTGTAAGTTTCTGTAGAAATTTTCCTCATAACTGTTGTAAGAATTGAATTACGTGTTAAACAAATTCGGGTTTCCTGAATTAAATAGCTTTGTAATTTTAATAAATTACCGAATTTTATCTCCGTCTTCATTTACAGTTCACCTTTTTTTCCTCAATATTTGAAATCTATTTTCAAGATATCTTCCATTAACCTTAAATTATGTTCCTAATAATTATTTGTATGCTTTTTGTTATCGTTTACGATCAATTCAGCTTTCGGATGCCAGCAATTATATCGAGTGACAGTCAATTCTTTCAATAGTCAAACAAGGCCATCGTGTCGTCTTTCGGTTCATCTCGTGTCTGACAACTTGACAAGACGCATCGTTTCTCGTTCCACTAATGTTTATAATGCGAATGAAAGATTGCATGTGTTATGCTATATCGTAAGATTTAATACAGTGCCAGCCAGATCTTTAACCGGTAAGTAATCATAATACCGGTAGCCATTTTACTTGTCGGTAATCTTCTGATCAGATTAGAGGTGAATGTGATAATAATTTCTAAGCAGACGTAGATGGATAGAGGCAGGATATGTTAAGTGATAAGGTTGTAAGACATTACTTATTGCATGGTTCACGGGAAACCATTATTTTTGCTTATAATGTTGCATATATTTTAGTATTGAGGGTCAGGGGACACAAAGGACTATTAGTTGGATGATGTATGTTTTTAATGTTTGTTACCTTGAAACTGTAAAGATTAATCTCCACCATAAAAATATCGCCATTCATCGATCTCGTATTACAAAGACACAACATACACTAGTCAATCAAAAAGTTTTTCGAAAAGAAATACAAGCGGCACCAAGCTCACTCGCCACAACGAGATTGACTCCCGGACAGCACCATTTACGTAAAATACGTCCCAAAATGGTGCATTGTGGTTCTGAATGCGCCCGCGTCGCGGTCGATTATGGCGGTCGTCATTCAAGGCCTGCACGATTCACACGGGGCCAATAAAACAGCAATTTAACTTCGTATTGTATACAGAAAATGACAGTATGTAAGTACGTATTGAAGCACGTACATAGTAAGTTGTTAGGGAGCGATTAAATTTTGTGATTGTTTCTGTCGAAGTCGAAGGCAAAAACGTGACTGCTAGTGTAAAACATTAGGCTTATAAAATTAACACTTTTTCACATAAATTGCACTGGATAGCACCCCCAAAAAACCGAAATCAATGCGTCAATGCGTTATGGATGGAAAAATGAAACGGCGGGCGCTACGGCAGCGGCGATAAACAAACTTGCGACTTGCCACTTGCCACCAACATAGCTGTCCATAACGTTTATTTTTTACACTTAAATGAAAAGCAAATATTTGTCTTATTTGGAACTGCTATCCGCGTTGAGTTGTATAGAGTACTTAACTATCGTTTGATGTAAAATAATCCATCTCCGACTCTCGTAGTCTTTCACAAAAAATTTTGCTTAATTCTTCCTAAGAAGTATTGTTTAGATACGAATTATTTTTAACACAAAATAAATTTAAAATTTATCTCCATTGCCAAAAAGTATCGACACGTTTGACACGATACAATTTTGGTTAACGTCACTAAAATTCCTAACCCAAAAACCTTGTTTTGAGCAGGCTAGAGTGTGCTACTGTTATTCTGCGTCGTGTGAGCATTTCAACGGTGCACTGTTTACTCTGTTAATAGCAAACATTTTACAAGTTTAGTACTGTTACAAACATTATTATGCACCGCTATGATCACTAAATTTGATCTTGAAATTGACAGACAAAAAAAAAACTCAGTACAGTAGCTCAATACAAAATGTAAAATGGGAGTATTGTTCATGCTAATTGTTGCGAATTTGAACTTTCTTTCTTCTGAAATAAAGTTTATTTTTCAGTAGCATCTGCACCTACTTACGCTGTTATTGAGCAGTATACTGATTGTTAATGCCGATGATTGTCAACATGAATGTTCCCACAATTAACAATGTAGGTACGATTTAATACCGTTAATTATACCGGCTTCTAGTTAAACGAGATTTCGTACCGCGGCGCGGGTGATTGGGGGCTTTGTTTAATAATGAATAAGTTATTCGCAGTATCAATATTTATTGTGAAATTTTGTTCGTTTTGATGGCAACTTAATTCTTCAATTTTTACTGTTAAGGCCCATGTAGACGGGGAGAGTTTCTCGTCTCGTATTCGTGTAATCATTCTTCACTCTTCTCTCCCGTTGATATGAGTGACAAGCGGCGTGTCATTTAACGAATCGAATGTAAACATTTTGTTATGGCGATTATTGCTTGCGATAGTCACCGAGATATTCTCGTACGGAAACGTGCGAGAAACTCTCTCCATCAAACTGGGCCTTTACCGTCGTTATAAATTGGTTGTTACACATGAATATTAATTTTAAGGATTGCTAACAAACGTCTCGTTCCATCTCTGTCATATTTACTTAAGGGTCTGCGACAGAAATACTTTAAAGTAGTACTTAAACTTAGTAACGTCTGAGCATTTCTTTGTTGGACTTATTTTCGGTACATGTTAATGGTTACACTTACAACAAAAGTGCGTCATCAGGAAGGCGCCGAGGGCTAAGCCGAGGTGCAGGACTTAATGGTGCTTATTTTTTTGTTTTAGTAAAACAAGCTAGTAGCTTCGATCTGCGTATTAAGCTGCATCCCAACGGAACTTCTTCCTGCACATAGATTACCTACTGATACATCAGAGTAACAAATATATTACTTATTATAAATAACACATCCTAACAAACTTCCGCATTTATATTATTAGTAGGATTTATGTACCATCACAACCAGTTACTATAATTTTATTTTAATAGATTTTCAAATTTATCGCCGAAGAAATATGGTCCAAAGTTGATTTTAAAAATTTGACAGATTCGGGTAGCCTGATATGCTGGCGTCTGTACATCTTATCGACCTAATATGAAACAAAACATAATTTATAAAGAAAATGGCTGAAAGATTTTTTTATAATTGCAAAGCGGAAAAAAAATAACACGAATCCTTGACAAGGCAGACATTTTCAGTCTGCTGTACAATGACCTCAGCGAGTTGCACAAAGCTAGATTTTCGTAAAGCGTTCTAGTAGCTCGCCTTTAACTCAAGGCTTAGTTCAAGGCTTTTGCCTCGCTAGATGACATAATGACGGTCTTGCAAATCTAAGCAATATTAACCGTGAACGATAATGACAGCGTATTCAATGTCTTTACTGCAGCAATGTAATTCTTACTCAAACTTATTTATATAGTCGTTTTTATTACTTATAAATTGCTTTGTGGGATATTGTATGTAGGTGTCTTATTTGTGGTTAATTTCACGGCTTATTTCTGGGTAAGGCATTAGAGGAAACGCATCGTCGAGCACAAGTCGACCAGTCCGTTTTCCTTCTTATAGTTTAAGCTAATAAATAGTTTTGTACATTTTGCTTTTGCTTGCAATTCCATCAGAGAATCGATGGAAGTAACATTCCTATTCATACTAGCGTTTTGTCTTTTTATTTGTTATGTTTACCTTGGAAAAATATTATTGCTTTTATGTCTGTACCCTGACCATGATCTCCATGCAATGGACCCGTAATTATCTAGGTACCTGTATTTTCTCTTTCACATTTTTATATAAATGTGATGCTAAGCGCAAAAGTCGTGAACTGCTGAACCGATTTGGCTAATAAATTATATTTTTTTCTTTTTAATATTTTCTAAAGTACCTACGACGGGTATGGTTCTTAGGAAGAAAAAATAATTAAAAAAGTGTCTGAAAAAAAAAACTGAACAAAAAATAAATAATCGACTTCGATGTTCGACGGGTCAGCCAGTTTATTTAAATAAATAGATAGATATATCAATCGGCAATAACATAAGTCGTAAAATACAAACCGACGTACGTTAATAGCCTATAACTGAAGCCATATGACCAATAATAGTGAGCCCCGGTTGTGGAAGGATCTTAAATGGAAACCATTCATTTCCTTTCTCTGATATGTAGGTTAGATTAGATAATTATCAAATAACGATAGGTTTAGTAATGTTTGGAGCAGAAAGTCTGACAACCAGTCTTACCAAGGGGTTGCTCAGTTACTGGGTTGAGGAGGTAAGATAGACAGTCGCTCTATGTAACAAGTCGTAATAAGTTGATTATGGTTAGACTGGAAGCCAACCCTAACATAGCATGGGAAAAGCCTAGGCAGATGATGAGTAATGTTTGTAATAAGTTTAATATTGTGATTTATAGCAAACTTGATTATAATTTTGTGTGTTCTGTTCTTGTAGTTCTGTCAACAACTTCTTTGTGTGTAGTTCTGTCAACAAATTCAGATTATTTTTGTACTACCTGGACACAAAATGTTCTAAAAACATCTCAACTACGTAAACTCCTAATTAATCATTAAAGAAAAATTCCTTAACAAAGTGCGTTTATAATTATACCCTTATAAACAGCTCGGTGGTCCCCTTCCCATGGACATAAGTGTACACCATGACTATCTACTATCTCTTATTAATCAAGCTTATTCGTTTGAGAAGGGGTGACTACACTATGTTCACATGAGAAAAATACTGTCAGTGTTTATTTTTCATGATGATTTATCTAAATGAAGAGATTTGTTGCTAACACGTGTTTGGTGTCTTCGGGTTGAAAATGGTTTGTGTGACATAAGTTTTAATGAAATTTTAATTGTTAGATACGGTTGCACGGGATTGTGAAATAGTTTTTGTGGAAAAGTATTTACATTGATTGATTTTACAAGTATATCATGTACAGAATTATATATTTACAAAAGAAAAGTATATACTTAACTACGTGTATCAGTTGTCTACTTATAGTACAGGCTCTACTTACCTCTTTTTGGGACTAGATGACGTTCTGTGAATGTGTGATGATATTTTATATTATTATTAAGTTGTACCTATTCACAATTTTGCGCACCCACGACAGAAAAAAATGTATGAAAAACTATTTTTAAACCAAAATGTGTAAGAACAAGAATCGAATCGGTGTTTTAAATAAAAGACCAAAAAAGTCGACATGTTTTTCCTTATAATCCAACTGGTCAGAGAATCCGATCAAATAATATAAAAGCAAATCGATAAACTTCACCTATTTGCCATTCAAAGAGGCACTATGATCGATAAAGTGACATTATTAAATCTTCATGTTCTGCCATCTGTGTCGGCGTCAGCTTTGGCTCGGGTTTAATGCAATTTCGAGCTGCAGTCCCGTTTAATTCCGGATCAAATTGTAACTGGGGTTTACCGGAGCCGCTGGCGTCGAATTCGTCTTGGAGTTAATATTGAACTAGGAAACAAGAGTACATTTTTTTTCAATGCGATGTAAGCAGAAACATGGGTTTGTTTGACTTTTGGCAATTAACAAAATTAGGGTAGGTCTGGCTAAATTTTTAATACTTTTTGAATGAGTGCTAACATACACCCGCAAGTCGTTTAATTATCTCTCCAAGATACCAATTATTTTAAGCATCTTGAGCGTAAGATTTCGAAACCGTTTTGCGGTATTTGAGGGGATCACTTATCTACTTAAAATTACTTATCGATATTACGTCGTGACATCAAACAAACAATACCTATAAAACCACAGGTATGCAATGACGCCAGCATATCAAGCTGCCATTATCTGTCAAATTTCCTTTATAGATTTTCAACTTTATCGCTGCATTATATGGTTCCAAGTTGATTGGGAAAAATTGACAGTTTATCGTCTATGACGTAGGTAATTCCAATTCTTTTGTTTCTCTTTACTAACCAATACCAGTTGGAATTCTTCAAATTAAACGAGTTTCCCAGTGACACAATTGATCTTCATTTGTTCAAAGTTTCAAGAGAAACATCGACTTTCATAGTATGCGAACAATAGCGCTATAAAGTATGAAAAGCTTTTTGTTTGTACAACAAGTCGCGACGAGGAGATCCGACAACTTATCTTTCGTGAAAGAGAAACGGGTCAAGGTTATCATTATGTGATAACTTGTTCACTGTCGTTATTTTTCTTTATTTTATAGCATACAGATAAAAGTGAGAGTTTTGAAATAGTTGTTTTAAAGTTTTCTTGTATCGTGTAATGCAATAGGGATTGTTTTATTTTGTTTTTACTTTCCCTGTGGATAATGATATGTTGCATAGTTGTTTACTTAGATTTAAATACAATTTTGAATTTTTACAAGTCTGTATAGTACCTATGTATAATTAATTATGTGACTGTTTTTTTTCCTAGTCAATAAATTAATATACACTTTTGTTTGATAAATTAATGTTAACTATATGAGTAAGTGTAGGTACTCAGCATTTACTTTAATTTGTTGAGTTCGTTTATAATGTAGCTTGATGCAACTGTAAATTAATCTAGATATTATTTCCGATAAAACGAAGTGACTGTCAATTGTTTTGTAGAACTTTTATTACTATACGGGGAGTATCTATAACAGCCTATATGCATAGATAATGAAGACTAGCATTTTTCTCTATTATTTCCATCTAATGGTGGTTGAAACCACTGATTACCCCCACGTCCATCCATACCCCAATGGTGGTTGTCATAAAGAAGATATTGATCGCAATAATTCAGTGGTGGCCACAGGTGGTGTTCTTTGTTTTGGTGCGGTCATTGACCCCAGGGCGGCTCGCTGTCTACCGCACCCTCGGTGCACGGAACGAGCATGCGCCTTTACGTGCACGCATATTAAATAGGGTAGCCTTTAATGTCTTTTATGCTGACGCCATGTTTGTTTTGGTTTCTGGCCTTTTATTGTGGCAGGATTCGAAGCTTCCGTCAGAAGATCCTGTTTAAAAAACATATACACGTGCTCAGCCTATTGGGTTTATCGCATCGTCTTTTGATGCCCAAACAGAGCTGAAAAGTGTCAATTTGTATTCGATTCAGCTTAATGTACAATCGGTTTTATAATCGATTGTTACTCTAAAGTTAGTACAGACGCCAGCACATCAAGCTACTACAATCTGTCAAATTTCCTTAATAGATTTTCAACTATATCGCTAAAGGATAATGGTTCATAGTTGATTGGGAAAATTCCAACATGCCAAATACATCATGCCAACTACATTCAGTATTTCCTTCATCGATATTAAACTTTATCGCTAAACCATATGGTTCAAAGTTGACTCGGAAAATTTTACAGTTTTGGGAAGCTTGATGTGCTGGCGTCTGTACAACAAATTTGAAGTCGATCAACCAGTACAATAACCTTGCATTATTACCTTCATGCCACCTTCGCATGGATTAAAATCTCCCACATGATCGATTAGTTCCTACACGAGTGCTCGCTCGTGGGTGTACTGCACTCGCAATATCCGGACTGCATTTGTTGCATAATGAGCCCTCAGCGACCCCTATGTCTAGGACGAATTAAAGACGACGTTATTTCGAGATAGGAACGTAGTAAGTAAGGAACAAAGGAGTATATAAGTGGAGTATTCTTTAGAAAAATAAAGGGATTTTTTTGTATGTTAGTGCTGTTAATGCTATTGAAAGTTGAATACGTATATTTCCAATAGTTTGAAGTTTTGTTTCTGTTAGATTCAAGGAATGCAATTTCTGTTTGTCTGTGTAAATAACACACCTTTTTAATACTTGGGAAACTCAATTTTTTTCACCTACTTTAGGGTATCAAATTACATAGAATTATTATAAAATGCAAGACGTCTCCACGAATTACCATCATCATCATCTCAGCCATAGGACGTCCACTGCTGAATATAGGCCTACCCTTTAGATCTCCACATATGTATACCGGTCCACAAATTAACATTTCAGGAAAATATTATTCATTAGTTTGTCCAAAAAGTCTTCAGGACTACTTCAAGATTATATCAGAAATCAGCCAAGCAGTAAATAATATGAAATATAAGTAACTAAAAAAATATATGTTATTATAGGCGGATGCTATCTAACTTCCTAGCCGCTAGGATGGAGTAGCCTTCGGACTATTTCCCGTAGGTGTCGTTAATTCATAAGAGGCGACTAATCATGTTGGGACCTTTAATGGCTGTGTTAGCTTCTAACATTATAGACACATCCTTTGGGACTTTTAACGGTAGACCTTTATGACATAGCAAAGGGGATTTTAATGTATTTCATTAAGTAATTAAGAAATGTTATTATACTTTGAAATTCTTCGAGATTTTAGTTACGAACAAGTCAGTTTGTTTTTTTATAGATTGACGCTTGATGTTTTACAAAGTAACATTTAGACATTTTTTACCAAACCGCATTGAGCAAGCGTGGTGATTACCTACCGCTCAATCCTTCTCTGTATGAAAATAGGCCTGTGCCCTGCAGTGGGATAAAAAAGGCTGATGATATATTTTATTTAAATAACATGCTGCTTCCTATATTCCTTATACTATCTTTATATAACATAGAGCTGCTGCATACAAAATATTATCAATATTGCACTATATCTTTCAAGCATTCTCTGACGTTACAATTTGGAAGTTCAATTACGGATAAAGATTTGGTATCCAGGCATACCGCTCTATAGTTATAGCTCTGTAGCTTAGGTTACAATAGACTTAATTCGTCATTGTAGGAAACCATATGACAGCGTGCTTGCTGCAGCTAGTAACGTGCTAATAACGCTGCATACGTTGGCTATGTGATTAGGGAAAGTCTCCATTATTCATGGACGAATTTATCAGAGGCGCTTTATGTACGGCTTGCATTCTGATTACATTAAACGGGCACTGAACTCGCTTTCCTGTCGGATCTCAAGTTCGTATGTTGTCGTATTAGACATAAACAAATAAGGAAGGTAGGAAATTGTACGATTTTTATGGATGATTTCGAGAATAAAGTATTTTAATCATTGTCCGGGTTTTCTTATTATTCTTTCTATACTGCCGTAATACCTGGATTATGAGCTTACAACACCATTAGGAACTCTGTCAGCAAGGTTTATTAGTAATCCGTTATTATCAAAATTTAGAATTAAACTTTTCACAAATTAAATATGCTTCTTAAAGCACCATGAAATTACTCGTAATTATAGCTAGATAGCTTTTTTATAACTCCTATTCCACAAAATAAATCAGATATATATTATTTCTAACACTAATAATCTAGCCAATTTAAATTAAAATCTCAGCGAACCAATTGTCCGGATAGATATCATTGATGATTAAACGCGTCTATCTCATAACAGAAAATGACTGGTCAATTTATTTAAATTAAAGAAACGGCTTATCGAATTAGAAGCCGGATAACTCTTGTATATCGACTAATTGGTATAATAAAGTTACAACCAAATGTGCATGTCACATCACTAGTTTCCGCTTTTCTCGTGCAGTTGAATGACATTTTATTCTTGTTTACACAGGAAATGACGTATCTGGTACTTATGTCAATGTATGTGTGTAAGGAACCCGTTATATTCTTTATCATTTTGAAAGTAGGTCATTATTGCAGCGGATGTTATTTGGTTTTGTTTTTTTGACTACGTGGTTATCTGTGTGATTGCTGGAATAGAGATGAAAGTATAATAAGAAATATTAACCAGCTGAATTTATTGTGGGAAAATTGTCTTTTCTTCAAATATCTGTTCGTTGTTGCCCTTAAAGTTTTGATTAAACCTGTGTATTAGTCTAATATAATCACAAATAATATTTTATTGTCATTTACCCTTTTGACCACCACAGTCACTTAGAGATGACATGCCAAAAAGTGTCCAGCACGTCACTGTCACGGCTACATGACAAATTTCAAAACTTTAAAATTTATTTTATTTAATCGATATAATTCCGAATTCACTACTGTATTGTATGTATTTGTAGATGAATTCTAAGCTTGGCGCTGAGAACACGGTTTTTTTGACGTGGCGTTCAAAAGGTTAATGATAAAATCGTCTAAATAAATATCTGAAGAATTATTTAAATTATATAACTAGTAAATAATTATGAGCGACTGCATATAATTTTATTGGCATTCGTGTTACTTAACGCAAGCATCTTGACCTCAACCAAAGTGGCCAGTCAGCCATGACAGTTAGCAAGTACTGAATATTGACATTTAATCAGCATCTATTAAATAAAGGATTTATTATAAGTAATGACTATATTTACTTACGAACAGTTTTAAAGGTTCATGGCCATTGAAGATTAATATTCAATGTATATGACGCAATTGTCTGGCGCTAGTCTGAGTTTTTGTCGGCTATTTGCGTTGAAGTAGAAAAACAGTTCTGCGGACTACCTTATAATCCATGAAGCTGCTGAACAAATTCGAAAAAAAAAATACTTTTTCGTTGAAAAACATCTCGAGGAGACCTGGGCTATAAAGTCTTAAATCACCAACCCGCATTGAGCAAGCGTGGTGATTAACGCTCTTTTTCTCTAAGTCTGAGAGGAAGTCTGTGCCCAGCAATAGGACGATAAAAAGGCTGATGATGATGAAGGTATACTCTACTATCTCAAAGGCAAAAAGGCAAATTACATGTATTCATTACAGTCATATTGCCTTCTGCGCTCTACCGGACATACAAAACTCAAAAGAATACTTGTGTGGTACCATAAATAAAAACAAATATTCAAAGAACCAAAGGATGAAATCTCTCACACAACACGACTACTGTGTAATGTTATGACAGTCGGTCACGTAAACAGCTCGACCGTGCGCACGCGTCGACGATAACGTCTGTTTGTGCTCACCGCTACCGGTGTATGGTGTGCGATTATCATCGAACTCTGAATCTGGTTGAAGGTGTGATAGTTCAGATTAGGATCCGGTTGGTCCGTTTACAGTAGATTTGGTACACGTTATTTTAAAACGTGTTTTAAGAATAGTGCAAGGTTTAGGCCATTGACTTTCTTCAAGATGACGTATAAACTTAGCAGTCAAGTCGGTATTCTTTTAAGACCATGTTTTATAATAAGCTGTGAGAGTTTGGAAGATCAAAGTGCGCATGTCAATTTTCAAAAAAGTTACATAGCCTTTGATGTCAAAGGTAAAGAACAAAATTAGATACTACCAAAGATGTAAAAATGACAACGAGGAATTCGTTATGACAAGATGGTCACCTATCCAATGCTTAACCTTATGATCGATCGACACGTGCTGTTAGGTACTTGGCCACAAGCTCCTCCATCTAGGGAATATGAAATAGTAATTGACAATTATATATTGACTGAAGATGTTTCCTCTGTGACTGTGATGTTGTGAAGATGATGTGTAATAGGTATTTAATTACTGTAAGTTTCGAACTTTGAACATGGTAACGACAATAATACATTTAAGGTCGATTATACAATCACATTAATTTTAAGGTAATTTAAAGGCAACAAATGGCTTTAAAAGCTTCAAACACTTCATCTTAAATCAGCAAGTCCAACAGTTCAACACTTGGTCTTCGAATCATTTTCCAAGCAATCTACTCGTCTAGTGCCTAATCGTAGATCGCGGTTCAAGATCCTTGCCTCGAGGCGAGCGAGCACAATTTGCTGAGTGCAGCAATTCTACGAAAAAGATTTACAGTAAGTTTATTTTCCTTTTAAGAAATAATCAAATCGCTTAGTCTATTTCTAGAAAATCAAATGCTCTTAAATTCCAGTTAGTTTATTTGATACTTGCTTTCATACAAATTCTGTTCCATTTTTGAATTTATCCGATAGATAGTGGCTATTCGGACATTGTGAAACTGGCCCTTAGTCTAAAAAACAAATATTCTTAGGGCCTATCTCACCTCCTACGAATAAGTTCCAGTTAGTTTATTTGATAGATACTTTCACACAACAAAGTCTGTTCAATTTTTTAATTTATTCGGTAGATAGTGGCTATTATGAAATCTCGTCATTATCGTAATAGACTTTTACTTATAAACTAGACAGACCATAATTTGTTATCGAAATGTCTTTGGGACACGTGTCTCATCTCATTTCTATGAATTTATGTCATTTGCTCTTCCCGTATTGTTACATCATGAATGAAACTTCCATTCTTATTTATACCCTCAATGTGTGAAATGTGGTGTGGGACAATAGAATCTCCGCGTCATCCACCCCCATATGTTCTCTACGGACGATAGTAGACCATTTAATGTCTCAAGGATGTAAGAATTATATGGACAAGTCAATAGCATCCATGCATACTAAGTTTATAAATCGATGACCTCATTTTGAGGTGATGTCATAATTTTTTTGCCTGGATAAATTAATTGCTTTTAATGAAATAATTGACTGCCATTGTTTTAATTTTTTTGTTAAATTATATCTTTGCAGTCCTTTTGTCTTAATAAAGTCACAATTTATTTTGTAATTCCTGTGTGTGCAGTTGTGTGTCACTGGAACTGAGCTCACAAGGTAATTTAATATAATATAATTTCGAAGTATCAGATAATTAAAATAATATTATGAGTGCTGTAATTTTTTTACCTTTAAACTGACACGTTGCCTTTATAAGTAAATAGCTGTTGGTCACGAAATCGTATTCCCTTGTTAAAGCTACCCCAGTATTTTAACGTTAAGTGGAGGTGGTGATGAATAGCAATGTAATAGAGATTGATAGGCCGACATTTTTCAAGAAGTATAAGGATCTGATATTTTGGTGTGCTGCTTTGGTTACGATTTTCATATAATTTTGTTATTATTAGGTTCAGTGGTCATACTAATTACCTTTTTTTACAATAACTCTATATGTGGTATATCACTTTTTTGCTTCATGTTTTAAATTTAACACGACATAGCCAGACGTGTATCTCAATCTAAAGAGTTGACAGCACGTGACTCTGCATAATCATAAAATATCACTCACCATAATACGCCATAAAATGCAATAGACGCGTGCGTATCCATACTGCGCTGTCTTCCGAAGTCAACAGGCGAACGCAACGGAACAAGCCGACGTTGCCCGAATATTTATGGTGCTTTTTTGGCTCCGTCTCTCTCTTTCACTATAACAAAAACATCGTAGTTCAAAGCTCAAAGCTCGCATACGTGTTCGCCGCGCACAACGAACGTGTTTTCAATATCTCTGTTTATGTTATAAAATGTTATTGAATCCCTACAGTGTTGCGATATAATAACAAATCAGTGTTCGGTGTGTATGTTAGTCTGTGTATGGTTATTAATAATTGTGCGAAAATAGTTACGGGATTTTGTTAAAATGTGAGTATTATTAATAAGGGTTATTTTATGGTGTTTTAGTTTATGAAATGTATGTAGTAAGATGTAGTGTGAGTAGTGAGGTGGAATTATGTGGGTTTGTGTGTATGACTTATGAATGTATGTATTCGGCACAGACGTTTTAGTTATTCGTGATAGCTTCCTGTTCCTTTTAAAGTTCTACTTACTAAACGGTTTATTTGATACTTCGTTGTTTGGTTCCAAGAACTAATAATCATCATGAAGGTTTTTTTTTAGTTTAGATTTCATAGGATTTCATACATTATAAAAAATAATGGAACGCTAAAACTACACAGTGGAATGAGTTTAATTAAACTTACCAAATGAATTTTCATGCACACACAGTAATTAACTGTGGGATTTAATACACTTAGCAATATTGCAATTAGGTCTCAATAATTAAGTTATATTGTAGTGGAAACATTTAATTAATGCGGAACCAAGTGATTGAAGACCGTAGCGACCTCTGTCGGTCTTAATTGAAATAGGTCATAATAATTAATAACTTTACGTTGATGAATTCATTAAGTCACGCCAAATGTTTTATCTTTATTTATGAATCGAAGATTATGATGAATAAATTATTTTTCAATTATAAGAGTAATTAATTTAATTTTAAAAAGTTAATAAAGTTAATTATATATTTAGATAAGATTACTTCTACTTTATTAATATTCATAATTCACTTAAAAATAAGTAAATAATTTAATGCTGCAAAAATTAAAGTTTATTGTACATAATTATTAATAATCTGTTCGCTTGTTTAATATATCCATGGAGTATATTTCATGTTATAGGCTCATAATATATATAGGCTATGGTTTGCTTTGATTTGAAGAGGTAGACGGTAGTTATTTTTCTCAAATCAAAATCTAGACTTGTCTGAGTTCAAAGTTTATTGGGAATTAGATAGTTACGGGTAGCTTGATGTGCTAGCGTTTGTACTAAACCATCGCGATCTATAACCTATAAAAGCTTAACTACCTTCAATGACGGTACACAATAGAGAAAATTACAAACCCGTTTAATGTCACCAATTTTAGCAAACAAACTCACAAACCCATTTTGCAGTTATTACCTTAAACTGTTGTTACACACAGCCTTTTATATTCACGCTGTTACACATAACAGGTTTGGCAGTTAGCCAAGTTGTTACCAGTGTTAATACGTAGACTGTTATTGTGGGTGACAAGAATATTTGTAAGAAGAAGGCCGACTATGAACACCTTAGTGAATTTCTGGAAAAATATGTTTTGAATGCTTTATTTTTTTAAGTAGGTTCTGTAGTTTTAGGCCTTTAGGTAAGGTTTAAAATTGATATAATTATGTACAGAAAGAAGAAAAAATTACCAGTAACTTTTCCAGTAATATCTGATTTAAACTAACACTTGAACGAACTACCGGACAGATTACTAAATAGTCGTATATGCGCGTTGGTCCCCTGACCGAGTCCAGCGGGGGTCAAACGGGAATTTTCAAAAATAAAAGTTCCTAATCGTTCCTTAGCTTAGTTGGGGGATATACGGCAATAATTCATTTATTATTGTTTCTATTCCCGTTAGTTCCTTGGACAAGATTCCTTTAAGGGTACGAACGGGAATATGTCCTTTTTATTATATAACTAATTTTTTTTTTTGAGTTAACGTTATATGTACGTAGATTGCACTCAATATTCTATTTAAACCGGTCAAGCAAGAGTTTGGCATACGTATTAGTGAACGTATAAATTATTTTTATGACGCTAATAGCGGTTTGATAGAATTATAGCATACACGTCTATTATAAAGCTATAAATTTTGGAGACAGGTCAATCGAGCTATCATTACTAGCGTTTTAAAAATGTTTTATATTATTAGCTTGGACATAATTACGTCGTTTATTAAATTATTAATCAGTAGTCATAAATCTATTAAATAGATATTATTTTTTATTGGTTCCCCTCTCGTTCATCTTAGGACATAAGTGCGGATCCGATTTGAAAATACATATATATTATGTTATTAAAATTCCTATAAAATTATTAACAGTTAAAAGGACACTAAAATGCATTCAAATGTAGAAGGCTGATTAACAAGTTACCTTTATTTTCAAAGGTAATATAAACCAAAAATAAATGAACTTCAAAACAACTAAATACAAAATATTCCCAAAGGCAGTGTATAACAGAATTTTATGACACATTTACCAAACAAAATAATTCGTAAAAGAGTTCACAGAATATTGTGTTGAATAACTACATAGGTAACAAAACAAGTATTATTTTCGATACGAACCAGCTAAGACAAACAATTTATTCATGCAGTACTCAGAACATTAAACTTTTATGTTGCTTTACATCTGTGCAAGGCGGAGTAGGATAAAGCGGAGAGCCGGTAGACAGTTTTGAGTAGGTATTTGAGACAACTGAAAAATTGTCCTGTTCCTATAATAGTACCATAACAATACCCCAACACAGAACTGCCATTATCTTAAAAAATATAAGTCTTTCAAGCTCTACTAATAGACTGCCACATCTGTTTTCACTAGCCTTTTTACCTTGCCTCAAATACCTACTTCAAAAAGTCTACAAGCTCTCGGGCTATTGGTAAGTGTGTGAAAGTTGTACACATAAAACACTTACTGCTTGTAACATTTTATAGAGTACGTATCAACAATGACTTTGTATTCTATTCTCCAGTACCGAGTGTCTTTTGTTTTGTCAAGCTTCGGACTAGAATAAAGAGCGCAATTAAGTTTCTAAGACCATCTAACTATGTTTATTGAGTTGTTGAATTCTTTGTTGCGTTATTGATACTTATTTCTTTACGAAATACTAGCTGACCCGACAGACGTTGTCCTGTTTTTTTCATTCGTTCGAACCTTTTCACGACAATAAAAAACATAAAAAAATGTGAAATCGGTCCAGCTGTTAACGCGTAATGGCGTGCCCAAGGGAAATAGGGATTATTTTTTTTTTATTAAATATAGATAGATGAAAGAAATAAACCTACCACAGCTCTATCTTGCTCTCTTCATATCTTGTCAATGAAATAATGAGTCATTCCTGAAACGGATTTTTGGCCAGTAACCCGAGTTACACCTAAAACCCCATCACATAAAAATTTGCATATATCTTAAAAAGTTGAATGAAACTGTGCGCCATGTTCTCGGATTGCAAGCGGAGAATCCCTGTTAATTCTGAAACCCTAGGCTTTATCCTGCTGTAATCCAAGCCTTTTAACGCCGTATTGCATGAAGTGTACTCGGTCTGTCTTCTCTGTATACGAAACAATTAGTAGTTATAGTATTCACGTGGAATATTTAAGCATTCATTAACAAAGAAAAGTACCTCTGCAAATATTATTAACAAAGCTACTTTAAAATCTGTATACTGGTAATAATTAATGTTATATATCACCTACCATGTTATCTCTGCATCACCTTAAGGTTGACTGGAAAGAATGCCTGTGGCATTAAGTCCGCCTATGTACACTTTTGTTGCATAAAGTTTAAATAAATAAATAAATTAAAATTCTAAAAAAACAGATTAAACATCACAATTCAGAAACAGATTTACAGACGCCACAACAAGCTACCCGAAATTGTAATCATTGCCCAATCAGCATTGAACCATATGCTTCAGCGATAAAGTTGAAAAACTATTAAGGAAATTTGACAGATTGTAGTAGCTTGATGTGCTGGTTGGCGTCTGTACATTTCCTATCAATAAGTAGATTAAAGTGTTTATGCAAATAATCGCTATAATAGGGACTAAGTTAAGGATGGTATTTAAAAGTACTTCAATTTATTCCCATTTCATTTACCTAATTTTGCCTGTGTTCCACCAAATATACTGAATGTGCACCAAAATATGTTCATTAAAATATGTCATAACTAGCATCTATTTAACAACTGTTGCAAATTTGTAAAAATAGTAATACACCTAATTTTAAAAACAAGCATTTATTTTTTTAGTTTTACTTTAGATAATGCACTGCTAAATGTATTTGAATCAAACACCAATTAATGCCCAATGTAGCTTTATTAATAAAAAATGAACACATTATAAAATGTAATGCTTACTAAAAAGGTTTTTTTTTAACACTAATCAGTTGTTCACTAATCACTAATTTTAATGGGTATACGGTACTAGGATGCATACTAAATATTTTGTGTAACATTCAGGAATATTTGGTGCACGAACAGTATTTTTCGGGGAAGAATAAAATACCTATTGTTACAATAGAATATTGGCAGCGCAATACAATAAAAAAGTGTTATATCTTGGTGTTAATTTGGAATTTGTTTGATGTAACATATTTTGTTGGCCGAGTAGTTTAAT